>OY720037.1:14468423-15072486 GCA_963082485.1 Eudonia mercurella
CATTGAAATCGAGTCATCGCTACAATTGATGGGTAATGGCTTAATCACCACGCTTGCCAAATTCGGGTTGGTGATCACAAACCCGGGCTATGCATCGAAAAATCCGAAATACATTTTGCCCGACCTGGGTATCGAACCCGAGACCTTCGGATATCGGGCCGAGCACTCGGCTACTCGGCCACCGAGGCGTTAATAGCCAGTGTATTTGTCAAACTAAGTGCTATTTATATTACTTTGTGATTATAAATTGCTGTTTTACATTTACAATTAATATTCATTTTTTTGTTTTATATAATGACGAATGCGTGTGCAGTGGTAAGTTGGAAGGTTACTTGCTATGGTGGAGAAGGTAAACACTTAGAGATTTCAAGAGATATATTTTCAGTGTACCGTTCGTTACAATGGTTGAATGGAAGAGTGAGCATAAAATACAATATTCATTTTACATTACAAAACTAGGTTAAACTTATATGGAGAGACACGTACTAAGAATTATATTAATCATAGGCATGTTCTAATTAATTTATGTGACTAATACAGAGTAGGCACAATATCTAGACATTGGTTTTCTTATATCTAATTTTACCACTGCAAAAATAGATAAAGTAATATAATCCCAGTAATGGATACCTAGATTCTTGAAAGGTGTTCCATTTCAATGTGTAGTATTTATGTAACTTTTCCAAATAAATTACATTGAAATGGCAGCATGAATACTCAAAGTGCCTTATACTCGTAATGTCATTGTATTTGATAAGTTAAGGGGTTGTTCCGTTGTGTGACGTTCGTGACTGAAATGAAATGAAATTTATTGCTAAAATTTAGTGTGAAGATTTTAAAGTGAAGTGAATGATTTTAAACTTTGAGAAACCTAACTAGATTGCTTGAGTAAAGATATTGGTGACTATTGCTTGGCTACGAATTCTAACTTTTGACGTTTCTAACTTCATCGGTTTACTAAAGAATATAAAATTTTACTTAAGCAATTACTTTGCTTCAGGGGTGTTCGTGTTTGTGAATGTTGGTATACTCGTGTTTATGCAGTGCAAGCAATGTTTCACTACTCTCAGCACAAAACCGGTCGTTGTGGAGATCCTTGGGGAAGGCTTTTGTCCAGCAGTGGACGTCTTTTGGCTGAGATGATGATGATGATGACGATGCTAATTGTTAACATATTAATCAACTGCACTGGTCTTACTGGTCGACTTAACTGCGAGTTGTAATCTTAGTGCAAAGAGAAGCGAGCGAGCTTACAGCTCCGGTAATCTATCTGGATATTAGGCAGTAGACTATACGTGTCCACGGGGCAACTAGCTCGAGACACTAGTCTTAAAAGTACCGATTGAAGAATGCGCTTCGGCGCGTCCTGATCTGGCGTTATGACCTGACGTAGATGGTCCCTTGTGCTTGCGCAAGGATGTCTGACACCTACTTTGTAACCTGACGGTTGGTAGGGGGTGTCAGTATAAACTTTAAAGTCGTGTGTAGTGAGTTGATCTACTGGTCGGCTTCTTTTTTTTCACGTGCTATTATCAGTTTATATACAAATTGCAATATAGCAATAAAATATTTATTTACTTTTAAAAGTTTATTAAAAACTTCGTATAAAAATTCTGTCACTTTCAAATCAAGACTCTTGATAACGAACGCTTTCAAGTAGTCAATAGCCTTGATTATTTCCGTGGGGAGATCCACTTTAAAAGGCCAGAAACGGGAATAAAAATGATTCAAGAGCAAGTTGCGTAACACGCTCATCGTAAAACGATATTTACTGCGTCGCAATAAGAGTGACGAAAATTGAATATACGCTTCACATGCACAGTGTGATCGACAGAAGAGCACTCTCGTGATATATTGTTTTAAAATCGCAAATAACGTATGTATGTCTGCGTCTATTTTAGGAATACTTCGGAGGATACGCCTCTTTGATGTTGCCTTGACATAATGAGATACTTGTTAACTTCCGAGGCTTTCACGCTGGTTAAGTATCTTTAGTAACATTGCTTGAGAACTCTTGTAAAAATTTATCTTCAGTCATCAAACGATACAATAGCAGATGGTTATGATTTTTATTATTGTTCATTGAAATGAAACTACTTTTACGGATCTACTCGCTTTTATTAGTATTATTTTATTGAATGTTTATCCTGACGTTAAACGCGAGTAGATCCGTAAAGCAGTTTCATTTCAATGTGTAGTGTTCGCGTAAACTTTAGAAAACAATATTATTGTTCATGTTTATTATTGAGTAGGTACTTATTTTTCTAACGCATCGGTAGCCGATTGGCAAAGCGCTTTGCTCGACTCGATAGCCGAAGATCCTAGGTTCGATTCCTAGGTCGCCGGGTGTGACCCTTTGCACGAACACGGATCTTGGAATAGCGCGGAATAGCCCGAGTGCATTTGTTGCGAGATTCCACGTCCGCAAGAGGTTGTATATGTGTGCGTTCCTCAAGCACTTTTGTATAAAGCTCACCTTCTGTAGTCTCCTTTGTGCTTCTTGTAAATTGAACGCCTCCTGTGTTCAGGTGACATTCCTGATGATGCCGTTGGAGATCGCGTGGGCGGGCACGGTGCAGTGGCTGGCCGGCGACCTGATGTGCCGGCTCATGATGTTCGCGCGCACCTTCGGCCTATACCTCTCGAGCTTCGTGCTTATTTGTATAGCTATAGACAGGTGAGATTTAAACTCCTTTTTTATAGATACATACATAGGTACATACATAGGTACATACATACATGGGGAGCTCGATGGCGCAGTGGTCTGCGATTGCTAAGGTTAAGCAACTTTTGCAAAGGCCGGTCATCGGATGGGTGACCATAAATGAATGATTTCGAGCTCCTCCGTGCTTCGGAAGGCACGTAAAGCCATTGGTCCTGGCTGCATTAGCAGTCGTTAACAACCACCGCACCGCACTGGGCCCGCGTGACTGTTTATGGCCCGTTCTCCCTATCCTATTCCTATTAGGGAAGGC
The DNA here is from genome assembly GCA_963082485.1 of Eudonia mercurella. NCBI lineage: Eukaryota > Metazoa > Arthropoda > Insecta > Lepidoptera > Crambidae > Eudonia > Eudonia mercurella. The sequence goes on from OY720037.1 coordinate 14,471,399, forward strand.
TCGTGCCCCAGCAGTGGGGACATAAAATGAGCTGATAACGACATACATACATAATCTCACGTTCTTCTTCCAAGAATGGAAGTAGAGCATGGAAATCAGAATTTTTAGTAAACTCGCCGTTAGTGACAATCAAACTAAGGGCTGCCAGGTGGAATAGATAGCATCAGTGACAGGCCGAATATCCTGATGTGCGAGTATCTTGGAAACATTGTCCCTTAGACGGGTTTTACGGGAAAGTCACCTGATACATAATTTTTACTTTACGTGTCTTCTGAAGCCCATGCTTGTGTGTGTATCATCTCAAGCTCCTCCATAGGAGCTTGAGATGATACACTTTTGGTCACAATCCGATGACCGGCCTTTACAAAAATGGCTCATCCGTAGCAATCGCAAACCGGGCGCGTTAACTACTGACTTATCGAGCTCCTCTCAAAATTCAGTAATTAATACCATAAAAATAAAAATAAAAAAGGGATATTTTTCTCCGATGCTGTTGAGGCTTCTAGGCCTCGTGCAGGCAGTATACACCCAGCGCGCCAGCATCGGACAGTCCCACTATAATACAATAAGATATAATAAGAAACGATATACTTTTTACCAAGTAGTTTAGTATTTGCACAAGTATACTAATTTTATAGTCCGGTTCAGTGGACCGCGCAGGTTAATTACGCAGCAGCTGCTTAATTAAAATAAATTAATAAGAATTGTCGCAGCTCTTTTCAATGAATAGATGAGAATTTGCATTCCAATCGCTGAGAGCTTTTGTTAATGACCATTTAATTAAATACCTTCAGTTAAGAAAACGTCTTCATTTGAAGACCCTTTTCATAGAGCGTAATAAAAGTGGAATTTGAAACGATATAATTAGATAAGATTAATATTTACATACATACATACATACATACATACCATCACGCCTTTTTCCCAACGGGGTAGGCAGGTTAATATTTGCCGAAATAAAATCATAATTATTATAATATAATAGATTCAGTTGGGACTACAGACTATATTCTGAACCATTGATGGCAGAATCATAACTTATTGAAAGTCCTTCTGAGAATGAGCTTACATATTTCTTCAAAATTAAAATAAGAAATATTTTCTTATGTTTACGCGAACTATACATCTAAATGAAACATTTTATATGGATTTGCTCGCGTTTGTTTAACAATTATTATTTTATTGTGTCAAGAAGCCTTAAAATTACTATGATATTGATAATTCAATGTCAAAAACTACCGTCACTAACATATATTGAATGGGCGCCTTTGGCTTTCAAAATAAAAACTGTTGAATAATTTCGGCGGGCTGGTTAGAACCACGATAGCTCAATTGGAAGAGCACCTGACCCGTAATGTCAGAAGGGTGCAGGTTCAAATCCTGCTTGTGGATTTTTTTTCAACATTTGTGTTTTTATGATATTGATATTATACCCTGCGAATGGTATGGAACGTCAGGACAAAATTATATGTAGTTACTACGTAAGAAGGTCCGTATATAAGCAGTTTCATTTCAAATTTCTTTTTTTCTAATTTTAGATATTACGCAATCCTGAAGCCGCTTAACGTGACCTGGGAGGCGCGCGTGCGGCGGGCGCTGCTGGTGGCGTGGGGCTGCGCAGTGCTGGCCAGCCTGCCGCAGAGCTTCATCTTCCACCTTGAGGAGCACCCTGAGGTCAGGGGGTAAGTCCACGCCTGTTTGATTCTCCAACTGCTTGGTCACTGTTTTAACGATGGTTTAGAATTATAATGCTCAAACATGGTTAAACGTCTCTGTCCATTAGACCATGACCGTGCTAGGAACGTGTTAGGCAAAAAATATTTTTTATATTGAGAAATATGAGACTATGCCCTACCCACCTAGATCGTTCCGTCACCGACCAACACCGTCGCGTGCCAAGCACGGAGCATTATGCACTGGTATGATACGCCGTTGATACGTTGTAGTGGCATACTAGTCCGTGTCATGTTACTTTCCGTGCCTGATACGGTCCTAGCACGGTCAGGGTATAATACGGTCTAATGAACAGAGACCTTCAATTTTATCGTGTTTTATACCTTCTGAAGTAGCCGACGACGTTTAGGTCGAGATGCACCGTCCGTGATCACGCTGACTTCGGCTGCCGGAGTCAGCACTTTTTTCTGGAAGGAAGGAAATCCTTTGTGGATATCAGACCAAGCTATGTGAGATTTTCTTATCTTTCCAAAGGCAAGGCCAGCTGAATCGAGGAGAAAACCTTTGTATCTCTATTTAGTTTTATATGTTGTAGAGGCGAGCTTGTACATAAATAAAAAAGAGATTCGTAAGTACTCACGGTTTTGGTTCAGTTTTAGTTCGGCTCTTATCATTAAAGGGGATATGGCATCTTCACCAAACTGTCCGGTCGTGAAGACTAGGTCTTACAGGAGTTTAAGGTTTGTGTTTACTACCTAGTAAACTGGCGGGACTACGAACGGCAAGCACTTGCTTGCCGTTCGTATTCCCGCGGTAGAAAAGGGGTGGTTTAGTTTTTTGTAGGTAGATGTACCCTCTCTCATCAGTTTTTTGTAGCTAGACGGGGGAAGGGAAGAGTCCTATATAACCCAGGGCACCTCTAGTCATGGTGGCGGTCCGTTAAGGCCGGTATATCGCCTCCTTAACATCCTCCTTTGGTCGGGGCCGAAGATCGTCTGCGTAGATACCATCCTTGCAGGCTCGTTTTAAGGTGTGTGTGCAAAGTCCCGGTCTTACAGACCTGAATCAGCTCTACTTAGGATAAGAATACTAAAGAGTTCGTCAAATGCCGTTTGAATATTTTAATTAGTTAAAAGGGAACGTAAAAGTTTAGAATCTCATTAGAATTGTCTGTAACAAACATCGCACAAAGGTTCAATCAGTTTAATTTTTGGATTTGATTCTGCTGCTTCAAAACGTCAACAAAATCGTATTTACGTTTTGTGTGTAACTTCACTTCGAAAAAGATAACTATTTATTTTAGTATTGATTTTAGTTAATAGTTTATATTAATTCGCAAAAAACATTTCAAATATTTTATATGTATTTCGTTTTCTTTAAATTAATTCACAAAATGTTGCCTCATTTAATAGTAAGCTTATATACCTAGTTGAATAATAGGTAAATTGTCCTTTTAACACTTTGAGACCTATCTTAACAATTTTTGTAAGCGTAGTAAATTAGATGATAAGATAAAATAGAAACTTTTTTATGTAATATTAAATGTAGGCCCATAGAATCATCAGCATCAAACGATAGAATATTAAATGGAAATGCATTACGAAGTGCGAACAATGACCGACGCAGACATCTGTTATAAATAAGAATCCAAACATAGCCGGAATAAATGGCGGCTGGCAATAGTTCGTGATATGCTTGCCCAATAACAAGAATATCGGATCGAGTCCGTTGGTTTTGTACTAGAATGTTTGACAGCAACAAAGCTGGGACAATGTTCAAATGAACCCTTTTTTCTTGTATTGGAAATCAGTATTTTTTTGTTAGTACAATTATATAAGTTTAAGTAATTACGATGGGGCTGACATTTAAATATTATACTAAAGCCCCTTAAAATATATACAATATGTTGATTTGCACCTGCGCCATATTCATAGCAGCGGTCATATTGCATAAACTTATTACAAAAATTATTTAAAAATAACATGAAAAAAAAACATATTTTAAAAATTTGTAAATAGGCAACGGGGGTAGGTATAACTTACTATGGTCCGGACCGCTAATTCTCGTCAGACGACGGTCGCTATTCTGATTTACACCAATTTTATTAACTAATCGGTTCCATGTTACTTGCTCGGTGTTAAAAGTATTTTTAGTTTTAGGTCGACGATCTGACGTAAAGTGGCCTAAGATTACGCTTACGCATACGTACCTACTTTTGTTGCTTATTTACACATTTTAAAAAAATGTTTTTTTTCTTTTTTTTATATAATTTATTTGTAGCAATATGACCACTGCTATGAATATGGCGCAGGTGCAAATCAACATATTGTAGAGAAAGAAAATCTATTGGATCATTCTGTGACTAGTTTAGGTATCTACAAAATTAAAAGAAATGCATTTAGTGATTTTATATTTTTTGATATATTTTTCTTTAATTAATAAAAATAATAAAAATATTAAAAACCAACATAACCACTTTTGTTTGACTCCTCAGATATTACCAGTGCGTCTCGTACGGATCACTGCCGACAGTGAAACACGAGTTCGCGTACTTCCTAGTCAACATGCTGCTGATGTACGTGGCGCCGCTCGTGTCCACGCTATATTGCTCCTCCGCTGCGCTGCTGGAGATCATACGGCGGGCGAACACCTCCAATGGTAAGCTAATTAGCGATAGCGTCCAGTAGTTTGATAACAACAGCTGATGCCACTTTTTTTGGGAGAGAGTTTGCTTTTTGCCTGAGACGGCATTTTCAGCTTCACCGGGCTTTTTTGGGGCCGGCGAGAAACTTAAAGGGTCCCTAAAGCCGTGTGAAACGAATCACCTTCGGAGGTTTTCTCAAGTGAAGGGCATCATGCACTAGCGTGTCCTCGTGCCCTACTAGATTATATAAACTGCTGCCGCGCGCATGCTGATGTACGTGGCGCCGCTCGTGTCCACACTCTATGGCTCCTCCGCTGCGCTGCTGTAGATCATACGGCGGGCGAACACCGCCAATGGTAAGCGAACTTGCGATATCATCGAAGCAGATACAAGTTGCTTACACTAGCTCGTCACTAGGTGTAGCCACTTCGATCATATACAAATTTTAGTTAACTTTTTTAGTTCGTATAGCGAAAAGGCTTTTCGGCAAGCACTTACTTACCATCAAGTGTAGAGCAAATTTGTCGCTTTTACTTCATATTGAATTCTAATACAAGAAAAGAACTAAACCTACGTGTTGTGCCTATACTCTTGTGCTCCTGGACATCATAAGGAAGGCCAACACTGCCAATGATTTAAAAACCTGTCGCCATAACAGCAACGTTATACTTAGTATTAATTGAGTTCCGATAGTTTAGATTCAGGGTAAACTGCGCTTACACTTTTGAAATAATCGTCATTTACCATCAAGTGAGGTAAAGAAGCGCTTTCTTATTGTGTAATATAAATTATGTAGGTTTTTATTATTGTAAACAATTAATTAAATACGAACGAATGAAGAATCGATTTATTTATTTCTCAAACACGGTACAATAATAGGATGTCATAATATATAAGTACATAATATATAGTCATAAGTTCAGTGTATTTTGCAAGAATGCGGCGTAATTATATATTCAATTACCTTTATAAAACAATTGAGGTTATAAAATGTTCAAAATGATTTTTAAAGCAAATTTTGTTGCGAACAAATTACAAATACACAAATGTTGAAAAAATTTCCACGAGCAGGATTTGAACCTGCACCCTTCTGACATTCCGGGTCAGGTGCTCTTCCAATTGAGCTATCGTGGTTCTAACCAGCCCGCCGAAATTATTCAACACTTTTTACTTTGTAAGCCAAAGGCGCCCATTCAATGTCAACAACGGTAATGACGGTAGTTGATTTTCAACATTTGTGTTTTTTTTTTTACAATTGAGGTTAACAATAACAACGTTATGATAATTTCATTAAAATTAAATTAACATGTAAAATTATCGCGAGTAAATTTGTAAGATCATTTCAACAATGAATTGAGAAACATCAGTCACACAGAGCAGAGCCTTCTAATAACGAAGTTCCCGAAGGTGTTATAACATTTGGCCAATTTGGCTCGAAGTGAAGCCATATGTCACCCATCCCGCCCCGTGTTATAATTAACACGGGCCGTAATCGGCACTAGTTAAATGATACCCATGTCACTACACAGGGTAATTAAATGAGCCGCCCTAGTTTGGTACCTACTTCGTTTTGGATGCCTACTGCGAGTTTTGATTTGCTGTTCATTGACGTTTAATTAACGTTTAACGCCATCGAACTCTTGGCTTACTGACTATCCAGGAGCTCGATGGCGCAGTGGTTAACGCGCCCGGTCTGCGAGTGCTGAGGTTAAGCAACTTTCGCAAAGGCCGGTCATCGGATGGGTGATCAAAAATGCTTCATCTCGACTCCTCCGTGCTTCGGAAGGCACGTAAAGCCGTTGGTCCCGGCTGCATTAGCAGTCGTTAACAACCACCAATCCGCACTAGGCCCGCGTGGTGGTTATGGCCTGTTCTCCCTATCCATCCATAGGGAAGGCTCGTGCCCCAGCAGTGGGGACATAAAATGAGCTGATGATGATGACGATGAATTGGTAAGGTGTACATATAAAATTTAAAAATTAACAACGAACAAACAAGCCCTACACCAACCAAACCGAGTACACAAACATGTGCGCTGGTAATCGAACCCGGGACTTCTGGATCTAAGAACAGTGGTCTTAACTACAGAGGCGGTAATAAAACCATACTAATTCTCGTTTTCTTTAACATGATCGAATGATAAATATAACTTGCATTCATCGCACATTAGCCGTATCAAATCAAAATCAAGTCAAATCATTTATTTCACTTTTTTTTTACTTTTTTCTTTTATCGCCTGCCTATTGCAGTGTATTCCCTACACGACTGAATTAACGTAAACTACAAATTTATTTTGAAACAAAGATGCGCTACTAGTACTACGAACTTGTAACAAAATTTGCATTTAACACACTGCAGAACGATTTCTGATGAATGTTGTGTTCAAGTGCGCTGGTGACAAAGAGCGGCCCTTAGCGCCTTTCCACCACCGCCGCGCCGCCCCGCGCCGCAACCACCTCTTCGACGCCGACACTGAGTTTAATTGCTCATTTGACAATAAAAGTCGGTATTATTGTCATACTTGTATTGTAAAAGTTGGAAAGACCCTTAGAAGAGACTAACAACGGACTTATACTGTTCCAATATTATTAACTTTTATTTCTGTGAGTGAATATATTTCTATTTAATTGTGGGATAAGTAAATGAAGTGATACTCGTAATGTCATTTCTGTGTGCATGTGAATATATTTCTATTTAATTGTAGGATAAGTAAATGAATTGATATATGTCGATTGTATCACAATAAATACATAAAGAAGGTTGGATACCAACTTACAATTGGTAAGTTGGTATTGGTGGTTGAGGAGCTCGATGGCGCAGTGGTTAACGCGCCCGGTCTGCGAGTGCTGAGGTTAAGCAACTTTCGCAAAGGCCGGTCATTGGATGGGTGACCAAAAATGTATCATCTCGAGCTCCTCCGTGCTTCGGAAGGCACGTAAAGCCGTTGGTCCCGGCTGCATTAGCAGTCGTTAGCAACCACCAATCCGCACTGGGCCCGCGTGGTGGTTTATGGCCCGTTCTCCCTATCCATCCATAGGGAAGGCTCGTGCCCCAGCAGTGGGGACATAAAATGAGCTGATGATGATGACGATGAATTGGTAAGGTGTACATATAAAATTTAAAAATTTAAATATTTTGTTATCAGATAAAATGCGGCGCAGCGGCGTCGGTATCCTGGGAAGGGCGCGCGCGCGCACCCTCAAGATGACGGTCACCATTGTGCTAGTGTTCTTCACTTGCTGGTCGCCTTACTACTGCTACTGCCTATGGTGAGAAAAGTTAACGCGATCACCAGTTCTAATAAACAGAGTAGAAAATACGGTAGACCCTGTCGAAGCTTGTTTAAGCTCTACCATCTTCCGTGTTTTGTCTATAGTTTGAAACGAAGTTTACGTGACAGGAAAAAAACACTGAGGGTATTATCTGTTCGAAGCTTTAAGAAAGTCGTTTTATATTATTTCACGCTAACACTTTTGCTACTGATTGTACCTTTTCTCATTTTGATAGTAGCGTGGCTCGACTTGCACAATGAAAAAATATTTATTTATTTTAATTTTCTGCAACCCGTCCCAAATGGGCTGTAGGCATATGGGACGAGTTGATGAATTACTCCTTAACTCTGTTTATTAGTAAGGCCCTTTGTGTATAGAAAAAAGCTTTAGAAAAAAACCCCAGTATTAAGAAGGGGTAAAGCTTCTGCATTGGATTTTCAACTCGAGTCAGATTCGAAGAATAACCAGTAATTTTTTGTGAGGTCACTATCTTTGTGGTACGCAACTGCAATAAGGTCACTAAGGATCTTTGGTCCAGGAGATTTCAATACCCTCAATTGTACCCTTTGTGAGCAAAGTAGCAGGCTAATTATTTTAGTCTATTTTTACAATGGAAACAGGAACATAGCGGACTAACTTAAAATCCTTTAGGAAATCATAACAGGTTCTTAGAACAACGTATATATTTAATACAGTCATAAACACACAAAATTTATGTTCATGTGTATTGAATTTGTGTGTGTGATTGTACCAAATAAAGATTTTTCTTCTATAGTCATAGTCATAGTCATAGTCATAGTCATAGTCATAGTCATAATTATTTATTGCATCATGTTGGTATGGTATAGATTTTACAATATTTTAAATAGTCCCTTAACATGACCCTGTAAGCATATTGCAACAATTTGAAGTTTTTTAATATATTTTTTATACAACAAAAGGTATTAATGCTAGGGTGTTACTAAGTTAAAAAGGCAAAAACAACAAAATAATATACTACAATAGATATGAATAATAAATAACAATTACTTATCTATACTTAATATTATAAAGCTGTATGTTGTTTGTTTGTTTGGTTGAACGCACTAATCTCAGGAACTACTGGTTCGAATTGAAAAATTTTTTTTGTGTTTAATAGTCCATTTATTGAGAAAGGTTATAGGCTATATTACATCACACTATGACTATTAACGCGGGTGAAACCGCGGGGCACAGCTAGTCCAAAATATTCCTTTAACGAATCAAAACATTGCTCTATCAAATACTCCTTTATTTTTGTATTAAACTCTGTTTCTTTTAGTAAAACCTATTTCTATTTCTATATCACATCGTGATCTCCAGGTTCTGGATAGACAAGGAGACGATCCGCACGCTGGACCCGGCGCTGCAGAAGGCGATGTGGCTGTTCTCGTGCACCAACTCGTGCGCCAACCCCATCGTGTATGGTGTCTTCAACCGCAACCGCTGGACGTGGAAGTCAGGACCGGTGAGTAGCTTTTTTTATATCTTAATTTTTTTTATAACTTGATCTTCATCTCACCTGATGTTAAGTGATGATAATGCCGAAGGTGGAAGCGCCCTTCACCCGGAATCCTCAACTACTGAGGCGCTGGCTATCTTATCTGCCGGTACACAACAATGCTACATGCTAAAGATATGGCGACATATTTAGATGAGATGGTGGTAGCTGGCCAGGCGAACAAACAACCCTACCACCAACCAGACAGAGTACGCAAATGCACGCCCCGCTGGGAACCTTTTGGGTCGAAATCGGTGTTCGACCACAAAGGCGGTTAAAAGCTTTTTATAGAGTCTTAGGAAAGTATTAGATGTTGGCCGCCATCCTTAACAGCGTAAGGCCCATTAGTCACCGAAATGGAAACAGGAGGAGAATAAATGTAGGACGGAGATGTATTGTGAACAAAAAATAACATCTTATTAATTGTTGACAACACATAGAGATGTGTCAACAATCAATCAAAGCAGAAGCTTTGATCCGCTTTGAAACTTGTAGTTATTCAGTCTGTCCCAGTCTGCGAGTGCTGAGGTTAAGCAACTTTCGCAAAGGTCAGTTATCAGATGGGTGACCAAAACTTTGTCATCTCGAGCTCCTCCGTGCTTTGGAAGGCACGTAAAGCCGTCAGTCCCGGCTACATTAGTAGTCGTTAACAACCACCAATCCGCACTGGGCTCTCGTGGTGGTATATTGCCCGTTCTCCTTATCCATCTATAGGGAAGGTTTGTGGCCTAGCAGTGGGGACATAAAATGAGCTGATGATGATGATAAGCTAGTAATCTCACACAATCTCCCAACACCAGAACGCGAGGTACCGCTGCGGCAGCACTCGGCGTGGCTCCCGGCTGCCGTACTACGGCGAGTCTATGGAGATCTCGGCCGCCACGCTGGCACGCGCGCGCAACTCGCTGGCCGAGCGCTCCAACCCACAAGCCAATGGGAACGGCAAGCATCCCGACAACAACAACCACGTGGGAAACGGAATGGTGTAAATGTGTAATAAGAAACTGTTATCTAAAATGTTTGATTACAATATAGGTACATGTCCCAAAATGATGTAGAGAAGTACTTACTAGTCTATTGTGCAGTCAGTTGATGGACGCTTCGAAACAGTGTTGGGTTACGAGTGACGTTACGTTACACGAGTGTGTAACATCAAGTTTTATAGGTACACTGTATAAACTTTGGCAGTGTAGGAAACATTAGTGGATCATGTAGCATGCGTAAAGCAGAACCTACCTACTTACTAGTCAGTTGTACTCATCTGTGAGACAGAGCGCTATGGATTAGGGACGTGACACACTGCTTTCAAAGCTTTTTGATACACTGTAAAAAATTTGTAGGATGTAAAAATGAAAAAATACATTAGAGTTGTACATAAACGTACCTTTCTAGTTCAAGATAACACTGGTAAAACTTAAACTGCTTTCCTTTTCTTTACCTACGCCTGATTTAGCCTTATGCAAGTTTTGTTACGTAACAATTTGCTTTTGTGTAATGATTTCGCTAAAACTTAAGTTAATATTGGCATAATACATATATGAAAAAATCATATTCTGCGTTTCTTGTTAGTACAGTTAATGTTAATATTATAAAGAAGTCAGTAATTTTGGTGCAAAGCCGTTTGACGTAGCTATTTAGCTATACTGCAACCACACATCCTTATTTCATTGTGTCAGGCCTTTCAAGATCAAAGGGGATCCGATCCGCATATACCGTATAACATAATTATGTATACCTACATCCCAGTAGCGTATACCCTTGTGTGGCAGGCAATAATAAACTTTCTGCCGCTATATGCTACTGACGTGCGCTTATTTCAGACTTTATAGCCTTGTTCCAATATTCGTTTAGGTTTATTCCCATGGGCTCCAAGGCAAGAAATTAATGTAAATAAAATCCTCTTTATATCTTTATAAATCATTGGAGCTCATTGCAATTAAAATATTGAAAAATGAGTTTTGGACATCAATAGATCATGGTTATCATCGGTTATATGTTTGTAACCGATGATAACCATAATCTATTGATCTGCTCTGAATATTTGTATATAGAAATTTACATTTATCCAAGAACTTATTTTCTTATTACAAATGTGCTATAAACGTTAACCTGGAGAAAAGTTTTAACTTTACCTGTGTTTAGTAGTCAAAGTTAGCTCTAATTTAAACGTTTCCTCGTTCGAATTTAAGTGTGGATTCACAGCAATTGGTTTTCTGTTGTTTTATTACATCAACAACGAACCCGTTTCTTATTTCTAAACTAGTGCATGATTGATTGTCTATATATAACAAAATACCTACCTATCAATCGAAGTAAAGTTTATTTTAAGTATTGACAATAATACATTTCATTTGTAAGTCAATAAAAAGACATTGACAACGAAATATACTCACAATTGAATATATTTAATTAAGTAGATTAATGTCGTCAAGAAACTAATTTGTATATAACGGAAGATATCACAATAGCAGAATAATAAGTGTGTAGTTAAATTATATATTTTATTATTAACGCAATATGCTTTTGCTTAAAACTTATGTTAACAGATTGTTAGTATGCAATTTGTGACTTAATATGTATTGACGTTAAGGATTGAATGCCTTAAAACAGCTGCTTTTATAATTACGTTTATTAAAGTCTTTCTGGACCGTGCAAACCGATCCTACGACATGATGCTACGTTTTCCGATATCTTTCTGTATTCTCCGGGGTCTCACTAGTCGTGTGTTTTTGAGGCTTAAACCATGTCGCGAGCATAGTTTTAAATACTGATTGCATGTATTATGGTAAAATTGCGACTCACCTCGTTATCACTCATTCACTCTGGTACCGCAAAATTTATTTATTTTGCTTTCTATAATAATAGTTCTAGTAATGGACGCTACATGGAGAAAGCAAATTCATCAATATCTCTCCATAAACCGTCGATTTATTTTATTTGTTACGGTATAATATAGTGTTGTATCTAATAATATCGTAAAAATGTTCAGTGTGATTGTTCAAGTCGAAAGTGAGATTAAAACAGGTACTTGAAAGAGTGGTAAATAATTACTTATAAATAAGGTATAGATTAATTTTGTAACATTTATGAGATGGTAAAGCGATCTTATGGTATGACTAGCAGACTTAAACATAATAAATAAATATGTCTAAGTTCCCAACTGACATCTTATGACTAGGTGGGTAACCATGAGCTCTTAAAGCAGTACTGTAGCAGTATTGTTTTTTAAAGTTTACGCGAACACTACACATTGAAATGAAACTACTTTTACGATTCTACTCGCGTTTATTATATACATTAGTTTTTGTTTATCCTGACGTTTCGAAGACTTTGCGGTCTGTGGTCACATGGAAACTGAGGTGTTAATCGTCTCATAATTAGTTGGTATAGGTCGCGCCAAACTTCTAGTCCCGTCTGAAGTTGGCGCGATTCGCGTCGCAGTAGTAAAAAATAGGCGTTAGTAGGGCGAAGGCGGGGACGAGCGGTAGGGCCTGACTGTACAGCTGCGCAACGAAGCAACTTCAGAGGGGACTAGAACTTTGGCGCGACCTATACCTTGTGTAGCCTCACTTTAATTTAATCACGTGCGTTCCGTTTTACGCAAAGAGAGCTTACAGTATCTTTTAACTTATAGCATAAATTAAACGCGAGTAGATCCGTAAAAGTAGTTTTATTTCAATATTGCAGCAATTTTGTTGCGGTTGTGGAAACAATACGCGTCTCGTTTTCACAACTGCATTGACCAATAGTAACACGGCTTTAAAGAGCTCATGGCCTCTGGTGTGCACTAAATCGAAGATGAGTGAAGAGGAGAGATGTGTCGTTCAGAACCAATAACGGCCGGTTTCCAATAAAGCTGAGATAGGTGGAGAGAAGAGATATGTCGCAACAAAATAAGGAAACCCCACCATAGACAACCCATAGACAACCTCTCATGGACACGCAATCTCGCAACAGCTGCGCTCGGACTGGTTTGAGATGGGCCGAGATTCCGTATCCGTGACTTGGTCTATTTGTGCGTTGCTCGAGCATGTTTGTATGTTTTTTTTTTCTGCAGTCTCCTTATTTTGTGGTGTCGTTTAAAACCAGTAGAGCGTGGTGTCACTCTGCTCCGCTGAGTAATTTTTCGGGTGACAGTTAGTCCCATGATAAACATTTTTAGCTAGTAATCGTATGGGAATGGCAAACTATGAAGTCACTATTTTGTTCCGTCAATTCAATGTTTATTATTAACTTTTTAGATTATAAAAATTCATGCATATGTCAAATAAAAATTAGGTCAATGATTTATGTTAAGGCGAAGGGTAAGGCACACTAGCGCCGCTAATAGATTTAATTTGATAACTACTAAACTGGATTTTTTTTCAATCATTGCGGACCTTCAGACACTAGGCAAACATCTATTATTTAATAATTGTGCACTACTTTTAGGTTTGTTTTTGTATTCATTCGCTAACACCAGAAGTGGCCATTGTTTATTAATAAATGCGATAGCCCGTTTTGTGAATAAACCACGGAACAAAAAGTAGTGCACAATTATTAAATCAATACTATGGATGCTTTCCTGTTATCGGACGGTACGCAATGTTTAAAAAAAGATTCGGTCTGTTAGTAATTGTCAAGTTATCAATTGGTGGCGCTAGTGTGCCTTACCCTTCGCCTTAAGTACTTCATACTACAACTTACATTATGTAGCAAGTAATTTTACATTGTGTATATGATTTCCGAGCTAGGATAAAATCCGTAATACGGCAAGCAACGCTAATGATCCTTCAGACCAAAGCTAATATTTATAAACATTTAGTTAAAAAAGAATTAACTTTAAGTAAATGTAAAATGTGAACCTCACGGTGTGAGTATGTGCATGAGAGGGTAAGTTTTCGTTCTTCCCATCTTCTCTCTACTTATTATTAGTTTATATCACACACACACATCGCCTCTCCCCTTTTTCTTTTCTTTAGTAGATACCGAACGTATGGGCTTATTATAATTATAATAACAGCAATGTTATAAAGCAACATATCTTGAAATCGTAAGTAATGTACATACTGTTTTAGCCCTTTTTTGTAGGCTGATGTTTTTTTTTTAATAATTTATCCAGTGTTACATTCCAATACTAGTTTTAAATTAATTTTAACAGAGTTGAAAGCATTTTTCTGTTAAATATTGAAATAAATTTGATGGTAGGTACTCATTGCTTGCCAAGTACGAATTAGGGAGGGTGTAGCACCAGTGTTTGACACTTTAAGTCCAGTGTTGGGCATAGTTTTCGTCACCATAAAATTATATAGAACTAGCTGTGTGTTTCACCCGCGTAAATATTTTCCCGTTTTTGCAACATTTTTCATTGCTGATCCACTCCTATTAGTCAAAGCGTAATATAATATAGCCTATAGCCTTTCTCAATAAATGGACTATTCAACACAAAATTTTTTTTTCAATTCGAACCAGTAGTTTCTGAGATTACCGCGTTCAAACAAACAAACAAACTCTTTAGCTTTATAATATTAGTATAGATTTCATTGAAATTTTACTGGATAAGCAGCTAAGAAGTAGGTGGTCTTTATTTAATTGTTGCTTAATATTAAAATCAGTTGCTAACCTCTTTTTTTATTAACAAAGTTAAAAAAAATGTTGATAACTGGTTCCTGTTGAACACTGGTGCAACCTTATGTGGTTTCTTTTCCATTGACGCACTTAACTTATGTATTTTATGTAAAAAGACTGACTGACAGACGTTAAGTCACTAAGTAGGTAATTTGTTTCAACCAAAGCATTGTTCTAATTCCATTGTTATTTTCTTTGTTATATGTAGTCTATATAATGTATGAGTTTAATGATGTTGTTTTACTGTTGTATAAATGCGTATCTTGGCTGTGAGGTGTTAAGGACTCAGCTCTTTAAATGAAGAAACGAAATTTTTACCTAAGCTGATATAATTGAATGACAAAAGTAATTTTTAATAAAAAACAATGAAATTATTGTTGAGTTTTTCTTGGTGATACGGTCCCTTTAAACGTGTTTCAATTTGTTTGATTATCTAAGTTCGATTATCTAACGTCGACAAGCCGTTCTGCCAACATCGCGGAACAAACATTTTTCGCATTTTCGCTTCTATTGCGGGCGGTCGTGCAGGTAGGCTACTCTTGACGCAAACTCAATCTCAATACAATTCCAATGCGATTAATATGTATCGATATTGGGATAAGTTTCGCAATTTCGGAACGCCCCGTCTCGATAATACTTTGTTCACTCAATTTCCACGCAATTTAATTCCAATGCAGCGCTATTATCGCTTTTAAGAGTGCCATTTGAATTTTTTAGATTTGGGATTGGAAATTGATTATTGCAATTGTGTTTCAAGAGTAACCCACCAGAAATGTCAACGTGCAGAAATGTACATGTCAATGGCAGTATTCGGCGCTATCTGTGTTTTCTTTAAGCAAGCGAGCGGTTATATGTCTTTTTTTTTCAATGTTATAATAATTATTATCTGCTATGCTAAAGTCGCTTTCACATTCGGCTTTTTTGTACGCCCTTAATTGCACGCTTTTGCCACACCACACGTGCATATTAGACGTGCGTTGAGAAGCTTATTTTTGAAATGAAAACTTCTTTAGCGGCGTTGTGCACTTTTTTTGGAATGGGTAAAAAATGTTAAACTCGCGTCAGGACACGTGACCGTCAGTACACGTGACCTGATCGAAAATTCGTAAAACGGATGGAGAGTAGAGGAATGGGTAAAAAATGTTAAACTCGCGTCAGGACACGTGACCTGATCGAAAATTCGTAAGACGGATGGAAAGTAGACAGCTGGCGCGGCGTAATATACATTTTTAATATAACTTAATATAACTTTTTAATGTAATATAAATTGTTATGTTTGTGTACGATAGCCCAATAAATAAATATTGTATTCTACCACATAAATGAGAGTACTTTTATACTGATAGTTAAAGCAATTCGTGCAAAATTATTCCCTAACCATTCCAAAATATCAAAAATGCACAACGTTAATATTCAAGTTTTCACTTCTGCCGGTACTCCCAGAGTGCAACCCGTCTTTTTTTTTAATATCTTACGGGTAAGCTTGGCCTTCATCCCACCTGATGTTAAGTGATGATAAGGCCGAAGGTGGAAGCGCACTTCACCCGGGATCCTCAACTACTGAGGCACTGGCTTCATCTCTAGCTGCCGGAACACGACAATGCTACAAACATTGATGTTATGGCGACATATCTAGATATAAGGATAGCTAGCTCGGATAAACAAGCCCTACCACCAACCAAACCGAGTACACAAACATGTACCCCCCGCTGGGAATCGAACCCGGGACCTCTGGGTCTGAGCCGGTGCTCAGCCACCGGTCCACTGGTGGATGACCACCGGGTCTTAACCACCAGACCACAGTGGCGATTAAAAGTTATATTAAGCAACGATATTATATCATCTTCAGCTCATTTTATGTCCCCACTGCTGGGGCACGAGCCTTCCCTATGGATGGATAGGGAGACGGGCATAAACCACCAGTGCGGATTGCGTTTACGACTGCTAATGCAGCCGGGACCAACGGCTTTACTTGCCTTCCGAAGCACGGAGGAGCTCGAGATGATAAAGTTTTGGTCATCTATCCGATGACCGGCCTTTGTGAAAGTTGCTTAACCTCAGCACTCGCAGACCGGGCGCGTTAACCACTGCGCCATCGAGCTACGATAGTATATGTATAAGTTAAAAACGTTACTAGCGCCCGAAGACGCTCCGAACAAAAGGGCGTCTTCTTTTGGCATCAGTCATACTATAGGTAGTAGACTATAGTTGTAAAAAACCCGTTAGCTACCGTTACTTAACCAAATTTTTGGTTAGCTACCGATAAAATGTGGTTATTAACGGTTAATTATCCGACTGCGACAACGAAAAAGGGTAAATAGGTATTCTGTCTTTTTATTTTGTAGTCAACTCCTAGGTGAAGTGAAAAATCGATATCCGAATGTTAAAGATTCCATTTTAGATTTTAAAAATCATATTTAAAGCTACCAATATACATAATCCAGCATTAAATTTGAGTAATTTAAGGTAAACTTAAATAATTTACGTAACTAAAACATACAAACTAGGTACCTATTAAACATACCTACCTATGTACATAATTTGAACAAACGAAACGTTGTCGCTTCGATTGAACGAAGTGGCAATTTGGATAGCGGGTAGCGTCGCGCGCGGCGAGCGAGCGCGAGCGCAGTGCATTATATTATTCTATCTAACGCACGCAAAGACATATTGCCATCTCGTTTGCGCGTAAATGAGACGAAGTAGGTATTCAGTCTCGCGGTTACAGTGAACAGGAGCGTAGGTACGTTTTTTGTAGTAGTGCGGAGCTCTTATTGGCGAACTTAACATGCCGCGTAGTAGTGGTAGTGTTTGGGAACAGCGCAGCTCACGATACACATTACAAGCCGCTAGCGGCATCTAGCGGTGGTATTTAACCGTAACAAGCATAAAATACGGTTAATTAACCGTTAATAACGAAAAATGCATTTTTTTTTTAAATACACAATGTTTCTGATGACATGTCCACCAAAATAGGCCGAATCCTAAAATAGCGCACCTATGCAGAAACGGGTTTATATGCAAAAAACTCAACCTCTTTTTTAACCGCTCTACTTAATAAGTATTATAATTGCAACCGTATTACTAGTGAACTCCGCTCCTCCCATTTCATAATGATTCGGGTTGAGTGAAAAAAACAATTCACACAGTAAGTGTTTATTAATTAAAATAAATAACATCAAATATTTTCTTATAATAAATAGATATAAGTAGTTTTAATTTACCAAATTTATAATATAACCGTCGTGTGTCGTGAAAAAATTTTGTACTAAGAATTATTGTTTTTTTTTAAATTTGGTCGTTTATACAACTACAATAAATGATTTATTTTGAACAATATATGTGTAAATATTATCACACTTCAATGATAAAATCGTCGATAGAAACATTATACTGAGTATTTACTATATTACAGATTTTTGTTCAAGAAATAAAAAAAATCAATTTATAAACAATATAACATTCAAAAAACCAAATATTATTGAAACAGACTAGAAGTAATCAAATAATATAGGGTTTAATTGTACAATAATTACAACATCGAAAACTCTTAAGAGATTAATAAAAAATGTAATTTTAACATTTTTTATTTAATATCAATACTTAAAAAAGTGACCGTATATATTCATAAAACGTCAAACGTTAATAAAGAAATAGTTTAGAAAATAAAAGCGTGATGCGTAACTTTCAAAAGAAAAGAGCTCAAAAGAAAAGCATTTTTCAATCGTCAGTTAATGTTTATTCATTGAATAATTTGACATAATGACAGATTTTCTTTAGAAAATATGTCACATTGACAATCTTATCCTTTGGTTAAGACCTTATGTGGATTGAAAAATCGGGCCTTAGATGACGTTTCTTTCTTTACAGAAATAACTCAAAAGAAAAATTTAACACACATTTATATGACGTTTGGCGTTTGGATACGGTAACAATTTTAAGCAATATAATTAATATGATATGATAACTAACACCAACTTTTTTTTCTTTTAAAGAATTTTTAACGTTCACTTAATTTTACACCTTAACAAATAATATACAAGGTAGAAAGCACACATGAGCCCTAGAATACATAAATTCGAATATAAATACAAAATTAATATAAGAATTTTATATCATTAAAAAGTTGCGATATTTTTAAGCTTTCAATGACTACTTATCAATTATTATAATAAAAGAACAAAAACATTAGATTAAGTTATTGTTGATTATGTTAAAACATGATTTCAGTGTATTGTCTTTGTGGAGATCCTTGTGGGAGGCCTTTGTCCAGCAGTGGACGTCTTTTGGCTGAGACGATGATGAAGATGAAAAAGATTCCAAATAGTTCTTCTTTTAAAAATCTATGAAACTTACACCCGTTTGCACTAAACTTATAAATCGCCTAAGTCTTTGCCTAACTACTACCCGGTCAAATTAAGTCGGCACCTGAGTGTAAGCGACGTTTTCGAAACGGGTGTTAGAGTTTTAATAAAACGTTGCCAAATAAAATATGAAGTTAAATGAAGTAGCTCTTCAAAATGTCTTTCGTTCTTTCCACCCTGCACAATATCATTAACCATAAATTTAAACTCACGATGTAATTAAATATTTGCCATATAATTAAAATAAATAATGTAACGATATTACAAGAGTTTTTAAACACTTCCAGTGTTCATTCGTTCATATAAGAACATCGAATGGAATGCAATGATTATCATGACTGTCCACAAACTCTACATAAGATATCTTACAAAACAAATTAACAAAAAGTCTTTGACTTCCACATTTTATGGCACATTACTGATAAACATCCATTATTATTTAGAGTTAAACATTCACTACATACGCAAATGTACATCCATACAAAAATAGATAGACAGTTATAAACTACGAAAAATTACTATCCAAAAAGTTCGTAGACTGAACATAATTTTGTTATCCAAGTCCACAAAGATATTGGATGATATACAAATGTTATTTCGCTACAAAATTACATGAAGTAGACTGTGGTGAGGCTCAAAATCCATTCCACGACATCTCAAAAACGTAATGCTTGGCGTATGATGGATGACTATTTAGCTTTGAGAAATCATGAAAAAGTTTTTAAGTACGTACAATATACCGTTACCAATGACGCAAACATCATCAAGTGCATTTTATCATTTACTACGTAATATAATGGCACATCAAGAACACACCGACATATAGTAAGCTCCATATCTCTCCAATAACGTTCCTACATCTGAAAGATTATTAGTAAAACTACTGAGAAAAGTGTAAAGACGCGTAGTAAAGGAAATAGAAAATACTGCATACATATCACTGTATGCATCAATAGAATAGCTACATTCTTACACACATCAATAAATCAATTATAATACATTGTCTTATAAA
Source organism: Eudonia mercurella (assembly GCA_963082485.1). NCBI lineage: Eukaryota > Metazoa > Arthropoda > Insecta > Lepidoptera > Crambidae > Eudonia > Eudonia mercurella. The sequence continues at coordinate 14,491,491 of OY720037.1, forward strand.
CTACTATCATATTTATACAATACCATCTATAAAATATGAGAATCTTATAATGATACCTCACTTTCGACTGTTTGGCCAATAAGACAAAGAGTTACAGTGTTCGTCGAGACGGAGAGTTCAAAGTTTGTTCCGTTTGGGCAGCATAATTATCGAGATTCGCAAGATTCAACTATGAACAAGAATTAACATATAAATACATTATACTAGTAGAACGTAACCGTTATTGTCCTGCACAAAATAACGCTGTCGTTATTTGAACACAACGGCTGTGAACCGTTATCACACGGTGCGTACAGAAGCTCCGCTGCCTTATAATGTGTGTATGCTTGATTGTTTGTTTGCCCAGCGTCCTAATACTAAGCGAACACTTATAACGAAGATTCTATGTTGTACATAACATAACAAATACTTGATTAGACTGCGGAGAAAACACCCAAATCCGAGTTTTAGTACAGTTTCGCTTTAACTACGCACATGATAAACTATGCAGTAAGTAAATCAATAGTCGATATTCTTAATCATCTTACTATGTTTCTATAAATTCTTTTTTACCTACTGTATTTGTGGTAAGACCACAATATTTCCATAATATATATTCAGACGATCACAATGAAATTGCAATCGTTGATAGATTCGATTGATCTCGTTAACGTTACACCATATATTTGATACATATCAAATGTCATGCAACATGATATTATATACTTCGGTTGAATCGCCGCACCTTCGCGAGCTGAGTGTTGATAAACCATTTCCCAAGATCATTGTTTAAAATCGGTGGAGGAGCGAATCTTCTGTACGCACCTCTGTCTCGCTCGCTCAGTGCTCTCCCTTCTCGAGTTCCGTGAGTTCTTGCGCGTTGGCAACCTCGCGGTCGTTTTGCAGCGCGCGCGTCTTCTCGATGTCACCTTGCGAGAGGGAAGAGACTATGATGGCGCCAAGTGCGTCGCACACCACGTTGATCGTCGTCCGGAACCGGTCGCTGGAACGTGAATTTGTGCATGTTTCAATCTTAAGGCCCTTTTTAACCACAACGCGGGTCACAACGTCGTTTATTCATTCAAATTAAGCCTGCGCAGACCCTCAAGCAGCATTCAATCAAAAGATCCAATACAATCATATCGGGGCAAGTCGTGTTATTTACAATCAAGTTCCTAAATTATAAAGTTATGACGTAGTGATGTGTACATCATCATTATTATCATCATCACCAGATCATTGCGGACCCAGTGGGTATCGGTGGTTGTTAACGAGAGCTAGTGCATCCGGGTCCAAAAGCTTTACCTGCCTTCCGAAATAAGGAATGCTGAAGCTGATATGTTTTCGGTTACTCATCCGATGACCGGCCTTTGCGACCCGATCCAATCCGAACCCTTCGGAGAATCTAGTAGGCCACGGAGACACGCACAAGTGCGTGATGCCGTTCCCTCTAGAAAACCTCTGACGGTGCTTCATTTCACACGGCTTGAGGAAACCTTTTAGTTTCTCGCCGCCCCCAAATAAGGCCGGTGAAGCTGAAAATGTCCTGAGGCAATCAACAAACAATTTTTTTTTAAATAAGGCTTTTGCGGAAATTGCTTAACTCTAGCAATCGCTGACCGAATGCGTTTACCACTGCGCCATCGAGCTTCTCATCGGAGCCATTTACCTACTCTTAAATTAAATAAAGAAACTCACAGCAGCCAGTCCACCGCCAAGATGATGGAGACGTCCTCGGCGGGCAGGTTGACGGTGTCCAGCACCATCACCATGGTCACCAGCCCCGCTTGGGGGATGCCCGCTGCTCCAATACTCGCCGCAGTCGCAGTCACGCTGAGGCCAAACATAATAAGGCTGGCATGAGGCTATTCTTAATATATTTCTATACAGCCTGTAAAAGAGCTTTTAATGAAACCGAAATGAAAATTAAAAGATGATTTATTTCCACCAAAATATGTAAGTATTAGTTACATGGTAAGTCCAACTTGGATTGGACAAAAAAGTCTGGAGCATTGGGCATTACGCACAGGGAATATGCATAATTTACATCAATCAGTTAACATTGAGCTGAAATGAATGCTGGAAAAATACGTTTTTGTTTAGTTACACAGATAGTTATCTGTAGCAAGCACTGGTATTCGATACAAATATCATTAGTCGAATACCTGTGCTGTAAGTAGGTAGGATGATACAATATATTTTCGTTTTACATCAGCGTGCCATAGCTCATTTTCCTGCTCAAAAACAAACAAAAGAATACGCGAAGACTAAACATTAAAATGAAACAATTTTTACGGATCTACTCAAAACGCGAGTAGATCCGTAAAAGTTGTTTCATTTCAAACAAAAGAACTTTATATTTACCTGATTGCGACAATCTTGCCGAAGGACATCTCAACCTTCCTGAGCTGAGCAATGAAGATGGCCGCCACCGCTTCGTAGAGAGCCGTTCCGTCCATGTTGATGGTGGCGCCGATGGGGATCACGAACCGCGTGATGCGCGGGTCCAGGCCCATCTCGTCGCAGCACCCTATGGTGATCGGCATCGTGGCAGAGCTGGGGAACGGACAAACCTATATCAACGGGCTTGATTGATTACTCTGGTGATGCAGACGTCCCTCAGATTATAAACTTTTTAGACGTCCATAGGCAACCGCTTACTATGATTACCACCTTAGTTATATATAATCAAAGGTGGTAATCAGGCGGTAATCAGGTCATGGTCTTTGAGAACCATGCAATAAAAGATCGCGAACACGCTAGCCCCTGCACCGATGAATTCCTCTCTTCAGTTATTGAGTATAAAAACATATTTGACTACTAATACTTGAGTAGGTAAATAAGCTCTTTAGCCATCGGCTAAATAATCTACTCGTACCATTATAAGCTATCGTGATTGTATTGCTATCCAACTGGTAGAGATTATGTCAACATTTAGTTTAAATAGCGTATAATTTACATATATCCATATCTTATATTATTTTAATACCCTTTTTGAAATGTGTCTTGCTTATTATCACATCCAATATAAATTCTTAAAAAACTTTGATTATTAAAAGTCATGTCTATAATAGAGTTAAAGCTTACCTCGACGCTGTCCCGAAAGCGGTGGCCATGACTTGCCCCATCTTGGCGATGTACCGGCACGGCAGCTGCCTCGTCGCCAGTATAAAGAGCACACTGAGAGTGCCAAACCCGTGCAGGAACAGTCCCAGGAGTACCGTCATGAAGTACATGCCCAGCCGCCCCACTAGCTCGCTGAAGGACTCGATCTCCATAATCTTGGCTGTTACCAGGAAGAACACTCCGAGCGGTGATAGCCTGGAACCATTGAAAGGAAAATATATTTTAACCGTAGTACCATCAGCAACAGGATATCAATTCAACCATTTAGGTATTTTCATTTCCCCCAAAGTCAAGTCAAGTCACTTCAATGTCAAGATTAGGCTACTCAATAAGTTATAAGGGAGGTGTCTTCTAATTCAATAACGTCTTATGGTGTAAGCACTGAGCAAGAGCCGCGGCTACTCTCATCTAGCTCTTGCCAGCATTGCGAAGATCTTTCTCCACTCAGTTTAAGGGCGACCTACATAACGTAAGAAGTATTTTTATTATTATATTGTATCAGGCATAACCATTCCCACTCCTGGGCGAAGACCTCCCCACACTTTTTCCACGCCTTCTTGTCCCCTGTAACATTACGACATTCCTTCATGAATCCATCAACGTCAAAAAAATATGTGTCCACAAAAATGTCTCACCAAATAACATAACCAGTGATGATCATCATAGCTTCAGATAGCGAGTGGAAGAAGTTCTGCAGCGGGCGGCTCTTGTCTCCCATCTTGCCCAGGGTGATGCCCAGCACCACGCTGAAGCATACCAGACCCAGCACGTTGCTGCCGCTCTGGTAGTCACCCTCGATCTTGTAAGTGTCAAGGTGTCCTGGATAATGTGACAACATTGATATAACAAGAAATTAGTGTTTTTTTCAACCAAAACAACATAATATATTACAAACTTATAATTTTGTCATTACGAGAAAAATACAGATTAACCATGCCAGTCAATGGTGATAGTCGAAGTGAACAGAGGAACTAAATTTTGATTTTTGAAGATAGTATATCTTACAAAAATTTAGTTGCGAACTAATTATAATTTTAAATTGTTGAAAAAACTTCCACGTGTGGTAAAATTGAAAAAATTATAAACTGTGGAAAATATGACTATTAACAGACTGTGCAATGAATATTATTAAATCTCACCTTTAATAGCCTTCGTGTCATTCCGGTCATACACTAATCGGGTTCGGTAGGTCGCTATGGTGGCCTGCGCCAAGTTCTCGGGAAACACGTTCCTGCAACCAAATAACTGCTTTAGTTCGTTGGATATTCATTGAAGAAAAAGTAAATTTTTACAAATTTTTAAGAAAAAAAAAATGCAAATTCTTACACTTAGATGATCAATGTCGTCATGAAATTCAAATAATTATGTAATTTTTTAGCATTTTTTGGTAACTGTTGTTTATGTTAAATTGGATGCTTGTTGTGTGATTCCAATATTTTTTTAACTTTAATTAATTTTCCTGGTTAGCATCCCGACGCTGATCTTCCGTGGAAACCAGAAAAATATGAATATGAAAAAGTTTGTAACTTTGTTTGTTTGTATGTCGGGGCTAATCAAAGGAACTGTTGGTCCAATTTCAAAAATTCTTACACTGATAGAATGCTACATTTTTTGCGGGTAACATAGGCTATTTTTTTAAAGAGTTTATTTCTAAGCCTCGAATCCACGCAGACAAAGTCGCGAATAAAGTGCTAGTTTATGATATTGAAGCACTGATCCCCCACATTATTGCCGCAGTCTCTATTATGGAAGATGCGTCTTAAGTGTACAGATTCGATTGCGGTGACCGTAATTGGCAGAAGGTCACCGCCGCATTTCCTTTTTGTATAGGATATCGAAGCAAGTAAACGGCTGATTTCACCATCTCCTTTTTATCTCCAGGGATCTAGATGCGGGCTGAGATCACACCTTTTTGTTATAAATATACCGCCTATCCTTTTGAAGCACGGACGAGTTTGAGATAAGTTACTTAGTATGCAAGATTGCAACACAAAACACAAACCAATGGGTATCCAGCTCTCATTTTAAAATTAAATTGTGATCAATAAGACCATTTCTAAGATCAAGATGCAAAACATTGATTAGTATACTTCTGACTATAATATCTGGCTGTAGATGCATTTAAACTTTAGATATTTGGTCACAACCCAATACACACGACTTTAAAGTTTATACTGACACCTCCTACCAACCGTCAGGTTACAACGTAGGTGTCAGACGTCCTTGCGCAAGCACAAAGGACCATCTATGTCAGGTCATAACACAGATCAGGACGCGCCGAAGCGCATTCTTCATCTGGTACTTTTAAGACAAGTGCCTCAAGCTAGTTGCCCCGTGGACACGTATAGTCCACTACCTAATATCCAGGTAGGTTACCAGAGCTGTAAGCTCGCTCACTTCTCGTTGCACTAAGAGCACAACTCGCAGTTTTCACTGCTTGGGTCGTCGACTCTGAAGTCGACTACCAAATGTCCTTTTTGGTGGCGGAGTTGTAAGCCCACTCACTTCCCAGTACCCATCCAGGCACCTCGTCAATTCCAAAATCCTACGCGGCTGACTGAACCGGAGACTTTGCATCTAGCGGGCGCCTCTACTAGTTATCAAGACTAGTACCGGAGATGTTGGAGTTCTGCTCAGTGAAAACCACCGAGCATAGCACCAACTATGGGCAGCTTACGTGCCGCTACTTGGACCCGCTCGCTGTGCACGAAATGGAAGCCTGGCCAACACCAACTAGGCAGATGAACATTCCCACTTCTACAGCTAACCACATAGCCACCACGAGTCCAACCCATGTCCGGGACCTGCCGGAGATGCCCGCGAAGGCAGGGGCTTAGGATCCGGAACTCCCGTGGTACCCTTGAAAAGACAGTCGGACCCGTAATTCCAGCTGCCATACCCTACCTATAAGGGTCAGTAGATAGGGACCTATCAGGTTCAGTACATAGGGATATGGATAGGGAGATATTTGGTCAGTGATTTAAACATCATTAATCATCCGTCTTAATTACGTTTATCAAATCATCTAATCATCATCATCATCTCAGCCAAAAGACGTCTACTGCTAGACAAAGGCCTCCACCAAGGATATCCGCATAGACCAAATAAGCATTCATTTAATAAGCCATCTCAAATATGTCAATGAGAATCAAGAACCAAATTGGTAGTGCGCCTGACCCAGTACGTCTGAAGCTGCACGTTCGAGTCTCGTTATTATAAAAAGTTTTCAACACTTTTCCGAGACATCTAAAAGGTTCAATCGCCGGACACATTCCGTGAGTTGTCAACGACTCAAAGTCACCTGCACGGCATTTACTTCGCGCCACTCTGACACATCGTTGTTTTATCCGATGGATCGCTATGTTAAGGTTGCCACAGAATGTTTACTGCTTAATTCGTTTAAAAAAGCAAGTATTTATTGAATGTCATCATCATTATCATCATCCTGCACTTGCCAGTGTTAAACTCAGGCCTTCCGAAGCACACAAAAGAACTGGGTAATACAACACTATCTGTCCCAATATGGGTAGCTGGATGTTAACGATTGTCATCATATAAAGCAACGGCATAATGCCTTTAACATTAGTTGACATTTATATATTGGCTTACTACAGCTGCAGAAAAAGGAAAATGAAATTTAATAGAGAAAAAAAGAAAACAACTCAATAAAACTTGCTTCAAAACCACAGCAATGGAATTAAACAAAAGAAAACAGTATTGGTCTTTGACCCTGCTCTCTGTGCGATACGTTCTTTTTTTTAATTTTTTCCATTAACAATCCTCCTAGAGAACCATCGCAAGACCATAATTTAGCGCTGACATCCCTGATAACGCCTATCTAGGGCGCTATATAAATAGTGCTGATGAAGAGTGACGACTGGGGAACCGCTGCCTGTACCACTTCTCTCGGACATGCTCACAACAGCGATGAAACGATTCAGTCACCGACTATTGTCTCACAACTACGGACTTGACCCCGTAAATTGGGATTAAGACAGCAATGTATAGGCAACACTACAGTGCTAGTTAACGATCGCTTTGTTTCATAGTCTATGATGGATGGGCACGAGATAAAATTGCATGCAATTAGACCGAACGGTAACTTGCGTGTGAGTGTGCAGAATTATAATATGCGACCAGGAAAGCCAACTGATTCTCCAAATGCAATCGCTTTATTCGCAGTCTTTATAAGATTTGTCACTGGCAACTAAGATTAAAAAGGCGTTCAATTAGTGTATATTAAACTTGCATCGACTACTATCTTTATTTTCTTTTCATATGACAATGGGCTTTGCTTGATTCCTGGAGTCATCGCTACCATTAATGGCTTAGCGTAGTGATATTATATCACGCTTGAATGGGGGTTGGTAATCACTTACTTGGGTAATACATCCTAAATTCGAAACACATTTTGCCCGAAACCTGGGTACCTTACACCTAGGACATCCGGTATCGGGCTGAAGGTCTTGTTATAAGCGCAAAAAGGCCCAAAAACATAAGTTTTTTTTTAAATCTTCTTTTTCCCTGACGGGAAAGCGATGGAACTTCGCCTCACTTGACGGTAAGTGACGATACGACCAAAGAGAAAGCGCAGTTCCCCTGAACCCATAACTACCAAGTAACTGCCTTTTTTCCTCAAACTTTCAGAACACAACTATGCTACTAAAATTGCTAGAGTAGTGGCAACAATATCGGCACAATTTTCGTCGCTAAAAAATAACATCCAGATTTTCATGGAAAATGGGATGTTAGCTAAGAAGCAGATGGTATGTATGTAATTGTTGCTAAAGAGTAAAAACAGTTGCTGACCCTTATTTCTAATGATTAAAGGAAAAAAATTCGATCACCGGTACCTGTCGAACACTGGGTCCACACACTGGTGGTGGTACTAACCAAACCGAGTAACTATACCACTTGCTAGGAATTGAAACTATAAAGTCTGGGTAATTTATTGACTACACCACAGAGATAGTATTTTCATTTTATTTTAAGAAGACCAACAGCTATTCAATATAAATAAACATTTAAATAGCTACGGAAAGCCATTAACACAAGCTCCTCACAAATAAAGTATAATAGATAAATTAAATGTTTACCTGGATCAACATTAATCTAATACCTTTAAACGAGCAATATGATCGACACCGGAACCAGTGATGTATATCATCATCATCATCAGCTCATTTATGTCCACACTGCTGGGGCACGAGATGATAGATGATGAGCCTAGTGATGTATATGTATATGTATATATAGTATAATCTGAATCTCGGAAACGGCTCCAACGATTTTCATGATATTTAGTATGCAGGGGGTTTCGGGGGCGATAAATCGATCTAGCTAGGTTTCATTTATGGAAAACGTCGTTTTATCCGTAAAAGAGTACCGAGCAAAGCTGCCTGCACATCAACCTATCCAAAACTGTCATATTTCTTCAATAAATGTTCAACCATATGCCATGTATATAAAGTTCAAAGTCTATCGAGGAAATTTGACAGTTTGTGGTAGTCTGATGTGCACGCGTGTGTAGACGGCGGCAGATCAACCTACCCAAACTTGTCAAATTTCTCCAATGAATATTGATCCTTATAACTAAACAATAAAGTTCAAAATTGATTGTAGAAATTTGACAGTTTTAGGTAGGATGATCTGCCGCCGTGTGTACATACATCAATGGTAAAAAAAACAAATGAAATAACTTTTGCTAATCGTTTTTAACCGGCTTCAAAAAAGAAGAGGGCCCTTAGCCAAAGTAACATTACAAAAACGATAGCGAAGTTCGAAAAGAACAAAATGTATGGGAATGACATAAGCCGCGCTAAATCACGTGGTCAACGTAATGTCAATCCCATATATTTATTCTTTTCTAACTTCGCTATCGTTTCGCTATCGTTTTTGTAATGTTACTTTGGCTACGGGCTCTGGTTCCCAATGATTATGTTCGCGTATGGATTTCCTTTTAAGAGTTTATTGCCGAAATAGTATAAATATAGTAGATAAAGGATGAACAGTACTCTTATTGTGATTTTGTTATTGTACTGAAGATAAGCAAGTACACGGTTTACTCGTACAACGTTAAAGTAATCATTGCAAAACATTATAAGGGAGCAAATCAGTACCGAACGCTAAATTACATGCATTGACCTCTGACTTGAGACAACTGTCCCCTTGCTACATGCACGCGAACGAGCCGGGACGAGCAATTACTTCATAATAATAATGAACGTTATCTTCGACAGCCATGCCTCTATTATGCTTGTTGCAGAAGTCAATCACATTACTATCCAAGTTAATATCGGCACAATTTGTTTACAAAAATATTGTAAGTAATCTATTCAATTAGGTTTATCATCAGAATACTTTACAGTTCCCAAATGGAGTCTTCATTATATGACGTCACTTGTGGAGCAACAATACCTATAGATTAAGTTTTTTTGTTAAATCTTTGTTTATTTAAGGATCTATCTTCTATCTATCTGTCTATGTTTGTAATAAGTGCATTTTTGTGTAATTTTGTATGCTGTCCGCGTCTTTTATAAATTAGTAATATACTCACCGATTATTTTATTGTTATTGGTTATGGCAGAATAGCAGAGGCTGCGGGTCCCCTGCAGCCACTGAGTCATAGAACTTTTTGTCTTAACGTCAAGTTATGTCAAAGTGCGTTGTATATATATTTTTTTACTGTGTTTGAGACAAATAAACAAATTTTTATTTATTTTTATTTATTTATCTTTTAGTTAGTTATTATTCTAGTTACAAGAGAGCGAGACTCATAGTCAAAAACAAAGTCAAAAGCAAGATGTGTTATACAAATATCTGATTTATTAAATCGGGTGGGGAACTTGGGATGGATGCATCTAGGGTTTTATTATTATTATTTCTGGTGGGGACGTCGCTGGCCGAACGGACGATCCGCCCGCGTTGTCTGCGGGCCATTTCGTCCTTTTCCCCGTTCTCCCCTTCGAGGGGTTAAAGGTTTATCCAGCCCTCACGGCGCCCCGTCAAATCTTTTTGTCTTTTTGGTGAATCTTGCTATCTGCTCCACCTTCAGATCCTTCAGGTCCTCTTTGTCTAGTGTATCCGACCCCCATAGCTCCCGTCTTATCCGTGAGTATATGGGGCACTCAGCGAGTAGGTGGAGGCTGGTCTCTTCGCTTTCCGTGCACTCCGGGCATATGGGATCGGTTTTCACTCTTATCACTGTCAGATGTCTGTTCAATCGGCAGTGTCCTGTTATGATCTCTATGACTAGCCTCATGTTCTCTCTGGAGAGTCCCATCAGTTTGCTAGTCTTTTTCTTGTCCATTCCCTTGATGAAGACTTTCGATTGTCTCATGCCCGTCGAGGATCTCCATCTTCGGTTGGTTTCTGCTATAATACTATAGCTGATTACTCCCTTGGTGATATTGTGCGCTATTGGCAACCGGGGTTCCGGTCCCACCAAGCTTTCCTCTGCTCCCTTTCTTGCTAGTTCGTCGGCCTGTTCGTTTCCCGTGTTTCCCTCATGTCCTGGGACCCACGCTATCGTCAGGTCCGCTCTTTCGGTCAGCCTTTTCAGTGATTCCTTGCATTCTTTGACGATTGCTGATGTCGTCTCTTCTCTGCCTAGTGCCTTCAGCGCCGCTTGGCTGTCGCTGTAAATGACAATCTTTCCTGTGATATTAAGGTGTTCGGCCATCTCAGCGCTTGCGGTTATTGTGCATCTAGGGTTGCCAACCGTACTCTAAAATAGAGTATTGTACTCTATATCATGTAGGCGTACTCTATAATCTATAACACTAATAGAGTATGCTAAAATACTCTTTTTTACACAATGTTTACTATACTAGTGCCAGTCATGTAATATTATGCAAACCCATTATCAGAACTAAAAAAGTGCAAAAGAGCTCTTGATCTATTTTAGAGTTAAATGTTTGGACTCATGCAATTCTTTTAAAAACCATGAAAAATTGTTATGTGCTGCAAAATATACAAAAAATACCTTTTTAAAAATATAAAATAAATGATACTCTTTTTTGTAAGTCCGTACTTTTTATTCACCTCCTTTGAAATCAGATATACTCTATTTCTTCTAATAAAAGTTGGCAACCCTAGATGCATCACCATTGCTTAAAATTAAGACATTCGAGTTCCTCAATTGTTTCGTTAAGTTTACTCGAATATTACTTACTACAAGTTCACATTATGTAATTCTACAAAAGAGTTTGATTATGACGTTTATATTATAGTGTTTTTCCATCATCAAAACTAATGCATACAACTTATGCCCACCTTCCCACATAGACAATAACACAAGGGGGGTAAGATCAACCACAATTACGGTCAGTCAGGATCATGACCACCGACATACAATGCAAATGTTATGTCCATCTGTTTTCACATATTAATCGCCTCTGTGGTCTAGTGGTTAAGACCACCGGTTTAGACCCAGAGGTCCCGGGTTCGATTCCCAGCGGGGGGTACATCTTTGTGTGCTCGGTTTGGTTGGTGGTAGGACTTATTTGTCCGCCTGGCTAGCTACCACCATTTTATCTAAATATGTCACCATAACATCAATGTTTGTAGCATTGTTGTGTTCCGGCAGCTAGAGATAAGATATCCAGTACCTCACTAGTTGAGGGTCCCGGGTGAAGTGCGCTTCCATCACATTGGCTTTATCATCACTTAACATCAGGTGAGATCAAGGCACTGTGCTTACCCGTAAATATAAAAAAAAAACATATTTAGGTCATATGTATGTAATTGTAACTAATTGTACTCAGTTCAGTGCTAAAGCGATCATTGGCACAATCAGCTGTAACACTATTCGCTATAGGTAACCGGATGGCGAAATTAAACTGCCATCTAACACCTATCAAGGGTATTAAGCCAATGAGCTTGCGGTATGAGCGACACTAAAGCGGACTCATCAATTAATTTACATAATAATTACGGGCTATATAATTTTGTTCACTATGCCATAAAAGCTGGTTGTTCCCGCACTAAAACCGTCCGAAAGGCTACCACTTGATCCGAATAGTGCTAGAGTATAAGACTTCGTCGAAAAGGCACGGAAGACCCCGACTTACGTGAATAAATGTTTCCCACACTCACACCATTTATCTAGCCCCAAGAAAAGCTTCCTTAAGAAACTCGTTATATGGTTAACTAGACAACGGATAAACATACTTAATATACTTAAATACATACTTATTATACATAGGAAACACCCAGACCCGAAACAATATAGAAAAACAGGTATTTCTAAATTGATCCGACCGGGGATCGAACCCGGGACCTCAGAGATAGCGACACCATGAAAACCGGTGTGCAAGCCACTAGACCAAGAATATACGAAAACACAAAATGTTGAAAAAAATTCCACGAGCAGGATTTGAACCTGCACCCTTCTTCATACCGGGTCAGGTGCTCTTCCAATTGAGCTATCGTGGTTCTAACCAGCCCGCCGAAATTATTCAACACTTTTTACTTTGAAAGCCAAAAGGCGCCCATTCATGTTAGTGACGGTAGTTGTTGACATTGAATGGACGCCTTTAGCTTTCAAAGTAAAAAGTGTTGAATTTTTTTTTTGTGTTTTTGTAATTTGTTCGCAACAAAATTTGCGTTAAAAATTATTTGAACATTTTATGACTTAAAATATATTAACATAGATCCAATGGCGGTCCAGATCCAACACCTCTGGAGAAAATAAAAAGAGCCGGATATAGAAGGAGATTATTTTTGTCCTTAACCGCGTAAAAGCCGGTTGTTCCCGCACTAAAACCGTCCAGATGGCTACCACACTTACTCTCTTTTTTCTTTTTTTTATTTATGTACATAGCACATCATACAATACATCTACAGCACTTTATAAACTAAGTTATTACATTGTATACTATGTATACTTAAAACATTTTTTTAATAATATGTCGCTTAGGGCTAATTTTTCAATGATCGGATAAGACTTATCCTTCTGATAAAGTATTACGCAATCAAGCTAAAATATCACCTGTTTAAAAAGAAAAGTCATGTTAAAACAATACATTTTTGAAATGGTTATCTAATACTTTATCAAACGAATAAGTTTTGTCCGTCAATTGAAAAATTGGCCCTTTTATGCGAATTAGAAAACAAAACAGACACAATTTCGAAACGGCAAAATACACTTCAAAAAATAAATAAATTAAAAGGGCAGAATTCCATACAAAAAAATAAAAATAACAATAATAATAAAAAAGAAAAGCAGTAAAATAGTGGTACGCATACGCACGCACGCGAGCAGTGTTTGAGCGTGTGTGTGTGAGTATGTGAGTATGTGAGTATGTGAGCATGTGAGCATGTGAGCATGGAGCATGTGAGCATGTGAGCATGTGAGCATGTGAGCATGTGAGCATGTGAGCATTTGAGCATGTGAGCATGTGAGCATGTGAGCATGTGTGTGTGTTTATGAAAATGTGATGCATGAGAGTGCATCGATGTGTGTATAATATGCGTGTGGGCGCTCTTACTAAGTCTAAGTGTGAATTGAATTTACTAATATAGTTGAGATTTGTTTTTTGAAAGATGCTTTACTTTCCTAAACTCTGTCACCAAGCAGCATTTTCCTGCAGTGTTGTCTTCCGATTCAAAGGGTATGAGAATGAGATACAGTAAAAATACAAGGCATAGAGGCGTAAACAACTACGATCTCAGATAGGCAGCACACAAGTTCTTTTTAATTTTTTTATTATTTAAATTTCTTTTCTACTGTTTGTAAATGTCGCATCATGTTTACGTTGGTTTGCCACAAGTCAGGTCGTCCTAGTATGGAGACCGCTCGCAACTTTATTTTTTGCCATGTTTAAACTACTCTACTCTTGTTTTCTTGTAAAGTAAACCCGTATGTTATTTGTTTATATCATTGTCAAACAGTATGTTAGTTTTATTGGTAAATAAAGATTATTTCTATTTATATATCTATTACTATTTATATATCTATTACTATTAACCAAAATTTGTTTGACAGACATTTAAGGTACGCTCCTTATTATAAGTGTACTTAACACGTACCAGAAGAAGCCACTCTTCTTAATTATTTATTGTTTTAGTTAGGTAAATTATACACTTACTGTTGACAATGTATTTGAGACACAAAAAATAAGTTGCGTTCTAAGTGTCATGTATTGCAAACGGTTATGGGCTTGATGTTGATGGTAAAGTAGCAAACACAAAAGACGAGGTCTCATATGTAATTCCTACATCAAACGGACAAAAAATCCTTTAAAAAAAGCTGTACCTTATTAAATCGAGCAAGGTGTCAGAGGTGAGGGTCTCCTTGGTGACCAGCTTCGTGATGTTCGGCTGCTGGAACGCCTCCGGGTCCTTGCCGGGCTTGATGGTGGTGACCAGCGCGATGCCCAGCATCACCGCGCACACCGTCGTCGTCATGTAGTATATGATAGCGCGGAGGCCCACTCTGCGGATGGGAGATACTCGGTCAAACTTCACCCTTTACACCAGGGTTACTTAAAGTGGACTCCACGGACCCCTTAAGGGTCCGCATTAGGTCTCATTATATTAGTAGTAAGTGTAATGAAACTACACATAAAAGTGAATATAAATAAGGCTTGTTTTCACTTACACTCACCCACAATACTTACCGTCAGTTCATATTATAATGTGTTGTCTAACATATCAAATAGTTGTTAGACTTTAACCATTTTTATTGTTTTTTATGTTATTTTCATTTTTATGTTTTTCTTTATTTAATTATTTTTCATAATTAGTTCCTGGAGAATACCAATAACCAAAATACATGTAGACAACTAAAACCGGAGTAGTGGGGGCACCTGTGCCCCTGGTGGCCGTTTTACTGGGGGACCTGTACGTGAGAATTGTGCGACCACGTTTAAACAAACGTGGTCGCACTAATCTCACCGATAATCTGCGTGAGGGACGGCCTTCTACAGCGACGACTGAAGATAACATCAGTGTTGTGCGGCGTGTGACAGAAGCTGACAAAAGAGTGACCTATCAGCAGATTCGGACAAGCTTAGGCATCGGTATGAGTCAAGTGCACGAAATCCTCCATGAACATTTAGCGGTCAGGAAGCTTTGTGCCCGGTGGATACCTCATAATTTGACAGAGGCCCAAAAATTCCGTCGTGTTGATTGGTGCCGTGAAATGGTTCAAAGATTTAACGGAGATGACTCAAATGCTGTGTTCGACATACTTACGGCAGACGAAAGCTGGATTTACTGTTATGATTCTGAAACTAAAAGACACTGCTGAGTGGGTGTTTCCTTCAGAGGAGTTGCCAACTAAAGTCAAGAGAGGTCGAAGAATGGGAAAAAAGATGGTGGCATCGTTCTTTGGAAGGACAGGTAATTACACAACAATTGTTTTAGAGGATCGAAAAACAGTTACTGCAGAGTGGTACACTAACAATTGTTTGCCACTTGTCTTGGAAAAAGTTCGGGAGAAACGACTTCGCAGGGATCCTCCTTCACCACGACAACGCCTCTTCGCACACCGCCAAGCAAACGATCGACTATTTGGCGTCGTCAGACGTGGAATTACTAGGTCACCCGCCGTATAGCTCCGACCTCGCACCTTGCGTTTTTTATTTATTCCAGAAAATAAAAGAAAAACTTCGAGGAAAACGTTTTATGGACGCCGAGGAAGCAGTGGCTGCATTTCAAAAGGCCGTCGAAGAGACCCCTAAGGACGAGTGGGCAAAGTGCTTTTCTCAGTGGTTTCATCGGATGCAGCGATGTATTGATGTGAATGGACACTATATTGAAAAAATATAATAAAACTAATAACTTGCTAGTTTGTTCAGTTTTTGATTATCTAAGAACTTTCAGTGACGCCTTCGTATATACCATATAATAATATACCATCTTATCTAAATATCGCCATATCATCAACCATCAAGATAGCCAATTCCTCAGTTAGTTGAGGATCGCCGGTGAAGCGCGCATCCACCATTGATCACTTAACATCAGGTGAGATGAAGACACTGTGCTCACTCGTAACATGTAAGTAAAAATTAAATTGCTTTATAATTTATGTAAATGACATCACCCTCTCTTTTAAATTGTTGCACCCAAAAAGGTCCAAAATTGTGACAATAGTTACAATACTTACCAACTATGTAACGTTTGGGAACTTTGATCTTTTTATTAATCCAAGTTTTGTTATGCAAAAAAATAAATTGAAATTGAACAGATTATTTATTTTTAATATTATCTCAATCATAAAAAGTTTAAAATTTTGCAGGATTATACTCGTACATCCCACTGCCTACATTTATAAAACTATATGTTCTATTCAATATATGTGATTTGAAACTTTTCTTAGTGAACTTTAAACTTTAAAATGTACATATAAAGGTCCTCAACTTGTTTCTCACCTTACCAACTTAATTTGATGTCCCCACTACTTGGGCACGAGCTTTCCCCGTTGATAAATAGGAAGAACGGGCCATAAACCACCACGCGCGTCCAGTGCGATTTGGTGGTTGTTTACTCATAAACAAAAAAAATACCAACAACAAAAGCCCAACTCACTTGCCAGAAAGGCTCAAGTCTAGCGATCCAATTGCGGACACGATGGAGGACACCAGCAACGGCACTATAAGGCACTTGAGCATCCTCAGGAACAGCTCCCCCGGGTACTGGAAGTACATGACCTCCCGGCGGGTCCACTCGTAGCCGGACACGCGCAGCCCCCAGCCGAGCAGCGTGCCGGACACCACGCCGATCACCGTCAGCATAGTTAGCAGGTTCTGCCTCATGAACGCCGAGCAGCGGTTGCTTGGGAGCTGCAGCGGCATCTTGGAGTTTTTGTGGGACTGCAACAAATGAGGTTTTGTTGTTTTAACTTTTTTTTTGGTAGTTTGTGTGAAAAAAGTTTGACCATGGAGGTTATCATTTGTTTTCTGTATAGAATGAATTAAAAATTTTGACCATGGAGATTTTCATTTGTTTTCATTATAGCATGGTTAAAAAAGTTTGACCATGGAGGTTTTCATTTGTTTTTTTATTTATCGGCCCCCATGAGTAGACTTTTGAGCGGCAAAATGAAAAGTTATGCTGTTTTGTTTTATTTTCTAAAGTTTATGTGTTTGTCGAATGTTAGTCTATACTAATAATAAAGAGGTAACGTTTGTGACTTTGTTTGTATGTCGGGACTAATCTCTAGAACTACCGGTCCAATTCCAAAAATTCTTTCACTGATAGAAAGCTGCATTCGTTGCGGGTAACATAGGCTATATTTTATTTAAAAATAGTTTATTTTATAAATCTCAAGTTCACACAGACGAAGTCGCGAATAGTGCTAGTGTTAAATAAAGGTAGATTATTAACCGTTAAGTGTTGGTCAATATGCATAAGTGTTGGCAAATTATAAAAGAAAAATAACAGTTCCAAGTGAAAGCGCCTCAATGACCACCGGTCTCAGACCTCGAGATC
This sequence comes from Eudonia mercurella, assembly GCA_963082485.1. NCBI lineage: Eukaryota > Metazoa > Arthropoda > Insecta > Lepidoptera > Crambidae > Eudonia > Eudonia mercurella. The sequence continues at coordinate 14,509,032 of OY720037.1, forward strand.
CCGGGTTCGATATCCAGCGGAGGGCACATGATTGTACTCGGTCTGATAGGTGGTAAGGCTTGTTAAGTCCGCCTGGCTAGCCTCCACCATCTATCGGAATAAGTTGCTATAACAAAACAATGTTGGTAGCATTGTTGCGTTCCGATCGTTAAAGACAAGATATGCAGTTGAATACTCTAGCATAAGCACCTTCGCCTTTATCATCATTTAACATCAAGTAAGATAAGAGCCAAGGGCTTACCGGTAACAGAATAAATAATAAAAGAATCACACACGCATACATACTCAAGAAAAAGACACACGCCAAAATAATTACAATCAAACAAATTGGTACGTGTGATGTGTCTTGAAAATGTGACTTGTTCGTCAACTCGGCCGAAAAAAAAGTCGTGTATGATAACAGTCACTACCTTCCAGTTGGAATCCTTACAAAAACAGATACTCCGAATCTTCTTATTGTAGCAACGAAATTTTCACAATATAAACGAGCTGCTTTTATAACACCAGTTGAATGCACTTTCTAAGCATCACTTTTTCTTAAAGGAAACTTATTAGACCGAAAAAGTTCCAAGACAAAAAAGTTTCTAATTAAATCAGGACACTGTCACAGTAGCACTGGACTGGATAATATTAGCTGACTCTTGGCAGACACGGTGCAAATACTATTGTTGTCTACGTGGATTCATCTCGTGCTATTGCAGCACGATCACGCTTATTTTGACCCTTATTAATGTTTAAATAGAGTTCTGTATTACTGCATTATGTTTTCGGTGCATTTATAACTTCTGAAAGTATTTTAACATAGTTTTAGACTCCGATCTGAACTCTCAGTTTTGTTTAATGAATTTAAAAATGGTTGCGAGTGTAGGTAATTGAAATCCTGCACATGCCACACGTCTGCACATTAGACTACCAGGACTTCTTGGCGGGAAAGTGAAGAATCATGTCTGCGGTTTTATTTTATTTTCCAAAAATTGTGTTATGTCGAATATTAATGTGAAATAATGGTGGATTATTAACCGTTAGGTGTTCGTGAGTGTGCATGACTGTTGGCAAATGAAACAAAACAATGCAACGTCACTTTTCAAATTCTCTCAAGAAGTCCGCCCGAGGACTTAGTAAAGCCCCACATCTTTACTGAGATACTCGAAGGGCCCCCCAACGGGGGCATATCATTTCTATTATCATTCATCATCATCATACACGAAAGAAATATTGTTTATAAAAATTAAGTTTTCGACTGAAGGACTAGTATCCATGGTCATAATAATAAATTTAAAAAAAAAACAGACTACCACAAACAGTCAAATTTCCTCAATAGACTTTGAACTTTATGTCCAAGGCAAATGGTTGAACATTTATTAAAGAGATTTGACAGTTTTGGATAGGTAAATGTGCAGGCGTCTGTTCTTTTTTACACAAATCGATTCCCAGCGGTTCGACTCGATTCCCGATGCCAGTGTGTGTGAATCGTGGCAATATTGAAACAATCTATCAAAGGAAATAAATTGTACGTACAAATCATGATCTCAGAAAAGTCTTCTTTAACCTACCTAAGTAGGTATGTTATACACAGATTTATTTATAAAATGTCCTAAATGTTTTATATAACGCGAACTGATGTTTTATACAACGTGAATTGATCTAGGCATACCTTTCTTAGTACCTGACATCCTAGGACACCATTATTTTTATTTATTTCCGAAATACAAATGTTTGTTAACTATGTACATAGTTATCATCTGCCAAACTGCATAGCAGTTTGTCGGTAGTAGTTTAGGTTTTTATTTCTTTTATTATTTCTTTTTTGATACATATAATAATCTTGCAGAACTACTTAAAGAAGAAAATTCAGAATTTACAGTAATTTAACATGACGATTTTTCTACAGCATTCTAGACAACTGTCTTCAAAATTATTAAATTTTTTTCTACAGTTTCGAATGCGTTTAATAATGTAGTTTTAAGTATGGCGCAATTAAAAAACATATTTTTTTGATTTTATAGTTTTGAATGCGCATTATATAGTTTTGAGTCGGGCGCAATGCGCGCGCGCACGTGGGAGCTGGCGGGCCCCCGCGCGGATGTGGCGCGGAAATCTTTATTTAGCGGTATCGCGATCAATCCGCGATCCCCCTTGTCGCTCACACGAACTCTACATACCTGGGTACCGGCGGCTACCCCTACCAGAGATTGTAGAATACTTGTCTATTGTCTTATAATAATATTATTTATTTGCCTCAAACAAAAACATTTTTTACAGAACAGTACAGTATTTCTAATTACAACAGTAAACACCAATTAAAAGTAACAACGAAATTAAAAAAAAAAACAATAAAAAATAACTAATCACAGTTTTTTCAAATTAATTATAATTCGACCAACACTTCTATCACGCAAAAGGTTTGCAATATCCGTATACAATGATATGTAAAATAAACTCGAACTCACTACATTGAAACCTGAATCATGCCTTGATTTATATCAGGGCATGATTCAGGTTTAAGTACATTTAATTATTTTAAATGTACTTAAATTTTCCTTAGTATCAATAATTTACTATAAAAGGCGTGGAGATTTCAACAATTATTTTCAAAATCATTAGTATTTAACTAAATGTTTTTTTATTAAAGAAAAAATAACCTAAACCATTTTTTTTAACATATACTTAAATGGTCTTATCTTTAAAAGAAAAATATCAAAAATTGTGTTATCGACTGTGAGTTTCGTTCATTCCTGAGTGATCAAAACCCTGATGGCAATAAGTAATTTCGCTAGTTGACAGTCGCTAACAAATGGTAGGGGTGCCGATACGTACTGGTGTGTTGCGAGTTGATGCTATGTAATCGGTTTATGTACCGATTTCAAGGTGGGGTACATAGTAACATAGAGGAGATTATCCGATTAGAGATTCGCTTAAATCGGTTTTCACTTGATGGTATGTATCTCAATTTTCGGAATTATACATTACACACATTACGAATAAAAATTAAAAGCAATGTTCTTGGATTGGTAAGTCGATTGGTTTATAAATATAATATATAAGGTCACATTTTATCAACTGCAAATATTTTGAGGATAAATTCAACAACATATATAAACTATTTTTATGAAAAAACCTTAAAATGTTATACGCTAGTTTTCAAGAAAAACGCCAAAAGACATTTCGATTAAAAAGTAAAATAAAGCACTTTCGGTAGTTTCAATTCAAAGGAGCCGAAACAGAGAGGCCGCAATGCTTTCACCGCTTACACGTGCCCGTAGTTTCATTCAAAGAAGCCGACAGAGAGGCCGCTCTTAAAAATATTACAATTTTTGTGTCAAGAAAAGTAAAAAAAAAACTAGCCTGACTTTTTTTTTAAATGCTAGGGCCTTATTTCTTTGATATAGTTAGATGTTTTGTCAAACTATTTGCAGTTGATAAAATGTGACCTTATATAAGTAAGTAAAAGTAAGTAGCCTAAGATACAACGTGTAACAAAAAGGTGTGGTCAACATGAAAGTTCCAAAGTGTATCCCATCTAGAACTTGTATGTGTTGTTCATCATCTCAGCCAAAAGACGTCCACTGCTGGACAAAGGCCTCCCCCAAGGATCTCCACAACGACCGGTTTTGTGCTGCTCGCATCCAGCGGCTTCCCGCGACCTTCACCAGATCGTCGGTCCACCTTGTTGGAGGCCTGCCCACACTGCGCTTTCCGGTACGCGGTCGCCACTCGAGGACTGTTCCGCCCCAGCGGCCATCAGTCCTGCGAGCAATGTGCCCTGCCCACTGCCACTTGAGCTTAGCAATTCTTCGGGCTATGTCGGTTACCTTTGTTCTTCTGCGGATCTCCTCATTTATGATTCGATCTCGCAGTGAAACCCCGAGCATAGCCCTCTCCATTGCTCTTTGAGTAACCTTGAGCCTTCTGATGAGGCCCATAGTGAGCGACCATGTCTCAGTCCCGTATGTCATCACTGGCAACACATACTGGTCAAAGACTATCGTCTTGAGACACTGCGGTACATCGGACGAAAAGATATTTCGTAGCTTACCGAACGCTGCCCAGCCTAATTGGATTCGACGATTGACCTCTTGTTGTGTGTCTATGTGTTGTTATTAGGACATAATTATTAACTTCAATTTGTCATGCAATGGTTAATAATATTTATATTTGTGAAGTCATGCGCGTCAGGCGCACATAAGCAAGCAGCAGTGATCATAAGTGTTAGTACCCAGAGGTTACTAAGCCACTAGAGTTGAGACTTGTTTATTTTGATGTGACGTCACAATATAAATATTAAATTAAAAATGCATAACACATTAAAGTTAATAATCATGACTCAGTAACTCTGCATACAAGATCTAGAACGGATACACTTTGGATCTTTTCATTTTGACCACACCTTTCTGTAACACGTTGTATACTGTCCCACTGCTGGGCAAAGGCCTCCCTCATTGAAATCAAATAATCGATACAATTGATTGCTATTGTTTTAGTCACCACGCTTGCCATATGCGGGTAGGTGATCATAAACCCGAGCCAAGCATCGAAAAATCCGAAACACACTTCGCCCGACATAATTGAATCTAGGACCTTCGCGTATCGTGCCGAGCACTTTACCAATCGGCCCCCGAGGCGTGAATATAAATCATATAAAAAAACTTAAAACTGATTTCTATGACTTGTTCACATTGTTGAAACTATAATGCGTACAATCACACTAATATTATAAATGCGAAAGTTGTGTGTATATGTGTATATTTGTTGCTTTTTCACGCTGCAACGGATGGATGGATTTGAAGAAAATTCGGCATACATATAGTATATAACCTGGATTAACACATAGGATTCTTTGTATCCCCATATCCCCACGGGAACGGGAACCACGCGGGTGAAACTGCGGCCGGCCGGCCGCCAGTGACATATAAGTTCTATTTAATATTATTACGATAAATTTTTAATATTTAATTACTGCACAAATCTCTCTGCTCTGGTCTGCGAATGCCGAGGTTAAGCAACTTTCGCAAAGGCCGGTCATCGGATGGGTGACCAAAAATTAACCATCTCGAGCTCCTCCGTGCTTCGGAAGGCACGTAAAGCCGTTGGTCCCGGCTGCATTAGCAGTCGTTAACAACCGCCAACCCGCACTGGGCCCGCGTGGTGGTTTATGGCCCGTTCTCCCTATCCATCCATAGGGAAGGCTCGTGCCCCAGCAGTGGGGACATTAAATGAGCTGATGATGATGATGATGATGACTGCACAAAGGTTCTCTTTATCTAATTTTTAAATCTCTTTTTAGTTTCACATCAAGCTTAAAATATTACATAAACTTTATTGCCATACAACGCCTTGAAGTAGATGTGAAAGGGATTTTTACATCAAACATTTATAAAGACGTTGTGATAAAGTTATCATCATCATCATCAGCTCATTTTATGTCCCCACTGCAGGGACACGAGCCTTCCCTATGGATGGATAGGGAGTAAATCATCATATTTTTATCTATTTACTTACTGCTTCTTTTATTGGATTTCAGCACGCTAAATGTCCCCTCGGTATAGTAAAGTAATCAGCCTATAACTGTCCCACTGCTGGGCAAGAGCTTCTATCATTGAAATCAAGTCATCGCTACAATTGATGGGTAATGGCTTAATCACCACGCTTACCAAATGCGGGTTAGTGATCACAAACCCGGGCTATGCATCACAAAAAATCCGAAATACATTTTGCCCGACCTGGGAATTGAACACGGGACCTTCGGGTGTCGGGACGAGCGCTCTGCCACTCGGCCACTGAGGCATTCGGTATATAAAATAAAAAAAAAAAAAATTCATTTATTGGGTAACTTAAAGGTAGGTAGGCTCTTTCTTATCTCTAAGGTATACATAGAAGTTACCACGTAGCTAGTTACTCAATTTATATAACAAAAACTACTTAATTAATAAAATTAAAACCAAATATAACTAACTGTGTGTGTGTGCGTGTGTGAGGTGTGTGTGTGTGTGTGTGTGTGTGTGTGTGTGTGTGTGTGTGTGTATGTGTGTGTGTGTGTGTGTATAAATATCAATAATAGGGTGTGAAGACTATATTATATTAAAGCATAGCTACAACCAGCTCTTTAATCACCTCAAAACAGAAGGGGATGGCGTAACATGGAGGAGGCCTATGCCCAGCACCGGGTAGATACGGGCTGAAAATGATGATGATAAGAATAAGAATAAGAATTTATAGAATAAGAATAACATTTAATGACCTGCACAAAAACAAATACAAAACGGATGAGAAAAAATAAAATAAAAATAAAAATAACAAGAACATCATAAAACAACTAACACAATCACAAAAAATAAAATTAATAAAAATAACTGCGATGTGCAAGGCCAGCGGGTAGCTGTCTCAGCAATGCTTTTGTGGCAATACACAGAATGCCACAGAAGCGCTGGTTTTCAGACAGTTCCCTGAACGTGATGATTTTTTATGTCCCGGACAATCTTCCCCTGGTTCCTGGGTGCCCAGGACTAAAACAACTCACTAAACTTCGTATATTTATTGAGAAAAACACACCAACTCGCTACTACATCGTCTTTTTTTTCTATATATACATACTGTCTTAATTCCATCATAGACAGCAATAAGACACATCGGTACAAAAAGGCTGAACATATTGTTCTGTTATGAACATATTGGGGGCCTAACTAAAAGTAAAAAAAAATAACAAATGTATTGACGCACAATGGCCTAAATTAAACAAGTATGTTGTAACAACAAAAATACAACTTTCAATCATAATCAATCTAGTATAAGAAAGATCTTGGAATTGAAGATCACCAATGTATGTCTAATCTCTTCCCCAGAGATCCTATATTTAAAGTTAATATTATTAAATAGCATAGTGTTAAAGGTTATTAAATGAGACATATTACACATGATGTTATATACATAACAAAAATAAACATAATTTAACAACAGAGAAAAATAAATAGCAAACCAAAAACTAAAGAATCTATATTTAAATGTATCAGTATCATCAGTATTATCAATATCTATTTATTACATGCCGCAGAAAATATATAGGTACGCCAACGCATTATGTTTTATTTTTATTTATTTAACAAATATAAAAGTTTACAAAACAATATAAGCACACCAAAAATCACTGAGATTCTATGGAAAAATTCTATGGAAAAACATTCTATGGAAAAATTCTGTTGTATATATCTTCTTGTCACACTTGAGCATATAAGTGTGCCTGTGTAATTGGCCTGAAGTGGCCCTTTTTAATTTATTCTTGCATATACAAAAACACATAAGTTAGAATTAATTTATGTTCACGGTCAACAAATTTTTACCTTAATTTAAAACCAAACGCTTTTTTATAATTTACTCATGCTTTAAAAGCTTTAATAAAACTTTTTACAAAATTCCTACTACTATATTACAATAAGACATTATATAGTTACTTCAGATTTGAGGCTGAGGCGCAAACAATTTCTCGTTAGTTGAAGCATTCAAACATCACCAGTTCGTCTCAACGTTCTCACCAAAGGTTGGAGGAGACGACTTATCCCCTCTCGCCCCCCTTGCTGAACAAAGGCCTGCCCGACCTACATAGGGGGATTACGCTTAATAACTGGGATATCGGAGTCCTCCGGCCCGGCAACAAGCACCATTATGTGCCTAAGCCGAAATGGAGGCGAATCATTTTGCTCTATTATAATAGACGGAACGGAGAAATCATCGTATATAGCGACTATTATACTCGTAGCGATAAATGTTTTTCATTTTGTGATAATTCATTGTTGTAATTTTTCTCGTTTGGAATATTAATATTTGTTTTTTTTTACAATCATCTCGATGGTTTTTGGTTGTATAAGTACGACCTCATTTATTGTGAGTTTTTTTCTCGACAAGCTTAATGGCTCATTTGTTAACGCGCTTGACCTGATAAAAGTAAGGTTATCGGATGGCTGATCAAAAATATATCATTTCGAGCTCCTCCATACTTCGGAAAGCAAGAGAAGCCGCTGGTCTCGGCTGCATTAGCAGACGTTAACAATCAGCGTGGTGGATTATGGTTCCTTCTCCCTATCCATCCATAGGGAAGGCTCGTGCCCTAGATAACATGAGCTAGTGATAGATAACAGGTAAGGTAAAAACCCAATTAAACCGAAACCGAAAAACAAAACCTGTTCCGACCGCAGAACATCGCTGCCCGGCCAGCATAATGAGTCGGGACAGTTTTGGGACCATTTTTTATATCTTTTCTTTGTATGCTATGTGCAATGTAAAGTAAAGTAAAGTAAACAGCCTATAACTGTCCCAATACTGGGCAAAGGCCTCCATCATTGAAATCAAGTCATCGCTGCAATTGATGGGTAATGGCGTAATCACCACGCTTGCCAAATGCGGGTTGGTAATCACAAACCCGGGCTATGCATCGAAACATCCGAAATACATTATGCCCGATCTGGGAATTGAACCCCGACCTTCGGTTATCGGGCCGAGCGCTCTGCCACTCGGCCACCGAGGTGTTTTGTCCCAAATAAATGTTTTCTCTTTCTTACTTTACTTTCAATAAATTACCAATTGTAAATGAACGATGATGTTGATGACAATACTTCCATCATTTTCATTGACCTGTTCTCAGAATGTGCGCATGTAATTATTCTTCATATGCAACAAGAGTAACGAACATAACCTCTCGTTATTAATTCTAATCATCGCCCTAGATAAAGTTTCAGATGTCTTTAAATAGGTACTTCTTTCATACACTGCAGTCGGTTGCATCACGTAGATAGAGAGAAAACACTTTATTGCTTGCGCTAAACGAAAATACATAAATGGCTTCACTAATTATAATTAAATTGTATACTGGCATATTTTACTGGTATGTTATGAAAACATTTACTTACAAAATAACCGTAAAAAGCATAATTATTTTTCGGAAAATGAAACACGCAGATTTTTGCAAAAAATATCCGTTAAAAAAACAGCACAATTACAGAAGAGATCTCGCAAAACCTGTAATGTGCTTTGTGTATTGGGTCGTGTATTACCAATAAATGCTTATTCATTAATTCATTCAAAACGAGCTTTTGTATGTCAAAATTGCAGCTCTTCCGTCACCAGCTTAAATCACCATCACCATTTTATGTCCCCACTACTGGGGCACGAGCTTTTCCCTATGGATGGACAGGGAGAACGGGCCATAAACCACGATTGGTGGTGGTTGTTAACAACTGCTAATGCAGCCGGGTCCTACGGCTTTACGTCCCTTCCGAAGCACAAAGGAGCTTGAGATGATACATTTTTGATCACCCGTCCGATGACCGGCCCTTGCGAAAGTTGCATAACAATCGCAAACCAGGCGCGTTACATAGTGCGCCATCGAGCTTTGCGCTGCTTCAATGCAAATTTTCGTTCGTCGGCTAAGTAACAAAAAAAGGATTACGCAAACGATTGGTCGTGCGCTGCCCTCATGAGCCGACTTCCGGCGACCGTCACCGCGTCGTAACGTAAGTCCTTCGTTACGCTGCATATTTGATCACGCAGTCACTTCGCCACCTGTGAAAGTGGAAGCGCGTGAAGCGCGCTTCCACCTTCGGCCTTATCGTCTCTTAACTTCAGGTGAGGTATAGGCGAAGTGCTTCATCATCATCATCGTCATCACCACCGGCTGATGATGATGATGATATTAGTCCACTGCTGGACATAGGCCTCTCCAAGTGCACGCCACTGAGCACGATCCGCGGCTACTCTCATCCCTTTTTTTTTTTGAGAGAGTTTGCTGATTGCCTCAGACGACATTTTCAGCTTCACCGGGCTTTTTTGGGGGTGGCGAGGAACGTAAAGGGTCCCTCAAGCCGTGTGAAACGAATCACCTTCGGAGGTTTTCTAGAGGGCACGGGGACGCGCACTAGTGCCCTAGTAGATTCTCCGAAGGGTTCGGATCGGATCGGGGGCCGGAACCACCCGAGGGCGCCTCTAAAGGCTCGGACCTCGGCTTGGGTAGACCGGGCCGTGGAGGATGAGAGAAGCGCCCAGGTACATGTCTGCATCTGGTATAGTGCGCGTGTGAACCGGTTCTTCGTACCCTTGTTCTACGAGTACGGTGTCTTGGACCTAAGCTAGTGTGCATGTTTAGTGTATTTTGTAAATGTGTAGTGACATTTAGAGGAACGGGCGGGGGGGCGTTCGCAACTGTTATGGGATCACACAACCCAGCCACAAAACGACTTAAAGTTTATACTGACACCCCCTACCAACCGTCAGGTTACAAAGTAGGTGTCAGACATCCTTATGCAAACACAAGGGACCATCTACGTCAGGTCATAACGCCAGATCAGGACGCGCCAAAGCGCATTCTTCATCCGGTACTTTTAAGACTAGTGTCTCGAGCCAGTTGCCCCGTGGACACGTATAGTCCACTACCTATTATCCAGATAGGTTACCGGAGCTTTAAGCTCGTTCACTTCTCGTTGCACGAAGAGCACAACTCGCAGATTCCACTGCTCGGGTTTGGTAGTCGACTCTAAAGTCGACTACCAAATGTCCTCTTTGGTGGCGGAGTTGTAAGCCCACTCACTTCTCAGTACCCATCCAGGCACCTTGCCAATTTCACAATCCTACGCGGTTGGCTTGACCGGAGGTATTGCATCTAGCGGGCACCTCTACTAGTTATCCAGACTAGTGCCGGAGATGCTGGAGTTCTGCTCAGTGAAAACCACCGAGCATAGCAACCAACTATGGGCAACTCACGTGCCCCGCAAGTCCTTTCTCATCGGGCCCCTCGAGACCGCTACTTAGACCCGCTCGCTGTGCACGAAATGGAAGCCTGGCCAACAACAACCAGGCAGACGAACATTCCCACTTCTACAGCTAACCACATGCCACCACGAGTCCAACCCATGTCCGGGACCTGCCGGAGACGCCCGCGAAGGCATAACCGGCAGGGGGTCTAGGATCCGGAACTCCCGTGGTACCCTTGAAAAGACAGCCGGACCCGTAGTTTCAGCTGCCATATTCTACCTATCAGGGTCAGTAGATAGGGACTGTTATGGGATCGTCGGGGTCATCTAAGACGTGTTTAGGACCTAGGACGTCTAGATGAGTACCGTCTTGTTGGTGGAAGGCCTCCAACATTATAGTTGGCGGCCGCCACAACAAGCGGGTTGGGGTGGTGGGGTGCGTTATCAAAGTAACGTCTGGAAACGTCTTTGATGAAATCTTTAATAGTGGGAAGATCAAGATCGCGGTGGAGATCTACATTGCTATAGTACCACGGGCAACCCGTGGCACCACGCATGAAACGGTTTTGGAGGGTTTGTACGGGATACAGATAGGAGGGCGCGATATACGCGAAAACTACGCTAGCGTAAGTCATGACCGGGACTCTCATCCCGCTCTTGCCAGCCACCTTACAAGTGCTTCCGTGTAAGTAATAAATATAATAAAAAAATATTTAAAAACATCCTCATTCATCACAAGATTTTCTGATTTTACTTTTACCGGCAAAGGCCTAGGTCTCATGACTCTTACTAAGACGTCGTAAAGTTTAAGTTCTCAATAGCAGCCAAGTAGCGTCTAAATGTAAGAGTCAGTAGGGTACTGAAAATGTTCTCACCTTACCCATTAGAGGGCCATTTAAATGCTCCGCCTACCCTTGAGACCATTAACGACTTTTGTGGAGTACCTCTCCAATGCCGACGCCCGTAATGTGGAACTACATTAGCAGCCGGCAGCACCAAACAGCTTTAAGTTTTACGGTTCCCTCTCCTTTTTTTCTTACTAAGTACTACTTATTTGCTCTTTTTAGTTTTAGTTCAGTTTTAGTCGCCTCGGTGGTTAAGTGACTAAACGCTTAGCTTATTACCCGAAGGTTCCAGGTTCAATTCCCAGGTCGAGCAAAGTGTGTTTCGGATTTTTTGTAATTTGGATGTTTTATTTTAGCATTAACCCCCTTAATCATAAAAACTATTTAAGCATTATTTAGTTAAATATTGTTTTGACAACGTCACATAAACGTCATTTTGAATTTGAGAAAAAGAGACAAAACAATGATAAACTAAATAATGCTTAAATAGTTTTTATGAATAAGGAGGTACCTAAGTTAATTTCAAGTATTCAAGTATCAAAAATGGAGTCTCGCCACACGTGTTATTACAGAAATAACTCTGGTGGAACCTCCTTTGTCATTCTCTTTAGTACTTTTCATGGAACTTTTGATATTGTTTCACTTTTAACTGTTAACAATCTTTTGTTTTTGCTTGGCTTGTTTTTGTTTGACGTTGTTGAGCTGCTCTTTGTTTTAGTACGTTTTCTTGTTTTTATTTCTTCTTAATTAACTTTAAGTTTTACCTTTTTTTTATTCTTTTCCCTTTCCTCTTTTCTTATACAGTCCATTATTATTTTTTATAAGTCTCTGTTACAATCTATAAAGGTTAGACAATTATTATCTTAATTATTCGTAATATTTTTAATACCGAAATGAAAATATTTTTTTTCAAATTATTACTTTGATAAAGATGCAATTCTATAATATTAATTAATTAATTTCTTAATTATCACATGTATTGCAAATATAGTTTATTATCTTTTAAAAGCATACAATTAAATGAACAGCATCAAAAACAGCTTTCATCTGTCAGCGGTAAACCACATTAACATCGGTAACAAACTATGGCGAATGTCATTTGTGGCAACGAGTGCTTCCGCCCAACGCCAAGGCGAAGCAAGCGACAGAAACAAGGGGACTTGCCCGCGGGCCTACTACTGTAGACACGCTCCAGTTTCAGTGCTAGCTTTATCAAAAATAACTCTTCTGCTAATCTTTATAGAGTTCATTATATTCTATAAAAACTATACTCCTGACTCATTTTCATTTTTATTTTATTTGGACCTGTAATGCCAATACCTCGCTGTCACTCGGCCCAATATCTGGATGTCCTGAGTTCCATTCTAGGTCTGGCAAAGTGAGTTACGGATTTTTCGATACATGCAATGACGGTTGATCACAGCCGCCGCCGGGGGTAAAGATTAAGCTAATACCTTTTCATTTTAGCGGAAGCCTCATTTCAATTATTTTAAAAAAAGCCTTTGCCTAACTGTTCATAGACAAGACATGGTCATGTTCACAGTGCATGTTCAAGACGGTCATAAGAGCTAATTTTTGTAGCATAAACAGAAAATTTTATTTTAATTTTAAATATTTTGAATTTAGTATGGTAGCATAAAGGCTTATTTACTTGGACCTGTAATGTAGACTATTTAAATATGTAATCAAATTTGTAATTACAATTTGTAAATAATTAGTAAAATTTAATAGCTTTGGTTTTCAAGGTCAAAATTTGCAACTGTCGCACATTACCACTATTAAGTTTTATAAAAATATATTTTGTTTTATTAATAGCTTTAAAAAATTAGGAAGGAGGATGGATAATCGTATATTCAATAGTTTAAATTATAATAATAATCAATAAGTATAGCTTTTTGTCTTGGATTTAACAAAACTCTTGGTTCACATTATCATGACGCACATGTAAATGAAACAATTTTTACCGATCTACTCGCGTTTATTTTACACAAACTGTTTTTTTAGAGTTGTAGTTTTACAAGGTAGGTATTTTGAACCGTAAGTAAATTAATAACCAAATTTTATTAAAACCATCTTAAAATGTGGCATTTTAAAGTTTAATTATAATTTTATTGGAATACACAAAGAGAGAAGAGAATCTAATAATGCTACAATAATTCTAAATCTCTAATAATGCTACAAATATGCATCCCTACATCTAACTTTGCTTAGATAATAATAAACAGATATGTAGGTCTTATTACAGACTTCTGGTTTAGGAAAATTAACAAAAAAAATCCTCTGTACCTAAAAAAAGCTGTACACTATGTCTACTACTACTGTACTAAATGTCTCTCACTTAAAATATACCGTTTTTTTGTCAATAATATGTTTATAACATTCTTTATACCTGACGTACATACGACCGAGTTACACCGGCCGTGGTCACGTGCTGACCACGTCCATGGTATCCAGGTTCAGGTATGATACTTCTTACTAAATATTTATATAAAATACAGTGAAAAAATTAAACGCCCACCCGACCCAGCCAGGAATCGAACCTGAGTCCTCCGCAATCCGGGCGGCTGCACTGACCATTATGCTATCGGGAAGGCTGACGTAAGCGCTGAATTTTGTCACTGCTTTTTGATTTTTGAAATGCTTTAGAGCGACATTAGTGCCATCTATCCAAAGGTATTTGCAAAAGATGGACATGCAGATTCATCTTTGCAGATGAATACCACAAATTAATAACACAACGCTATAGTAAATTTAATTCAGCTTAAGTGTAGCAATAAACACTTAAAAATAAAAAGTAAAAATTTACTTCTTACTAATATCAGTTTGCGATAATCTCCGTTTAAATTCTTTGATAACAATGAAACACGAAAGTTTAAAAACAATATCATATTATTCTTATTTATAATCATATTAATAAGAATAATATAACATATTATTAATATTTATTATTAACATCTTTTATTTATAGGTCTTTAGTTTTTAATTTCTAATTATTTTTTCTCTGTTTTTTTTAAAGTTAAGTTCTGTATTTAAGTTTGTTTAGAGTAATAATAATGTCTATTATTATTACTCTAATCTATTAGTTTATTAAGTAGGGTACATTAATGTCTATAATTTTTATGCAATAAAGATAGTTTTATTATTAATTAATTGTTTTCTCACTAAGCTTTATTTAAATCTCTTCTCCCTAATTTACATTTTCACAAAATAAAAGTATTTCTTTTTGGTCAATAGAAATAAATATATAAAAAGACTAAAAATCCTATAATATCCACACAATCCTTTCTCGTGTTGAGATTTGCTAATCTGTGGTTCGCTGTTTACGACAGTTCAAGCACCCATTTAGTTAAGTGGCGTCAAACCAACTCAATTATAATATCGTTCCACTTCCTGATTTAACTTTTCGGCGTCTCAAAAATAATCTCTAATTTGATGTTTACGAAAAAAACTTTTCTTCGAAAGGTTTTATTGTGCTTATTATTAAAGAAATAAATTATTAAATAAAACTTACCGTATCAACAAAGCGAACTGGATGATTTATTGCAAATCACTTTTGTTTACAAGTTAGAAACACAGCATAACTGAAAGTCGTGCGCTCAATAGTGATCAGCGGGTGTGAGGTGTGAACGCGTGCCTCCCGCGCGGCAGTCGGGTCCTGACTGATGCCGCCGTCGCGGACTCGAGCGTCCTGAGGTCCTGCGGGCTGGAGGGGAGGGGGGCGATTGATCTGACAGCATCCATCTGAATGAAACCCGCCCTGCAGTCTGATACGCCTTACGCGCGTACTACGCGACCAGGCTGCACTGTTTATCAAGTTTTAGATGAAACCTGCTGCGTAGTTTCGTAGAAAGGACTCGGTTTTAAATAGTGTCTCATTCAGCAATTGTGATTGCTAATCGTAAAGAATGACGTATCAAAATTCAAACCAGGGGGTCGACCGCCTAACTCTCTCGCTTTCGATCGCTTTGAAGGCGAGGCGAGGAGGAGGCGTCATCTTGTCATTTCGAAAGCAATATGAAAGCAATATCGAAAGCTATAGGCTATAGCTTTCGATATTATTCGATATTATATTAGAAAACGAGGCGAGGGCCTCGCCTTCAAAGCGATCGAAAGCGAGAGTGTTAGGCGGTTGGGGAGCAGAAGCAGATAATTATCGATTTTTTTTCGTAATTCTTTTGTGTGATGTCGAATGCGCCGCGGCAAGCATGCAAGCAAGCTTGGTTTGAGTTCGCAACTCCGAGAAATCAGAAGCGTAAAGAAATAGTAACTTCAAAATGTTCATGTTGATAAAAAACTACACACTAGCTAGGTACTTTTACAATTTTTCTAGTGAGTTTTATTTACTTAATGTACTCAATTTACTCAATAAATTATTTTTAATCCTTAATATACAATTTGAGTGGTATAATGAAAAACAAAACACATTCTTAAACTTTTCCGACTACGCAGTTACGTTGTTTCATAGATGCTACAAATAATGATCGTAGCTTTGAATGAAAGTGCGTAGCGTCTACGTAGCGCCTGCTACGAAGGCGCGCACGAACCGTCGTAGCACCAACAGGTTGTAATTATACATTCTGTGTTTCCTAACTAGCTACGAGATATTGATGATTGATGCATAAGACAGACTTTTAATTATAACTAATGGTGGCACAGTAGTCGATTTTCGATCGTTTCACAAAATATACAATGTTCATATACAATAATACAATGTAACACATCTTATATATAAATAGTATTTTTCTGCACTTGTCCTATGCCAGATCTTACACTCCTACGTGCGCGCATTGTGCTTAAAAATGGGCACAAATCTTTTTCTTTGCGTTTTATGATACCATGGCATGATGATTTATTTTTCTTTATTCACTCATCTCAGCTTGGATTAGACGGACAAAGATCTTTTTTACTTTTACTAGTCTTATTAATTGCTATAATTCTACAAATCATCATCATCATCATCATCAGCCTATACTAGTCCACTGCTGGACATTGGCCTCTCCAAGTGCACGCCACCGACCACGATCCGCGGCTACTCTCATCCAGCTCTTGTCAGCCATCTTGCGAGGATCGTCGCTCCCCCTAGTCTGAGGGCGTCCTACACTACGTTTGCTGATACGCGGTCTCCACTCGAGAACTCGAGAACCTTTTTTCCTTAATCCGGACCTATTCCTGTAATATGCTGTCGCAAAAGCGGTTCGCGGTCGCTCATTTAATTATTTAATTTGTGTCAATTCTTATTTTCATTTTTACTGATTGACTTGGTTGTATCATTTTTAAATTTGCGTGCTTGGTTTCACTGGTAATTCATTTAGTTACCAGTGAAACCCCTAAATTCAAAAACCCCTAAATTCAAAAGTCGGGCTCTGCAGAGTCATTGCACTTTTATAACTTACCACAGCCTTCAACCCCCATCCATTCATCCCATGCTGATTTGATTCACCCATCTGTGCCGGATTTTATATTTGTGCAAATCGCCTTTAATTTATTCATTTTTGCGCACTCGGATCAATAGAGGGGCTCGATGGCGCAGTGGTTAACGCGCCCGGTCTGCGAGTGCTGAGGTTAAGCAACTTTCGCAAAGGCCGGTCATCGAATGGGTGACCAAAAATAAGTCATCTCGAGCTCCTCCGTGCTTCGGAAGGCACGTAAAGCCGTTGGTCCCGGCTGCATTAGCAGTCGTTAACAACCACCAACCCGCACTGGGCCCGCGTGGTGGTTTATGGCCCGTTCTCCCTATCCATGCATAGTGAAGGCTCGTGCCCCAGCAGTGGGGACATAAAATGAGCTGATTTTTTTTTTTTTTTGATGATGATGGATCAATAACCAAGAGGTTCGCAACAAACGTTTTATATTCAGTGTTGATTTTACTTTAATTGTGTTATTGGACGGATCTCAAATTTAATGTGTTACGTGAACATAAAATTTTTTATAATACGTGTTATTTTACTTTGGTGAGGCTCTTTTCTTTGTGACATTTTAAATTATTATTTTGTCAATAAAATTCAACGTGTATTAGTGAAATCAAGTGTTTTTATTCAATCTTTTATTTATATTTCACTACAAAATTGCAAAAAAAAAGTCTAAATCTACAATTAATAAAAATCTTAAATTCTGTTTTTGTTTTTATACACAACGGGTATAAGCTTTTCCTTCGTCCCAGATTCCCAGTGGATAATATGAATAAACATGTTGTGTGTCTTGTTTCGCAGTCACATAAGCCGCAGCCTTGTGTGCAGTTTTTTTGTTCAAATGGTGACAATTAACTAGAGTGTAGATTAGTAGTACAATTAAACTCGAGGTAAAGGTAGAGAAGCCGAATAAGTAAACTCGACGTTAAGGGAGTAGAAACGGCACAGAAATTGTAGACTCTACGTAGAGGTAATAGAAGCGAGACAAGGTTCTCGACTCGACGTAAAGGGACTCGACATTAAGGGAACAATTCGTAGATTGTAGGTTGGTATAGCATTGGTGAAGGAAGTACCTGTACTCTCTGACATGGCTTGATATATTATTATTTTTTTAGGTTATGTTAATGGGAACGGTTCTCTGTGATTGGATTTGGACTTCTAAAATTTGATGATGATAGATAAAAAAGGATAAGAAAAATAGTAGGTAACTTAGAACTAATTAACTTAAACCTGAAAAAATATTTATACCTAATTAACGAAAAAGTATTGTTTTTGTATTTATTTCGTTTCAATAAATAGTTTAGTTTAATGGTAAGTACTTAGTTAGTTAGTAAGTACTTAGTTAGTTAGTATTTTAGTTAAGTAATTTCACAAGTTTTCGATTAAATAATCTAGTTCAGTTTCTATTTTCATTTGCCATTCTCGCTCTAAATGCGTGCAGAATAGTTGTCTATTAATAATAGTCTAGCTAATTATTCGCGACCTTTAACAACGAGCCTGGCTAATAATTGCCAACATCCTAATTTTATAATGTTCAATGTCGGATCTCATTCATAAAATATAATATTTTGCACTTCCTGTAGTGTGCAAACTTTTGGCATATTCAACCTATTTTTAAATAAATGCATACTTAACTAAATAGGTTACAATGTAATTCATATATGTTGACATGGTGACTTCTTACGAGTATGAACAACTATTTAGAGACGCAAGAAGCCATATGTGTGATGACGTCATAAAATCGGAGTCTGGGAGGTCTTTTACTGCCTCTGCGGTCTATTAGACCCCGTATCTCGGACGCAGATGTGCTCTCGATCTGATCCGAACCCCTCAGAGAATCTAGCAGGGGGCGGAACGGGGGCACGCACTAGTGCGTGATGCCATTCCCTAGACAACCTCGGACGGTGCTTCGTTTCACACGACTTAAGGAACCCTTTAAGTTTCTCGCCGCCCCCAAAAAGTCCGGTGAAGCTGAAAATACGGATTGAAGCATCAGAAAACTTCCTCAAAAAAAAGGACGCAGGTGTTTGTGCACCATTTAATTGGTGGTAGACTTCGATTTAAATCTGCTTAATACAAGCCCAATTGTAGTGTTCCGATAGTTAGAGATAGAATAGAATAGCCAGTTTCTCAGTAGTTGTAGTTATGGGCGAATCGTGCCTCCACCTTCGGTCTTATCATCACTAAACACTAGGTGAGATCCATCTTACATGATTGGGTCTTCAAGCCCAGTCCTGTGAGATGAATCTTACAGCTTACTCCTAGAGAAATGAAAAAAGCCGGTGAAATGCGAGTCGGATTCCTATGTAAATAGTTCGTTCATCACGGTGATTGAGTGTTGGAGACACATCGACATAGGTCGCGATTAGCTTACCAACTGCAAAAAGGTTGGTAATTTATTTTCTAACTTTCTTCTGCTGCTTTGGAAGGTATGTAAAGCCGATAGCCTCGGTTGTTATCGCGAGATTGCAGTCCCCGGCAAGCGAGAAGGGTTATGGTTATCTCCCCATGTGCTATAGGGAAGCACTGGGGAAGATCAGAGCCCGGCAGTGGGACGTTATACATTGATTTTAATAAGGTTATATTTTAAATTAATATTGTGTTACTTACATTGTGAAAGAAGGACGGTGGCAATGCGCAATTAAAAAATGTTAATTCCCGATTTTGGGGTAGTTCAAGTTGATCTAACAGGGTAGCAAGCATAATTAGCATTCCTTTGTGCCTCCCACGACTAACGAAAGTGTCAAATAGCCAAAGGTATCCGGTAGCCGTAACTCAAACACGAAAAGAGTAGATACTTACTTATTTGTTAGATACTATCTGCGAGTTGTTCTTCGTTGTGTTGATTAAGGTGATTTAAGGTTCAAAGTGTAAATTTATTTATTGGCTTACCAATTCGTTTATACAGAGTGCTTTTTTAACTGGGACAGCATACTGTACTGTGACTTCGTTATGATGAATTCCGATACCATTAGAGATACAGAAAAACTGTCTTAGAAACCATCAATTCTTTTTTTTTTGTTTCTTTTTTTCTTAGGTGAATCAACAGTAAAAAAAAAGAGTAGTTATGCAGTTATACATCAGAAAACCAATGACAGATTCTAATAGACTTAAAATAGCAGAGAAATTATTGAGCTAACAGAATAAACATGTTTGTACGAGTATAGCTAGGATCAAAACTGCGATCGAACCGCTTACATACATAGTAGCTGTGACAGTAACAAGGACATTTCACACCAAAAGTATAAAAGGTAGGTAGTATAAATATAATAGGTAGTAGTAGGTATATTCATTGTTAATAAGTTTCAAAAAACCACTTAGTAAGATTTTTTCTCACCGATTCACAGTTACAACAGAAAAGATCAAAATCACACGCCTCGCACAGATTATTGTAACACTTGCCCGCACGCAAAAAGTATGAGGTTTGCCTGTAATTTGTATTTGAAGCTGGAAGGTATATTGGATTAAAATTTCGTAAAATTCTTGTAATTATTGTGACAGAAGCTCGGGACAGGACAGTCAATAGAGTTCGAGGCAATTCTAAATAAATACACAATGTCTGCTATATTCCGTCGATTTTCTAGTGTCAGTAAACAATGCCTTAAACAAGGTTGGACATAGGTAGCGGAGCTATCACGGGTACCGGTGCGGTAACACAAATAGCGAATAAACTTTTTTCTCTATTCTCTAATCTGTTAATATACGTGTCATAGCTTGGGTTCCATACTTGAGAGGCATATTCCAAATTACTACGTAAGTACAAGCGAACAATAAAGTATCTTAAAAGTAATAGGTAGGGTTGTTAAAATCTTTAGCATTACAAATAAGAAAACCAAAAGCTTTGGTAGCTTTAGTTATTAAAACATTTATATGTTCATCAAACAGCAACTTAGAATCATGTGTCACCCCAAGATCACGCATCGAATGGACTCGTTGAAGACTTTGATGATGTAAAGTATAGTTGTTGTTTTTTGTGAAAACATGTATCGATCATGTTAATGAAAACGAGAATTTGTTTGGCAAAATTTTTATTCTCCTCATTTCTCACTATGAGTCAAGTAGCGCCTACTTCAACGCCATACAAATTCCCGTTCTCGTTACCGTGCGTGATCGGATAGCGAATTAAACTCTCGCACTAAACACCCTGGTATCCAGAACGTATACATTTTGCTAACGTGGGCTAAAACGAAACCCATTTAAGCCTGGGTCCTGTATAATAAAGCTTGCAAATTTACAAACCTTTCAAATCTGCAAGTTTCTGTTAATAAACATTACAAGTGACATGCTTATTTTTACGTGTGCGGTGTGGAATGTGTGGTCGCTGCATTCAGCTTCTAAAAAGCGGCCGAATCGCCGATCGCCGATCGCCGATGCTAAAAGTAGCATGTCTGCGGTGGCCCTTACTGGTGAGAAATTTGTTTCGTTATGGACTGACAGTATACTGCCGCAGTATCCTAGGGAAATTTATGACGTCATAAATCGTCGCCATTGTTGTACTGTAAGCACTTAGACCATTGTAAGCACTGGCATTTTCAAGGTAAGGTCATAAAGTTAATATATTGGTATATTAACTTTATGGGTAAGGTGCTCTTAGATTTCATCACGCTCAGCTTTGATCACGTGTTCAACAGCGTCTCAGAAATGACATGGATGACAGCATGGATGACAGTATACTGGACTGCGTTTCGTTTTAAACAGTAACCAGTATAGCTAACTATAAAGGAACGGCTTCGCAGTATACTAAATTGACGTCACACACACCTTACAGTGCGGGTGGACTTCTTGGCGGGGTCATATCTGCGCTTTTGTTTTATTTTCTAAAATTTGTGTTATGTCGAATATTAATGTGAAATAATGGTGGATTATTAAGTGTTCGTGAGTGTGCAGAGTGTTGGCAAATGAAACAAAACAATGCAGCGTCACTTTTCAAATTCTCTCAAGAAGTCCGGCCCTAGGACTGTGTAAAGCCCCACATCTTTACTGAGATACTCAAAGAGAATTTAACACTACGTGAGATACTCGAGGGGTTGGGGGGTATATCATTTCTATTATCATCCATCATCATCATCATACACCAATGAAAAATTGTTTATAAAAATTAAGTTTTCGACTGAAGGACTAGTATCCATGGTCATGTATAAATTTAAAAAAAAAAAACAGTGCTCGCAATGCCTCGGAACATACCCCATCGAAACCCACTCGTCGCACAGACCCAAATCAAAACATAAGCGCAGTAGACCTATCAATAAGCACACCCAACTTAGCCGCATCATTAGCTTGGTGTGCTCTTCCTTCTACACATGGCAGTGATCACTATCCTATAGTAATTTCTTTTCCTTTCAATAAACCTAAGCACTCTGACAAGTTATCAACTAGAAAATATAAACTACCAGATAGAACCTCCAATGACTGGATAAAATTTAAAAACAGTGTTGACAGCAAAGTTTCGTCCCTTCCTGATATAAGCCCGGGTAATGAAAATAACTGTGCTGACAAACTTGCATTTATTTTGAATGAAGCAGCGGCAGAGGTATTCCCTCGGAAAGATAATTCTATTACTAAAATACCTTCTCCACCCTGGTGGGATAAGGACTGTACAGAAATTATAAAGAAAAGAAAGGAGTCTGAACAGATTTATAATAATAATATGACAGATCTTAACTATGCTAACCTATCTAAAATAATGCTAGAAACAAAAAAATTATTTAAACAGAAAAAGTTTCAAAGTTGGAGAAACTTTTGTAGTTCCATATCCCCAGATACACCTGCAACATTTGTCTGGCGTAATGTTAATAGATTTAAGTCCGCCTATAATACTCCACAAATGTCTATCATGGCACCTGCTTTAGTCAACGACTTTGCAAACAAACTAGCTCCTTCATGGGTTC
This sequence comes from Eudonia mercurella, assembly GCA_963082485.1. Taxonomy (NCBI): domain Eukaryota; kingdom Metazoa; phylum Arthropoda; class Insecta; order Lepidoptera; family Crambidae; genus Eudonia; species Eudonia mercurella. The sequence continues at coordinate 14,531,906 of OY720037.1, forward strand.
CAACTCAATGTTTAGACAATCATTATCAGTGTCCTCTTGCTCCCAAGCATAACCTTTTACCACTTAGCTCTCCTTTCTCTTTTCATGAACTAGAAAGTGTTATACATAATACAAAAGACTCGGCTCCTGGGAAAGATGGTCTTCCCTATATCTTTTTCGCCAATATTAGTGATAGCCTTCTTTCATACTATCTAGAATTGATTAACACTATCATGTTATCAGGTGTTATCCCTCTGTCATGGAAGTCTCAAGTAGTGTTGCCAATACGTAAGCCGAATAAATCTCCGTCTGATGCTTCTTCATTTCGCCCAATAGTGTTGTCATCAGTTTTAATTAAATTAGCAGAACTTTTAATAAAAAACCGTCTAGAATGGTATGTAGAGAGTAAAGATTTATTATCTAATTCTCAATACGGGTTTCGAAAAGGTAAAAGCACAACTGATAACTTAAGTATATTAACAACGGATATTCGATTAGCTTTTACTTTTAATAAGTCTGTTGTCGCAGCTTTTCTGGATATAAACTCTGCTTACGATAACGTGTTATTATCAGTACTGAGGTCAAAATTAGAAGCTTTAAATGTCCCGATTACTCTATTAAATTTTATAATGAATATCTTATATGAGCGACATTTAACTTTTCCGCTGTCAAATGAATCTGAAGTTAAGAGAACTGTCTGGAGAGGATTACCGCAAGGGTCTGTATTGAGCCCTCTTTTATATAATATATATACGTACGATTTAGATTCTGCACTTGGAAATAATGTCAAGTTATTACAATATGCTGATTATTTGTTATTATACTCCACTAGTAGTTGTATAGATTTCGCATCTTCAAATATTTCTTCTGCCTTGGTTTCTTTGAAATCTTGGATGGATGCCAACGGTTTAGATTTATCTCCAACTAAAAGTACAATTGTCATATTTACACGAAAAAGAAATCTGCTCCCTACAAATATATATTATAATAACACAATGATCCCACATGCATCTCAATTTAAATTCTTAGGCATAATTCTAGATTCAAAGCTTACAGGCAAGGCACATTGCGACTATGTTGTGAACAAATGTGAACGCTTACTCAATCTTTTGAGATGCCTTACAGGCGTATGGTGGGGTGCACATCCTCAGTCCCTTAAATTAGTGTACAACGCTCTCATTCGGAGTGTACTTGATTATGGATTACCTTAGGGCCAATCCTGTTTTTGATCATGATTGATGACCTTCCCGGAACCGTAAGAACAGCAAACTGCCTTTTATTCGCAGATGACCTCAAGCTGTTTTCGGGGGTTGAGAGGCCTGAAGATGCCAATGCTTTGCAAGGTGATATAGACGCTGTTTCGGAGTGGAGTATTGTTAACAACCTGCCCTTTAATACCTCAAAATGTAAAATTATCACTTTTTCACGTAAGCGACGTCCTCTTATAACGGACTACAAATTATCTGGCGAATCTTTGGAGAGAGTAGATGAAATTCGAGACCTTGGACTGACCTTAGATACAAAATTAGATTTCCACAAGCATGTAAAAAATGTTTGTAAGGCAGCAAACAAACTCTTAGGGTTCATCATCAGGACATCTTCCGAATTTGATAGTCTGTCCGTGGCCAACGTCTTATACAGTGCCTATGTACGCAGTAAACTGGAATATGCGGCTGTGGTCTGGGATCCGCATGAAAGTAAATACGTTCTCATGGTTGAGAGGGTGCAACGTAAGTTTGCTCGTTGGCTTTATAAGAAGACTTATGGATATTATCCGTTCCTGTATCCTTCTCTGTTCGTGTCCGGTATGGTGAACCTCGATACTCTGGCTCTCCGGCGTAAGCTACTTCTAGTTATACATTTTCTTTCGGTGCTTCGCCATAAATTGGACTGTCCGTATGTGCTGGAAAAGTTTAGCATTTTAGTGCCGCGCATCTCGGGTGATGGTATGAGCCTGGTGGCGCCACGCCGGCAGCCGCGGCTGCTGGCGTGGCCGATCACGCGAACTGAGCGCGCCGCGCAAGCTCCCACAGTGCGTGCACTACGCCTGATCGGGAACATTCTCGCTCGGAACGAGAAATCCGACCTATTTTTTGACGACATTGTAAAGTTAGCAGCTGTTACACGACAGTTTTTAAGTTGTGTCGATTGATTATTTTTGTTATTGTTATATTTTATATGGTTATATGTTTTCATTATTTTCTATGTTTTGCATGTTGACATTATTTAATTTAATTTAATTTAATTTTGTATAATTTGTAGAATCCACTTATTTTATCGTTTAAACTTGTTGGTGTATTGGACAAAACTCTGTAAGCCAGCATGTAATTAAATAAAATAAATAAATAAAAAATAAATGGAACATTCCTTCTAAAGCCAGACAATGTAGCTGCTTTTAAAAAATTAGATAATATACAGACAAAGGCGCTCAGAATAATAACAGGTGCTATGAAATCTAGTCCAGTCAATGCCTTACAAATTGAGTCTTGCGAACCCCCGTTACATTTAAGACGACAGTTTCTTGCTGATAGATTTTTATTCCGCTCACTTCAATTTGCTAATCATCCACTTTTCCATTTACTACAATCGCTTAAAGTACAAATAAATTCTTCAAGTTATTGGCATCATAAATCACATCCCTGTTTAATTATTAGTTATAATAAATACATAAATCTACATTCTCCTGTACATCGGGCCAATCATCTCCCTTTGTTTAATGTCGACTACGATGCACTTCAGTTTTCACCATTGGTCACGTACAATTTAATTGAAAAAGACGATATTAACCCCATTTCTACTTTAAAGTTAATTATTGATGCCAAATTTAAGGACCATAACCATATATTCAGTGATGCTTCGAAAACTGCTCCTAATGTGTGTGTAGGTGTTGGAGTCTTTCATTCTCAGCTCTCCATTGTTCAAAAAGTTAAACTCCCTCCGGAGACATCTGTGTTTACAGGGGAATGCGTGGGTTTGTTTAAAGCTATAGAATATATTATGTTAATGAAACTTAAAAAAACAGTAATTTTTAGTGATGCTATGAGTGCTCTTCAAGCACTGTGTAAATTTCCTTTTCGCATGAAATCGTATTTCCCTATAATATTTGATATCAGAAACAGCCTAGTCAAATGCGATACTTTAGGATACTCAGTGGAGTTTGTTTGGATACCAAGTCATTGTGGAATCACAGGAAATGAGACATCTGACCGGCTTGCCAAAGAGGCAGTGCATTGTGGTGACATGTACCCGTACAAGACTTATAGCCATGACTTGTTGTCTTTACCTGCGGTTTTTTTATGCGATAAGTGGCAAAGTTATTGGACCAACAGTCGACTTCTAAAGGGAATGTTTTACTCACTTATTCAACCTAACATATCACCTAAACCATGGTTCCGCAAAGCTAAGCTTGGTAAGACTGTTACTAGTATTCTGATACGCATGAGACTAGGGCATGTTTGTTCGCCAGCACATCTTGCCAAGCTTATGTAAATGAATCCACGTGCGAATGGGGAGTGGACATTGGTGATGTTAACCATATTTTCTTTTCCTGTGTGCTCCATGACCGCTCTTCTTTCCTAAATGACCTCCTATCCCTCGGCGTTCCATTCCCATTATTCATACTTTCCTTACTATGTACCAATGATTTATCTATTTATAAATGTATAGCATCTTTTATTACCCTCAATAACATTAAAATTTAATTCTAACCCGAGCCTTATCATATTGAAGTACTTCCTATATACGTATATTATTATTATTATACTCTCCTGATCCTAATTTCCTAAATTTCGTTTCTTTCCGATCTCATAATATCCTGCATTACCTATCCCTAACTTTGACATTGGCTATGTGCAAACCGCACGAAGCCATTATAAAAAAAAAAAAACATACCCCATCTTTGAATGTCAACAATTGTCATATTCAATCAAGCCTGTGAAGTGAAGTTATTTTGATTGAACGAAATCACAACACAACAATCTCTTAAAATCGACAAAAGATAATATAACGTAATAAAGGATAAGAAAAGTAGAAATATGTCAACAAGAAAGCTTTGGGGTGAATTTGAAAATGATATCACTGACGATGCTATTTTACAGAATGTAAACTTCAACCCTATCATAGAACTTGGAATGCAGAACATCCCCGAAATACCTATTACGGTGAAGTCTTCGCCAATCGAGCTGCCGACTCCTAATTTAATAACACATACCATCCAATTACACGCATGTGCAAGACAATTATTTACAATTTTGGACCAAACAGAAAACTCAATCTACGACGGCGCTAGATTGGATCCTATGAATTTACCACAAATACCTCCTGAACCAGAGTTACAAATGGAGCACGAAGCAACACCACCTATAAACTTCCTGCCAAAACAATACTGTGATTTTGCTTTAGGAAAAGGGACGGTTATCCAACCGCTAACACCAGAGAGCCACAAACGAGCGCTAAAACAATGCGCCGCGATAGCTTTAGGTCATGTTGGCATAGCAACTTGCACTAACACTGCATTCAATGCTGTAGCAGATGCCCTCGACATCTACATGACCAATATGTGCAAATTATTGAGAAATGTAGTAGACCGAGAAGCCAGTGGTCTGAATTCTGGCTTCCCAGATGCCATATCCAAAGTACTGTCAGACTTGAATGTTGGCAACCTACACGAGTTCTACAATAACCGTGTGGTAAAATATCATGCTAAGATGAAGAAAAAGTGTGAATATTTAAGAGCACAATGTGAAACGCTAGCTATTGGTGACATCACCCCTCAGTTGAAATTAGAAGAAGTGCCAGAACTACATTTCCCTGCAGCATTAGATGGGGCGTTTACTCCATCCCTGGAACCTGGGTTCCAGATGCTGCAAAGCCTAGAGCAGGAGCAGTTGCAAGGCCTGGAACTCCTAGACACTGTCACTACCGACGATATTAAGATGGAACCCATGGAATTTTCCCAAGAGACTAAACTACTATCCCTATCACCTAGTGCAAAGAAAAAAAGAAAATAAAAATATTAACATTATAATTTTTTGTTTTTATTTTGGATATAAATTTATTATGATCAGTTTCTAACATGGCTGCAAGAATCTATATTATTATTATTATTTTAAATTATCAGGCAGGTAGTTGAAACAACTGATTGGACTTTAATTTTGGCCTCCTTGTCATTATTGACTCAACGCTGTGATTTTAAATACCTATTCATTGAATAAATTGGTTTTTTTAATACCTGTGACATGGACACTAGATTAGCAGGGAAGTTCTAGCTATAGCCTACTATGCAAGGCTTAATCGAGTAGTTGTTATAATAACCGGGATAAATCTTTTGCATTTGAAACACCAACATAATAGATATTTCTAGTAAGCCTTCCAGTTGACTTGGTATTCAATTTATAAAGACAAATTAAACAAAAAATTGCCTAATATAAAAACCAAACAACAAAGTAAACATAGCACCAAATAATTTATTAGATTCAGATTGTTAAAAAATAAACACCAAATTAATGATACCATGACAACCAAATTGATAATTAAAATTGTAGTTTACATTTACATTAGTAACAGATAACAGCCTGTCTAGTTGCGAATTAACTTAAAAGTAGTAAAATGAATATGTGAAAATTACACAACATTCACCATTATAATTAGGTACTTAGTTCTATTTCTAATAAGTTTGAAACACATTAGAATATACTGGTAAGTTTAAACTTAACTATCGACGTCATTAAGCTGTTGCACACTATTTCTTTCTTATCTTTAATACGGATTTAAAAGAAACAATTTTCTGTAAGATTCAATTAAATGTTTTCTGATAAATGTCAGCACCTTTGTATTTTATACATAGAAAGAGTAATTAAAATTGACCTATTTATTTGAAAAAAATTACATTTTAAGAACCTCACCTATTGTTACAATACAAATAAATGGACATCATTGAAATAATTGGTAACACAAAATACAAATTGCAGGTTAATAACAGATTATTAGGCAGATAAAAAAGCAATAAAAATATAAGTTTGGGTTAAACTATTTAAAATTAGCAGCTGTATTTGATAGTATTCAATTCCAATTAATAACAATTAGATCTAAAATATTATTAGAAAATCGACATGCTTGAGTGTGTCACAAAATAACAGTAAAACTTGTGGTGATTTCTCAGTTATAAAAATATTTATTTTAATTAAAATTATTTATATTACTATTATTAGTCCATAAATATTTCACAGCTGGGTTTAGCCATTTCCACATGGAAAGCAAGGGTGGTGGCTATGAAACAATTACACTTAATTTACTTAATCAAAACATTAAATTAAAACAGGATACCTACAGAATATCTAAAATAAAGAGAAGTAGGAAGTGTTGCCATTAATATTGTGTCAAAAATCCTTAGCTGACCAGAACAGGAACTGCCTAAATAATAATCAGACAGACCAAATATCATATTTATTCAAAGTTATTTTTTTTAAAGACTACCTAGGTATATATTTTAACTACTATTGAGTATATTTTGTGCCAAAGTAAAGTTTATAAAGTATATAGCACTAGACAAAATTACTACCACAATCTAATTATTACTGCTTCTGTTTTAAAATATAGTAACTGCATCATCTCCAAAACAATTATTTAGTTCATTATTTTGTAATAATGATGATATGTACTTACTAATAAATATCATTATCATATCTAATCACAAATTTTTAAGCCACCCAAACTAGATAAAAGATATCAATATATCAACAGCTTTCCTCATTCTTGTAACATTTATTGTAGTAGTAGTATTGGTGATAATATTGAAACCTTGAAATAAGCAACAGCTCTGACTTGTCTTAACAATTGTTTAGTAACACAATTATGGAAAAAGCAGACTTACAAATTAATGACTAATTTCAAGCCAAACAATATTGTTTAAGTTCTAACAATAAGGAATGAAGATCATTAAGCCCACAACAAACAAATCTTATAATACTCAACACTAGGCTGGTCCCATCAAAAGACAAAAGTTTTATGCTGCAAGTATGCCAGTTATTTAAATGAAATGAAACATAAGATGACACTTTGACCCAATCCTGCTGTTCACTTACTATATAAATATTAATTAAATAACAATCATAGTCAAAATATAAAAATTTCAATGGTTATACAAAAGTTTTAAAATGTAAAGCCATACTTTTCATGCTTCCTTGTTATACTTTATGAGTTTGTCATGGGCTGCAGTTAATTCTATACTATTACTAATTTGCGAGTAAACTGTACAACACCTCTGTAACCAACATACTTCACTTCTTTTCAGGTGGAGTGGTCTTCTTCCTTCTAAACAACAGTATGTGGGGCTCTGAAAAAAAGAGAAAGAAATAGCGTGACTTTGATTGTTCGTTCCTTGTGCTCTTCATATAGATTCAAAGATGTTTATCTTTGAATCTATATGAAGAGCACAAGGAAAGAACAATAAAAGTCACGCTATTGACATAGCAATAAATAACAAAATACAGTAATTTCAGGTATAACGACAATGAAGGGACCACTCTATTTTCGTCATTATATCCGGAAGTCGTTATTGGCAAAGGTACAGAGATACAGACACGTACACATGTATAGTTTATATTAATATCAATTTGTAACTGAACCATAAATTGAACTCCGAAACGTACAGGCTTCCCTACCTACTTAGCTGATATCTATAAACAAAAGGTAAAGATCTCCACACTTGCTAACCATCTGTGTTGATGTAAACAAAAGAAAGAAATGTTTGTGTCTTTGGCGGCTGACTCCAGTCGCAATAACTGCATGGGATTTCTAGGAATTTGTTACAAATGATTCATTAAAAACAGTCACTACACCCGAACTCTCGCTATAGCCACATGAATTTTGTACTAAATTATGCTTTAAATTCAAGGGACTTAGATTTAACGCCGCTATAGGTAAATGGTCGCTACAACCAAGGTCGTAATAAATGAAATCCACTGTACAATAAATGTTTGAAGAAGTGGCAAGTTCTTTGTACTCACAACTTTGTCTCCAAATCGACTTCTACTATTTCAAAACCAGAAAAACAATAAAATTATAAACTAACAGCTGTACCTACTTATAACAATTGCAAAATGATACATACCAGGCTGATGTGTCATGTAATGCACCCATCCTTGGCTTTGCTGGACCCCAATGCTTCGCCACTCTTGTTCAGACATTAGGTGATTTTTTGGCACCAATTTTACCATATCTTTAGACAACACCACATGCCTGCAACGAAACATTTTAAACTGAGTCACTCATAAAATGTTATAACAAAAATTTAGATTATTATTAGAATTAATAAAAAATGATTCCACTGACTTCATTTTATTATTCTAATATAAGGACAATGAATAAGTAGTTCATTGAACAGAAAAATGGTTTTAAATAACTTTTTGGAAAGTTGAGGTTATACTTTTAAAATGTTCAGTCATCAATACAAAATTATGTAAACAATGGTAAATAGAAATTATTTAAGTACCTACCTGTATTCGTGCTCTTCATCGTAATATTTATCCGAATAATAAATAGTATCTCTTGCCGACATAATAGAACTTTGCAATTACAATTATCATAAAACAACAGTCGTACACGAAGTTCTTCGTACTAATGCCGATTTTTAATCACAGCAGCTTGTTTTGTCTTCCGTAAAATATTCCTTTCAACCACTACGACAAGCAAACAAAATGTTTTTGATTTAAATTTTCAACAATACCAATTTGTTACTCGTTTCCAGAAGAAACGTTAACGATTTTCAAAATTCGAAATACAAAGTCATCAACTATGTTGCCATCTACGTACTCTTTTTTTGTGTATGGTAATCAAGGTGTCTAAAGCTCAACATTCACGGTCTGTTAAACTGACATACATCCAATATGAGTGTGACCGTGAGTGTGAAATCTTAAGTTGAAATTTTTAACTGAATGCAACCCACGGATATTTCCGTTCCTTCAGTTCGTTTGAATCACGCCAAACAACTGACCGTGAGTGCGCGTGCTTTCAGCCGTTTGCTTGCCATCAGTCGGTTGGAACTTTACATTATATGATATATGTATATATATACACGAAGATTTTTTTATCGGTGATCAGTACCTACTTATTCCGACTAAGTAAATGATGTGACCATCATTAATAATAATAGTTACATGTTGTTTTTTTAATTTTGTATTTTTATTTAGGTATCTAACCAAAATTAATTAGCATGTATGGTCTTCCTCATTTTTATGATCCGAATCCATTTTTTCAACTGACGCGGTGAGATTGTCTAGCCAGATATGTAGTAACAGACGTCTGCGAGCGGCCCCTTCGATCGAGAAATGAAGGCCGGTTTGAAGCCAGTGAGTGAGAAAATCGTTTTGGTTTACATCCGTTTTAACTGATCAGTTAAAAGCTGAATTCAACTGATCAGTTTAACTGACCGTAAGTGTCGAGCTTAAGATAATAAACCTGTTGGTTGGTCCACCTTTGGTTTAATGCTCTAAGGGTCCACCTCACCAAATGCAGGTTTGTCTACGTGGATCCATTTTAACGCTGAAAACCCTATTTTTACCTAATAAGTTTGATTTAAAAACCGGATTCTGATTGAAGGATTGATCAAATGTCGGTGGGCGGTTCTGTGGCCATATATTTTCAGGTTAGGTTTTTTAAAAGTCGTATCTTATTTAGATGAGATCACACCAATTTAATGAAAAGATGAGCATTCCAATGTTAAAACCAGGGGGTCGACCGCCTAACTCTCTCGCTTTCGATTGCTTTGAAGGCGAGGCGAGGAGGAGGCGTCATCTTGTCATTTCGAAAGCAATATAAAAGCAATATCGAAAACTATAGGCTATAGCTTTCGATATTATTTGATATTATATTTCGATATTATATTAGAAAGCGAGGCGAGGGCCTCGCTTTCGAAGCGATTGAAAGCGAGAGCGTTAGGCGGTTGGGGGGCAGGGCTTGATACCGTTACCAAATTCACACTATAATGCAGGTAACGTTATCTAGAAAAGTATCGCTTCTTTTTTTGTTAAATATTGCGCTTTAGCCAAACCGCGTAGAGCGTAACTGCGTAACTGCCACTTAGGTAACGATATCAAGCTTAGGTACTTTTTTTAACCAGTATCTTCGTTTGACAGAAGTATCGATACCAATTTTGTAACGGTATTTAAGCACTGCCCGAGATACTTAAACTCTTCAATTCTACTAATTTTCAAAAGTACTTATTCACGAAAAAGCCAATTCACAAAAGGACTAAATAGTAAAATGACTAATAAAAAAAAAGTAACCTAACCGCTCTACGCGGATTGACTAACTTTATTTAACGAAAAAAGTAGCGATATTTTTTTAGATAACGTTACCTGCATTACCATTATTTATTTGCATTACCTTTATAGAAATAACGTTACTTACCGGTGCTTAAAGCGGATCCGATCATCTGGGTGCTGGTCTAGAGTTGTAAGTCTACCGTAGCCTTAGAGCATTAATGCTCTAAGACCGTAGCCTACCAAATTGTTAGGTAGTCTTAAGGTTCTGCAAATTTTCAAAAGTATCGATACCTACTCGATACCAAGTATTGTAACAAAAGTATGGATAGCATGAAAGTATCGGATCAAAAGTATCGATACTACTCAGTATCGAGTAATTTCTTTTGCCTCGGGAAACGTGTTAAAAATCTCAAAAAAAGTACATTCTTAATTAAAATCTTTATTCAAAAATAAAAAATACATCTACAATCTGCTGTACTAAGAATACTAACATAATACTTAACACTTAAATATTGAATACAAATACTAATTTATTTTGTGAACCCCCAGTCTTTTTCGTTACAATCAGACATAAATAATAATTTATTGACGCGTGTACCGGTGTGATATGGTTTCTTGCAGACGTTATCAAGGCCCCAGCCTTTGAAAAAAGTCTTTCAGACGGCACTGATGTTCCGGGTATTATTAAATATTTGGTGGCCATGGAAAATTTATACAAATTCATACATCATAATATGCGCGTACAAGTTATTGTCATAATAATAGGTACGTTCAAATAGTAAATATTATTATTCAACGTTTTCTAAAACAATTTATTAATTGGAGTGATATCTTATTAGATATCATTCATGAAATTATCCCATTTTAAAATACCGAGATCCGATTAAATTTCTCAACTGGCCACACATAACCGCTGATTAAGGTAAAAAGTATCGAGTACATCAGAAAGCATCGATACCTAGTTAAAGTACGGAACAAAAGTATCGAGTACGTAAATACTAGGTATCGCAACGCAAGTATCTTAATCTAGTAATTATTATTCAGCACAACAAAATAATAAGTTTTTTTTCAATCTTTTACGGCTTTGAATTCTAGCGAATTTAATTAGATCGTGATGAGATGATAATATCTTTATTTCAATATTGGTTATTTTGTATCGATATATTGGAAAATAAATATCGCTAAATATCAAAATATTGAACAAAAAATATCGATATTTTTTCAACAAGCCTAGCCGTCGCGTCGGTCCACCGCGCAGCAGGGCGGGCGCCCTACACGGGCTAGTGAGGCGCAATCCTACTTCACTAGCTGTTATTATTTACATATAATTAAACGCATTAGTAATCACTGACAACGCGAGTATATGAAATTTGCATGGAGACTACGTTTTCCACACATAGCTTGCGTTGGTTGCGCGTCACACTCTTTTGAATTTAATTTATTCTGATATTTCAAAAATATCTGTGCTCTGATATTGTCAACAAAGTGACAGAGGCAAAGAGATTTAATAGATAATAGAGCGGCTATTAGAGACTATTTCATACAAAGACTTTGAGCTGGGGCGCCAGTAACGCCATCTAACGTTGAGAAGCAAAACAGCGTATTAAAATCAATTAGAATAAGTTTAAGCTACCACACGGTAGGTGTCGCTCTGCAGTAGGGGACATGTAGGGATGTTCCGTTATGATTTCGACGTATCGATAATTTTTATAAAGGTTAACCAAAATCGGTATAAAAATACACAGAACAACCAATAACCAGACACAATTGAAAACCAATTGTTATGGGTTCACATGTGAACCTGCGGGGCGTCAGACATTAAGTTTAATATAAGTAGTAATATTCTAATTCAATGATCATCGCGTCGGGGGACCGCTGAGGTATCACATAGTTTTACTGATCCAGTGCATAACAGTCCTCCAACGCAATGATCATTGTATCAGAATATTACTACTTATATTTAACTTACGGTATAAAAATATTATTTATAACATTAATCGACAAATAAAACGACATCACTTGAACATCACTAAATCAGCTACAAAGTCGTCATCTTCCCTAAAAGTAGTGCTTTTGCTTTTTACCACTAGAGGGCGGTATAGAGCATAGGCAAATGTTCTAGAATACTTTATTGGAAATTATTATATAGGCTGATTATTGGGTAAATATACAAAATACTTACGAAAATAAACTGTTATCACATTCAGCCGTTTTACCATATCGGGATTTGAAATATCGCAATACGCAATTTGGCATATTTTCTGTAGATTTTATCAAATCTATTCGCGCACAAACACGACTGCATTAGAGGTCGTATCACATCAAACTGAGCGACTTGTTACCACTTGGTAATAAGTTGTGGATTACAGTGTCGATCTCTATGTCCTGTCTATAGTAAGTAGTTGAATGTCTTTGGACAGAGGTTTCCTAACAATAACAAGAAAAGCTACAATAAAGCGGAACATTAAGAATGTGATTCTGTCTGGATGAAAATCTGTGGATGAAGATTGAAGAAAATCTTAAGATTTTGACACCTATCGCAGTATGCGATAGGTGTCTAAATTATTAAAATAAAACAAAAAACCCGACTATATAAAAATCAATTACCTATATACTCCTAAAAACCGGACTATCATAAAAAATATTATTAACCAAGCGGCCGTGGCTAGCTCAATTAAATCCGCACTTTCTTTGGTTGGTGATTGTCCCCGCCTGCGACAACTATCAATATTCAATGTATTTATAAATACTCTGGTATCTTAGAGCTTGTTTTTTTCTTTTCAGTTATTTTTTATGATAGTCCGGTTTTTACGAGTATATAATTGTTTGGAATATGACCAATTTATTCGGAAGATGACGAATTAGGAACAAATCATTTACTTTAAAGCAATGGAGGCTTAGTGCGTGTTTTATTTGCCATTCGCACACGTTAACGTGAATTTGTATGGCAAAATTTTAATTCTTCTCGATTTCATCGAAAGACGGTAATCGAATAGTGAACAAAACTGCCTTGTGCGTGTTTGACCTTCGACTTTGGACTATCTAAAATGGGCAAGAATATGTGTTACATAAAGTCCAAATTGGATAAAAACTGGAGTCGTCCCTCTAAGCTCTGTAAGACTATTCGGCTTTGGAATTCTTTGCCGGCGCATGTTTCCCAGCTCCTTAGTCCCGGGTCTTTTAAGCGGGGCGTGAAACGGCATTTATGCAGGCCGTCATGAACGGGTGCGCTTGTTACCGTGCTTGTTCCACAGTGAGGAGCGCTCTCATTATTTTGGACTGCATCGGCTGCTTACCATCAGGCAGGATGTGGTCACTATGAAGTGCCAATATACAAAAAAAAATCAGTTTTTATCCAATTTGGGCCTTAAAGTTCAGGGTTTTCTAATAATAGGTATGTTAGTTAACATTACAAATAAACCAAGATTTAAAGGTTTTTTATTAACAATAGCATCATTTAAAACGGAAGGTAACAAATATATTTTTCTAAACATTTTCCGAACAATCTTTTGACCCTGTATGTTCTTTCTTATGTTTATCAAATTCTGATTTATTTGTGAAAGTCACAGGACATTGTGCACAGTGAAATGGTTTTAATCCATTATGCATGTGCTGGATGTGTCTCTTGAGATGTGAAGCGCGCGTCAGACGGAGCCCGCACGCGGAACACGCGTGCGGCCTGTCGCCCGTGTGCGTCAAAATGTGTTGTTTCAAATCACTGCGCGTTATGAATGCTCTACTGCAAGTGTCGCATTCGAAATTTTTCTCTCCCGTATGTCTTCTGCAAATGAAAATAATAAATGATTTTGGTAATTTATTTATTTATTTATTTATTTATGAACGGTACACTGACAGATTAATGTCATTACGAAAACATACAAACATATTCCACTTATTAAGACAAGACAATAATCTAAATTTAGTGTACACAACATGCAATCAATTAAACTTACAGAACACTTTTGTTTATGACTTAACTATACAATATATGTTAACAATTTTTATTTTTATTCATACGAATATTTATGTAATAAGTGGGGTTGAGGATGTTTCGTTATTAAATAAATAATACCAAACTTTTTCCAAATAATTTTTTTTCAATTATTTTACATTAAAAAGAATCCTAAACAGAGATGCAAGTGCTTTAGCACAAATTCTGCTAATTAGTTAATTACTACTAAATTAATAACTAATTTGCTAACTGCCAATTTTTTTTTGTTGTGTATTATATTGTAAGATTGATATGAAAATCAAAAAGTTATAAATAGTTCTTCCCTAAGGATCGAACCAAGGCTTTTTATAATATGCTGCGTAAATTCTGATTTTATGAGTTTTATAGAAAATAACTCAACATAACGTCCATTAGTTCTGCTACTTGTTCATAGATGGCGCTGTATTTGTTTATAACCATTCTGCATGGTGCTAGCTTTTAAAATTGCTCTGATAATTATACCGTGGTTGATTTTGAATTTGTAACTTAGATTTATTATTAATTTCTTATCGTTTTTATCTCAAAACCTATAATATAACATATAATAATTAATTAAATAAATGTACCTATTATATCAATATTAAAATATTTATGACTCAACATTTGACCACTTACCTAATATGGTACTGTAAATGTCCCACAGTTCTAAAGCTGCGTGGACACAAAACACATCTGTAAGGAGTCTGGCCAGTGTGCTTCCGTTTGTGCGCAGCAAGCCCTGCAGACTGAGCAAATGACTCCCCACAAACCGTGCACTGGAGAGGCTTTTCACCCTAGAAACAAGGACATAGACTATAAATATTAAATTATGTGCTAAATTTTTTTATCTATTTTATTGGTCTGCTCATAAAATTAACCAGCAGCAGTACTAACTGTATGCGTTCTCAGGTGTACTTTCAGGTTCTGAGCTAAGGAGAAGTTTTTGTTGCAGTGCGGACAAGAGAATGGTCTTTCGCCTGTGTGAGTCCTTAAATGAGTCTTTAAGCGAAACCTGAAAAAGGAGTGATTTATTATCTTTTTTAAACTCACTAATAACTATGAAGTTAATTTCTAAAAATGTATTATGCAGCCTAAAAATGTGTTGTTACTGACACTTTTTAAAACATAGGGCAATTCTCTTATCAAAAAATTTAACTATATGCAAATTTAGTTTTAATAGCTATATCATATGGAAAGTGGCTTTTTTTTATTCATTTGAATATGTCAAGTAGGTATGTGATAATAAAACAGGGTTTAGCTGTTTAGTAAGAGCGGATTTTACCAAAGTAATATAAGACTTATTTAGAAACTAAATCGCCAATTATTCGAGAGTAAACGAACTTTACATTGCACCAACAATTATAAATAGTACAAAAGTAAAGGAACCAAGTAAATTTCCTTTTTCATTTTCTTTTTATTTTCTCTTTTTTGTTATAAAATGGTTTCTTTAGATTCATCTCTATGAATAAGTATGTCTCTACATAAGTAAGTATAATTTATTAGAAACATATATTTACCTTGAAGACATAACTTTACCACACGTGAAACACTGCTGCTTTTCAATCTTCTTTTGATTAATAAACGTTGTAGCCTTGTCATAGATTTTGTTGATTTTGTTATTTGACCTTTCTTTTTTTATTTTGTTGTCTGCTATTGAAATATCTGTACCTTCATTATTAGTTATTTCTTTGTCAAATTCAATTTTCAAAGATAGGTTGTCAAGTTCATCATTATTGCTAATAATATTGTTATGCTCTATTTCACTCTTGCTGGGAGAAGATCCATCATTGTCAAGTTTTACAGCACCTCTTAATTTCAGGTCGGATTGTTCACACAAATTTATAAATTCAAGGCAAGTGTTTACTTTAGTATTACAGTCTGAACAAATTGTATTGGGGAGTCCATCACCTGGATATATCTAAAAAATAAAATAAAATAAAAATGCTGGGCAATACATGCAAAGAAGGCAAATTTTGAAAAGTTACGTACATACTTGAACTTTAGCTAAACACATAATTTTTGTTGATATCATTATTTTGTCTTCCCTATTAAATATGCTTATCGTGTGGCCGTTATTCAAGCAAATTCTGCATTGATCGATTGTCATTTTTAATAACTAAATTAAGAACTTTACAGTTTTTCAAGATACAGCAGTAAAAACAAGACGACACTGACCAAAAATCTAACTTTTCTTGTGACGTGAAGTTTTCCGACCTTTTGTTTGTTTACTTTTATTTACTTTTTTTTTTTTTTTTTAATAGTTCGATCCCTGAGGATCCGGCTAAGGTCATAGACCATGCTGCCACGTCATCAGTTTCTTAATTTCATTAGTATTATAATCCTAAAGATGATGATGAATGATAATAGTAATGAGAAATGATATACCCCCCAACCCCTCGAGTATCTCAGTAAAGATGTGGGGCTTTACTAAGTCCTCGGGCGGACTTCTTGAGAGAATTTGAAAAGTAACGTTGCACTGTTTTGTTTCATTTGCCAACACTCATGGACACTCACGAACACTTAACGGATAATAATCCACCATTATTTCACATTAATATTCGACATAACACAAATTTTAGAAAATAAAACAAAACCGCAGACATGACGCTTCACTTTCCCGCCAAGAAGTCCCTTTTATTTACTACCTACCTATTCTTATCTTTTTTTCATTTAGTTAATGGCTTTGTGCGATTAGTACATTTAGCCAGTGTCAAACTAACTATTCTTACAAGTAATACATAAATAAACAATATTTCTTTCCTGTATGATGATGATGAATGATAATAGAAATGAGAAGTGAGAAATGATATACCCCCCAACCCCTAAAAGTATCTCAGTAAAGCTCTAAAAGATGGCATAACAAGAACGTGAAATCGACCATGTGTACGCTAGCTTAACGGACACCCATATCAACCCATGTCTTTGTAACAGGTTTGGACACGGTCAAATAGTTTGAACCAAGCAAGTAAACTCAAGATACTGTTTTTATAAAACTAATTATGCTAGCTTTATTTGTTATTAGGCTATAATAAAAAGATTATCATTTTGTAAAATTGATGTATCAAAATCTAAAACTATTCTGACAAACACAATAGCGCCTGCGCCTTTCGACATTCTTTCTAGAATATACTAACTCAACCCTGCTATTAAAAAAATAAAAAAGGTCATTGGCCTTAATTTTTCTGAATAGTTAAAAAAGTTCAGAAAAGTAAATTCAATTCAATCCAATCATTTATTGCTCTCCATAGTTAGTTTCACTGAGCGTCTGAGCAAGTAATAATCACTACGTTGTTAGTTTTTATCCGAAACTTAGAGCTACGTAATACGTGTTGTATTAAACCAAATTATTTTATTTTAGTATACGCAGACGAAACCAGTATGTCTCTTAAACTATATCATTTCCCAATTAGTGGCCCCTCCCGTGGAGCTTTGCTTGCAGCTAGAGCTATCGGTGTTCCAATTCAAGTGGAAATCGTTGATTTATTTAAAAAAGAGCAGCTAAAAGAAAGTTTTCTGAAGATTAATCCTCAACACTGTGTCCCAACATTAGAAGATGACGGTTTCGTTCTGTGGGAAAGTCGCGCTATTGCTTGTTATTTGGCAGAAAAGTTTGCTAAAGATGACCAACTCTATCCAAAAGACTTAAAACGACGAGCAATTATAAATCAAAGATTATATTTTGATAGTTCTTCATTGTATGTTAAAATACGAGCTATTTGTGTAAGTCACATAATGTTATGCATATAATCTTATTAAAGTGTGGTATGTAAACCACATTGATAACTAAATGAAAAATAAATATTATTTTTTGAATGCAAATCACATACCTAACATTTAATTGAAAAAATAACGAATTATGTTTGTCTTTTCAGTTTCCAATATTGTTCTTAGGTGAGACAGAGATCAAACAAAATTTGAAGGATGATCTGAATACAACACTTGGATTTCTTGAAGCTTTCTTATGTGAAAGTGAATGGGTAGCAGGAGACAACTACACAATTGCAGACACTTCCATTTATGCTTCATTGTCTAGTATACTTGTAAGTAAACATTAGATAAAATTATCACCATCATCATCATAATCAGCCCACATCAGTCACTGCTGTACATAGGCCTCTCCGAATGCATGCCACTGAGCCCGATGAAACTAATGGATGTACTGTTGAGCTATTTTTTTCTAATTATATATGCATACTGTGCTCATTCCCAATCTTGTAAGGAATAAATTAATGATTTAAACAACTAAGTTCATTATTATTCTGTAAATTTTCAAAACAACAATTTCATTATAGGCTGTTGGCTGGGACCTCTCTAAATTCCCAAATATTGAAAGCTGGGTGAAGAAATGTGCTTCACTTCCTGGATTTGAGGAAAATCAAGAAGGTGCTAAAGCTTTTGGAGAAGCTGTTAAGAAGAATCTCAAGCAATGATACATATTTTCTAAAATAAAGAAATAAATAATAATAAATAAAAATGGTTTATTATCAACAAAATTATTACATATCTTGTATTGAGACAACTCCAGGGAGTAATTTGTAATACTCGTATTGGAGTGCCTCGCTCTTGCCTAGGTGCTACTTATTATACATATAACATACCTATATTTAAAGTAACAAAGAAGAAAAAGAAAACAGTTTTATCTTTTTATAGGTTAATTTGAATTACATTTCATAGTACTTAACTAATAATAACTGCTTGCATAGCAAGCATAAGTAGCGTAGTTATTATGATTATTTTATTACATTTTGTTAGGTATTCTTTTTAGCAACTTATTACATGTATTGTTAGGTGTGTGAGTGTGTGTGTGTGTGTGAGTGTGTGTGTGTGTGTGCGTAAATGATTTTGTGCTCATACTAATCTTTGTAGAATATTTTCTGTGTCAGCATATGTTAGTGTTCTCAGCCACTCCATTAACATTTTTTTACATTCGTAGGTATGCATTGAGTATATGTTAAGTATTTGATTTATAATATTATAGATATAGGCACTCTGGCACAAGTACTGGCGTCTTGCAAAAACTGTACGTATTGGAGGAGAGACTGCAACAGTGCCTTTGCGTCTTTTGGTAAGTTTCATGGGGTCGTAAGGTAAAGTCTTATGCATTCTTAGTGTACAATTTAAAATATATAGTTTTCTTACAGTTAACAAACCACTCAGCCTATAAAGGTCGTCAGTAGGGTACCTGTATGGTTTGAAATACATAACCTTTAAAAGAGACCTTTGTGCCCTTTCAAGGTCAAGGAATTTAATTTTGGAAGCCCCTCCCCACACTGTTATACAATATGTGATGATAGACTGTGCCAGGGCAACGTAGATTTTATTTAATAGTTCACTTGCCATGGCATACCGCAGTGATTTAAAGATCCAGATAAGCTTTCTTACTCTACCAATGACTAGTTCAATATGCGGGTGCCATGACAGTCTTTGATCTACCAATATTCCGAGATACTTTGTGTAGGTCACTTTTTTAATATTGGAACAATTACAGTTTGTATCAACTACATTATTACATGTATGAATTTTAATTGTAAAGTCATTCCCTGGTTGCGTTCTTTGGTTAGGAGTGAAACACATGTAATTAGTTTTTGCTGGGTTAAATGTGAGAAGATTTGCGTTGAGCCAAACAGCTATATCAGCAAGACCCTTTTCAGCAGCACTCCTCACAGCTTCCCATGACCGGCCTGAGAAAACAACAGCAGTATCGTCTGCATAACAGAAGATCCGTCCGCCGTTGATCCGTAACATGCATAAATGATTAATATAAATCAAAAAGAGTGTCGGACCCAGTACACTTCCTTGTGGGACTCCAAAGGTTATATTTTCTTCGTTGCTTTTGTAGTCATCAATTTTCACAATTTGTTTCCTTTCTGAAAGATAACTCTCAAACAGAGAAAGAGCCATGCCTCTAATTCCGATCTCCTCTAGCCTTTGGACAAGAATAGGTACAGAGACTGTGTCAAATGCCTTTTTGAGATCTAGGAAAACAGCGAGGCATTTGTCACCCTTATCCACCTTATTTACAATTTCATTTGTCAAGTCTGTTATTGCATCCTGAGTTGATCGACCCCTTCTAAAACCATATTGTGAATTTGATAATATATTATTTTCTGTTAAATAACTTGTTAGCCTTTTATTTAGAAGTTTTTCTATGATTTTAGAAATGCTCGTCAAAACAGATATCGGTCGGTAGTTGTTCACTTCTTTCGTGTCCCCACCCTTGTGCACAGGAGTCACAACGGAGCGTTTTAGAGCCACAGGAAATACACCGGTTTGAAAACATAAGTTGGCTAGGTTGCTTATTACTGGGGCTAAAAAGTCTTTACATCGTTTCAGCAAAGTTGTAGGTATGCCATCCCAACCACATGCACTTGTTGCATCGAGACTCATAATTATGCTATCGACTTCTTGGGGGTCAGTGTCTAATAGCACAAATGATGACATTCGTGAGACTGCTGCATCCACGGTGCATCGTTGAGTGACAAAACCAGGCTGTGATATTATTTCCTCTGCCAAAGTTTTGCCAATATTAACAAAGAACTGGTTTACTCTATCTACTGCATGGAGAGGGTGTCGAAATTGAGTGAGTAAATTAACACTTGAAGTTTTTGGAGCTTTATAGGGGGTAATTTCATTAATAGCAGTCCACAAACTTTTTGAGTTTCTCTCAGACTCCTCAATTTTCTTCCTATTGTATTGTCTTTTTAGCTTTCTGATCAAATTAACACAAAAATTACGGTATCGTTTGAAGACAATTTTTAACATTTCATTATGTGGTTCGGCTTTCGTTTTAAGTTGTAACTGATTTCTAAACCGAATACAGCGCAGAACTCCGCCAGTCATCCAAGGTTTCAATTTTCGCTTGCCACCAGTAACTGATACAATTTTTGTATTCCTAAGCAATTCAGCCCTGACCAAGTCAATCAATGCATTTGCGAATGTATTAGGGTCATTATAGGTACTGCAACAGGAAATGTCAACTGAAGCCAATGACTTACACACATTATCAAGATCAACTTTAGTTTTGGTTTTTTTCCTTCGTACATGTTCAGTTGTTGTACCATATAAAAGAAGCATTACCATAGAATGGTCTGTAATTGACGAGTTCAGAACTGCGACAAAGGCAGATGTGCTATTTTTATCCAGCTTTAGAATAGCATGGTCGAGACAGCTACTTCCTCTAGTAGGTAGACAGTGACCCGATAAAAGGCTATGCGAAGATAGAACATCTAGGTATTTTAGTCGATTATTACGCTCATTCGGTGTTTCTGTAGGTTTCACAATTAGGTTGATATTGATATCTCCAATAATCAAAATGTTTTTATGTGAGTCTATAGTTTCTAAGTAGGAGTCCAGTGAGGTAATAAAGTTTTCTGCATTTATAATTGATGGCGACCGGTAAATACCCAAAATTGTTTGATCGTGAGTAGTTATTTGAAGTCTGGTTGCTTGTTTTAAGTTTAGTTCAGTTATTTGAGCTTGATGACAATTCCTTACAAAGG
The DNA here is from genome assembly GCA_963082485.1 of Eudonia mercurella. NCBI lineage: Eukaryota > Metazoa > Arthropoda > Insecta > Lepidoptera > Crambidae > Eudonia > Eudonia mercurella. Next base: position 14,553,616 of record OY720037.1, read on the forward strand.
CTACAACTCCATCATTTTGGTTCAGGTTGTTAGCCGTGCAGTACGATGTGTAATTACTTATGAGAGGCACTTGTTTATTCGGGTTGAGCCAACATTCCGTTAGAAGCAAAATATCAACTTCAAGCGACAATTGTGACAAACATAATTGCAAGTCGTCAATATTGTTATAAACGCTTCTAATATTTTGGGTGAGAACATTAAGATAAGGGTTATTATTACTAGGCAAGTATTTATGTAGGTCCTCTATGTTACATAAAGTAGAATCAGCTATACCTGTATCGTCCAAATCCTCTAATGTATTTAAAGTACTATTCATAAATTGAACTAATTTGTATTAGATTGTCATTGCTTTGGCCATAGTTGGAGTTATTCAACAACAAGAAATATTCAGAATTGTCAAAATCAGGGGTTTTCAAAATTTTAAATATAAGTGTTGAGCACGGTGTATGAAAGTGTGTGGGTTTTTTACAAAACAAAAAGTGAAGGTTTAATGATTGAATGCTAGTTAGAAAGTTTTGTTTGTGGTGTAATGTGAAGTGTACATGAATCGTGATAATGATATAACTAAATTGTATATGACTTTGATTATACAGTGAAAACTTATTACTAATAATAATTACAGTGCTAGATTTGCCACCAAAATAACAAAAATGCAATTGGTTATTAAGATAGTCGACATTAGACAACAAAATCACAAATAAGCCAAAGAGTTTAACAATGATTAGTCATGCACTCTGCAGAAGTTGATTAATCTGAGCTTCATTTGTGATATGGATAACTCGTGAGTTATCATCCCGTCGCACCAACACTTTCCCGAAGGAGGTCCAGCAATATTTAAACTTGTTTGACCTAACTAGGTCCCGCGTAAGGAAAAACAGACGAGCACCCTTCGAAGTTAGCTGCTCCGAGACGAACACAGGAGTATCCTCACGGGTCGTATGCCCCAAGTGCTTAGCTTGAAGTTTAGCTTTGTTATTTTTATTAAACGTCTTTGTTTTTCTCAGCAAATCCTGCTTTAAAATAGTCGACCCAAGTTCTACCACAATAGGGGTGTTGAGACCGCTGTCTCCTTTTTTGCTTTGTAGTCGTAAGATATCCTTTATATCCCGTTTCTCCATTTCAAGATTAATATTCTTGGCTAAGTGAAGTACCATTTTGATCAAATCGTCAGTAGATTCTCGATCCGTCCTTGGCACATTTTTAATTTCTATGCTATTTCTTCGCATTGTTCTTTGTAGATCCTCTACTCTGCTCTCCAGAGTCACAATATACTCGCGGTCCTTTTTAAACTGTGACTCGAGTGTTTCAATCTTTTTTTGAAATTCTTCGTTTTGGCTTGTCAGAAGTGAAATCGAATTTTCGATGTTATAATTGGTCAGTTGTATTTCCTTTAAATCAGTAATTATTACTTTTGTTTGGTTTTGTTGAGTAGATATAAAAGATGTAATCAATTCCCTCATCTCTTCTCTGAACTTGCTGAACTCTGCCGGTAACTCGTCTTCTCTCATCCTCTTAGCACGGTGCGAAATAAAGTTAAGGGGAGAACTTTCATTGTCGTTACCTACTTCACATACATTCGACGCTGAAAAGGATTTGTTTATTGTTGACATTCCGTGCAATGCAGTCGACGCGTGCGCGTAGCAGATCTTGTAGCACCTCACGTAGCAAGCGTCTACGAGCGCAGCGACTATGAATAGGTAATGGGGAGCGAGACGGAAATTATGAAGACTGCCGTCTCTGTTTCGCGTCGCAGTTGCGTTCGCAGCACGTAGCAGCGGAGCGAGAAAAGGACAGGTAGCACAATACCTTGTAAAACGAGTGCTGATATGGCAGGGGGGCGCCGTTTTCGTCCACAGTTTATGCTGATATGATCCTTATTATAATAAAATAACAAAACCTATTTAAGTAACAAATTTTATTTTAATAATATGATTAAACTTATTTTATCATAATTGTTATTTAACAAACAGTGTCTCATCTAAAGAACTTCACCACCAATTGCTGCTCATTCCTAACAAGCCTTTTTATAATGCACTTATTTCTGAATCCCAGTCCAGCCATGATTTCACAAACTTCCATTGGAATGTTTTCTTCTATTAGCAACAAATAAAATGTCCCGTCATATGCTAACTTCTTTGGTATCATATACAAAAGTCTATCAGTCACTTCACGGCCTTTCTTACCACCTGCCCAGCTTGCAGTTATATCCTTACCTCCACATTCTTCACTGTCTGTCACCACATATGGTGGATTGAATATAATCACATCAAACATTTTATCTGTGAAGGAATCCACTAGATTCATATTTACTGAATCAAGTATAGCTTTATTGTAGTTAGCTGTACTTTTAGACATAATGCAAGCTTTCGAATTAATATCAGTGCTAAGACAGAATGTTCCAGGGAATACCATGCTGAAAGCAGTTATTACAATGCCACTCCCAGATCCAACTTCTAAACAAAACGTGGGGTTTTTTGCTTTTAAATATACTAGATCTTTCTCTAAAGCATCAATCAGTAGAAAACTGTCTTCGGCTGGTTCATAAACATAATTAAAATCAGCCTTTTCTATGTGGTTTTGGTAAGGGGTCTCCATTTTAGTTGATGCTTCCTTGTTGTGAAATCACACCACTATGCTCTGGTTGTTGAGGTAGGGCTCCAGTTATCACAGTTGGACGAACACTTTTCTCTTTGCTGATCATGCGCCTGATTTCATTAAGTCTATCCTGAAAATAAAAATAAACATTTTGTAGAAGGTTCTTATCGATAAAAGTGAAGTAAAAGTTTAGATCCAAGCACAGATTGTGACCAGTATACCAACTTTAAATAATAAATAATACATAGATTGTTTTGTACCAGATAAAAGGTCTCTGTAAAATTGTAGCAATATATTTTTTAAATCTTTTACCTTAACTTATCTTTAAAGTTTAGAACTTTAAGAAGTGATTTTATTTTATGGTTTTCTCAATGTCATTATCTTGTCCACTGCTGGATAAAGGACTCCCTTAATATGATTAATCCCATTAAAGATAACTCAAAATTAAACAAAATTTATTGTATACTCAGTACCAAGTAAAAAATAGCATAATAGTTACTTGTGAGGCTTGCAGAACATTGAGAACAACTGTAACTTTGTGCTTGCAGGCAATGAGTTTCTTAACGTAAGGATCCAAGTCCGGGTGATTGTTCAGAGCTTCCCGCACCCTCACAAGTTCTTCATTTAATGAGTCAATTTGCTGTTTCAATTCCAACTGTGATATTCTAAAAAATTTAATCCAATTAAAATTATAATATTTAGGATAGGTAACAATAATTGTTAAAAATTACATCTCTTTAAAAGTTTTTGGCAAGGTTAAGGGGCTATAGATGAGCAGCCAAGAAAAATACGGAAACAAAACTGCTTTGCCGAAATTATACGCCTCAGCTCACTTTTCCCACTAGCTTTTAGTTTTCGCTGGGCGAAAACATTATTTGGCCTCTACATATACAAACTCACGATTTATTATTATTTTAAAAAGAGGGTTCTTAGAATGAGTCTTGATAGTTTGTAAAAATAGTGTTGTTCATCGTTACCTGGTTGCTCTGACACGTTCGTCTAACTGGTCAACCGTAGGCTTCAATAAGCCTAAGAGACCTTCAGCAAGAGTATCCCTCGTCGGGTTGTCGCACAAATTGCCTGTGTTCTCGTCCGCTGATGTTGTTGTACTCTCCGTGTCGTCCATAGTGTTTAAGCAGAATTCATTTAATTGTTCATGATTGATGCAAGAGCTGATTTTATAAAGAAAAATGTTTTCAGTCCTAACAGATTTGCTTAAATTTAATATTTTACAAATCAACGTAGATATTTCTCTGTATATTTGGAAATGTCAACGTCAGAAATAGAAAGATTGACAGTGACATTGACAACTGACTGACTGACACTGGTTAGTTTTGTAATGTTGGCGACCCCGATAAAGATGCGTTCGAAACAGACCAAATATCTAGATAGACGACGCATGTGTCACAAGTTGTATGAAAACCAAGCTTGCCACATTTTTTTGACATAATATGATTTGACAAGCACTATTTAGTTATGGAAACCACCTTACGCGATCGATATCGATTTAAAAATGCCGCTTTGCGAACGATTTTAATAAATAAATTCGTTCATCGATAAATCGATATAAATATCGAAAGCAAAGGAAATATAAATTATCTCTATTAGGTACTAATTATTAATTATTTAAATTTTAATAAGAAATAATCAATAGCACAATTATGTGTGGTGGTTGAATGGAAATAATACTTAACGGCGGGTGGTTGATTTTTGAACCAGTGGTGACCAACTCTCACGCTATCAGTGCTCCTTTTTCTCTGATGTCACTGATAACCAGTGGTCGGAGTAGGTATATTGATTTTAGATACTTGCGTCATGCATCGTTTCTGATTATTTGCTACGCTTTTTTCAATACTCTCGCTGTATTCTCTAATTGTATCTAAATCTGGATTTCGTTCCATAACTGATTCTATTTTATTTTTTATATTCTCATTATTGCACTCGTTAAGCGTAGCCCTTACTTGATCAAATACTAAAAGTGAATCAGCTAGAGATAAATTTTGTTTTTGTAACTCTTTTAGGGCTAGTAGTATAAGAGAGTAATTTTCTTCAATATATTTTAAATCATTTTCTAAATTTTGTTTTTCCAAAATGTTTTTTGCGTTTCGTATGGCTATAGCATCAGAACTGCTCAAGCAGGATAAAACTTCTTTTATTTTATCTAAATGTTGAGCGTAGTAAGATGCTGCCTGTAACCAAGTACCCCATCTGGTAATGACTGGTTGCGGAGGCAACGGTAAGTCAGGATATTTTTCTTTTAAAATGTTTACCCTACTAGGAGCCTTTAAAAATACTTTTTTAACATTTGATATAAGAATATCAACATCGTTGTATTCTGACCTTATCTGCTCACTTACACGATGAAGAGCGTGCGCCAAACATGTCACATGCTTCATTTCAGGTAAGTAATGTTTTAAATTTCGCCCTGCAGATAGCATGTACGCTACACTGTCAGTGCAAAGCATTAAAATATTGTCAACTTTCGCTTCAAAAGTGTTTTGCCATAAATTTTCTAGACATTGCAGTACAAATTGTGTTATTGTTTGTCCATTTACTGCTGTTAGCATTTTTCAAGCAATCAAATAAGGCCGGCCTGCACTATTACTAGGATGCAATGGTTTTATTAGGAAATTGACTATGTATCGACCAAAAATGTCTGTTGTCTCATCCAGCGATATCCATAGTTTCTCATTTTTATTAGTTTCATAAATCGAATTGATTTTATTCCTATAAAACTTCTCCAAATAAACTTTTCGTAACTGTGATTCGTCAACCACTTTACGATTGGTACAAACGCAACAACAAGTACTGCACATATATTTCTGAAAAAACTCTTTGAACGCTGGATTTTTCATTTGCGACCAAGGAATATTGCATAGAATCAGGAACTTAATGAGGTCGAAGTAAAATTCCTCTTGCGGTCTCTTAAATTTTCCTTGATGTACAGCGCCTTCAATGTGTTTGGTAATGTTGCCTCTATTCACAGCTTTCAAATGACTTTCACACTTTGTACAGTATATAGTGCCACTAGCGTTATCGTAAAGTAGCTCAGGATAGTGCAATAACCACTTTTGCACTGTTTCAGCCTTGACCTTTGCCATATTTATTTATATCTCACCTAAAACAATGATTTAAATTTACAATATATACATACACAACTGTAAAGTCGATAATGAAATTCTGTTTCATATAAAGTGTTTTTTTAACTGAAGCGGTGATAGCCCTGCGGTGTGCGTACCGGACTCTCATGCGCTGTGATGATTGCTATAAAGTGATTTTTTTAACTGTTTCCAAGTTCTAAAACCTTCTAAAATAGTGAAAATAATTAAAACTTACCCGTACAAAAACAACTTCAAATGTGCCCAATCCAAGAGTAATAAATCGATGTCCGTAGTTATAAGCCAAATTCGTCGTTTTAAGTAGATTTCAGAAGACAGTAAACAAGCCAGGGTCAAGTCAAGATATTCACAACACATAAAATAAGCGCACTCCACGAACCGAAATAAGTGAGTGAGCCACTTGGTCTGGATGTCGGTGCGAGCGCATTGTTTTCGAACAAACAGTCAATGAGTCATCCTGGATACTTGATTCTAATTGGTCAGATGCGTTGAGCATAGAGATAAGAGGACAAAAGACCCTGTTTGCCGGATGTCGTGTGTTGAAATGAATATTATTATTATATCATTTTATACATGCTTAGGCTTTTACTCCAACACTTTTACTACAACAAGGTTTTTACACACCAGTCATTTTTTACTATTAAATTCTGGTCATCTACGCCACTAGCAGCATAGCGTTGAGAGTATTGATACATTTTTAACTAGTTTCATGTAATAATTTCGATGTTTCGGTATTTTTATCATAATAATCCGGAAACTCGGAGGAGTATCCATATTAACATTTACGTTTGATGTCAGTGACCTTAATTCAATATACCTACTCCGACCACTGCTGATAACTTATCTTTGATACCGAAAATTCTTGAACGGTATGTATCTTAGTTAATCTAATTGTGTATAATGGAAAAATTATGGTATTTCATAATAGTATTTCATTTTACTTATAATTCGAGATCGCCAGTAAGATAAAAAGTCGCCACCCAGCACCTAAATATAACAATTACAGACATTTCGGTGTAAACAACGTGTTCACGCGTCTTGGTGCCAAAATAACTTCCCGATTTTAACTGTTTATTTCTTGCGTAAACAAAACAGTTTTGATACGTAACGTGCTTTAATTTACCTTATTTCTATTTCGATTTTTTACCTAAATAATTAAACTGCATTGGTGTGTAAAAAAGTCTATAGAATTTTTGGATATCATTTTGTGGAGGAAAAAAGCCCTTTCTTAGAGATTTTGATTTACTTTCAAAATATAATTTCTTTCCAATTACCTATTCTATGTGCCTCTTTGTATTTTACCATCTTGTATACTGTTTTGTTGCCTTAAATAAATAAATAAAATAATTTCGTAAGTGATTAGAATCGAATAGACGTTTTGTAGAGTAAACGGCACTAATTAGAAAATTTGACAGAAAAAAGACAAAAGCGACCTTACTAGAATATTAGGGGTATGTTCCGATATACACTGCGAGCACTGTCCAGTGCTCTCACTTGTGAGAAATTTATTCCGTTATGGCTGGCAGTATACTGCCGCAGTATCCTAGGGAAATATATGACGTCATATATGTCGCCATTTTCGTCACCGTGTGAAACGAATCACCTTCGGAAGTTTTCTAGAGGGAACGGCATCGCGCACTAATGCGCGTCCCCGTGCCCTACTAGATTCTCCGAAGGGTTCGGATCGGATCGGAAGGGTTAAGTTGACATAAACACATCCAGAAGTGACTACACTTAACAATGCAAATTATGTTTAGGGATAAAAACGTTATGAAAAACAACAGTAGGAGTTTAAATATATTTACATTAGTGATATTATTAATTACATTTTTCGGAAACATAAGTATTATAAACATCGTCTGTAGTACTACAAATTGTTTGAATAAAAGCTTTAGGAAGAGTGATCGGTAGGAATAACAATTTTCGGGTAAAAAACTTTGGGTGAGCCAATATGGACCCATCAGTAAGTAACTAAATAATGTTTAATAGTAAGTACAAAAACCAATTAAAAAGGAAACGTATTTATTGTTGAACAGGCACATACAAAGCATGTGTCCGTCTGTATTGTACATATAGGTACATATGTGTAATTACTATCCAAAGTAATAGATAGTGTAGTTACACAGAATATGGTTAGGCACAATCACACCAGATTTACCATTCAGCGGGATTGAATCGATCGTTATTTATTTTTGCAATATAGTAAATATAGTTTTAAGTTGGAATTTAAAGCCATCCCGCTAAGTGCCGATTAATGCCCACTCACATATTTGTACAATATCTAACATTACATATTATAAACTTATAAAACTTTATACTATTAGAAACTATTTATTATTGAGCAATGATGCAAAGTTGTTCAGTCCTACGACATATATCATTACTTAAATTTATAATAAATTCATATTGCAATAATGTTCCACATTTCTTTCTGATCCCAAGGAAATGGAACTGCAAAGTCAACATATTTTTATAGAATGTATAACAGTCTATTTTTAAGTTTTTTTTGTTGTTAATTTGCACAGATACACAAATAGAAAATGGGTGTGTGCATTTACTTAATATTAATGTGTTCAACATGCTGACAGTTAAAACTATTACTGTTCATCATATCATACTCATATGTCCATAAATTTTCTGCACTGTAGGACACCCAATTTTTCTACATGAAAAAGTATTTCTATAGAGATTGGGATTTGGCAAGAATATAATAAGTATACCCTCTATAAAGTACGGAATTATAAATAGCATATGATGAAAATATAACAATAGATGCCAACGATTTATAACTTTAGAACTAACTAAATTTTATTATACGACACGTAATTTATATTTCTTATAATGGTTTAATATTTTTGCCATAATTAGATGATTTTTAACTAAATGCATTTTAAACAATGGTAAATGTGTGTTGATAGGTATTTGTTGACTATTATATTTATTTTTAAATTAGCCTGGCCAAAAACAATAGAATCTGAATAGATACCTCTCTAGCAATAATCTCATTTTTAACCTATGCTCTATATTTCTTGAGATATTAAGATTAACCACTATTTGTTATCATAATTTTATTTAGTTTGCCAGACTGTAGGTAGGTATAGTAACTATATTAATGTCTCTTACAATAGAGTTTCTACCTCGATCAACTTATTTCTAAAAGAAATACAGTTAAAAAACCTATTGGTCAACCCCTAGAAATAATCTCAAATACTTCAATAAAATACTTACTGCAAGCATTAAATGTTGCAAATAAGTAATTAAATCTAATTAAAGTGTAAAATGATGTAGGAAAACAATATTTATACTTATTGAAAGTAAACGTTTCAAATATTATAAAGAATCCGTGAGCATACGCATTTGGTCTTTTAAGTGGGATTCCATATCGGAATAGTCTTTCAGAATATCTTCGATCATTTCCACCAGTATCGACTGCCACTGTAGTTCAAGCACGCGCAAGCGCTGTGCGGCGCCGCAAGCTAGCTGTATGGCGTGTGACAGTTGCCCGCGCCCGCGCACACGCCAACTCATGTCCTCCTGTTCATAAACAGACATGGTCACATCCATAAGCAAATAGTTAGTAAAAGGATAATGGGCAGATTGGTACACCCCTCCAATAGCAAAGTCAGATATGTCGTTGGATAGGTATTTTTAACTGGAACAACATTTACTATGACAGCATTGTTGAAATGTTTGTCGGTTCTGAGTTATAGGTACGTAGTACGTACGTTCCCGTCTAAATACGTGTCTTGATAAATTCCTCAACTTTTGGTACTATTTTCATTTCGATTCTCCCAAAATCCTCGGAACTATGGCCAAAAATACGTTTCAGGCGATTTGCATCTGATAACCATTTTCAATGGTAAAACATATCTAGTAATTAGAGATAGAAAATCAAATTATGCTCAACAAACTATTTGAATGAAGTAATTTAGCATTTTTACGTCACCTAATGAACATCTGACATGTTGTGGTTTAGTTAAATAAGACGTTACAGCTAAAAGCGGCCACTTTTAACTATAACGCCGTTTGTTGAGCATAATTTGATTTTCTATTTTTAGAGATAAAAAATCAAATTTAAAATTTAAAAAAAAAATTGTGTGTGTAAAATTGTTTATGAAACATATGTAGTAACTAATTACTAGATATGAAAAAAAACATATCTAGTAACTAAATAGATATGTTTTTTTTTCATTGGCAGCGCTAGTGTGCGGCGTAAACGCTCTTAACCAAAATAATTATTTTCCGAGGGCAATGAGAAATGTTAAATAAATTATTTAAAATATCTTCTGAGTTTTTGAAGAATCGTAGTGACACATGTTTGAAAACTCAATCCGATTTTATTCAAAAAAGGTTGAATCAATATATAATAAAAAGATTGATATCGCTCAAGTTACCTGAGATACATGCCCCTTTTTAAATTGCAAGGCTTCCTTCGCTATGACATCACGCAGTGCTGGGTCTGCCGCTCGCAACCAAGCCTTCGCGCTAACAGTGCTGTTGCCGCTCCTCCCGAGACGTGATAGTAAAGGCTGAAGAGGTGCATCAGGTAGGGCACGCAGTACTATGTCGCTGAGGCCACAATACATTTGATTGGCAGCTTTGATTTCGTCATCAGTTACCTGATAAAAAGCATTATTGCGACAAAAAAGTCAACAGTCTTATGCCAAATACATATTTGGCATCTTTGTGGACAGACCACCGCCGCCGCCGCCGCCGGCGATTTTAGACTCACTCAGCGGTCACAAGTGAAAATTGTAGGTATTCGATTTCGTTCAATGGTAGTAGTAGAGCTTGGTTTTAGTCCCCGGTAGAGTTAGTTAAGGACTTTGGGTAAAGTGCACTCCCATCTCCGGCCTTATCATCATTGACCATCTAAGATAAAATCCAAGCGCCCTATAATGAAATAAAAAAATAAAAAAATATTACCGATTCTTCATTTATCTCTTTCAAACCCCAATGGGCTAATCTGTAAACTGCATATTCTCGCCAGGTTTTTGAATCTATAGGATTACCCTCCGGTACCACGGATAACCCCGATAATCCCCTCAGCTCCGCTAAAGCGTGTAGCTGGCCAAGCCATTGGAGGCCTGTAGCTCGTACAGATATATGTGTAACGTTAGGAAATCTGAAATATAGTAGAACCATCATCAGTCTTTAATTGCCCCACTGTCATGCTCAATATACGGAAAAAGCAAGCCGCAATAACAAAAACACCACGATAGCCCAATGCAGGTTTATAGATGTTAACGACTGGTAGTACATAGTCTAAGTGCCTTACGTGAATTGCAGAAGGTTTTAAACTATTTTGCTTACTATGTTAACTAAGCGGCCACCAATCCTAGAATCTTTATTGATGACCACGACTACTGTACCAAGAATGACTAGAAAGAAGATGCTAACTAAGCAAACATAATACTAACTTTGTTTTCAGCTCCGGTAGAGATTGTGCCACTGCGTTGAAGTGGACGTAATGGAAGGCCGCCCGTGAAACAGTGCGCGCCCTTTCCCAGTCCCAGTCACGGGCGAGTCGGCGCACCGCCCCAGCCCCCCAGGCACTCACTACTCCGTCACTCACTTCCACCAAATAGTCGACGCCTGCAAAGAGATTTTACTTGAAATTTATATTATTATGAATTTTGGCATTCACAATGATATTTAAAGTTACAAGATAAAATATACTAAAAAAAATCAGCCAGCCTCAGGAAGCTTCGAGTGGGAATCGATCCCACGACCTTTGGCTAACCGGTCTTGAGATATCCTGATGGTCCTGATGGTACTGATTTAAGCTGAGATTTTATCTTGTATCCTACAAATTAGTAATTTTGAAGGATCTTTCTCTATGCGAGGTATTTTTTTAAACACAATATCCTCAACTCAACTGGCAACTACCGACTATTAACTTGCAACACTAATGCAAAAGAAAAACCTACCTTGTTCTCTATCTTTGGATATCGGCATAGGTTTTGGTACCGGTTCTGATGATTTCAAACTTGCTAAGCTTTTCGCAGGCTTCGTGCGCGCAGTAGAAGCCCGAGTAGCCGAAGAAGCCCTTTCACTCCTTCGCGTTATTGTCGCACTTCTTATGTTCCTACTACCATTTCGACTATTTAGTGAACCTTCTCTTCTTAACATTTTATTATTTTGATCGCTGCCAGACGTCGATGACGTAGCCACGGACCCGATATTTGTGCTAGTTGATATATTGCTAGCGTTTTCACTGTTATCGGAATTTCTTGAATTGGACTTTACCCTTCGACTTTCTGGATCACAAACAGATTTAGAACGCATTGAGCCAAAAGTCTCACGCCTTCTCAATGCGGTAGGCATCCGTCTAACTGGCCTACTTTTCGTTTCTTCCTCACTTTCACTGGTTGAAGAAGGAAGCGAACTAAAGGAAGAATCGACTATAGGGTCCATGCTAGATATACTTTCCCACCTTTTCAATATAGGCTCACTGCCTTCTGATAGTTTCACATTTTCTAGTGAAGATATAATCGGTAATAAAATCGGTGGTAATCTTATATCACTGCTGGTCGATGTGGAAGCGTCGGTATCTTGAGAAGCACTTCTTTCTGAAAAGTTTACTCGTCTCTCTGATGGTTTTTTGGCAGTAGCACTTCTTTGTAATTTTCTGATTGGTGATGATTTTGGTACGTTCTCATTATTCGTTTTTGAATTGGTATCGCTATTGTTATTTTTAAAATCAGAATCTTCAGTGTCAGCTTGTTGTAACGACACAACAACATCGGGTAGGGTCGCTAGATCTAGCGTAGGTGTTCCATTTAAAGGGTGTGGTGAAGTTGTTACTCCTAGGGTAAATTCTTTATCAAACTCATCTGGTTTAGCAACGCTTGAAGGCGTGGCAAAACATTTGTTTTCAGTTCTAAAACAAACATACTGTTCTTTAAAAGTGAAATTAATTTACCAAGTAGGGTAAAGAATACATTCGTCAAATCTCTATAACTGCATGATAACCATTAAATTACGCAATTTTACTCTCAAAACGTAACTAAAGAGTAATTATTTGTCCTAAAGTATAGGACTAGCATTAGATAAAGGGCTTTTAAGCGCAAGTCATCTATGAAGTTTATTTTATAACACAAGAACAAACTAAGTAGGTTACCTGAGTAGTTCCCAGTTCGTGCGTGCATTATTAATAATTTGGTCACGACGAGCTTCCTGCTGAGCTGTCCCACCCAGCGCACAGTAAGTTGCGTATGCAGCTTCTTTATTACTTCGCCAAGCCATTGCTGCATTTCGAACCTATTCATGAAACACTATAATTATTATCACAATTAAATAACAAAGTAACGTTGAAGTTAATACACAAGGCTATCGAATAATATTAAAAATACAAATTAAAATAAAAACTAATAGAATAATTTGTTCGAAATTAAAACCAACGTATTATTCTATAACAAGATCCTAAAAACTAAGCCAACGTTTTTAAAAAAACATAGTCAAATGTATATTGCGATGTCATGTAAGTATTAAGTACAGGTGTCATAATTTGTCATGGTGTTAATAAGACTTTATTTATTATGCTTATTACAAAAGTAATCATTAAATTGTATACATCGTTTGATAGTTTATTTGATACATATCTCATTGCAATCTCATGAAATCTCATCTATCGAATTATAACAAAAGTCATAGTGGTATGCCGTATGATATACAAAAATAGTAGGATTAGCAAATACTAGCAAATGCAAATCGCGGTGGTAGCTACATCTCTTTGCACCCAATTGTATTTAATAATGTTTCTTCTTACTTGCTCTGTCACATGCATATTCGTCAACGTTTGTAAGTTTGGAAGGTAAGACACCAGAAATGGAGTACAATCCCCTCCCAAGGCTACTGGATTTCCATCTAAAGATATATCTATGAGGGAAGGAGCTTCGGCTAAAGATGAAACGTCTTCAACGCTGCAACAAAAAGCCTTGTTATTTACTGTAGATTTTAGATTTAGTAGTAATATCATCATCATCATTAGCTTATTTTATGTCCCCCACTGCTGGGACACGAGCCTTCCCTATGGATGGATAGGGAGAAGGGGCCATAAATCACCACGCAGGCTAGTGCGGATTGATGGTTGTTAACGACTGCTAATAAACAGCCGGGCTTTACGTACCTTCCGAAGCACGAGATGATAAATTTTTGGTCATTCATCCAATTATCGGTCATCCATCATAATGTAGCAGAAGCAGAGAAAAAAGTATCGATAACTCAATCCTACCAAACACTGATGCCATATGCCACTATTCAGGAATCAGCCAAAAACCCTTGCAAATCATAACTAAGTACCAAAGAAGACATACCTTTGCAAGTCATTGTTGCCAAGGTACAGCTTTTGCAGCTTTGGCGTATTTTGGAAGCCAAGCAATTTTCTTAAACGATTCCTTTTAAAATTTAGTTCTCTCAATGACACAAGCCCTTGTAGGTCCACTTGTCCCATGTACTTAATCTGATTCCCTGCCAGGTTGAGTACTTTTAATTCATTCAAATTAGATAAGCCGCAAACTTTAGCTATTCTGTTTCCATGTAAATCTAGAACTTCCAGTTTCATGAGATTGGAAAGGCCTTCAATTCTTCTTATCCTGCAAGTAGGTAATTAATATATTTATTTCTTAAAGACATGGCAGACCTTATTTCACGCGCGAAAATGCGAGGATTATAGCCTGGGTTATTTATTTATCATATCGTATAACTTCAAATACGAGTATTGTGTGGATATATTTTTCATTTTATTTTCGAGCTAATAAACCAAATTTTAAGTATATTCATTACACTGTGTCCCGTTTTTAATATTTGAATCCTTACCTGTTCTTGCCCATAAGTAAAACTCTTAAACTGAAAAGCCTTTCTAAACATGTGATTTTGTCTATCTGGTTGTCATACAAATCTAGAAAAACTAATTTTCCTAGATCTAAAGGGGATAGTCCTGTAAGGCTATTGATTAAGTTATGCTGCAGGGAAAATAGCCTCAGACCTGGTTCGCCTACAATATTCGGTATAGAAGATAATCCCCTCCTGAAACATAAAATATATGATTCGACACGATTTTCTTAATAAGAAGTACAGTCCGGACGCAATAAAATCAGTAAAATAATAAATATCAATAAAAAAGGCACTTCTCTAGAGTTTCATTGAATATTATAATAAGTATTTTTCTTCGATGTGCTACTTTCGTGAAGGTTCTGCAAATTATAGTTTGTAAAAACCTTGAAAAGTGGACTAAAAAAAAACATTCAGTCGAATAAAGAACCTCCTCCTTTTTTTGAAGTCGGTTAAAAAGGAATGAAAAGTTACGTATGTTGATATGTTAGTTGGTGGTTGGTAATGTAAGTTGGTGTCTCATTTCTTACGAAATTTATAAGAAAAGTTTTTACCGGTTACTAACCTTAGGTACAATCTCTAGCAGAACTTGAGCTGGTCTGATAAAGTCTTTTAAGTTACAAGATTGAAGGGCATCAGAAAAGTTAATGGGTGTTATCAGGAAAAGCTTATTTTCTTGTTGACTGTATATCTTTTCCAAAACATGCGATTGCAGGTCAAGCTATCGACTAAAGTTAATGGACAGTCTCTAGCTAGTTCTTTTTTCAGTAGCTATCGGCTAAAATGTCCTCCATTTCAAAAACCCACCCTGTATACATGTAAAATATTGTTTAACATACCGATCCAATGTTATTCTATCTGGCAATCTGTCTTTCTCTTGAGGAGTTCTTGAAAGCTGTACCTTTCCCTCCCCTACAGCCTGTAAGCTAACAGTTTCATTTTTGTCATCCTCCTTTTGTACATAATCATTTCTAAAAAGGTAATATATGTTTTATTGAAATAGCATTTCCTTTTGAAGTAGGCAATTACCCTACAACCTTTTTCAAATTATAAATTGTTCGCAACTTTGTTTGTAAAATTATATATAACCATAATGTCCTTAATAACTATGTCCATTTGTAACTAGGCTAAGGTTTTATACAGTAAAAAAATATATTTTATCTTATCTTTAAGTAGTAATTGTAACCTCCGTCCGTGGCCAAGCGGCAAAAAGCAACGCCCGATCAGAATTTAACCGTCTCTGTGGTCTAGTGGCTAAGACCACCGGTTTAGACCCAGAAGTCCCGGGTTTGATTCCCAGGGAGGGGTACATGTTTGTGTACTCGGTTTGGTTGGTGGTAGGACTTGTTTGTCCGCCTGGCTAGCTACCACCATCTTATCTAAATAATGTCGCGATAACATCAATGTTTGTAGCATTGTTGTGTTCCGGCAGCTAGAGATAAGATAGCCAGTACCTCACTAGTGAGGATTTCGGATGAAGTGCGCTTCCATCATTGGCCTTATCATCACGTAACATAGGGTGAGATCAAGGCACTGTGCTTACCAGTTAATATAAAAAAAGACTAATTCTCGGGTCAACCCTTCTCCACGCTACGCATTCATATAAAAAACTTGCACACGCACAGCCCAAAAGTAGAGCAGTGGCACCAGTGTTTGACAGGAACCAATGATCGATCATTTTTCCTCTTATCTGGGGGCACGGCAGTGCGGGGGCCAAGTCGAGCAAAAATGGGGCACGGCCGTACCATCCTTTTCTCGAAATAGTTCAGGCATTTTCGACCCCCTATAACTTCGTTGTGGATAAATCTAGAAGCCTGAATTTTTAGTAACCAAGCAGGCATTGTATAAACACGGTATATTTCAAATTTCATTCGATTTGAACCAGGAGTTTAAGAATTATAACTAGCCATCGTTTCTTAATTTTGTCACTCATTGACAGACTGACCGATCATCAAAACTCTAGCACTTCTAGCAGACATAGAAACTTCAAATTTAGAATACTAATAGTGTTTAGTGTATAAATCAAGGAAAAACTAAAATATTTTGCAATTTCAATCCAGTTTTCTAGATACACTAACTGCATAAATAACTTTGTAATCCTATATAAATATATAGGATTACAAAGTTACATTTGCAGTGAAAAGACAGAGTGGGCTTTAAGAAAATCCGTTGTTGGTATTCAAGAAGTAGAAGGTACCGGAAAGAAAAAAAAGTAGGGCTATCTACAAAAAGAAATGAGATGCCATCAAAAATATACTTGTATAAAAAACCAAGTCTCGCAACTCAGTTCTTCTATCGTAAAAAGTTGTGAAATCCAAGTTATAAATAAATAGATTGGCTTGGCAATCGCACTAAACAATCTAATTTAATATAATATAATGTATTACTTGAAAGATACATTGTGTTTTCATTCGATGGCAAAGTCAATCTATTTATTTAAAACTTGGATTTCACAACTTTTTACGGCAGAAGAACTGAGTTGCGAGACTTGGTTTTTTTTACAAGTATGTTTTTGATGGCTATGTAACTCTCATATTATTATGGCACCGATTACTGTGGGTGGTGCCGACACAATAATGCAGTGGAGGTTAAGAATTTGGTAGCGTGGATGTGGACGCCATAGAAGATGATGATGGTGATATTGTATCATCACTACGTCCAAACTTTATAATTTAGGAACATAATTGTAAATAACACGACTTACCCTGATATGATTGTATTGGATCTTTGGATGAAAGCTGCTCGAGGGTCTGCGAATGCAGGCTTAATTTGTAAGAATAAGCGACCGTCTCCATCGGCACCAGTATCAACTCTTGGTGGAGCACCAATATCGAGCGATTGTGCTGATCGCCCCCTTGTACGGAACGCAATTTTCCTCACCTACAGTATTCATAACAATGTTATTGATTTTCTTCGATAGCTATCTCGTATTTTATGGATGGTACAAAGAATAAAAGAGTAGGATGTTTGCATCCAAATTGTCACAAATAATTTTGAAGGTACTCACGTTACCACGATTGTGTGTGATCGGCATTAAGTAGCTTTAGAATTTGTAAATGATGTTATGTAAAAGCTGCATATATTTGGTCCCACTAGAAAGGTCTTTAATTTATGAAAATAAATTCGTTTTTAAAGGCAGTTCATATTAGCAATGTCAACTTGTTGCTAAGTTACGGGATGGGAATCGATAAAATAAATAGGTAATGCTAAAAAGAGTTTTCGAAAAGAATATTATTATTGTGTTCGAAACGAAAGAATTATTAAAATCATATTGTACGATTTACTTTTAAAGATAACGAACACTATAAAAGCGGCTTTCTTTCTAAAAGTAAAATTATGAACACTATGAACGTTGTCTCTAAACTTTCAGACGTTCGTTGGTGACACTACTGTTAGAAGAAGAAAAAATCTGTCAGCTATAAAAGTCATCTGTCAAGTCAGATGTCTTCTTTCTACAACAAAAACAAAACAACATCAAAATAATATATGATGAAACAGATTCATTGCTAGAAAATTTGCAGATGTAGCCCCGTTTGGGTACCTGTGTAAAGTTGAAGTTTAAATTTAGCACATTTAATGAACTTTCGTAAAGTATTCTCGCTGAATAGTCTAAGGAAATTTGTATCTAGTGTAAGCCCTTTCGGTTTTAAAATGGTACGTTTTTTCCAAAACCCCTATGAAGATCTCAAGGCAGGTACAGTTCTGACAATTGACAAAACCGATGTGATAACCCAAATCAATGACCATGTGAAGAATATTACCAAGCGCTTGCAACCATGTCGCAAAAACGTCGATGGCGGTTTGTACGTTGGGGTTACCGGCGTCGCGTTCATGTTTCACTACCTCTCTAAAACCCCTCTTTTATCCGAATATAAGAGAGAATACCTCGAGAAAGCGCTAGAATACTTGAAACCAGCTCTGGAGGCGTCAGCTGGAGATAAAACCTCTTTTCTTCTTGGTGATGCCGGCACTTACGCTGTGGCTACAGTTTTGATGAAAGAAATGGGGGATGACCAATTCAAAGAGACACTAAAGAAGTACAAAGCTCTCTACCTTCAGTTTTTGAACCCAAAATTTCTCAAATGTGGGGGGGATGAATTTTTTGTTGGTAGAGCTGGCTTCATAGCTGGTGCACTCTGGATATCTCGCGAGCTTCAAACGCAAATATTCACCAATGAAGAGCTCTTTAAAATGTGCGATGTTATGGTAGCATCTGGAAGAGAATATTCCACCAAACACCAAAGTCCCTGTCCGTTGATGTACCACTATTATAACACTGAGTATTTGGGAGCAGCTCATGGAATTAGCTTTATCTTACAAATGCTTTTGTCTGTTCCCGGATACTTGGATTATAATAAATCTGCTGCCACAGATATTAGGGCATCTATTGATTTTATTGCTTCCCTCCAGACTGAAGAGGGTAACTGGCCATGTTGCATGGAAGAGGTTGGCTTGTCTGACCATAAATTGGTACACTGGTGCCATGGTGCCCCTGGTACTGTGTACCTTATGGCCAAAGCTTACCTTGTTTTAAAAGATCAGAAATACTACAATGCTTGCATCAAGGCAGCAGATGTGGTATGGCGTAAGGGTCTCCTGCGTAAAGGACCCGGTATCTGCCACGGAGTAGCTGGTAATGGATATGTATTCTTACTACTCCATAGGTTGACTGGAGAAGAGAAATACCTCCATAGAGCCAAACAGTTTGCGGACTTCATGCATACAGATGAGTTTCTCCGAGATGCTAGACTGCCTGACAATCCTGAGAGTTTGTATGAGGGAACTGCTGGCACTGTATGCTACTTGGCTGATCTTTTGGTGCCAGACAAAGCAGAGTTCCCCTTCCAAAATGTTTTCTAAAATGTGTTCTTTATTATTATTTATTTGTTATTGGATTTCTCAACAAAATATCAATTTCTTAAACTACACAAGCAACTTGCTTTCAGCAAACTACTGTTATTGTAAATTTTTAATAAGCTGCTGACAGTAATGGTTCCCATTTACCTATCAAAGCAATTTTAATGTCACTTGTGTTGTTAAAATAAAGTATCCTTTAGTCTATCTGGTAATTTTATTTTCATTCTGAGTTTCATTCTTAGATATCAAATGCAACATGGTTCTTGTAAATTTTTATTTAAATTTTCTCTTAGGTCTTGATATTTTTCCAATAATAGATATTTTGAAATATAAAAGTGTCAGCAATGTTATCAACATTAACTGTAATCATCAGGAAAGTATCTTGTGGCACAAACTATATAATGATCATAATATTAAAGCAAGTTTTGGTACCAGTCAAGCCTTTTGGAAAATGAACACAAGTCATAAGTATGAAGGTGTGCCAGACAGCCATATTAAAATAGGAGTTGTTCTCAACACTTCCTGTGGTAACTGGTCTCAAGCTATTGATTCTTT
Source organism: Eudonia mercurella (assembly GCA_963082485.1). NCBI lineage: Eukaryota > Metazoa > Arthropoda > Insecta > Lepidoptera > Crambidae > Eudonia > Eudonia mercurella. The sequence goes on from OY720037.1 coordinate 14,573,577, forward strand.
TCCTGTAATGAGTGCTTTTAAAACTATGTATGTCTGGCTCATATTTTCTGAAGATTTAGAATCGACAGCTAATGTTCTGTCCAATTATTCCTTAGAAATTGATTCTGATGTCAATGTAATATTGAAAAAAAATGGTACATATACTTTTTACGAATTATTTCATACATATTATTCTTACGGTAAACTGTATGCGAGACAAACAGGATATTGGAATGGCAATTTACACTTTACGAAGATGGCCAAGCGAGATTTGAGTGGTTTAACAATGAAATGTATTGTGATAATCACGAATAAGGTAGTAAACGAAACATTTGAACATCATATCGGCAACACGGAAAATCAAGTCGATACAATGCATAAATTCAAATTTTTCCAGTTGATAAATTATATCCGCGATATGTATAATATTAGGTAAGTGGAGAGAATTCATGATTGAAAGTATTTTTATATCTTCGAAATTTTTTATTTCCTATCATTAATTCTATAAATATGTATAAAAAATGTCGCAAATAAAGTGCAATTCTAAAAAGTGTTGTTAAAATTTTCAGGTGCGCCATATGAGCTCGCAGGCTCGCAAGCTCGCACCCTCTGACATACCGGGTCAGGCAATTATAAGGGTGCGGGTTCAATTCCCGCTAATGAATTTTTCTCAACACTTTTATCTGAACTTATTTGCACATTTATACTTTTTTTTAACTTTTTTATTGTGGAAAGAGGTGGTCTCTGCCTACCCCTCCGGGAAAAAGGCGTGATGTATGTATGTATGTATGTATGTTTTTATTGTAAGTGCTAATTGCTGCACTGAAGCTGAATTAAATACTTATAAAATACAGTGGAAACGCCTACCCGAACCTGAGTCTTCCGCAATCCGGGCGGCTGCACTGACCGCAATGCTACCGGGAAGGAATTTTGTCACTGCTTTTAATATTTTGAATGCTTTTATAGCAGCAGAGTGCCATCTATCCAACGGCCATTGCAACCGATGGCCATGTAGATTCTTCTTTACAGATGAAATACCACAAATTTGATAACATAATGCTATAGTGAAATTTTACTTTTTTATTTTAAGTGCTAATTGCTGCACTGAAGCTGAATTAAATACTTGATACTTGACCGATGGGCCATGTGGATTCATCTTTACGGTCGCAATGACCGTTGTTGGATAGATGGCACTCTGCTGCTATAAAAGCATTCAAAAAATTAAAAAGCAGTGACAAAATTCAGCGCCTACGTCAGCCTTCCCGGTAGCATAGCGGTCAGTGCAGCCACCCGGATTGTGGAAGACCCAGGATCGATTCCTGGCTGGGTCGGGTAGGCGTTTAATTTTTTCACTGAATTTTATAAGAATTGATAAATACATACATGGCCATCGGTTGCAATACCGTTGGATAGATGGCACTCTGCTGCTATAAAGCATTAAAAAAATAAAATAAAAAGCAGTGACAAAATTCAGCGCTTACGTCAGCCTTCCCGGTAGTATAGCGGTCAGTGCAGCCGCCCGGATTGCGGAAGACCCAGGTTCGATTCCTGGCTGGGTCGGGTAGGCATTTAATTTTTTCACTGTATTTTATAATTAATTCAGCTTCAATGCAGCAATTAGCACTTAAAATAAAAAAGCAAAATTTACTATAGCGTTGTGTTATCAAATTTGTGGTATTTCATCTGTAAAGATGAATCTACATGGCCATCGGTTGCCATGACCGTTGGATAGATGGCACTCTGATGCTATAAAAGCATTAAAAAAATTAAAAAGCAAGTGACAAAATTCAGCGCTTACGTCAGCCTTCTCGGTAGCATAGCGGTCAGTGCAGCCGCCCGGATTGCGGAAGACCTAGGTTCGATTCCTGGCTGGCTCGGGTAGGCGTTTAATTTTTTCACTGTATTTTATAATTAATTCAGCTTCAGTTCAGCAATTACCACTTAAAATAAAAAAGCAAAATTTACTATAGCGTTGTTATCAAATTTGTGGTATTTCATTTGTAAAGATAAATCTACATGGCCATCGGTTGCAATGACCGTTGGATAGATGGCACTCTGATGCTATAAAAGCATTAAAAAAATTAAAAAGCAAGTGACAAAATTCAGCGCTTACGTCAGCCTTCTCGGTAGCATAGCGGTCAGTGCAGCCGCCCGGATTGCGGAAGACCTAGGTTCGATTCCTGGCTGGCTCGGGTAGGCGTTTAATTTTTTCACTGTATTTTATAAGTATTTATTTATACTTTGTTTAAAAAAACCTTGTTCCGACAAATCACCAAAATTAGATAGGGTTGCGGCACCGGTGTTCGACACATTTTACATAGTCAAAAAATAACATTGGTCGTCATTGAAATTTTACGAAATGACAGCAAGGAAGCAGATGGTCAGTATTTATTTGTTGTTAATGACTAAAATTAGTTGCAGACCCCTAATTTTAATGATTGAAGGAAAAAATGCCGATTGCTGTGTCCGGTCGATCACTGGAGCTACTACCCTAGCACAGTAAGTCATGCAAGCGACGTTATATTTCAGCTATGAGCTTCAACGTACGAACTCTTGGGGCTATGTTCGCGGCGGCCAGTTTGATGGGGTGACAGGTGCTCTGGAGCGGCATGAGGCTGACGTCGGTGGCGCTCCCCTTTTCTTCAGAGGTGACAGGGCGCAAGTGATCGACTACGTAGCAGAAACGTGGCGGTCTAGGTAAGGTAGTAACCTAAGTAAGGTAGGTAATGTCAAAGTCAAAGTTATTTTCTTTATATTTAAATAAACTTTTTAAAAATTGCTTTTGAATCATCCAAAAAATTTTTTTACTTGCTACCCGACTTTCAGGACGACTATTTTTTAGCTGTGGAGAAGAATGGGCGCAAGAAACTCCCTTTAATAGAAGTAACTACATTTACAAAGAAAGTAGGGACAGTTGTGGTACAATCTTAGAGCATTAAATGCTCTAAGGGTACAATGGAACGAAAAAGTTATTTCTATTTTTGTTTTAAAACTTCCTTTTTATTTTTATATTATTTATTTTAATCATACAAAAACGGTTCTTAAACTATCGATTAACGACAAAAAGGAGATAAAAATTAACCTTAAACATATATTTTTTTAATTTTTCCACAACGCTTCATTTGTTCCGATGTGTCCCAGATTTGGAGTACCATGGAACTGCGTCTGGGGTACATTGGCACAAGACTAATAAATCAAATTATACATTAAAAAGTGTATATTAACCAAGCTTATATTTGCTTATGTATTTTCAGGAAAAGAATACATATTACTTTGGCGCTATGTCTTGCCTGCCAATCTGGCAACACTAGCTCTATATCCAGAATTGACACCTTCACCATATCGGGTTCCAGTAGAAAATAGAAGAAATTGTCAATTTTTACACTCCGACGCAAATAACTATTATCATATACTTATTCATTGTCTCAAAACTCTGTTGTCATATTGCACTGCGCCATCAGGTGACACATTTTAAAATTTGAATAATTATTGACGGTGTATCATTGTACCCCTTGTCCTATTGAGCCCCCACTGTCTATGTCGTTACCAAATCATAAAATTTTTTATTAAACACCTACATTTACAATTAAAACTGTCAATAGCCCGGAATTACAAATAATGCTTTCCTCCTTAATAAATGTTATTTTAAGTAAGTAGATGGAAATAGCGAAACGAAGGGCACACTTTACATTATAAGGCTCTTTGGCATAAACCAGTGTAATTGTTCTGAAAACATTGTAAAAAGTACTTGAATTATGCTTTTTAGAGTTCCGTACCACAAAAGGAAAAACGGAACCCTTAAAGGATGGACCACTTTGTTGTCAGTCTATCTGTCAAGACACTACGACATAGTGTAAAAGCTATAAATAAATAAATATTATTAAATTCATGCTTTGATAGCGTTATTATACCTACTACGGGCTAAAGACATTTAACCTGTCCCACTGGTGGAAAAAGGCCTCCATAATTGGAAGCAAGTTATCGCTACAATTGCTGGGAATTGGCTCAATCACCACTATTGGTGATGGTGAGAACATATCGGGCCGCTCTGCCACCAATAGCTACAGAATACAAGCAAAATCTATTCATTAATAAAACTCCATTTCAGACAATGTTTTATTTTCCGGCACCCCAAACACCCTGGGGGGTTCTACACAATCTACACGAGACCGCTAAACGCCAAGGTTTGGTACTGCATACTCTGCATGCTCGGACTGTCAGCTGTGATACTGCGGTTGATGTGGAAAGTGAGGTTTTCTAGATCCGTCGACGATCACCCTGACTCCTCGTTCAGCCTGGCCCTGCTGTTCACATGGAGCGCGATATGTCAGCAAGGTTGGTTGAACCATTATCTCTTCTAAGAAATGACGATGAACTAAAGCATCACGACACAAGCTCATTTTTATAACCCCACTGCTGGAGCTCGAGCACAGGGCACGAGCCTTTCCTATGAATGGGTGGGGAGAACGGGACTTAACTGCCATGCGAGCCCAGTGCGGGTTAGTGGTTCTCATCGACTGCCAATGCAGCCGGGACCAACGTGCTTTCCGAAGCACGGAGGAGCTCGAGGTGATAGTTTTTGGTCATCCATCCGATGACCGGCCTTTGCGAAAGTTGCTTTACATTAGCAATCGCAGACAGTCGCAATCGAAACAATGTGTTTGCAATAAGTAGGTACCTATATCGCTACCAAAACACATATTTCGTATTACGGAATGTAGAACGCAACGATAGCGCCGCGCCACAAGTGAGCAATTGACGAACTAAAAGTGCATCTAAAATAAAAACCGATCGATTGTAGCAACCGCAACCAGTAGCAGTCGCGTTGCCTTTGTGCAATTGGCAACTGGTTGTTTTTTTCGGTAATAAGCCTGCGGGCGTGTTAACCACTGCGCCATCATCATCTATAGGTACACACGGCGGCAGATCATCCTACCCAAATCCATCAAATTTCTCCAATGAATATTGATCCTTATAACCAAACAATAAAGTTCAAAATTGATTGTAGAAATTTGAGTTTTGGTTAATTTTGACATATTTGGGTAGGTTATTCTGCCACCGACTGTACATACAATAAAGTTAAAGAGAGTCGAAAGAGTAATAGTGTTCTGTGGTCGAAAGTCTGCACTTACATGGAAGATATTCGAAAAAAAATTGGCTGGGGATACTTAGAATCGATAACAGAGCACGTTCCAATAGTTTTAGAATTTTTGTCTGTTTATTTGACCGCGCATCACGTGAAAATGGCTGAACGGATTTGGATGAAACTTTGCACATAGACAGACCATGACCCGGACTAGGATATAGGATACTTTTTATCCCGGTAACAGGTTCTTGTTCTTATAGTGTAGTCTTCGCAAACGAAGACGCGGGCGACTAGTATATAAATAAAAATGAATCACTGAAATGTCTGTACGCACATAACTTCGGATCGACTGCACAAAATTGGATAATTCTTTTTTTTTGTGTTTGTTATAGGACAACGTTTGTTGTACAAAAGAAAATTAAAAGAATTTTTTTTTGCGTTCTGTATGTTTTTTTTACAAATATATGTAGGTGATACGAAGTTCACCGGGTCATCTTGTCACATTATAATTTCTGTATTACCTACAGGTATGATGGTAGACGGAAGCACGATATCAATCAAAGTGGTGGTATTCGTGACGTTTGTGTACGCGCTGACCTTGTACCAGTACTACAATGCGACTGTGGTCGCCACGCTGCTGAAGGAACCTCCGAAGAACATCCGCACCTTGGACGACCTGGTGCGGAGTAACCTAAAAGCGGGCGCAGAAAACGCACTGTATGCAAAGGATTTCTTTAAGGTAAGTGTAGATGGAGGAGCTCGATGGCGCAGTGATTAACGCGCCCGGTCTGCGAGTGCTGAGGTTAAGCTATTTTCAAAAAGGCCGGTCATCGGATGGGTGACCATCTCGAGCTCCTTCGTGCTTCAGAAGGCACGTAAACCCTTTGGTCACAGCTGCTGAGCAGTTGTTAACAACCACCAATCCGCACTAGGCCCGCGTGGTGGTTTATTCATGCATAGAAGGCTCGTGCTCCAGCAGTAGCTGCATGTTGATGTGATGAGGCTTGCTTCAATGCCATCAGCGCCGCACCGGCCCTAGTCCTTAAATAGGGTTAGTAGCGAAAAAAAACCACTCATTAATCTCAAAAGGCGCCAACAACATTTAATTTTGCTTGAATTTTTTTTTCGCATTTAGCATTTTGGCGCTTCTTGCCACCGGGCGCCTAGAGCGACCGCTCCACTCGCTGTACCCTAGGGCCGGCCCTAAATGCTATAATTATAATTCTTTCAAATCGTGATCAAATGTCAAATAAACTCCGACTTAGCGCTATTCTCAAAACCATCACACTTTCAGCATACAACCGATGAAGTAGCCCAAAAAATGTACCACAAGAAGATCGCGCCCGATCACCAATACAACTTCTATACGGTCGAGCGCGGCATGGCATTGGTGAAGCAAGGAGGGTTCGCGTTCCACGTGGAGTCGACGGTGGCGTACAAGATCATGAGCACTACCTTCACGGAGAGGGAGATATGCGAAGCTCATGAGGTCCCCCTCTATCCACCGCAGAAGATGGGCTTGGTGCTTAGGAAATCGTCGCCTTACAAAGAGTATTTTACTCTTGGGTAAGATGTTTTGAGGTTATCTTTGTGCAGGCGGCTTCAAAATTTCGCGGTCAATGATATAAAAAATGTTTTGTTATCAGGCATAATTATAAAAAGGTGACATGTTTATGTTAGGTTAGGTTAGGTTAGGTGGTACGGTCAGCAACAAAAGTAGCTGATCAATTTAGTATCATACCATAAGTTTTGCTAGCAGTTAACAAGTTGCCTGTTAGATTCTTTAGTTGCTTGACTTCATGGACTAATAATATAGATGTTAGAATTGATGATGAACTTTGCTAAAGAGCAAAGTTCTAGTGTTCAGTTTTTTATTGCTGACTGTACTATGGACGATTTTTATTGGTCGTAAGGACAAAGGTTAGACAGTTTGATTGGGAGGCTTATTTAAAATCTACCTGGTTAGCTACAATTAGCTTATCTGGGTCTGCCATCATCATCATCATCATCATCGGCCTATCTTAGTCCACTGCTGGACATAGGCCTCCCATACAACCACAGATTACATAATAGTTACTACATACAACAGATACTTATACCGACTTCGAGAACGTCGCAGTCGAACGAGAATGTTCGCTTCAAGTAGAACTCGGGACCTCTAAGAAACTGAGACCTTATAATCTTGAATTCCTCCGTGCTTCGGAAGGCACTGGGCCCGCGTGGTAGTTTCTTGCCCGTTCTCCCTATCCATCCATAGGAAAGGCTTGTGCCCTAGCAGTGGGGACATAAAGTGAGCTGATAATGCGTTATTCCGTGTTGTCTCGTTTACTCTAATTTGAAATGACTTTTACATGACAGGAACAGACACGAAATAACTATTCGGACCTTAGTCTTTATTTATTTGTAAGGGGCTAATTAACTTTTAGCGTCAGGAAGGCGTTGGAGTCGGGTCTGATGCAGCGTCTGCGGCGCGTGTGGGACGAGCCACGGCCCGCCTGCGTGCACACGCCCGACAGCAGCGTGTTCGCGGTCACCATTCGGGAGTTCGCCACCGCTTTGATCGCTTTGGCAGCTGGCATGATAGCCTCTGTGCTGATACTGCTAAGAGAAATGGTGACAGGCAGAATGGTGAAGAAACGTATAGTGTTTCGACATTAACTTATCTTCTACATAAATTCATCGTATACCCTTGCATTTTGTTTTTGTAAGCTATTAGGTAGGTATTGTCGGTCAATGCCAAACAGAGACACGCTATCGCTTGTCGATTATAGCCGACTGTAACGGTATAAAGATAATTCTTGCTCCACAAGCTGTTTTCACATCTTTCCTCCGCTTCTGTTAAACATCAGGTAGAGCAGTGGTTTGCCTACTATTAAAAAATGGACTTTTAGTGTCAGTAAGGCATTGGTGTCGGTCGGGTCTGATGCAGCGTCTGCAGCGTGTGGAACGAGCCGCGGCTCGCCTGCAGCGTGTTCGCGGTCACCATCCGGGAGTTCGCCACCGCCTTGATTGCTTTGGCAGCCTCTGCTGTTCTCTGTGCTGATACTGCTAGGAGAAATGGTGGCGGGCAGAACGATGAAGAAGCGTGTAGTGTTTCGTCATTAGAGATCTGCATTTAAGCTTTTGGCCGCCACTGCATAAATATATCGTCTTGCCCTTTAGAGAAAAAAACTTGCAAAAATAATAGCGATTTCAAATATCTTTATTTTGTGTTTATGTACACTGTAGGTGCTGTCGATCATTGCCAAGCAGGCACGCTATCGCTTGTCGATTATAGCCGACTGTGGCGGTAAAAAATAGTGTTTCGACATTAGCGATCGTTAGTTAGAGTAAACTAGAATGTGCATAGCATAGGATTTTTTTAATAAAATTTGGCATAATTTTTATTAACATAGTAATAAGTCATATCTAAATATATCAAGGCTATTAATTTGGTGTGCTAATTTTACTTGTAATCATTTATGATTAATAGATAAAAACTTTAGAGTTGAATTATCGCTTTACTATAAAAAATCCGTGCTAAATTAAAAAATTAAGAGCGTTTGCGCCGCCAATGAAAAAAAAATTTTGTAATTAGAGATAGAAAATCAAATTATGCTCAACAAACTATTTGAATGAAATATGGTTTAGTTTTAAATAAGACGTTACAGCTAAAAACGGCCACTTTTAACTATAACGCCGTATTTAACTAAACCGTAACATGTCAGATGTTCGTTAGGTGACGTAAAAATGCTAAATTACTTCATTCAAATAGTTTGTTGAGCATAATTTGATTATTAGAGATATGTTTTTTTTGTTCATTGGCGGCGTTAGTGTGCGGCACAAACGCTCTTAATTATAATATATCATCATCAGCAGCAGGACATATATATCTATCAGCAAATATTAAAACATTCTAATTAGTATTGTAAATAGGTACGCACTAAAGCACACTTTTAGAAAGTTTGCTATTCGTCGCGTTACCCCTTACCTTTCTAGATTCTACGAGGCATTATATTAGCACATAGCACCTTAAGTACTTATAAAATCACTACAGAGAACAAATAAAAACTTATTGTCAACTTTCATCAGATATTTTTATTTAGGTACATAGCATTCTCGCGTTACAATTAGTTAAAATATCTTGCGGACCCCATGAAAAATTACAAAGATCAAAAGTCTGATCAATTAAGTATATCCATTCTATATATTATGTTTAATTGTACATAATATGCATCTAATGTATATACATGCTAGCATAACTCGACCGTTACAATGTTTCATGTTGGCATAAAATTATTAACAAACATATTTCGGCAAACCATTATAACAACATGCCTTGTATAGTTGCTGTAATTTAGCAGCTCTTTCGCGCATTAACTGGCCTTACGTTGTGTGAGCAAGAAGGAACTATTTGGTTTGTATATCATCTATTTCAGTGTACAAAAATATTCTAGGCAGACACAGTAGAAAATTAAAAATTATAAAACATATATCAGTGCCTTGTTAATAAACGTTCACGATTGTGTCTCAGTCAGTCGCCAGATTGACATATTCTCTGTCAAATCATTCAAACACGACTGTGGCCATTTCAAAATAGCCTTTAAAAACGGTCAAATTTCTTCAATAAATTTTCAACCATATGCCACAGACATAAAGTTCAAAGTCTGTTGAGGAAATTTGACAGTTTGAGGCAGTCTGACGTGCAGGCGGGTACAGTTAATCAAGGCATATTTATTTAAGACCATACCACAAGAACATAGGACGACACATTTGTACCGCACTTATCGCATTGTCATAGCTTTAAAAACATTTATATGGAATCCTACGAGTGAGGTAACTGAAGATAATTGGAATAACCTTATATAAGTCGGTGATTAGTACGCCCCGCCTACAATACTAAACAAAGTAGAACAGAGGACATAAAAAAATATAATTACAGCTTATGCATTGTTTAACATTAAAATGAAATGCTTAAAATGTTTGCAAAAATAGGCACATGCGGCACCGTGAGGTCTTTGTTGAGGAACTACCAAGATGTCAAAATCGAAGTCAAAAATTGCTTGTTGTATTGTATTCCCACGGAAGACCAGCGTCGTGGTGCCAAACCGGTACCGCGATATTATACTGAGTGGGAGCCATTTTAGGGCCATTAGTTTTCAAATTTTTCTTTGTTATGTATCTACTTATTGTTTTCTTTGTATGGCAATGAATAAATGCTTTAATTATTGTTATGAATATTATATAAAGGTACCCTTAACCCTTGTACTGTTAGTGACAATATAGATGTCACCACAATTTGAACTTTAAGTAGTTGCAATAGAAATGAAAAACAATGAAAAATATATAACGCTGTACCAGTCAAAGAGAAGGTATTTACTGCTAACAATTTACTCACCATTGACAAGTATTGTTATATGTAATAATAAAAGTGTAAGTTATACATAAATATGTGTCTAAATAAATGCATTTTTTTTGCGATAAAATTGATGAAAACAATAATAAGTTACACTATAATTTAAATTAAGTAAGCGTGCAGTAAGGGATTAATCGATTTTTGATTTTTAATCTAATCGCCACCCTGCAGAACGATTTCTATATTATGTTAAACTAACTTTGTATCGAAGTCAGACATTATGGTAGGACCCCTGATATGGAATGACATTGACGTTACAATATCTTGGACGTGGTACATCACTATTATTTCGTTGACTTCTTAAATAATGGGATGTGGCATATAAAAGAAACAGAATTCTGTATAATGTTGTAAGTAATAACATTCAACAACAATATTCTTAATATACATATTGGTATAAATAATACTAATGTTATGTGATATTTTATGAACAGTTTGACCATGAACAGATAATCAGTTTGAATTGTTTCGTTAAGTTTTACTACTTATATACTAATAACAATTAATACGTTGTATTAAAAAACAGATTGATGATGATTATTAGCTGCCAATGGTTTTCACAGCGTGACCGATTTTATTCCTTTGACTGGTATAGCGTAATATATTTTAATTTTTTTTTCATATCTATTATAACTGTATAAGGTTCAAATTGCATGGCATCTATATTGCATCCACCAGTGAAAGAGTTAAGGGCGTTTGAGATAGAAGGATATGGATGGTGCATAAAACCGTGGTGACCCATCATAAGTTAGTACATATATAGTGATCAATTAGTGTAATATTAAATATATGTATAAATAGAGGTAAGCATTTTTTTGCAATTTCGGTCTCTTAAAAATTTTCATTTGTAAATTAAATATTGTATGATTTGGTATCGACATTTTTTTTTGTAAATGTCGTTACTCCTATGATAGCTGTGCTTGAATGTTTGGACAATAAGAAAAGCACTTATAAAAAATTACTTTGACATCAAACCTAGAGGTCCAAATTACATGAGCGTGTTCTCGTATTTTTCGAGATTCTTCGAGAGCAGAGAACCTCATGAAGCCTATAGAGGCTAAGACTTTGGCGTTGGTAGATCATGTAATGGTGGGGTATCTGTAAAGTCTGATTAGATCTTTGCCTGGCAATAGAAAATAGTGCAGTCTTTTAGATGCACGTTCGTGGTCAAACTGTTCCGTCATTGTTTTTATCTAGGATCAAAGTCATATAATGTCATCTTAGTTTCTGGCTTGTGACAAGTAAGATTTATACATTATAAATTAAGTTATTGACCAAATATCTTTGACATTTTTAAATGACAAAAAAAGAGAAGTATACCCTAAATTTGGTACTGCATTTTACGTGTTTCGAGCTCAGGACCGCAATATACACACTTTCGACACATAATGAGTCTTATTCCCGTTGTGATAACGATCATAAACTGGCAATTGAAATCACTGAATATGTATAGTATTCTGGATAATTAAGCTTGTATCTTTAATGTCGACTTATTTATTGTTCCGTAAAATGTTATAATTTGACTATTTCATTGGAATTCACACCATAAACAAAAGTTCTGTATTTATGACAGTTTTAACCTAAAAAAGTTGTGATGCCAATTACAAAATAGCTGTTTTTTCTAATCAGCTAAATCTATATAAGGCCGGCCACACATCAGATTCGATTTCGTACGAACACGTAGGAATACGCACAATACATCTTTCAACTTCTATAGTACCTCGTACACTAGGTGCGAGCTAGTCGTGCGAGTAAACTTAATATTAAAGTAGTAGTAGAATCGGAATCGCATCCAAAGTGCAGCAAGCCTTATGCTTCGACGTGCGAAAGAGGTTGTCTCATAACAACACTCATAAAAAGTTTAAAAAAAACAAAATACAATGGAAAAAGATTTTAATCGAGCGTCCGTTTTCATTAAAAGCTGTGAGCGATGAAACAGTCGAGTTACACGTACGTAGCGGGATCGGCGTGCGCGCGGGGTATTGTCGTCCCTGTCTGGCGCGCGGCGTGCGAGCGGGACGGCGAATGCGGCCTTCACCGCTCCTCGAGCATCACGGTCTCTTGCGGGCACAGGTTGAGTGCTTTCAATGTGCTGCTGTGGGGTTCTGCTGTTAACTGCGAGGATAAAAATAATCATTATAAAAAAAAAAGATTAAAATATTATGAAACCTTCAAAGAGTTTTTATTTGACATCTCAATTTAAACTTTATTTCCTTAACACAAGTTAAATAAAAACAATAATACTTTTACATTTTTACAAATACCAAATACCAATTTGTATTCTCGATGTAAGCTTAACTTTATGTGAAAACGAGTGAAGTAGATGACTAATACTCTTTATATTCGGCTACGAGCAGATTTCAAAACACTGATCAAGAGATAGAGGTAATGTTACCAAACAAAAACTATTTAATATGATTTTTTAAATATAAAAAAGACCATTGAACTTACGTCTCTTCTAGGCCAGCTAGATATAACTTTGTAGTTCTCTTGTGGGTAGCCTTTTGACGCGAGGAAGTCCAGTAATGCCTGCAATAATTACCAATAATTACCAGATGCAAATAATGCCATTTCGGCTACAGGTTGGGTTACAGAGCGCAAACAGTTGTCTGCAAACTGTAAGAACACTCATTTGGATCTGCTTGCAATCTCGTTAGATTTTCGGTCGAGTCATCTCGGTAAATATTGCCGTGATCTCGCAAGAACGATACTTATTGCATTTCGTACTCAATTTTAGCTTTTATAAAAACAAAGAAAACATTTTACAACATCTTTTGACACTGGCAAAAATATGCAAACCGCACAACACGCCATGTTTATTATTTTTAATTTAGGCATACACAATGATATGTGTAGTTACAAGATAAAATTTTATTAGAAAAAACCAACCAGTCTCGGGAAGCTCGAGTGGGAGAGAATCGTCCCCCGCCCGATCCTCTAAATGACACTACACATTTACAGAATACACTAAACATGTACACTAGCTTAGGTCCAAGACACCGTACTCGTAGAACAAGGGCACGAAGAACCGGTTCACACGCGCTCTATACCAGGTACAGACATGTACCTGGGCGCTTCTCTCCTCCTCCACGGCCCGGTCTACCCGAGCCGAGGTTTCGCTCCCCGATCCGATCCGAACCCTTCGGAGAATCTAGTAGGGCACGGGGACGCGCACTAGTGCGTGATGCCGTTCCCTCTAGAAAACCTCCGAAGGTGATTCGTTTCACACGGCTTGAGGGACTCTTTACGTTCCTCGCCGCCCCCAAACAAGCCCGGTGAAGCCGTCTGAGGCAATCAGCAATTTCTCCAAAAAAAAAAGGAGGGAATCGAGCCTACGACCCTCGAATCCGAGTATCTTGTAACAAAGCCATTTAATAAGACAACTAAAAGAGTATAAGGTACCGACCTGCAGCGTGTCGTCGTGGTGGAAGCGCCGCTCCAAGCTCTCGTCGTGCGGCGGCGGCAGGCGAACACGGATTCGGCACACGTCGCGCGCGCTCGCGCTCGCTTCGGCGGGGACGCGCGCCGCCGCTCGCGAGCGCATCGCCTGTACCATACACAAACATTAATGCGAAGGCTTCACAACGATTTAGTATTAAATCACCCCGAATTTGATATATTATAACCGAAATTGGACTCATTTCGCAAGAGTTAATACAATTTTAAATATTTGCAGAAATAAAAAAAATAAACGAACAATACTAAAAAACTTTATCTTCCAATAACTCAAAAGCATAATTTTAGCATAAAGCTGATATTTTTTTAAGAACGATATGCTGGTAGATGTCAGCTGTTATAAATAGTCTAAAGAAATTCTCTGTCGTATTCTCAACTCGAAAACATGGGAGCACAGGAAGCTTTGTGTAATGATCTCCAACCTTCAGCAAGAAGAAGATGATGATGAGTCTCAACTCACATTTATGTATAACAATATTTTTATCTATAGTATACTAATATTATAAAGAGGAAGGAAACCTTTGTATTTTTGCATGTATGTATGTATTTATGTATGTTTGCAACGAATAAACTCAAAAACTACTGGACCGATTTAAAAAAATTCTTTCACCATTAGAATGCTACATTAGCGCTGAGTAACATAGGCTATATTAAAAATAATGTCCACCCGTGCGAAGCAGGGACGGGCCGCTAGTTATTAATATGTCACATTTAATCCGCCTGACAATTGTATTATAATTGATTAGTTTTGACTTTTATTCCATTGTAATAAGAATTACATTGTTTACATGTTAATGCTCGTGACTGTACATTCCAGAGACCAGACTTAAGGGCACCGAATGCCAAACAGAACTACAAGTTTTGAAATGAAGTCCACGATGTTTAGTAGTACTTTTAGAAATTAGAAAATATAATGTATCTCACCTCCTGTTTCGCTTCTTCCATTAACCGTTCTGATTCGGCCCTTTCAATTTCTTGATTACGTTCTAGTTCTTGCTGTTTCTTTACTTCTTCTTTTGCTCTACAACACAATAGAAAATTGGGACGTTAAAGGTTGAAGACAAATGTATAAACGGTTCAATCCAAACTACATGGTAACAATACTTCTGTCAAACGAAGATACCGTTAAAAAGGGTAACATGCCTGGTATCGTTACCTAGGTGGCATTTTAACCGGTAAATTAAGTAACCGCTCTATGCAAATTGGCTCGTTTTCGGTCTCGGTCGATACAATGCTAAGCGCATTGGATGACAAAGAAGTAACGATTCTTTTCTAGATAACGTTAAGTTAAATTGGTAGCGGTAATACAGGTATTACCGCTACCAATTTAACTTAATAGAGTTACTTACCGATAATTACAGTAGAAATTTGGTAACGGTATAAAGCTCTGTCTGGAAGGCTCCATTCTGCCTTGCATCTCGCTCCTAACTTAACCCGCTCAGTCTCGTCTTTCCTAGCGAGTAAGTTTGTTGTACGTGTTTGTCTGTGTGCTTGCCACTGACCTGTCCGCCTCCAAGCTCTGCTGGTACGCCTCGTCCTGCTCGAGCTTGACCCGTTGTCTTGCGTCTCGCTCTCTCTCCAGCCTTGCATCCTCGTCCCGCTGCGACGCGAACCGCTCTAGCGCTTCCATTAGACCGCCCACTAACTCTGACACGCCTACATTACCTGTTTAATGACATCACAATATAAATAAATGATAGTTTGCTTTAGTATAGTCATTTTAGCAATAGGCTTTTTGACAAATGTGGTTATAAAAAAGAACATATCGAGCTGAGCGGGGTTAAATTCCATGGAGCATTTTAGTTTCAAGTATTAGGTACATTAAGTTTAAAGCCCAACTGTGATACTTCAAATAAATGATTTGAATTTAATGGATGCATTCCTTCATGTGTTAATGTAACTACCAACATTGTATTATGTAATAGATAAGAGTATTTTCTAAATAATAAGATAGGGCATGAAAAATGCAATAAAAATGTAATAGAAATAAGTGACTAGTAGAATAAGAAAGAGTAAAGCACCTGGCGTGCGATGAAAATGGAAAAAGTTTTTAAGTAACATTATATAGTATAACTAGGATAATAGAGAAATAGATAGGGCACAAAACGTGCCAAGCAAATGTAGGTGTAAAGCCACTCCTAGCCTAGGAAAGCCGAATTAGAAACGAAATAAGATACGTTAAAGTTCATTACCTTTTAATTTCCATTGTATAAAAAAAAATCGACAAACTTAAAAACGGGACTAACCATTAATGACGGAATATATCTCGGTGTTGGAGCGCACGCGCATGATGATGACGAGCGCGGGCAACCGGTCCACGGGGATGCTGCGGATCGTCATGCTGGCCACCGCGCCCAGCGCGTTCGACACCGAGTTTAGCAACCTGTTACAAAACAAATTAGAAAGAGAGAAATAAAGAAATACATTAATTTGCACACACTAAGTACAGGCGCGCACATCGACCTATCCAAAACTGTAAAATTTCTTTACTTAATACATTTTCAACCATATGCCCTAAGCATAAAGTTCAAAGTCTATTGAGGAAATTTGACAGTTTGTGGTAGGTTGAATTGCAGGCTTGTGTACAAAAAAATAATAATATAAAATGTTCAAATAAATTTTAACGCAAATTTTGTTGCGAACAAATTACAATACTAATAAATTACAACATATTTCGGCGGGCTGGTTAGAACCACGATAGCTCAATTGGAAGAGCACCTGACCCGGAATGTCAGAAGGGTGCAAGTTCAAATCCTGCTCGTGGAAATTTTTTCAACATTTGTGTTTTTGTAATTTGTTCGCAACAAAATTTGCGTAAAAAATTATTTGAACATTTTATAAAAATAGCTTGCTTACTTCTTAACTGATCTTTAATATTTGCAAAAATATTATGATCGGACGTTAGTGACGGTAGTTGTTGACATTGAATGGGCGCCTTTGGCTTTCAAAGTAAAAAGTATTGAATAATTTCGGCGGGCTGGTTAGAACCACGATAGCTCAATTGGAAGAGCACCTGACCCGGAATGTCAGAAGGGTGCAGGTTCAAATCTTGCTCGTGGAATTTTTTTCAACATTTGTGTTTTTGTAAAAGTAATATAATTAAAATGTTTCATCTCAAGCTCCTCCGTGCTTCGGAAGGCACGTAAAGCCGTTGGTCCCGGCTGCATTAGCAGTCGTTAACAACCACCAATCCGCACTAGGCCCGCGTGGTGGTTCATGGCCCGTTCTCCCTATCCATCCATAGGGAAGGCTCGTGCCCCAGCAGTGGGAACATAAAATGAGCTGATGATGATGATGATTAACGTATAACATTTTATTTGATATAGGTACACATTAACCTGTTCAAAAATATTAAATTTGTCCAATAAATGTTCAACCGTATTCCTAGGACATACAGTTCAAAATCTAGTGAGGAAATTTGAGTTTGTGGTAGTCTGATTTGTTTTTGAGAGTTTCCTGATTGCCATCGGGCATTATCAGCTTCACCGGGCTTTTTGGGGGCGGCAGGAAACTTAAAGGGTTCCTCAAGCAGGAACGAATACTTACGCACTCCGTACTAACTATTCCTCAATTCCTCCCCCATCCCCCTTATTTAGAATTACTTTCCGGTCGAGTGGTTTTCGCTTGTGATTATGCCGTGTGAAACGAAGCACCGTCAGAGGTTTTCTAGAGGGAACGGCATCACGCACTAGTGCGGAGGTGCTACTAGGAGAATCTAGTACGGCCTTAGATTCTCCAAGGGGATCGGATCGGGGAGTCTGTGTGCCGGCGTGTGTACACATACAAATACCATCATGTCTGTTGAGTTTTCGTGAATGTGCATGAGTTTTCGCAAATGAAACAAAACAGTCCAACGTCAGTTTTTAAATTCTCTCAAGAAGTTCGCGTGAGGTCTGAGTAAAGACACACACTGATACTAAAGGGGTTTGAGGGGATTATAATGTTTCCCTTATCATTTCTATTACCACTCATTATAATCTATATTATTTATGATTATTTACATATAATTTAATGCAAATATTGTTGCGAACAAATTACAATTTGAAAAAAGACAATGCCCCCATGACATGCCGGGTCAGGTGCACTACCAACTATGCTATCGTGGCTCTTCCAAAAGCACTTTGTCTTTTTTCAAACTATATTATCAATCAAAGAAAAGTAGTATCTATGTTTAACTTGTCTAAAAAATACTTTGGCATTGGCTAGATGGCAAAATTATTTATCATTATTTTTTTATTTGCGCCTCATTTATAAAATACACACTATTCCAGTATGTTTTAATAGTTTCACCTCTGATCTTACAGTTCATTAGCGCTCTCTCCATCCGACTGGAAGAAATCGCTTTAAAGCGATAAGACCGGCAAATTGCAACTTTGTTTCATAGTGTCGCAATAAAAGTATTATCCATCTATGTATCTATCAAATCGGGCGCGATACTCACATCAAGTTGTTGTCGGGGAGCGTGAGGTCCCAGCCGTAGACCACGAAGTTGGTGGCCAGCGTCTGCAGCACCGCCTCGCAGCCGAGCAGCTGCGCGCAGAACACGTTCGACAGCACCGACTGCTCGTGGTGCAGGTACAGGCCGAGCAGCTTCCTCTGCCAGGGGAGAGTATGACTCATCATCAGCTGTACGTCCAAGACCCACTACGCCAGGTTTATTACTGATCTTTCAGTGATAACCCTTTATAAACTTTACACACGACTTTAAAGTTTATACTGACATCCTCCACCGACTGTATAGATGAATTACACAATATTTTGTTTTCCCAGTCGTTTTATTACCATTCGCGTTTTTCCCCAAATTGCTTATTTTCCATTCGTCATTATGACCGGCATTTAATTTCTTACACGTTTTATTTTCTAGTCGTATTTTTCGCTAAATGCAATTTTTACCAGTCCGTATTGTTCACATACATTCACTTTACCTGTACAATATATTCCTCATAGTATTTTTTCGCCACGGGTTTTTATTTATGCACGTTATTTTCTCTAGATGCACCTTTACTACCTTTACCGAGATTTAATTTAGCATGCGGGTGGAGCCACCAGCAGTAACTAAAGTCAGAATCATAATTAAATAGACAAGTTTGACAGTTCTTGATGCAATATCGGGCGTAAATCTTGTATTGTAGTGAAGGTATACCACTTCTTGTGAATTAAACTTGACCTATTATTGCTAATTACACTTATAATCGTTCATATTTTGATTCAATATTGTCTTATTATCTAGATTTCCGAGTTAAGAACTGTCAAACTTGTCTACTCAATTATGGTTCTGACTAAGTGGCAATACGGTAATAGATAGGTGATAATATTAAGTACTGGATTTAAACCTCTTTAGATAGATAGGCAACGAGTTCTATCAATACACTTTTATACGGACAATGTCAATGTCATTGAAACGTTGCATGTTAAAATTAATATTTTATTCAATAAAGTGAAAATTTATGATTATGATGGAACCAAGTCAAGAAATCCCAGGGGGATCGTCAGGATCATGTGCGTTTACTTTCTTGGCAAGTACTCATGGGGGACGTATTTTAATAAGAGGTGGATACCGACATTATTTAAAACGTACCAATAAATCTGGTTTATCTGTGTGGAATTGTCACACAAAAACTTCGTGCAATGGGATGTTAGTCATAGATGCAGAGGAAAGAAGCATTTTGCGAGATCAAAAACATTCATGCGTACCTGATTTTGAGACAATAGACGTAGAAAAACAAATAATTGAACTGAAAAAAAAGGTTGCGACTGACTACAGACCCATTCCTATGCTGTATAAACAGGAAATGAAAAAATTCATGCGTGAAGAATACGTGGACAAGTTGCCTCCTTTTCATTCAGTAAGAGATGCTTTGTACGACGCACGCCGGAGATCGGCCAAAACATCTAAGTTTGAAACATTTGACGATGTGATTTTACCTGTCAACATATCTGAAAATTTTGTATGTGTACACGACTATGACATTATACTTTTTATTACAAACGAGTGCAAGCAGTGGGTAGCAAGGTTAAACACCTTTTTTATAGATGGCACTTTTAAGATAGTGCCTCATCCATTCGTACAGTTGTACACGGTACATGGCGATATGGGTTCGGACGACGAACACACGAGGGTAGTTCCCTGTATATATGCGTTGTTACCCAATAAGCAGCAGCAAACGTACCAACGAATGTTCGAGATAATAAAAGAAAACATTCCCAATTTTCAGCCCGAACACATAAAAATTGATTTTGAAATTGCAGCTGCTAATGCTATTAAATATGTGTACCCAACAGCGAAACTAAGTGGTTGTTACTTTCATTATACGCAGGCCGTGTATAAAAATGCAGATTCGCTTGGGGCAACAAGTACTCGCGAAGGATGCAGTCACGTTGCTAAATGTGCTGCGTTAGCACATCTGCCCCCACTACAAATGCACGAAGGGTGGATTTCGGTTCTGTCAACATCACCACAAACAGATGATATATTAAAGTTTAATGGCTACATGCTAAGCCAATGGATCAAAGTTGGCATGATTCATATGATATCATGTTACGGACACCGCCATAGGACGAACAATGTCGTTGAGAGTTGGCATAAGAAGATGAATGTGAGGCTTGGTACTAAAAACTCGAACCTGTTGTTTTTTATATCACAGCTACGAGAGGAAGCTTTAGAAGTAAATTTTTTGAATATTCAAATGGAAGTAAGGTCTGATGTTTTTCGGAAAAGAAACAAAAAGTATATTACGATGGATAAGAAGATAGAAAATATTGTAAATAATTACCTTCAGGGAATCACCACCTTGGATAAATGTATATGGTTATTGTCTGTACTTAAATATTAAGTAAAACTCACTAACAAGATTAATTTACAATACGATTAGCCCTACTAAATCCTTAAGTAACAATTATTATGGCAAGCGAAGCAAATTATCATAACTGATACCATTAAGCATATTTAAGTTCATATTTCTAAACCAAAAAACAATTTTTTGTTTTTTTTTCTCTTTGTCTTTTTTCTCTTTTTTTTCTGTTTAATTGTCAAAAAATAAGTCCGTTATGACAAAAAACGTTTTATAGTACTCGTGACTATTAAACCATGAAAGCTTTGAATTTTATTGGTTAACTTAGTAATACGAGTAAATAGCCAAAGTATGGGTGTTTAAGCCCTAATGTTAACCCTTAGCCAGGTAGTAATCTCATAGCGATAACATTGAAAATGATTTATTATAATTTATCGTAGATCTTACAAGTAACAAGCTTAGTTTAAAAATTAATATAAAAAGTTGGCCACATACGTACCACATGGTAAACGGTCACCGGTAACACGCACACAACGAAGACCGCCAAAATATGTGACACGCTCTTTTGGCTCTACAAATAAAAATTGTGTCAGATATTTTTGCGGCCTTCGTTGTGTGCGATACTATTAATTGCGGGCGACTGTACCATTGGGCCGGCACGGCAGTGGGCCTATAATGACTACAGGATTTTTTAGGAAAAAATGATAACAAAAAAAATCAAGTAGGTATTTTTTTTAACGCTATTATGTATACTATAATTCAAAAGAAAAATAATCGTTAGGCCTGGCTAAAGGTTAAATCTTCTTCTCCAAAAGGGTGAAGGTGCATCTAGAGAAAATAACGTGCATAAATAAAAACCCGTGGCGAAAAAATACTATGAGGAATATATTGTACAGGTAAAGTGAATGTATGTGAACAATACGGACTGGTAAAAATTGCATTTAGCGAAAAATACGACTAGAAAATAAAACGTGTAAGAAATTAAATGCCGGTCATAATGACGAATGGAAAATAAGCAATTTGGGGAAAAACGCGAATGGTAATAAAACGACTGGGAAAACAAAATATTGTGTAATTCATCTATACAGTCCCTCCACCAACCGTCAGGTCATAATGTAGGTGTCAGACAACCTTGCGCGAGCACAAGGGACCATCTCATCATTATCATCAGCTCATTTTATGTCCCCACTTCTGGGGCACGAGCCTTCCCTATGGATGGATAGGGAGAACGGGCCATAAACCACCACGCGGGCCCAGGGCGGATTGGTGGTTGTTAACGACTGCTAATGCAGCCGGGATCAACGGCTTTACGTGCCTTCCGAAGCACGGAGGAGCTCGAGATGATACATTTTTGGTCACCCATCCGATGACCGGCCTTTGCGAAAGTTGCTTAACCTCAACACTCGCAGACTGGGCGCGTTATCCACTGCGCCATCGAGCTCCACCTCCATCAACATAGATATGGAGAAGTAAAAAAGTATGGAAGTGTAGCCGACCTCCTTGGCGGGGCGCAGGCAGGCCTCCTTGATGGCGTCCTGCAGCGTGCCCTCGAAGAAGTTGGGCGTGTTGGGTCCGTAGCGCGCCTTGAACCGCTGCGAGAACTCGATGCAGCCTATCGCCTCATCCTCCACTTGGTCCGACACTGAGTACAACGAGACTATGTTACTATGTTGTTTTGCTCAGGCAAACTTAGTGTAGAATGCTTAGAAACGAAATGTTTTTATTTTATTTTAATGCAAATATCTATCGCCAGATAGATTAATACAGGTTAGAGAGAGTTAGCTACACGAAAACTACGAACAATGGTGACTTTATCTCAAGAAACAATAAGAAACCGATTGATACTAGATATTTACAAATAGAATTGTAAATACTTTGATTACAAAGATTCCGCATCGAATTTGGAACGAGTATAATTAATAACTGAAAATTATAATAGTATAAGTAGTGAAAGTGAAAATTGTAGTTTGCAACAAATTGATGAAAGCAAACCAAATGGTAAAATGGTAAAAATGGTTGACAAGGTTTTTCAAAATGTATACTCAAAATATACCACAAAAAGATTGTTGTCTCAGTTTGGACTTGATACTTATTAAACAAATAAATTTGCTCTAATCTATTCTCATTGAGAGCTACAAATAAACTCAGTCACATTAAAAGATACAATTTTAAAATATTTTTGATAAAACGTACATAAATACGGTCGTCTTATAGATTCACCGAAATACAGATTTAACAAGATACATTCACGATACGTGAAGCAAAAACTTTGTCCCCCTTTGTACGAAAACTTCGCGGACGGAGGAGTATGAAATTTCGCACACTTATAGTTTATATAGAGAAGGATTACAGAACGTTAATTTTTTTTTAATTATGCTTATAAAATTATATTAAATCAATAAAACAAACATTACACACACGCATATTACTCTTTTCAAAAATTTCAAAAAGGAGCGGCCGAAATCTGTCAATGCCAATCCAAACTCACATTCTATCTTTTTAATTTTTCATTGCTTAGGATACAATCCGTGCAGCCTTAATAAAATTACGGTCGAATTTCGACCACTGGGCGACTACTAGTACCTATAGTTAGGCAACCTAATTTCACCCTACAGGTGTTCCCGAGCTTGTTCTACTTATCTTTAAAGATTGAATAATTCAACTATATCTAATAAGTGCTCAATGGCGTGCACTTGGAGAGCCCTATGTACAGCAGTGGACTAGTATAGGCGGATATAAGTGAACTTCTAATAGTAATGTGAAATAGTAATGCGTAGTGCTCACTGAGGGGCTGCAACCGCTCCGTGGGCATGAGGTCCACGAACATGTCGTCCTCGCCCGTGAACCCGTCGCCCGTCTCCTCCACTTCGTCCACAGAACTGTTTTCGCTATCCGAACTCTCCACTATTATCTGTAAAAGAGTAAAAAAATATATAAAATAAAATATATTTTATGTTTAGTTAATTTTAAATAAAATAAAAATTAATTTTAATGTCACTCTTTCGTTGAACAACCTACACACACGACTTTAAAACGGTTTGCTCGATGTACAGAACCCGTTAAGGTGATACTTTTTAAGGCTTTTTGCCAGTCCTTCTATTCGTGTAACCTGTGGGTCAACTTTACGCAAAAAACCATCAACGCCTTGCGTGTGCAGTACAACAACGCGTTCAGGGTGCTGTTGGGGCTGCCACGGTACTGCAGTGCATCAGGCATGTTCGCGGAAGCTCATACCGATGGATTTCATGCTATTCTTCGGAAGAGAGCAGCCTCGATGCTAAGACGTGTTCGTGGAAGCCCCAATGACATTCTGCGTGTTGTAGCTGAGCGAGTAGACTGCCCTTTTATGATGCATTGGGTTCGGCTGCACGTGTGATAATTAATTATTTTATTCGTTAATTTTACTAATTTAATTAAATTTTTGTATTTGTAATTTTATTTGTAATTTTATTGTAATTCTATTTCTAATTTTATTGTAATTTAATTTTGTAATTTTATTTGTAATTTTATTGTAATTTTATTTTGTAATTTTATTTGTAATTTTATTGTAATTTTATATTGTAATTTTATTTGTAATTTTATTCGTAACTTTATGGACTACTATGTCTGAAATAAAATGTTTGAATTTGAATTTGAAAAGTTTAAACTGACACCCCCCACCGACCGTCAGGTCATAAAGTAGGTGTCAGACATCCTTGCGCGAGCACAAGGGACCGTCTGCGTCAGGTCATAACGCCAGATCAGGACGCGCCGAGGCGCATTCTTTATTTGAAACTCTTAAGATTAGTGTTTCGAGCGAGACACTAGTCTTTCTTTTCTGTTCACCAATGAACAGGCTATGCTATGTATCCCGTGATGGTTTTACCAGTTCGAAACCTTTTTTCTCTACAAACTTTGTCGTGACAAGTGCAAATACAACAAAAATAAATCAGCCAAATCGGTCGAGCCGTTCTCAAGTGATATGGGGTCCTACAAACGAGGCGTGAAGAGGCACCTTGTGGGCCGGCAGAGTGAGGGTAACTGATGTTGCGTTGTTTTGTTGTAATTTCAACAATAGTGATGTTTTAGAGGTATTTTCGAAAATAATTATGGTCGAGTCAAAATTATACAATAGTGCTAGCAAATTCAAAATAAAGACATGAATTTACCCATATCAAAATTTCAGATTTGTTAGTCATATTATAATCTTATACTATTCGACGAAATGCATTTTTGCAGTGTGTCGCCTTAATTTTAGTATGGAGTCATTTGCCGTGCAAACTACAAAAAAAATAATAAAAAAGTGATGCTCCGTCATACATGTGGCAATTGATTTTTATTAACATACTAGCTAAGCTAAAGGTTGTCTGGAAGAGATCACTCTTAGTGATAAGACCGCCCTTTGTACGTGTATTTTTATGTAACTTTTTGTCAAATGTTTGATTTTTGGTGTACAATAAAGTTTATTTATCTTATTTATCTTTATCTTAACCCGGCGGACTTCGTACCGCATTTTTTTTAATATAGCCTATGTTACTCAGCGCTAATGTAGCATTCTAATGGTGAAAGAATTTTTCAAATCGGTCCAGTAGTTTTTGAGTTTATTCGTTGCAAACATACATACATACAAAAATACAAAGGTTTCCTTTTTATAATATTAGTATAGACATCGATCAGACATACGTTGTGGTGTAGGCAGCGCGACTCACCCTCTTGTAGTCCTTCTGCCTGGCGTTGATGACCCGCTTGACGGCGAGCTCGTGCTGCGGCTGCTCCAGCCCCACCATGGCCAGCACCGTGTCGTCTAAGCCCGTCACCGTCGGCCACCCTGTCCACGCCTGGCGAAAACATACTCTTCAATAAGTAGGATAATTAATGTAACTTTCATTGGTTTTTAAATCTTAATATGTATAGGAATAGCATATGACTGTCCCACTGCTGGGCAATGGCCTCCACTATTTAAATAAATATCGATGGCGCAGTGGTTAACGCGCCCGGTCTGCGAGTGCTGAGGTTAAGCAACTTTCGCAAAGGCCGGTCATCGGATGGGTGACCGAAACATTTATCATCTCGAGCTCCTCCGTGCTTCGGAAGGCACGTTAAGCCGTTGGTCCCAGCTGCATTAGCAGTCGTTAACAACCACCAATCCGCACTGGGCCCGCGTGGTGGTTCATGGCCCGTTCTCCCTATCCATCCATAGGGAAGGCTCGTGCCCCAGCAGTGGGGACATAAATGAGCTGATGATGATGATGATGATGATGATTTAAATAAATTACTCACTGCAATTGATGGGTAATGGCTTAATCACAAACTTGGGAAATGAATGCATCGAAATCAAAAATCGAAATTCAAAACACACTTTGCCCGACCTGGCTGGGAGTTGAATCTGGGACTTTCAGGTATCGAGCCGAGCGCTTTTCCACTTGGCCACAGAGGCGTTATATTGTATAAGCTTCCTTTTATGTTACGATAAAGGCTTAAGGCGAAGGGTAAGGCACACTAGCGCCACCAATTGATAATTTGACAATTACTAACGGACCGGATCTTTTTTTAAACATTGCGTACCGTCCGATAACAGGAAAGCATCCATAGTATTTATTTAAAAATTGTGCACTATTTTTGTTGCGTGGTTTATTTATAAAACGGGCTATTATTATATTAGGCACTTTTGGTATTAGCGAATGAATACAAAAACAAACCTAAAAGTAGTGCACAATTATTAAATAATAGATGTTTGCCTAGTGTCGGAAGGTCCACAATGCTTGAAAATAAATCCAGTTCAGCAGCTATCAAATTAAATCCATTAGGGGCGCTAGTGTGTCTTACCCTTCGCCTTAAGAACTGTTTCACGTTATGATATCCTACACAAACTTCAAAGCGCAAATTTTGAAGTTTGTATGGGATACCGAAATGTGAAATAGCTCCTACAGTCAAAATTATCTTAACACCGTGTTCTGACAGTTGGAGGTGAGGTGCTAGTTCCTCAGTGGTTGAGATTGAGGGTTCAAGCGATTTACTGTTTTTGTGAGTCACCACCAAAGTAAATAACAGGATTCAGCACAGAGTCCAACGGCCCTATAACCTATTTCTGCCGATAAGCTTCGGTTTGAAGGATCTAGTGAAATTACATGGAATTGAGGCATAAAAACTGAAGCTTCCGGGTACATTCTTGGTGTTGCGAGCGTCCATGGGATACGATGGTCACTTTCCATTCTTTTATATGCTAATTTGCTGGGTAAGTAACATAATCTCAACATCTCTTGCAAGAAACTATGTCGATGTGTTATTTAAACCAATATAATAATATACTTAATAGTAACAATCGTTTACTAGACTTAGTACTTTCTACTGTTGATAGTGTATCTGTCATATTAACCGATCCATTAAGCAAAACAGACAAACATCATCCACCTCTTGCAATTAATGTCACCTTTTCACAGCAACAAAAACCGTTAAAACCGTCATGTGAAACGCGATTAAATTTTTCAAAATGCAATTACGAAAGCGTAAAGAAATCTCTAAACTTATATAAGTGGGAGCAATTACTTTCTTCTAACGATGTCAATATTTGTCTAGATATTTTTTATCAAACCGTTAATAATGTTATCGAGCAGAATACACCGAAAACATCAAAAAGAACTCTTAGTTTTCCGTCATGGTATAGTCATTCATTAATTAACTGTATAAAAGAGAAAAACAAATATCATAAATTATTCAAAAAATTTGGAAATCCGCGTGACTATGACGTCTTTAGTATGCTTCGCCGACGATGCAAAACATTAATAAACCAATGTTATAACAACTTTGTTTCGAGCATCGAAGAAAATCTTGATAATAATATCAAATTGTTTTACCGATTTATTAACTCAAAAAAAAGAAGTTGCACTATTCCTCAGACAATGAAATACGGAAACGAAACTAGTTCGGACAGCGTGCAAATTTGTGAACTTTTTGCAAAATACTTTGGATCGGTTTACGAGAACTACCCTAGTATCTCGGGTCACACATGCAATGTTTCTATAAACAACTCTAATGTAATTTCCAATTTAACCATAACGGAGGAAGAAGTACTTAATAAGTTAAAAAAATTAAACAGCTATAAGGGCGCGGGACCCGATAACATACCTTCAGCTTTTATAAAAGCATGCTCCAAAGAAATTAGTCTCCCATTAACAATTATTTTTAATAAATCCCTCCATTCTGGTGTATTCCCTGCATTATGGAAGGTTGCCCATGTCGTCCCTATTTATAAAAATGGGTGTAGATCTGAATGTGAGAACTATCGACCCATTAGTATTTTATCCTGTCTCGCTAAAGTATTTGAGTCGGTTATATACGGTTATATTTATAATCATGTGAAGCAATCAATTTCTGAAAAACAACATGGTTTTGTAAAGGGTCGCTCCACTATTACTAATCTTCTAGAATATAAGAACTATTTATGTAACGTTTTTGCAGCTGGTGGCCAAGTGGACTCTATATATACAGATTTTTCTAAGGCATTTGATAAGGTTAATCATTCAATTTTATCTTACAAATTATACAAATACGGTATTCAGGGTAATCTCTATAGATGGCTATGCTCTTATCTTGCACATAGAAGTCAATTAGTAGCTCTTAGGGGATACAAGTCTGCTGCTATCGACGTGACCTCAGGTGTTCCTCAAGGTTCCCATTTCTCCCCTTTGCTATTTGCAATTTTTATTAACGATCTAATTGACCGACTAAACTGTGAATGCCTACTTTATGCAGATGACCTTAAAATATTTACTAGTATTAAAAACATTGATGACTGTTGCACTCTTCAAAAAGACATTGACATAGTTAAAGATTGGTGCGTAAGCAATAATATGTACCTAAATAACAATAAATGTTTTGTCATATCTTTTACAAGAAAACGAATACCACACAATTATAACTACAAATTGAACAATTGCGCTTTGTCTCGATGCACTACTGCAAAGGACCTTGGCATTATTTTTGATGATAAACTTTCATTCCGTCAACATTATGAACATGTGTTAAAAAGATGTAATGGTCTTTTAGGTTTTATATTTAGATCCACAAAAGGTTTTAAGAAACCAAAAAGTGTATTATGTCTTTATTACAGCATAATACGTAGTATTTTAGAATACGGTTGTACAATTTGGAGCCCATTCTATAAAATACACATAGAAAGTATTGAAGGCATTCAGAAAAAGTGTTTAAGATTTCTATCTTATCGCTTTCATCTAGGCAGGTCTCTTTATTCCTACGAACTTCGAATGATTAAGTTTGGTGTTATTTCGCTTGCGGTTCGTCGAGAACAGTATGATTTAATTTACTTGTTTAAAATATTGCACTCAATAATCGACTCCCCTAAATTGCTTTCACTCATCCCAATAAATACTTTGTATCGAACCCGGGCGCCTAAGACCTTTGTACTAAATGCCTATAAAAATAATACATCATATTACAATCCCATTGTCAGAATGTGCCGTCTATACAATGAACTGGTTGCACTTAATAACAACATCGACATATTTTCCATGAAAATACATGAATTTAAGAAAAATGTCCGGGAAACTCTCAGTCCGGCATCTCCCAATTATTAATAAAATGTTGACAAACATTAACCTAGAATAAGTTTTCAGTTTGTTATATTTCTATTATTCACCATTATTATGTATATAATTAGTTTTTAATTGAATATAATTTTAGATTAGGTAAACTTTAACATAGACGATAATTATTAATCATGATGTGTACACATGTTTTTAGATAGAAATTTAGTTCTTATACAATTATCATGCTTTTTTGTTATTTTTTAATTTTTATCTGTTTTGTGTACCTAATAAATAAATAAATAAATAAATAAATAAATAATATAAAAACTGCACGACCTACCCGATGCCGGACTGGTATTTCAGTGAGCGAGTAGATGTCGTTCTTGACCTTCTGCACGGTCTTGGTGCCGGAGTACGGATGCCTTACCTGATGCCGGACGGGTATGTCGGTGAGCGAGTAGATGTCGTTCTTTACATCCTGCACGGTCTTGGTGCCGGAGTACGGGTGCCTTACCTGATGCCGGACGGGTATGTCAGTGAGCGAGTAGATGTCGTTCTTGACCTCCTGCACGGTCTTGGTGCCGGGGTACATGAGCGGGTGCCTTACCTGATGCCGGACGGGTATGTCGGTGAGCGAGTAGATGTCGTTCTTGACGTCCTGCACGGTCTTGGTGCCGGAATTATAAGTCCGCTACACGTTCATTCACAAATTTTCCTACATCTATAATAATAATAATAATAATAATAATAATAATAATAATAATAACGTAGGTATACTTACTAATAATAATAATATATTAACATATACTAATAATACTTATTACTCAATTAATAATAATAATGAAATCATTTATTTATCTTATAACATTTCGTAGTAAAATTATTAACAATATTAACATACAATAATAATAATAATAACATTCTATAATAATAATATTAAAATACAATTCATAATAAAAATTCAAAATGCATTGTAAAAACATTGTAACATTATAAGCTTTGCTATACCCTAATGGGTGTCATGTCTGCACTACTTTGTTATATATAAAAACCACCTGTAACTTACTGTACATGAATGCAATAAACAACTTGAACTTGAATACGGGTGCCTTACCTGATGCCGGACGGGTATGTCGGTGAGCGAGTAGATGTCGTTCTTGACGTCCTGCACGGTCTTGGTGCCGGAATACGGGTGCCTTACCTGATGCCGGACGGGTATATCGGTGAACGAGTAGATGTCGTTCTTTACATCCTGCACGGTCTTGGTGCCGGAGTACGGGTGCCTTACCTGATGCCGGACGGGTATGTCGGTGAGCGAGTAATGTCGTTCTTGACCTCCTGCACGGTCTTGGTGCCGGAGTACGGATGCCTTACCTGATGCCGGACGGGTATGTCGGTGAGCGAGTAGATGTCGTTCTTTACATCCTGCACGGTCTTGGTGCCGGAGTACGGGTGCCTTACCTGATGCCGGACGGGTATGTCAGTGAGCGAGTAGATGTCGTTCTTGACCTCCTGCACGGTCTTGGTGCCGGGGTACATGAGCGGGTGCCTTACCTGATGCCGGACGGGTATGTCGGTGAGCGAGTAGATGTCGTTCTTGACGTCCTGCACGGTCTTGGTGCCGGAATACGGGTGCCTTACTTGATGCCGGACGGGTATGTCGGTGAGCGAGTAGATATCGTTCTTGACGTCCTGCACGGTCTTGGTGCCGGAATACGGGTGCCTTACCTGATGCCGGACGGGTATGTCGGTGAGCGAATAGATGTCGTTCTTGACCTCCTGCACGGTCTTGGTGCCGGGGTACTTGAGCGTGTACTCGCGGTCGTCGTGCCGCACGTGTAGCACGTATGTGGTGGTCAGTCTTTCCGCAACCCTGGGTACAAGTGGCGTTTTTAATTTATTGTCTTATTTATAGTTGCAGGATGCAGGAGCTTATCTTAAAAAAATGTTTTCTGCTAAAAATACTTATATAGTATTTTCGTACAAAGACTGAAACTTTCACTTTCATAAAATACATTGCGCACACTGAACAACATTCTAATTAGTTCACATATGAGCATAAAGGCCGCAGCGTCAATCGGGCGCACGGCGCGAGCGCGGGCCCCCTAAGCACAGATTAGTTAATAGTTACTACGTAACAGATAAATCACTCCCTACAAAAATTCGTATACCTACCGCGTTAATAGCCTACTTCATTTCGTCGTGACGCATCGGCGACCGCTGCGTGCTAAATTGTGCCTAATAGGCTCGACTATAGAGTTGTTATCGATTCGCAGCCGCGCGGCCTCGCTGCCGTCGTAGTAATGCTAGGGCTGCTGTTACGATAAAAATATTGTTCACACACAATAACTTGACGACCGCTGACGTGGCAGGCAGGGTCATTAACCACCACACCAAACGTGTTGTCACAACGTTAATGCAGACATAGTTACAGGTCATTTATATTTGTCTGACGTGTCGTGTCGCGAGGCGTCAGCACGGAATCGGTTTCATACATACATTGTTTCATACATTTTTACATTTATATTTTTATGTTGTGATTAGGGCATGCAATTATCCGCTCATTTTAGTATTCGGATAATTCGGATACTTGGATAACGTTATTTGGACAAATCCAGATAATACGGATAATTTGGATATGATAATGATAAAAATAAAATTGAACCACAATATCATCAATCATCATTTACAGTAATTAGTCTAACGTGCCATGCATAAATAAAATAAAGTAAAATAATCAACAATTATAAGTAGGCATATCAAACTAGTAGGCAACAAAACAAGTAATAAAATGTAACACTACAACACCATGTAACATCTTGTGACAATCCTTGTTTTTTTAATGCCTTATTATAATGGCAGCTCTTGCCCTCGATCTCGTATGATGGTGAGCGTAGATGAGGTCTACGGTGGAGCGAGCTGCCCCAGAAGATGCCCATTATTAACTCTCACCTTGAAGGCATTCGGGTTATAAGTTTTTGGGAACACAAACGAAGGCGATATCCTTGCCAGTGCGCAGTAAAAATGATGACATGAAGCGCTTAGTGCGACATAGGGGAACTTCTACTAGGTGGGGATGATATCTATCTGAAGGTTCGGTGGTAAAAGGGCGATGGTGGTATGAGCTCGAAAAGCACACTCTCCGTAGTAAAGTCGGTAAAAGACACACAGGCAGGCGACACGACACCGACACGTGTGCGAGACTGGTAAGCTTGGCCTAGACAAGCG
This sequence comes from Eudonia mercurella, assembly GCA_963082485.1. NCBI lineage: Eukaryota > Metazoa > Arthropoda > Insecta > Lepidoptera > Crambidae > Eudonia > Eudonia mercurella. The sequence goes on from OY720037.1 coordinate 14,606,037, forward strand.
CGTCATCACCGATGAGCCTTATAGTTCTCCGTTCCACCGAGTCGAATGTGGCCAACTGGTATTTGGCAGATCCGCCCCAAAGATGACTGCAGGCTAATGATCTGCTTTGGTGTGAAATACTGCTGCACCTTGTTCAGGATGCCCAACTTTTTTGCTGCAGTCTGAGCTTTGGACTCGATGGTTGAGCCGAAGTTGAGAGTTGCAGTCAACACCATGCCGGACGGACGTACCTCGGAAAGTAGGAGTCAGATGAAATGGACTCCTTTTGGCGAAGAATAGACACGCTTGTATTTTGGAGGCGTTGAAACGGACCAGGTTGTCGTCCCCCAATTGGAGACGTCGTTTAAGGTCGCGTCTGCTCGCTCAACCATGGCCTCTCTTAGAGAGTGATTGTTTTCCTCTCTGACTCCCGTAGCCGGAATGTATCTTTCTGCAACAGTGCTATCGTCTGCGTACCCGATTATCCCTGGCTGAAGCAGGTCGCAGGTCGTGTGAATCAAGAAAAGAGTTGCCGAAAGAACTTGAGGAACTCCGGCGTCGATAGCCATGAAGTCAGAGCAGCCATCAATGTCTACTCTGATCGACCGCTCACTCAAAAAGTCTGTGATCCATTGACAGAAGCCAGTAGGGATGCCGTACGCGGCAAGCTTGCTTAACAGACTTTTATGCCAAACCTTGTCAAAAGCCTTCGAGTTGTCTAAGGACACGGCAAGGGCTTCGCCGTGTTTCTCGATGGCTTCGCCCCAACAACTGGCGGAAGCCGTACTGACGATCGCCGAAGAGATCGTTGTGCTCTAGGTACGTCAGCAGTTTGTGGTTTAGGACCTTTTCCATAACTTTGCATATTAAGGAGGTTATGGCGATTGGTCTGTAGTTTGCAGGGTCGGTCGGCTGGCCGGTCGGTCGGTCGGTAAACACGTAAAACTAATAAACCAAAATTATCCGTTTTATTCGTAAAATTCAAATAGTAATGAAATTGATATCCGGATATTTTATACGGCTTATATCCGGATAATTCGGATATCCGGATATCCGGATAGTATGCCCTAGTTGTGATTCAAAATCCGCCTTTAAAGTTAAAAGTAAGTAATTAAAACCAACCTATTCTATTCTATAAATTCATCCAAATAAGTAGGTATCTATAATGTATACTTAAAAGAGTTACAATAGGTAGGTAGGTACTTACCTTTCTTCATCAACAGGCAAACTAAAAAATGACAGGTTTTTATTCCTTTTATTAGATTGACAACCATCAACTTAACAAAAATTGCCAGACGCGGACGGCATTGTTTTATATTATTAAAACGAGATTTTAAATAACACAATTACTATTTACAATAATCTAAACCACTCAAATGTCAATCAACATATATATTAAACCTATTCACTATTTACAATACTTATTTAATAATAACTACAGAATACAAATGATCGATGTTTTATGATGCAACGTGCACCGCGAACGAGCGCTTGCGACAGCCCATTGGCTTTTAGATCGCCGGCGATCTAGCGCCCGGTAGGTAACTAACGCGCGCAAGTATATGGAGTGACGGAGGCCTGCCCTAAGTGCCTAATTTTAACTTACTTACATATCTTAAGTGTCAAATAATAAAACCAATGAAAATGATAATTGAACAATGAATATTTTTGACTATTTTTTATTACCCACGATATTTGAAGACGGGCGGAGTGCCATGGGAGCACTGTTATTCTGACAGGACATTAGGTAGACGACGTAAAAGATTCAAAGTATTTTCTAGGTGGTACTCACTCGTCGTCAGCCATTATCTGGTCGGCGGCCTTCAGCCGGAGCACCGCGTTATGCGGAAGGCCTAAGTGGCCGAGGAGCGCCCCCGACGTGGCCTTGGACCCGCCGAGGCCGGAGATCTGTTGTCGGCATATTGGCACGCTGCATACGGACTCTAACCGTTTCTTTAAATCACCTGAAAATTATTAAATAGAAGTGGCTAACAAGCGTCACAAAAGTTAACTTAAATTAAGCAATTTGAGTTTGAGTGGTAGTCGCGACGTCGCTACTGACGAGTCGATAGCTGAACGGATATATCGGATTGGATGCGAGATATCGTAATAGGTCACCCATAGCTCAGTTAGGGTGACACTCCATTAAGGGTGCGCCGACCAAAAAATGCCAAAAATGCAGTCACGGTAAAGTAGATATAATTGAAAATAATTGTATAAATTAAACAAAATATATATTTAGTATCAAAGGGAACGTGTTTACGTGTTTAGTTCTATCCATAAATTCATAACACACTATAGTTTTTTCTACAATATCATTTAAAGTTGGGCAAATATCACGAAAACGAGTGACGGAGTTCAGTTGATATCTTATAGTTTATCTAAATTATTGTACCTCTGATTTTGTCTAAACAATCACCAATGGTCTAAACTACAAATCGTCCGTCTCTCATTTTCGATTTATCGAGCGGTTTTTTAAATTATTATTTTTCAAATTAACACGTTAAATCCCAATACAAAATTAATATTATATCATATATTTTATTTAAAATTATTATTTCAAATAAAATATATGACACTTGTCACTTACGGAAGGCGTACCCTTAAAGCGAAGCAGCTTTAGCACGCCCGCCCAACTTTTTGTATGACAGACAATCGGACCGATTATATCGCCGAGGTTTTATCATCGATTTTGTGACCGACTTTTTGTAGGACGTGTGTGTTGCAATATACACCGTGACTGGCTAGACGACGGGCGCGTTAAAGGAGGTGTATAAGAAGCCGATACCTGTTCCATTAAAAATGAAAAAACACCACCTTAATTTTTTACTTTTTTCCTAACTGAAATTGTCTTTCTGTTTATTTACAATTTACTACGAGGGCGAGCGAAGCGACTAGCGAGGCGTTGTCCGCGCGTGCGGTTGACCCTTACTTAGTACATGCGAAATGCCAATAGTTCACTTTTTTAAAAACGCGTAATAACTCGCGTGTTTTAAAATTTGCTATAACCTTTTTTAACTAAAAGGGATGTAGATAAGTTACTAGTTTACCTCCTTAAACGCCTCCGTCGTCTTTATTATTGTAAGTTAGTAAGATAAAAACCTGTTCTCAATTCAAAATTTTGGAACGCGCCATTTTACCCAGAGGTGGGCGTTTGTGGCTGCGCTGCAGTTTAATACTAAAGCAGACACTTACGAGCACTATATGTAATGTTACTTATTTTATGTTCCAAATAAAGTTATTTTTATTGTTTATTTATTTATAACCTGTCACGGTGTAGAATTCCATACGTTTCATTTTCACGGAAAAAACAGATTCGAACCGGTCACCGATTATCGGACGCGGGCGGGGCGCACTTATCCGCATTTAAACTCCATTGAGGCGGAGAGGGCCGGAGCTAAGCAGTGCGGAGCAAAACGGTGTAAAGCTGAGCTGTATGGAAATCTACCAATAGAGTCCCTATATTGTAGCGGCTATGCTCCGCCCCGCAGCGCTCAGCTCGCCAAGATCGTACGACGTGATAGTTTTTAGAAATACCGACGCCGGCGCCGCTACCCCCGACTACTGGAGTGTAGTAGAGAAGAGCCGTTAAATAAAGGAACTCAATTGGTAGATATCCACACAGCTCTGCTCCGCTCAGCTCAGCTCCGCTTCAATGGAGTGTCACCCTTTGACTACTGACCAATAACTAATACAAGCAAGCTTTCTAGGTGGGAGGACTGTTATTAACGTAAAATTAAAAACTTTTACTATTATGAAGTTAAAGCGAATGCGCGCGGCCATATATAACAATCCAATGATGGAAGAATGATAATAATATTTTGATTATCTGGTTTATTACTATTCTTATCCAGGAGGATACATTTGCTACATTATTAGAATTACTACTGTGATTTGTGTTAGTGAACTAGACAAAAGGTTTAATTATAATTTCATAGTCACAATGGCAAACGACTTAACTTTAGCAACGTTTAGTATTGTTAGTAAGTTTTGGAGCTTCGGGGCTTGCCTTAATCTCAAGCCCTGGGCAGGCTACTGACTATGCCTCTATCGTCTGGATAGGCTATCAGAAACTTGGTATTACACATTACATACACGTGGATATACTTACTGACAGTCGCCACTGGTGACATTTTAATATCGTGCATCTTATTATTATGGTGAACTTGAAACTCTAGCAGATCGGTGGCACTATTCCTAGGCGATGAGGTCGACGCTTGATTGCAGTCTTCCCGATCTAAACAGTAAACATTAAACATCTTTTAATTATGACAACACATGATTACAATAAGGTTAATTGACATTTCAATGCGAGTCGATGCGATCGCACGTCAGTTGTTATTAATTAAGATATAATAATCATTTAGCACCATGTAATAAATAGCTTTACTAAAAGTTGACAAACGCCTGTTAGATTATTTAGTTGGTTTGACAAAATGCTAAGGTGTTTCTAGCTTCTTTAGCTGCTGACTGTACAGACGCCTGCCCTGCACACCAACCTATCCGAAACTGTCAAATTTCTTCAATACATTTTCAACCATACATATATCATGGGACGCCCATTCAATGTTAACAACTACCGTCACTAACATCCGATCATAATATTTTTACAAATATTAAAGATCAGTTAAGAAGTAGGCAAGCTATTTATAAATTGTTTAAATAATTTTTAACGCAAATTTTGTTGCATTTTGTCGCAAATTACTTTTTAACCAACCAACTCAATTTGCGTAAAACGGAACGCACACGATGAAAACGATTGACGGTATGCAAATAAAAAATAATTATGAGACGACCAACACCTCAGTCTACCTGTGACCAAAGACCTGCAAAGGGTTCGAAACATATAGTCAGGTGAAATAATACATAAATGAGTAAACTAGTAAAAAGAGTTTCTTTTCAAATAGAATATAGCATCCAAGCACCGCGCTGGGCGCTGCTACGTCGTGACGTGTCACGCGTCCTATGTGTGCTTCTATTTCGACTTATCGTCCCTAACAATCAGGTGACGAAGGCCAAGCGCTTCCCGGTAGTAATTAAAAATAAAATTAATCTACCTACAATATCTGTATCTGTGGTAAAAATGTTTTATGAAAAAGTTTCAAACAAGCGGGAGGCTTTGATGATAGGAAGCAATCACCACCCATGATCATCCGCAACACAAGAGGAATCGCAGATGCTTTGCCGTCTTTTGAACTTTGAGTTGAAAGAGTAGATTTGTTTTTTTTTAGATAGATTTTTTTCAAAATTTTTTGAAAATATATTTTTACGGGTAAGCGCAGTGCCTTCATTTCACCTGATGATAAGTGATGACAAGGCCATTAGTAGAAGCGCACTTCACCCGGGATCCTAAACTACTGAGGCACTGACTATCTTATCTTTAGCTGCCGGAACACATTGTAGCTGGCCAGGCGGAAGCCCAAACAAGCCCATACCACCAACCAAACCCGAGTACACAAACATGAACCCCAGCTAGAATCGAACCCGGGACCTCTGGGTTTGAGACCGATGTTCTAAACCACTTGACACATCGTGTTTTAATAATATTTTATAAACCTGCGAGCAAACCTGCGTGTCGAAGAATAGCTACACATTATGTAGCAAAGGCAATAAATGGATTAATAATATTACATGTGACGTATTCAGTTGCTTTGGCCTAAAAATAGGACAACTAATGCCATAGAAAGTTGGCATCGGCAATTAAATACAAAAATACCTGCCAAACCTACATTGCATATTTTCAAAATACTAAAATCGAAAAAAGCAATCATTGTGGACAAAAACCGAAAAGGAAAGGATATCATCAAGATAGTAAAATAAATGGAATAATTTCAGATTGCCAGTGAAATATTATTTGTTGAGGTATGCTTAGATAGATTATCGAAAATAAATTATTACTATTTTAAATCCTATTTTCATTTATTTTCTTCATATAATTGTATTTATGGTATTGTGGGAATCTGATAAATTAGGAATCTGGTATGCTGTTCATCTGGTATTTTGGGAATCTGGTATAGAAGGAACAAAGCCTTTATGCTTGGTTGCATGGCTTTGTTTTGGGATTATACACCTATTACCTATCACCCTGTATACCTTGCCTATACTAAGAGCTTTAACATCCTTCCAAAAAATATCAGTACCGGCAACTTTCTTTCTACTCACACACACAACAATTTTTTTGTAGGAGTTTAGTCCTTATATCTATGGGGATACAAGTGGTCGAAATATAGACCGATTTCGCAACTTGCCCTATAAAGGGTTAAGAGATAAGTTTACTAGTGTTCTAATGTGTGTTTTCTATTAACAGTGAAGGATTAATTGCAGAAAAAAGCATACCTGGTGGATGTGTTTTTGGAGTTATCACAGATATATCGTCGTCAATCATCTCGACGTCGTGCGTGTCGAAGGCGCGCGGGGCCGGGGCGCCGCCGTCTTGCGGCATCACCCGGTTGATTGCCGCCTGTCACAACATTACGCTGTATTAATTTCTTTTTATCTGAGACCTGTGCCTATAAACAAGTCCTGTGGGACATGTCTAAGAAAAGGGAAAGTCCTAAAGGGGAATCTCTGTTCTCCTAAATTGTACTCCAGATTATCTGCTTAAAATCTAAAGACTGATTGCAAGATTTAAAAATAATTTTTTATTTAAGGAATATTTACATTTTGGTATACCATTAGGCAGTACAGCACTAAAATAAAGGCTATTTTTATTTTTTATTTTATTATTTATAGTGAGAGCCAGTACATAAATGAAATTCCTTTAATAAAAAGAGATTGCTTTTCACGAGTTTAAAGATGTAAGATAAGATTACAAGTTTTTAGTTCTTAATTTTTAACTGAGAATTCATTGTATGCCTTCGAGTTATTGTTACTTGTCTAAAACGCCAATTGTTTGGCAAAATGCCTGGGTTTTGTGGTAATCACCATGCTAATATTAAGTGAGAAGTGGGTCCTTGAATATCTGACACCTAATAGATATTGCACAGTTACTCTGACTCTATAATCCACTTAAAAAAATAAAATAAAATAAAATAAACTCTAATAGAAATGACTATTGATTAAATCAAGAAATAATCAAATAGTCATTAGTAAAACTCTTTTATGTGTTTCATAGAATTTTGAACACAAATAGAATGATGCAATCAGAGTTTTAAAATATATTTTTCTTTACCTATGTAATTTTGTATTCTTGCCATACATACTTTTTAAGTAGGTATTCAACATATTGGTCGATTATGGCTATGCCTAGGATACCATAACTAAGGATTTTAACTAAGAACGTACCTACATCCATATTGTCTAACAAAATCTTAATTTCTATTATCTGGATTTTAGGCAGCCAGTGTGTTAAATGTACTGTCTAATATGGAGATTTAATACAATTTTAACTAAAGACATTAAGATATTTAATGTTAAAAATAACAATGTTTTAGGTAGGCAATAATTGGAAATTGAATTATTTTGATTGAGACTTGTTCTAGGGTGTTTTTATCAATCAAAGGACATAGTTACTCACCAGCAAGTCCCAGTTTGCTTCTTCCAAATGATATATTGCTTCTGCAACATCTTCTATGGCTGTTATTCCCTGTGAAATAATTGATTTTGTATGATCTATTCAAAATGTGTATGTTACAGTATTATGCAGTTAAGTATAAACACAAGGTGACCACAATTACAGTACGCAGTAATCATAACAAGCGACGTTTACCTTGTAACGTAGCAACTTCGTTTATACGTTTTTAAATGAACCACACAAAGAACGAATAAAGGAAGTGGTATTCTAAGTTACATCACGGTGAAATCCACTGTATGTCCCTTGAAACAGCGAGGGTACATTGAAAGAATATTCAATATTTTTTAAGAAAACCTTTTGTATTTCGCCTCAACTCGAAAGCACAAAGAGATAAACGAGAATTCCTAGTCACTGTTGTTGTCCAGGACATAACCTTCACACATTACGATCTATTGCTGGTAGCATATTTCTTTAAATACACATACGTAGTTAACAGTAACTTACTTGAAAATTTGCAAGAATTTCCTCTCTATTCTCTGCCATCGTGATAATATTGAGCTCAAAAAATACTAGAATGACATTTACGATTGCAGACAAATCACTCAAACATTGGCCAAAGACAATGCAGCTGATGTCATTGCCAGCATCTAAAATTAAATAACGTACACTTTTTGTCTATGGTATGCCTGCTGCTGCCGGAACTGCCGCGCTGGCCGGTCCGGTCCGGCTATTGCGTTATTTTTGTAATCTTTCATTCTTAAAAGTATACCCCTTAAATTTGATCTTATTTGAAAGCCCAATAACATAACATGCTATTTACGTATTGAGTTAGTGTGTAGCTAGGGTTCATAAGTTCATGACAAGACAATGGTTAATATTTGTTGCTCCATGAGCTGTAGGTATACCATATTGCAACTATTACTAGAGTAATATATGTAAGGCTATATTTTTAATTACTCTAAAACAAAATTAAAGAAAAAACAGTACTTAGAACATAAGCTACTTAATATTATCATTTTTGTTAATTTTTTCTTTTATGAGATAACATCACACAAATAATATGATAGGTATCATAAGTTACGATAATGTTACAATTTGGGAATAGTATTGAACTCAATTTTCACGAGCGGTATTCAAACTCGCACCCTATGACATACAGTCATGTACTATTCTAATTAGGCTATCTCTAACGAGCGTGGTAACTCTGTCCTACATGTTTTAACACTTTACTGAATTATTATAACAGAAATTATAAAAAAGTATGCATACTCTTTAACTGGGCTTTGGATTTCAATAGGGTTGTAATTAACTAAGCTGCAGTATTTTAGTCGATACGCTTTTATTAGTAACTAGCGGCCCGTGCCTGCTTCGCACGAGTGGACTTTTTTTTTATGTAGCATTCTAATGGTAAAAGATTTTTTTAAATCGTTTTCGAGTTTATTCGTTGCAAACATACATACATACAAAAATACAAAGGTTTCCTCTTTATAATATTATTAGTATATTAGTATAGATAGATAGTTGGAAAGTACTAAATAAATATTCAGCAGTAGGTTAAAATAACTCATACTTACAAATAAACATAATTAAAATGATAAACGTTCAACCAACTCCGTAAAAAGATCATGAATTATCTTTCTGTTACTGCCACGCCGCCACTGCTCCGGTCTATACTACTACGTACGTCTATACTATGCTCCGGTAGTCAGTCGAAAAGCGCGTAAGCTCATGCGTACGCGCTCTCGCTCGCGGCAGATTACGAACGATCTTATTTACGCGGGAAAATTGTTGTGGTTAAGTGATAAAATTACACGGTAATTGTTTTATTTCTTTGTTTTTGTTGTGATATTGATATACATCTATGTGGTATTGTGTAGTGTTTACAAAGATCAATAAGTGCTATATTAAGTTCATAGCTTTTTTTGTAATGAAACATAAAATGTTGGATTAAATCTTCAATAAAATAAAGGTCTGGAATTTTCTCCATTTAACTTTAGATAAAAGTCAATTTTATCATTTGAGAATTCGTAAGTAAGATTTTCTAATATGAAAATGACTCTAATATCAAATAAATATCAATAGAACATTTACAAAAAAATATACGAATTACGAAGAAAAAAGACTTTTATTATGAACTTTTTTCCAATTATCTCTGTGCTTCAGATAGACTCGACATTCACTAACATCAAATTGTATTAATGATATAATTAATGTTTTTAGTGGATCTCTACCCAGATACTTATTTGTTGAAGACATAAAGATCAAAGTAAAAAAAAAAAAAAATTGACGACCTCTATAAAAACCTGAATAAAAATCTGTGTCTTATTCTTATTATTAAAACCTTTTTTTTGTTTTCTATCATTATCATTCTATTTTTTTACTCTGTAACGCTTACGTACGGGTGGGTATGTAGGTAATGTACTACAGTTCACGTCTGTTTTTTTGGATTTACTACAAAAACCGCGACAAAGAGTTACAAAAATATAATGTCCAAACTCCTCCAGGTAGCATGGCTGGCAAAGCCGTGGCCGTGTGCGCAGGCGCACTGGCGCTTCTCGTCGTAGTGACGGTATCCCATGCACTCACCATGGATGAGGGTAAGTGCACTTTACATGCTTGGTTAGTAGCTTCAGTTGTTGGCAAGGTTGGCTGATGACACGCAGTGGTTATGTCAGTTAGGTTACGTAGTGCAAGTGTGATTAAGGGTTCTTAATGCAAGTTTTATTCACCCTATTCTCACAAAAACAATAATTTGCATAACATTGAAGCAGAGGAGAGTTAAAATTATGCCATACAAATTCTTGTTTTCGTGGCACCGAGAGCAGCTATCGCAATTTCGAATCGAATTTAATTTTCTCGATATTCTAATATTACGCCATGGTGGCCGAGTGGCATAGCGGTCAAATCGATATCTGGAGGTCCTAGCTGGGTTCGATTCCGCGTATGTCAGTCAGGCATAATTGAAGAGTTGATTTCAATGATCTTATATAAGCGTTATTATTCTAAGACTACCAGTGGTTCAACGAGTTAGAAAATTGGCCTTATATACACAAGACGCAGTGCATCAAATAAAATTATGCGCTATATCGTAAGATCTGAGGCTGGCATAACACATTCAACGATTTTCCGCTCTAATTCGTATATTCTTAAAATGGGAGTAAAGAGAAAAAGTAGGAGCTATCCGGTGATTTGATAAAGATACATCATATCAAAAACTAATATTTGTGCATAGAAAAATAAGCATAAGCACATGGTAACTCTAAACAACGTGAGACGGCAGTGCTAACGAGATATTTATGTACCTACTCATTAGTGTTGTCGACTCGGCGAGAATAGAATGGGCACATTCTATTTCTCGCCAAAAACGGAACGCGAGCATGATTTATGGTTAAACAACGGAAGTACAAGCATCGTATCTAAGTAAATATAAATTAATTTCAGAATAGAGATGTTGACAACAATTATAATTAATTGCACAACAATAAACGTTTAAATGAAATCACAAAAGTTTTTTAAGACAATGACCTTTTTGATTTCACATAAGAATAAAATTCTGTAACCTAAAAATTTGTTGTTAAACACTCGATTGATAGAACAAAATATTGACGTCATTGTTTGCCATTATATATTATGCAAATAAAGCTATCAAAATATCTTTCATGTTGAAACTGAATATAATTTACCACCATACACGACACGCTATTAAAGTTGCAAGTTCAGGGAATTCTATACTTGGATCACGTCTGGAGCTAGGCGCGAATTGAATATGCAATACTTGTTTTAAAACTTTTCAAAGTTTAAAACGTAGCTATAGGAGTAAGGCCTTATCGTTTTATTTATTTATCGTTTTAAGGATCGCCAACAGATGATACACAAAAATACAGCAAAATACAAACAAAGATCAACTACGCATTGTGTTCATCCATTTAATAACTACCTTTAAATGGATGAACACAATGCGTAGTTCAACAGGCAAACAGCTAACACCAGATAAAATCATTATGTGTAAACTACATAATGAAAGATTTCGAAAATAATATTATATTAAAACTTTAAATTTACCATTCAAGTAGTTAGATGAAGCAAAATATTTGAACGCGAGTAGATCCGTAAAAGTTGTTTCATTTAAATGTGTAGTGTTCGCGTAAACTTTAGAAAACAATACAAAATATTTGTTTTGTAGATACAAACATCAGAAAAATAATCATACCTAACGCACTTTTAGCACGATTCTGTTAATTAAAACGTTGAGAATCGTGTTTCAGTGGCCTGTTTGACATTAAGTTGGTACGTCGGAAAATCCCGCCCCGATCCTCTGAATCAGGGTTTCTTAAACTTTTTGCAGTCACGGATCACTTTCACGTTGTTGTTGTCAAAGATTATTTTAGGAAAAGAAAACAAGCCTAATTCATATTAAAAATCACTTTTATTGGTAGTTTCACTTACTACTAAGTTAATGAAGCAGCATCCCTGCTGCTTGTGACGTACGTGACGACGATGATGCGTCATCGTCACTGCGAGTTCGTGACTAGCCGAGAAATGCTGAGTTTACTGCACAATTTAATGTGTTAAGAGCTTACTGAGCTACTGCAGACCCCTGATACACATGGGACCCCACTTTAAGAAACCCTGCTCTAAATGCCACTACACATTTACAGAACACACTACACATTTTTTTTTGTGATTTTTTTATATTTATTTATTTATTAAACAAAACTTATCACAATATTACAAATTCTTAGTGCAACAGAAACCAGAAAGGTTTATTCGTACACTAAGATCGTCTTTACACATTTCGTACAACAAAAACTTAATTGGTATGTAGGTAAGTACAGTATGGTCTTGAAGGCGGTACACCGCACTACAGTAAGCACAGAAAAATCAGAAAAACAACTAGGCATAGATACAATTACCAAAATCACACGCGTATCTAACAAGACGAACATTGCCGACAGTGTAGTGTCCAAGCCCCCCGTTGTGCGATCACAAACAAATAGATAAGCCGTAGGTTAGGTCACCCACTCAAAAGCGAGTACCTATACAGAATGTTACAAATTACAATGTATAGAAAAATGTAATGCACTTTTATTTTCGATTACATGGTACAGTACAGACATGTACCTGGGCGCTTCTCTCCACCCTCACGACCCCATCAACCCGAGTCGAGGTCCTAGCATTTAGAGGCACTCTCGGGTTGCTTCGCTCCTGATCCGATCAGATCCGAGCCCCTCCGAGCCAGTAGGGCATGGGGACACGCACTGTGCGTGGTGGCTTCCCTCTAGAAAACTTCTGACGGTGCTTCGTTTCACATGGCTTAAGGAACCCTTTAAGTTTCTCGCCGTCCCCAAAAAGCCCGGTGAAGCTGAAAATGCCCAGCGGCAATCTGCAAACAAACCAAAAAAAGAGTCGGAAAATTACAGAATCAGGGTGCCTAGTGTGAGTTTTGTTTACATCCGTATTCATTCGATTACGTTTACGAAAACGAAAATTAGTATGGCATTGAAGCAGCGCCTCCTGGCGACATACGAGAAGAGTTAACATTTTACCATACAAATTCTCGTTTTCGTTAACGTGATCGAATGGCGAATGAAACTCGCACTTGGCACCCTGGTGTGGTGTGTAGGTAAGGGCTCTTTTCAATAAGGCGTTTCGTCTCAAACCGCTGCCGTGCGTCGTGCGGCTGTCGGTCGTGCGGCTGCTGGCGTACGGCAGCAGTCCGCTGTCCGACACGAAACGCTTAATTTAATAGACCCTTAAGAGTAGGTATCATTTATTGCCTAAACAAACCATTGTCTAATGCATTCGTCACAGTTTGTTATTGCGTTAAGCTATTATCTCAGCTATTCTGTCATTGTAGTTTTACTTACTTTCAGGCAAAATCTAGGTAATACTCGTAGAAGATGAGGTGACTAGTTTTTTTATTAGTAACTATAGCGATCGCCCGCGATTTCGTCTGACTAAGCACTCGTATCCTGTGTGGGATATGAAAAAATATATTTAAAAAATCAGCCGGAAAGCTTTGTGCGAAATTAGGTCTTATTATAGGTTTGTGTAGCCCCCCAATTCTCATAACAAAACCCGTAACGACATCGTAGCGGCTTAGTCGCCGGAATCATTTTCATACCAACATCCGATTTTAAGCTCGTCCAAAAAAAATTCAACTTACCGGATACGGTAGATCTAAATAAGTACGGTAGGTTGGAACTTCGTTCGAAATTTTTCAATTATTATTTTCACTTTGTATAAATTTTTATCACTAAAATATTTAAAGGTAATCAAATCAATGTAATATTAATATTAATTAATAATAAATGTTCCCGAGATAAATATAGGTTTATCTCGGGAATATAGAATATAGGAACAATAAAATTTAGGAATGACAAAGTATTGAAAAAATTCCACGAGTGGGATTCGAACCCGCATCTCATGACATGGGTCAGGGGGCCAACCGCCTAACTAACTCGATCGCTTTCGATCGCTTTGAAAGCGAGGCCAGGAGGAGGCGTCATCTTGTCATTTCGAAAGCAATATGAAAGCAATATCGTAAGCTAGGCTATAGCTTTCGTCAGGGGTCGGGGGGCAGGTGCACTTTTCAAAACTTTGTCTTTTTTCAAATTGTAATTTGTTCGCAACAATATTTGCGTAAAATTATATTTAAATAATCAGAATTTATATAGATAAAATCTTTAATTTCCTAAATAATATAGTGAATACAAAATGTGTGATCTGGGTGCCTAGTGCGAGTTTCATTCGCCATTCGATCACGTTAACGAAAACGAGAATTTGTATGGCAAAATGTTAACTCTTGTCGTATGCCGCCAGGAGGCGCTGCTTCAATGCCATACTAATTTTCATTTTCGTAAACGTAATACGTTTTTGTATAGCATAGCGTATTGGTGTCTCACTGTAATGTTGTGTTATTATTTACATAAATAAATAAATCGTTGCTGTTTTCATTATGAGAATCAGGGCACTGGAGTCAGTCAGTTATAGTTTCAGTCGCTATAAATTGCACCTACCTACCTACCAAATTATTTCTGCACCACCCTATGATTGACTGGTAGACAATGCCTTAGGCATTAAGTCCGGTATTTATTTAATGTTGCAGAAGCTTTAAATAAAAGAAAAGAAAATTAGTACCACTCATAAGTATTCTGTGCTGTGTAATATTTACTAGTGGTGGGCAAAATTGAACCGTTTCCGGTCTGTCTGTCTGTCCGTCCGTCCGTCCGTATGTCACAGCCACTTTTTTTCGAAAACTTGGTAAGTAGATGTATTCTGTGAACCGCATTAAGATTTTCACACAAAAATAGAAAAAAAACAATAAATTTTGGGGGTTCCCCTATACTTAGAACTGAAACTCAAAATTTTTTTTATTAAATCCATACGTGAAAGGTATCTATGGATAGGTGTTCAAAAATGATATTGAGGTTTTTAATATCATTTTTTTCTAAACTGAATAGTTTGCGCGAGAGACACTTCCAAAGTGGTAAAATGTGTCCCCCCCCCTGTAAATTCTAAAATAAGATAATAATAAAACTAAAAAAAATATATGATGTACATTACCATGCAAACTTCCACCGAAAATTGATTTGAACGAATCTAGTAAGTAGTTTTTTTTTAATACGTCATAAAGTACTGAACCCTTCGTGCGCGAGTCCGACTCGCACTTGGCCGGTTTTTTTCTATAGTATGGTGAAAAGCTATACCTAAAGTTAGTGGTGAATGCAGTGTCACTGTAAATCATCTCATTTCTAAGTTAGGAACCGTGGTTGGCTCCTACAGCCGAGTTAAAGTTTACTTCGAGTTAACAAACGACAGTTGGAAGCTTTATAGCGAGATTGTTGATTCAGAGAGTTCAGCAGAGTTCTGCTGCTTATGCCATCAGAAAAGTAAGCCAATTGACAGACGTTGATACTGCTAGAACAGTTTATTTTAGCTATTTTCATAGTGTCATGTCGTATGGCCTCTTACTATGGGCTACAGCGGCTGATGTTGAAACTATATTTATTTTGCAGAAACGAGCAATAAGAACCATCTATAGACTAGGTTCCCGAACTACTCTAAGAACTATTTTTAAAGAAATTGGTGTTCTTACAGTTGCATCTCAGTTTATTTATAATTGCATAGTCTTTGTGCGTTGCAATATCAACTCATTTACTAAACACGGTGACATACACAATATCAATACTAGAAATAAGAAAAAACTTGTAATGCCACTATTCAGACTGCAAAAGGTTCTTGGCTCTTTCTTGGGGCAAGGTATACACTACTATAATAAAATACCTAGTACTGTACAAGATTTACCATTACATAAGTTTAAAAATCATGTAAAATCTTCTTTACTTAAGAAAGGTTATTATACAGTCAAAGAATATTTAGATGATAAAGCAGCCTGGTTATAATAAAAAATCCACATTTTGTTTTATTTGGATCAATCATTATACTTTAATATCTTAGCGCTGATATGATAGCCTTTATCAGCAGTGTCCTACAGTTTACAAACAATATTTATGTTGCGTTAAACAATTCATTGAGTTCTTATTTAGAGTAGCTTGAGTGTGGCATGCTCTCTTTATTGTCTCTGCGGTGGTGGCATGTGCGTCGGGTCGTTACATTCCCTAAGATATGGTTGAGTGAAGCGATGGCTGATTCATATGTCATACTCGTGAACGGGTGCCTCCTGTGGAGGCAGGTCTGCTCTTGCTTACTTATCTAATTTTATTATTATTGTACTCGTATACTTTAACTTTGTTTTCTTAGTAAATTTTTGACTTTTATTAGTACTGTATGACATTGTGAAAATTGAAATCGGTAGGTACCTGATGTAATTTTTGCAAACTTATTATTATTATTTATTTTTTTTGTATTTTTGGGTGTTGTGATTGTCCTTTTTTTTGTGTTTGTTTGTGATGGAAAGTGTCCTTTTATGATAGGGCATTTTCCAATATTTTTGACGCTGTAAGGGAGAAAAGAGCTTGACACTTGCTGAGTTTCTTGCCGGTTCTTCTCAGTACAAGTTCTCCCGCCCAGAGTAGACTTACGAACCGATGGCATAATGACATTCATAAGAGCTATTTGTAGCCTAAACTGAATAAATGATTTTGAATTTGAATTTGAATTTGAATCAGACTTCCACACTTGTGGCTACCACAAAATAAGGAGACAGCAGAAGGTAGCTTCATATAAACACGCCCGACCAACGAACACATAGACAACCTATCACGGACACGGAATCTCGAAACAGTTGCGCTCAGACTGGGCTGAGATGGTATGTGCACATGAGTAAATACCCGAACAGAGTCCAAGCTTCCTTATAGCGCGCTAAATTTATACCTACTTTAGTAGGGTTGCCACATGACGATAAGATAAATGAAACAAAATATTTTATTTTGTTTTTATTTTATAAATTACTTGCTCTAAATATTTTCTTTTTATTATTTTTGTTTTTCAATAACTTGTGTTTATTTTTTAGATTTAGATAAATTCTAATCTGACATAAAGTCTTTTTTGAATACTGAATTGGAAAACACTCACATGGCAGATTAAATGTACAGTCAATATACACGTTCTAAGATTTCAGTGCCAATATTTATATTGTCTGCTTTACGATCGAAGTTATCGCGAAATTACGTGAAATAAGCAATATTTTTATATTTCTTTATTTTCTATAACCATTTTTTACAGTAAACCACTCTAAAAAACTCTAATTTAAGTGAAACATAACAAAACCTCAAACAATTAAAATATTTTACTAGCGATGACAGTTTACAACACGAAACAACGCGTGTGACACTCACTGAGATTGTCCGCTGGCTGTGCCCCGGTGTAAACCGGTTTTGTCCTCTCGCGGCGCGGCGCGTACGTGAACCCGTCGTTCGGTGAGAAGTCACGCACACATAAGCCGTGCAATGTCGTAGTGTACTTGTGACAGGCTTGTACTCTGTTCGGGTATTTAGTAGTATTTATTCATGTGGTATGTGTGCGCTCGAGTGCGGTATGTGTTAAGCTTACCTTCTGGGGTCTCCTTATATTATGCTCGAACAATATGAAATGAAGATTTCTTGGTAGGCTTTCTAGGTGATCATTCCCAAAATAATTATGGTATTATAAATGAGGTCGAACCTCCTTGCTGTTGTTCTCAAGTTTCAATCTGATAATTGTACGGCGAGAGGGAAGACATCACTCACTTAAAAAAAAGTAACTAAATAGCTTATTATTATCCCACAGCTGGGCTATATCCTCATCAGCTCATTTTTATGTCCCCACTGCTGGGGCACGAGCCTTCCCTATGGATGGATAGGGAGAACGGGCCATAAACCACCACGCGGGCCCAGTGCGGATTGGTGGTTGTTAACGACTGCTAATGCAGCCGGGACCAACGGCTTTACGTGCCTTCCGAAGCACGGAGGAGCTCGAGATGATAAACTTTTGGTCACCTTCCGATGACCGGCCTTTGCGAAAGTTGCTTAACCTCAGCACTCGCGGACCGGGCGCGTTAACCACTGCGCTATCGAGCTCCTCAGCTGGCTATATCCCATCATTGAAATCAAGTCATCACTACAGTTGATGCGTAATGGCTTAATCACCACGCTTGTCAAATGTGGGTCGGCGATTACAAGCCCGGGCAAATATGTATGGTAAAATCCGAAACACACTTTGCCCGTCCTGGGATTTGAACCCTAGACCTTCGGGCATCAGGCCGAGTGTTTTGTGACTTGAGTTAAGAATCTATAAATCAGATATTATTTTACGCCATAAATAAAGGCTTAAAAAGATGCTTTAATACGGCGCGCAGGCGCAGTGTCGGGAGTCATTGGGTCACGGTTAGGGTTGCTACCTTTGTTTTGTGCAAATAAAGTTCGATTATTTATTTCGCTTAAAAACATACTTCTCATTGCTTTTAGCAACTCTTAACAAATGATTATCACTGCTAAATATCTGCACAGCAACTTTTATGTGTGTTATATGTAAAACTAGCTGACCCAGCAAACGTTGTTTTGCCATATAAATTACTATATTATGCATGTATTTATATACACATAAACCATCCTCTTGAATCCACTCTACCTATTAAAAAAACCGCATCAAAATACGTTGCGTAGTTTTAAAGATCTAAGCATACATACATACATAGGGACAGACAGACAGCGGGAAGCGACTTTGTTTTATACTATGTAGTAAAGAATTCCAGACAAACAAAATATGTGAAATAAAGTATTTTCGCGTACTTTATTGTTCTCATAAAGAATAGAGTACAATTACCCGAAAAAACGTACAATACTTCATAATAAAGTACTGATGGCAACCCTAGTCACGGTACATGTGATGGTCCATATTGGGTGAACATTATCGTCGGTTGCGCAAACGCATAATAATATAACAAGTATGACGCGCACCTTCGCACCAATGATCAAGTTCGTCGTAAAACGAAATTCGTGGAAGCGCCACAAGGATAAATTATTATTTTTAAGCTTATTGTTTAAATATTTAAACAGTTTTGATGCCAATTTTTTTTTATAAAATACGAGTACCATATACTACCACATTATAACTATCCTAAGTAGGTATCCCTCGCAAGCAAAGTAACCCACCGAACCGATAAACCGTTGTTACTTTTATTTATTTAAACTTTTACAAGCTTTTATTTAACTTGCAATGTATACTGTATGTTTGTTCGGGTGGAATCTTGCAACTCAATTTTGAAACAGATATCTTCAACCGATTGAGCTGAAATTTTGTGTACATGTTCAGTTTGGATGAAAATGCATGGTTAATTGTGTGACGTCATTCTAATCCAAGATAGCGGCACACCCAAGGTGGCGGACTAATTATTTTTAATGCATTCCTACAATATGGCTATCAAATGAAAGGGCTTGCTGAGAATAACTCGAAAAATAAAGTGACGTTACTCTAAATCAAATATGGCGGACTTCTAAAGCTTGAAACTCAATTTTGAAGTAGATCTTCACCAGGCCGAACTTCCGAACACGGACCTGGACCACCACGCGTGGTCTCTCACAGGTTTTAAAAATCGTGACGCCGTAATAGCTTTCAGATGACCAAAATGGTGATCTCCTCTAAGCACGGGCGGCCATCTTTTCAAAACTCTGTCATTGCATTAATTCGCGCAGTTGTAGCGAGCTCGTTGGCGTGCTGCGTTCTATATTGTGCGTCTCCCTCTTGTGCGCGAAAAAGGTATGTATTGGAGGGAGATGGGTAAAAGGAAGCTGCGCCAATTAACTACTTTTTATCAAATATTACGATAGCGAAAACTATTTTTGCACGGCAAATTTAAAAGTCACCAATTGGCGCAATTAATAATGAAATTCACTTGCCGAAACGGTTCAACATCTGGATTATAGAGATACATGCTTTAGTAATTATCGCCACATGAAATTACAGAACTACATTAAACGGGCGTGAGAATCGTGATTAGAGACACAGATGTTATCAAACTTAAGCGTGGTGATAATTTCTAAGCGCTGAAAAATCATTTACTAGGTAGTAAGTATGTCTGTACAAACTATTCGAGTTTGTAACGTTAATGTATCTAACAACCCACTCAACCCAACATAAAAAACTCACAAATAAACCCACCTGATTCGTACTCCTTAGTGTGAACTTTTTTCTTCGATTTCTCTCCAAAAATTGTGATGGTGTAAAATGTAAAGCAGCACCGAGAATAGAAAAACATAAAATACGCGTTGGAAAAGCAAAACAAAGAAAAGTGAAAAAAATATTAAGGCTAAACTCTAACGTATTAGAGAGTTCGCAATACATACCACCAACCACGAAGGTGTATAAAACCTTACCACCAACCGCTTTGTGTCAGCGATCCTAAAATCCTGAGCATCGCAGATATGCATCAGCTTATGAGGATGATGACATCATTATCGTAACTAACAGTGACACACTTAGACATGATAATCATAGTTCGGAAAAGGTAGGCTCTTAACATTATCAATAGTATGAAAAACTCCATAACTTTTATGTACTGCATTTTGTGATTGTGATGAAACATCTAATGAGTTAGTGAAACAATAAACTCTGTTTTAAACTTGTTAATGACAGACCTATGGCTTACATTGAACATTTTGCGTTATTGACTCCAGTCGGCGTAGGAGTCGAACGCAATACCTAAATTCGCGAGATGATGTCACTGCGCTGCAACCGGTTGCATGCGAGTCGAGCCCAAGGGGGAATAAACAACCAATTTGACATGCTTATCTTGTCTAGGTAAAGTGGGCGAATGTTCCCACATCAGAGATCGGACATGCTCCAGATTCTTTACAGATTTTTTTTCCAGATTTTTTACATGTCTTCTATAAGTATGTTTTGTGTTTATTTGTAATGGAAAGTGTCCTGCTATGATCGGGCATTTTCCAATATTTTTGACGCTGTAAGGGAGAAAAGAGCTGGACACTTGCTGAGTTTCCTGCCGGTTCTTCTCAGTACAAGATCTCCCGCCCAGAGTAGACTTACGAACCGATGGCATAGTGACATTCACAAGAGCTTCTTGTAGCCTACACTGAATAAAATGATTTTGAATTTGAATTTGAATTTTGAATTTGAATTCCAGAATATATGAATCGATCTTCAAGTCAAAAATATTACCGTCTCACAGCTGGGCGAAGGCCTCCATCATTGAAATCAAGTCGTGATGACTTGATGGGTAATGATTTAATCACAACACTTGCCAAATGCGGGTTGGTGATCAAACCCGAGTGCTGAGGATAGGGCATGAGCAATAACACAACTTTTTCCCGTTATTGAAGTTTATTGCCAACTGTTCTATTTACATATTTTTTACAAAAACACAAATTTTGAAAAAAAATCCGAAAATTTGACATTATGCGGATGTCAACATCTACCGTCGTTAACATCCGCATCGTCGTTGACATACGACGGTAGTTGTTGACATTGAATGGGCGCCTTTGGCTTTCAAAGTAAAAAAGTAAATAGTGTTGAATAATTTCGGCGGGCTGGTTAGAACCACGATAGCTCAATTGGGAGAGCACCTGACCCGGTGTGTCAGAAGGGTGCAGGTTCGAATCGTGCTCGTGGAATTTTTTTTCAAAATTTGTGTTTTTGTAATTTGTTTCGCAACAAAATTTGCGTTAAAATTATATAAACAAAACAAAATCATTTTACATATTTTTATAAAAAAATGTCACTTAAATTTAGAATTTGCAAGGTAGACCAAAGAGAAATCCAAAGAGGCTGTAACGTTGCTGGTCGGTAACCCCGAGCTATGCATCGAAAAATCCGAAACACTATGCCCGACCAGGGAATTAAATATAGGACCTTCGGGCATCGAGCCGAGCGCTTTGCCATTCGGCCACCGAGGCGTCTATACAATCCGTAATTTAATCTAATTGCACTAATCATCCAACATATGCATGGAATGGTAAATATACCTAACTGTGTATGTATATTACACTAGCTGTGCCCCGCGGTTTACGCAGCGCACGCAAGGAAAGCTCTCAAAAATAAATATTTTCCCGTTTTTGCAATATTTTTCATTGCTCCCTATTAGTCATAGCGTGATGTAATATAACCTATAGCCTTCCTCAATAAATGGAATATTCAACACAAAAATATTTTTTCAATTCGAACCAGTAGTTCCTGAGATTAGCGCGTTCAACCAAACAAACAAACAAACAAATTCATCAGCTTTATAATTTTAGTATAGATGCGACATTTATATTTTTACTACTAATACTCCATAGTATTCCTTAATCAAAAATAGTAAAAATTCTTCTGTAGCTTAAAACCCATTCTCGACTCGAGCGCCCAGCCGCGCAGTTGCGATTATGTATTCTGTGGTGGTTGCGCAACCATATAAGTGCCCCCTATTGAGCGCGGCGGGCGGCGGCCGTCGCGGCGGTGGGGCGGCGCGGGGGGATTGTAGAGCTTTGGGAAATTAAATCCTGTACTTCTCCTATCAGTCTTATTAGAAAAACAATAACTGTTTCAGGGAGCTGAATAAACGACGATTATGCTAAAAATAATCAAAGGTTAAGTATAAAATTTATAAAAAATGGTCAAATTTTTTGGCGAGGTAAAATAAAAAAGTTATTGTTTAAAATATTTTTTATTTTTAAATTAAAGCCAATGACACGCACTTTTTTATTTATACATATAGAGTACACATACCAATACTTCAACTTACAAAAAAATCAACCTATACAATAGCAAAAACACATCAAAAATAAACCTAAATAGTAGGAAGAAACTTAACGCCTTAACGCGAAAGTGTCGCGTAGGAAGCCGGAACATTATGTTTATTTGTATAATTATTTCAGATCTACCGATCAGAAATATATATGCTGTTATGAAGATACATGTCTAGTCTATAGAAATCAAGTAAAACCAATCACCTGGAATCAAAGTTCAGAATATATCAATGTTTCATAGGTCAAGTGGTCATAAATTATCCCATAAAAGAAGGGTCTACTTCACGATGGATTATCTTGGTTATTTTACGTGAATTTTTATAGGATAAAATATGAGAGAAATAAAACAAAAGATTATAGTTTAGCCTACTATACCTAACAAAGTCGCAATTAAATTCTAAAACACACAACAATAATACATTTTTCGAGAATAAATTCTCCTTCGTGCAAATTTTCAACACAATATGGCCGCCAAAATAAAGCTCGGCGTGCACTTTTTAAGCCATCCCGAACTAAAATAACAATATTATGCAATATATTGTTTCTAAAATCATTAAATGATTAATGTGTAATGTAACTTTGTAGATATTTTCAAGTTTCCGTCGAGAAAACATCAGAAATTATGGAAAACGTTATCAAGCGCCCAGGAAAGAAACCATGGTTCCATTCTCAATTCGAAAAATGCTTGCCATAGAAAATTAAATTTTACAAGTGGCATGTTAATTTTTTTTTCTTACTGGACGAGGAGTTTTTGAGTTTGCTACATACGTCCTAATGACGGCTTTACATACTCGACAACTAGTAAGAACCGAAAACCCTAGAGAAAGGGACAAAATTCGTAGAAAAAGCATATAAAAAAACCGGCCAAGTGCGAGTCGGACTCGCGCACGAAGGGTTGCGTACTTTAGACGTATTAAAAATAACTACTTACTAGATCTCGTTCAAACCAATTTTCGGTGGAAGTTTGCATGGTAATGTACATCATATATATTTTTTAGTTTTGTCATTCTAATCTTATTTTGGCCACACATTTTACCACTTTGGAATTGTCTCTCGCGTATACTATTCAGTTTAGAAAAAAATGATTTTAAGAAATCTCAATATCATTTTTGAAGACCTATCCATAGATACCCCACACGTATGGGTTTGATGAAAAAAAAATTTTTGAGTTTCAGTTCTAAGTATGGGGAACCCCCCAAATTTATTGTTTTTTTTCTTATTGTGTTAAATTACATCTACTTACCAAGTTTCAACAGTTCTTATAGTTTCGGAAAAAAGTGGCTGTGACATACGGACGGACAGACAGACAGACAGACAGACATGACGAATCCATAACGGTTCTGTTTTTTGCCATTTGGCTACGGAACCCTAAAACTGCAACTGTGGTTGCATTGCACGAGCGCTCTAGTCGAAAACTGTGTCATGTATGACTCAAACTATTGTAGATGCCCTCTAAAAATACAAATACTTTTTTTGCTAGTAAATTCTAATTATCTTAATTCACTTACGTAGAAGCGATGTTTTCTTAAAAAGTTACCAAATTAGCAAATGGTCGTTAGGCCCGTCGCGGGTCGAATGAACCCTTTATCTTCGTTGTTTACGTTAGCTGCCTCATTGTTAGCACTCCGATTCTGTAATCGGATAATTTTATATGGACATACCGTACTCTGTGTTTTCATCGAGAATTGAAGATTTTAATTGGGCTCTCTCGAGATATTTCTGTCTTTACGTAAATCAGATTACGTGTAAGCGTCCGATGTGTACGGGATGTTTAAAGAGAGAATTTTGTATTTGTAGAGTACAAATGGAATATTATTAAGAGGATTTAGTAAAATGCGTCGGTGGCTGAGTGGCAATTCGATCCGATATCATGAGGTCAGGAGGGTTTAATTTTCAGGTGAGGAAGAGAGTGTTTTCGATGCAAAGCCCGGCTTTTGCAACCACCAACCAAGTTAAAATTTAGAAAAACCTTATAAAACAAATTGTAAATCATAAAAAAACTATACAATCTGTATTGGCATGCACTGTACAAACTTTTGGGGTGGATTCTACACTCAAATATTTATAATGATAAAAAAATATTTAAAAAATTTCAAACTCCACGTAGTAAATTGGTTACTTTGGGTTTTTTTCGTCATTTTTGGTGTTGAAAACCGACAAGTATTTGTTTTTTGTCCTATTGATGTTCAACTTTTTGCTACTTTACTGATTGTTATTTCCTTCAGATTTACTTGCGACTAGTTTCATCTTTTTTAGCACCTGCAAAAATCGAAGACAATAAAATTAAAAAAGGCTGCCATTTCTAAACTATTGAGCTTGGAACTTTCTAAGTATTTTTTTAAATGTATATTTAAGTGTAGAATCCACAACCTTTGGCTTACAAAGTAAAATAATAATGTAAAATGTAAATCAAGTAAAATGGTTGCGGCCACGATACATGGATTGTCTGAAGAAGGTGGAGGTACAAAACTTGTTCGTGAAAGTTATAACACTTTAGATTATCAATATAATAAGATAATAATAATATCTTCTTTTAAAAACCACAAACACACTTACGTGTAAGTGTAGTGTAGTATTCTTATGATAGTTGAGTAATTTAGCAATCAGCATAGTTAAGATAAGATAAGATAAGATAATCATTTATTTGCCAAAAACATGGTAATTTACAGGTGGTATAAAATTTACAATGTGCACATGTACACGCCCCAGTTAGCACATAACTCCATTCAGTCAAAGTCTTGTAGTCTCTTATATTATCGCAGTGGGAAATGTATTCTCTTAGTAGTTACAAGTACGAGAAAATTGTTAGATTTATTCACTTTCAGTGTCTTGCCTCGCAAAGATTATGCATGCGCATATAAATCACTAGCTTAATACAGCTTGCCAAAATGTGTCAGTAACAATATCTTCTCGGTGTAAGGATATTATGATGTTCCTTTGCAATTCTGTTATATCCTAACTCATGTCCTTACTGCGATATTGTTTGTTCGTCTTTCCTTCACGTCAAATTAAAACACAGACCAACAAACAGATCGCAGTGATTTGTTGAGCTGAGTAAATAATTATGCTCTTGTAAAATTCAAAATCATTCTAACAGCTTATCCGGAAATTATATTTAGGTACATAGAATATTTTTTTTATTTTTGTTACTATGCAAATCTATACTAATATTATAAAGCTGAAGAGTTTGTTTGTTTGTTTGTTTGTTTGTTTGTTTGTTTGTTTGTTTGTTTGAACGCGCTAATCTCAGGAACTACTGGTTCGAATTGAAAAATTCTTTTTGTGTTGAATAGTCCATTTATTGAGGAAGGCTATAGGCTATATTACATCACGCTATGACTAATAGGTGTGGAACAGTCGCTAATTAACGCGGGTGAAACCGCAGGGCACAGCTAGTATATTACATCTGCATTACATTAACTCTAGAAATATATAACTATAGCCAGGTGCTAGTGTGTTGCCTGTTTGTGTCGATATCATGTTATTATGGTTACGAGTAGTTTTTATTCTTATTTTTTCAAAATGTAGTTGCCTATTTACACTTGTATTTTTTAAGAACAAGTTGTTAATTTTTGTTACTATGCAAAATTTATTATATCTGCATTATGTTAATTACAGAAGGGTTACACTATAACTATAACCAAATGTTAGTATGTCGCCAGTTTGTTTCTATTTCATATTTTTATGGTTGTATTTGTAATGTGTTTTTATTTTTATTTTTAATTAACGCTTGCATTTTTATTTTCATTAGTTGTATTTCAGCTAAAGGGTTGTCGACAAAGATTCCCTTTAACAATCTGGTATTGCTCTGGTATCCGATATATTTATTTATTGCCCAATATGTATATTCACAATATCTACGTTACATATTAAAAATATTGGTTTCCGATGTCTTCTTGTTTTAAATGATCCTTGCCTAGTAATAATAACATTATCCCAATATTTTGACTTTAAGGTCATACAAATCTTTTATTTAAATGTATTTTTTATATTTTAATGTTTATTTATCACGGAAATGGTTAAGCCAAAATTTTTATAAATTAGTCTATTCAACGCAGGATCTCTAAGCACACGACATCACGAAATTCAGGCAGCTGTAGATCTGGCATCATAAACATAAAGAAATCCAAACGCCTGTGGAAATCACTAAAAAGTACCGTCCTCCAGTAGGGTAATGGATGGGTTCTAAAGGTTAAATATCTAGTATATAGTGAACGTAATCCGATCAGCGTAGTGGTAAAGCATTGAAAGAGTATCTGAGGTGCGTAATCTAAGACTTCATATGGAAGAGTCTCTCCGTTTTGAGAAACATATTCTCGAATGTATTAGGTCCTGTTTCTACCGGTTGAAGATTCTCTACAGGATACGAGACTATATCTCTATTGACCTTCACATGAAACTCCGCGACAGCTTAGTGCTCTCTAAGTTCAACTATTGCATTACCTGTATATGGCCCCTGTATCTTGGAAAGGTCGGGTCGTTACGTCCCCTAAAATATGGTTGAGCGAAGCGATGGCTGATTCATATGTCATACTCGTGAACGGGTGCCGCCTGTGGAGGCTGGTCTGCTCTTGCATACTTATCTTATTTTTAGTATTATTCACTATAGTTTGACTTTGTTCTTCTAAAACAATTTTTGACTTTTACTAGAATGCTGTAGTGGTACTGTATGACATTGTGGAAATTGAAACTTTTGCCTGATGTAAATTAGTTAACCTAGAATTTTTTTTTTTACATTTTGTGGTTGTCTTCTATAAGTATGTTTTGTGTTTATTTGTAATGGAAAGTGTCCTGCTATGATCAGGCATTTTCCAATATTTTTGACGCTGTAAGGGAGAAAAGATCTGGACACTTGCTGAGTTTCTTGCCGGTTCTTCTCAGTACAAGATCTCCCGCCCAGAGTAGACTTACGAACCGATGGCATAGTGACATTCATAAGAGCTACTTGTAGCCTAAACTGAATAAAATGATTTTGAATTTGAATTTGAATTTGAATTGGTCTCCGCGACTTATTCAGAGAATCCAGAATACGTGTGCAAGGTATTGTTTCGTTGTTCCACCCAGAACACATGTAACACCATACATGAATAGATTTAATATCCTAAAAATGAAGGAGCGTCCAAAACTTTACCTGGCTTGCATGCTGTTTGATATTATTAAGAAACAATATCCTAATAAGTACCTGTTTGACAAGTTAACCTGGCGTTCTACTAATCGAAGAGTAAGGCCGTGCACCAACCCTCTTTCAATACTGGAACATAAAACTGCAGCTTTCCGTGGCAGTTTCAAATATAGTGCTACTAAGTGTTGGAACGATCTACATATAATAGGGACCATATTGTTAATTTATTTATTTGTTGTTTGTATTCACAGACATACAGCCTGTGATATCTACTTATTCAATACGTTTAAATATCTAATTATCTTTATGCACCATAGCAGCACTATGCAGACTTTTGTCTTTTAATATTTGTTACTTACAATTATAGGATTTTAGTACCAGGCAGTTTGTTATTATTAGTAAAATTTTAAATGCGAGTCACGTTGCGCATTTTCTCCACGGGTTTCGGCAGAATATCAGTGTTGTGACCTTGGTTGCAACAAAATAACTGAGTCGGAGCCCTTTGGTTGACTCGACACATACTACATATATGTTACACTAAGGTTGTATTTTTAGTTGCTATTTTTAGTTCTTGTTTTTTTTAAATGTGACTTTGTGCATTAGCTCAGTAAAATGAGCAGTCCCTGGATAGTAAAAAGTAGTAGGTGCGAGTCACACCTGAGACGTCAGTCCTTAGACTAACTCTAACTCTTAACTATTAAAGCTAGAACTACAGACCGCACTGTTGTTTCGCCTTCATCAAAACTGTTTACTTTCGCCCGTATATAGTTACCTATGCAATATTAAATAATTATTAAGGTAAGTACCTATTTATTTTTCTATTTCGAACTGACTTACACGTTCCAAAATATATATATTTAAAAGACTTTCTGACCCTCACGTTCACTTGACAGGCTGTCAAAAAAATCAGACCCTGCTTATTGCCGTAACAATCGTAATAGTACGATTACATGCCCATTCCAGTCCACGGTCGGTCATACATAACTTGGTGCTAGATGATTATTCACGCAGACACGGCGCTGTATTAGGCGAGGCGATGCCCACGTACTCCGCTTCAACAATTTAGGTGCTCATTGACACTAATTGTCGTCTGATTTTGAATAGCTCTATGCATAGTGCGGCTATAGCCAATCAATCAGGCGTTGCTTTTAAAAATTTTTTGGTTACAAATAACTTTTTGGACTTTAAAACAATTTAAAAATTATCGAAAAAGATTATAATAAAGGACCACGAATAAAACAAAAAATGTCGATATATAAAAGTGAGCCTAAAACCGAACCTTGAAGAAACCCTATCTCCCTTACAAATAAACAAAGAATAAGGTCCGAATAGTTATTCCGCGTTTTGTCTCTTTTACTCTAATTTGAAATGACGTTTGCATGACAGGAACAAAACACGGAATAACTATTCGGACCTTATTCTTTGTTTATTTGTAAGGCACTATATGTTTTTAACACCAGCCCCGATTCGGTTGAAAATCGGTTTGTAAACATAAGTCATAGTTAGTATACCTACAATAGTTATCTAACTAATCTTTCACCATACTCCATCATGTTTCACTTGTTTACAAAATAACTTTTCTAAACTATCCTCTAGTTTTGTGGTAGAAAGTCTTACGCTTCCAAGTAGATTAGTTACCTTATGATACGCAGTCTCGAC
Organism: Eudonia mercurella; assembly: GCA_963082485.1. Taxonomy (NCBI): domain Eukaryota; kingdom Metazoa; phylum Arthropoda; class Insecta; order Lepidoptera; family Crambidae; genus Eudonia; species Eudonia mercurella. The sequence goes on from OY720037.1 coordinate 14,635,489, forward strand.
TCTGTGAGAAGGTTGATTTCTAATCTATTATTAATTTCAATCCTAATTTCGTGGATACTTAATACTCAAAACAAAAGAATTCATTGGGAAATGTTGATTTAGGCTTTCGCTTACTGGTCGCCGTGCCAGCTGCAATAGATATATATGTCGTAGTTTTCCACCACACTGGGTCCTTCTCGATCACATTTGAAAACAAATTCATCGGAGTTAATTTTATTCGCTTTACAATTAATTGGTAATTATGATCATTGGAGCAGCTCGATGGTGCAGTGATTAACGCGCCCGGTCTGCGAGTGCTGAGGTTAACCAACTATCGCAAAGGCCGGTCATCGGATGGGTGACCAAAAAGTTATCATCTCGAGCTCCGTGCTTCGGAAGGCACGTAAAGCCGTTGGTCCCGGCTGCATTAGCAGTCGTTAACAACCACGAATCCGCACTGGGCCCGCGTGGTGGTTTATGGCCAGTTCTCCCTACCCATCCATAAGGAAGGCTCGTGCCCCAGCAGTGGGGACATAAAATGAGCTGATGATGATGATGATTATTGGAAACGCTATCCGCTCCTATGCTGGTCTGGAATATGAAAATACCTAATGTATCAGCTCCTAGCTTCCCGTGCATGCCGTAAGAGCCGGCTAAGGGCCAAGGGTTCCAAGATGCTCGCACATCAGGCGATCGTAACCTATCACCGATGTAAATGCTTAATTGCTAAATTGGGCGTCGAGGTCACAACGGCGAGTTTACTCAAAATTGGTGATTTTGATGCTCTGTCTCGTAGGTAAATACACTGATAAAACTGGCAATCATAAAAGACGTGAATTCAGCTTAAAGAAAGATGAATTAACTCCACGGACGGAGCATGTGATTCACCATAAAGAACGATGATAATACTGATGTTGATGATAACGGCATTACCCGCGACTTCTTTCGCGAAGACTACACTATCCCACAGGAACCTGTTACCGGGATAAAAAGTATCCTATGTTCTAGTCCGGGTCATGGTCTGTCTATGTACAAAGGTTCATACAAATCCGTTCAGCCGTTCTCGAGTTTTGCGCTTAGCAACATTCATTTTTATTTATATAGATTATCATACTAATTTATGAGACAGTGGACTCTTTTCTATTACATAGTGTTATTATTTGAAGAAGACAATGTTATTTTATATGACCAATTATTAAGAAGATAAGTATCATAATATTGCATTGTTTACCCTAACAATTCGATTCCATCTTAACACATTTCAGTTCTAGCGTAATATTGACTTATTATTTACATATTTTAGGACAACGCATCTATTTTAAACCAACGTCACGATATTTTAAGATTAAGCCAAAATTACATGTTTCTCAGTGTAGGTTTGTATGTAAGTATAGCCTCTCGTATATACTGTTTCACCGCTTAATGACTAACAGAGTAGCGCCGGCTACACACTGCACCTTATATGGCGATTGTCACTTGTTTATCTGCTTTAAATTTACGATAAGCGTGGGCGTACTTAAATTATATTAAATAATAATTAAATGCAATGAGTAGTTATAATTATAACCAATTGTTCGTACGAGCAATATTAGAATGTCATGTCATGATACTCGTGTTAGACATAATGGCACAACGTAGCCTAATAAACCTCCACTGGTAATAATATCGATGATTGAAACTCCAGTACAACGTTGTTTGAAACGCATTGTATTATTTTCTTTATTTATATAATCATACAAGTACAGTAAATTATCATCAGCTCATTTATGTCCCCACTGCGTTGGGGCACGAGCCTTCCCTATGGATGGATAGGGAGAACGGGCCGTAAACCACCACGCGGGCCCAGTGCGGATTGGTGGTTGTTAACGACTGCCAATGCAGTCGGGACCAACGGCTTTACGTGCATTCCGAAGTACGGAGGAGCTCAAGGTGATAAATTTTTGGTCGCCCATCCGATGATTGGCCTTTGCGAAAGTTGCTTAACCTAAGCAATCGCAGACCAGGCGCTGTTGGAGCTCCGGAGCTCCTCGCACGAGTTAGGAGCTCGATGGCGCAGCGGCTAGCGCGTTCGGCTTGCGATCTTGCCCGCTAAGCAACTTTCGCAATGCCGGGTCGCCTGATGGGTGACCAATTAAAAACATCTCGAGCTCCTCCGTGCTTCGGAAGGCACGTTAAGCCGTTGGTCCCGGTTGTTGTCGTAAGATGGCAGTCGTTAAAACCCACCAACCCGCATTGGGCCAGCGTGGTGGGTTATGGCCCAATACCCCCACGTGCTACTGCTACTGTATAGTAAATATGGTATGGTAAATAATCTGTTTCTAAAAGAGTCAACACCCACGTAAGAGTTTCTCATCATGTATTCTTCTGTTATGTTTAAATATGTTTATTTAGTCTTTTTTTTTATTTTGCTTAAGGCGAAGAGTAAGGCACACTAGCGCCACCAATTGATAATTTGACAATTACTAACGGACCGGATCTTTTTTTAAACATTGCGTACCGTCCGATAACAGGAAAGCATCCATACTTATTTATTTAATAATTGTGCACTACTTTTTGTTGCGTGGTTTATGCACAAAACGGGTTATCAAATTAAATCCATTAGCGGCGCTAGTGTGCCTTACCCTTCGCCTTAATAGTATATTGTATTATTATCATTTAATTAAGTATAATGTTTGCTTAATTAAATGATATATACCTACAGGTATATATTAGTTCTTACTGTGTAGTTCATGTTTTAACTACGTTCTTTGTCGCACCACGTTGCAATTTTTCTGCCTAGTCCTTAGGTCGACTGGTAGAGAATGTCATTTGGCATTAAGTCCGCCTTTTGTACTTATTTTAATATAGTGCAATAAAGATTAAATAAATAAATATAAGTTAATACCATCGAAATTTATCATTCCGAATATTTTATATGAAATTCTCGAATCAACAGGTGACGTTCGTATTTGTTCCCCCAAAAACTTTCCGTAGAGTAGGTAATTTAAAACATAAAAAACATTTTTTTTTGTATTTAAACTATCATGGTCACTTGCAATAGAGTTATTATTAACGTGATTCTTACCATGTGTATCGTGCCGGTAGCGGATTGTTTAGAGGTCGTTGAAGCAAAGTTACTGAATAGCAACATCTCGATGGATTACGCCAAATTATTGCATCACTGTTTGTCGGCGAACTATTTTGTATACCAACGTCAGTACTACCTTCAAATTGACGGGGTGGCTATGGGCAGTCCTGTGGCTCCAGTGGGCGAACATCTGGATGGAGTATTTTGAAGAGCGCGCTATCGCTGTCGCACCCACGTCAATTAAGCTGTGTACAAGGTACTTGCTAGTACTAGATACTTGCTGGTGGTCGGCGCGATGTCGAGGTTTATTTGGCAAGTCAGAATGGTATACATCCGAAAATAAATTTCACTTTTGAGATGGAAGAAAACAGGAGCTTGGCATTTCTCGACGTCATGGTGCGAGTGCGGGATGACGGTTCTCTTGGCCACTCTCTCTCTCTATACAGGAAAGCTACACACACTGATCGCTATCTTAACGCAACCTCACATCACCACCCAAGACATCTTGGCTCTGTAGTATCATCCTTGACTATCCGTGCATACGACTTGTGCGATGATGAAACTTTGCACGATGTATTAGTACATGTGCCTTGATCTCACCTGATGTTAAGTGATGATAAGGCCAATGATGGAAGCGCACTTCACCCGGGAACCTCAACTAGTGAGGCACTGGCTATTTTATCTCTGGCTGCCGGAACACAACAATGCTACAAACATTGATGTTATGACGACATATTTAGATAAGATGGTGGTAGCTAGCCAGGCGGACAAACAAGCCCTATCACCAACCAAACCGAGTACACAAACATGTACCCCCCGCTGGGAATCGAACCCGGGACCTTCTGGGTCTAAACCGGTAGTCTTAGCCGCTAAACCACAGAGGTGGTTAAATGTCCGGCATGTTCTACAGAAGAGTGGATACAAAGGGAAGGTAGTACCATCTAGACACAAACTCAAACACCATAAGTAGGTACAAGGTAGACAGACAACCAGTATATTTGCCGTATATGAAGGGAGTGACAGATAAGGTCTCAAACATACCAATAAGGATAACTGCTCGACTTTCACCAACGATGGTTCCTCATTGTTAAAGGAAAGCGAAGCCGTAACCATGAACAACAAGTGCTTTGTTAGAAAACAAAATACAAACTCCAAGGCAAAGTTCTGAGCATAACTGTAGCTGACAAAGTCGAATGTCAATGTCATGTGGAACGCGGACGCCAATAAAATACTCTCGGATTATCTCTGTTATTCCACGTTGGACGCTGGTATAGTGACTATTCCCGAATAGGCAAGCTACTCCGAGAATAGTGCGTGGTAAAACGAAATTTCGATTTATTAATAAGTACTCAATCAATACTAACTTCACTCCTTTTAGAAAAGTAGTACAATGTTTGCGGTCGCCGAAAGATAGTTTTCCCTTGGAAAAACCTGGTGTATACAAGATCGATTGCAGCTGCGGTAGCTTCTATATTGGCCAAACGAAACGTACAGTCGCCTGCCGAATTAAAGAGCACATTAAAGCTGTCAAGAACAATGATACGCAAAAATCGGCCATTGCTGAATATCTGATCCAGTCGGGTCCTAATCACTGGATTGAGTTTTACAACCCTCAGATAATTTCGACAGAATGCCACACGTACCTAGATTGGTGAGAGAAGCGATTGAAATTACGAAATACAAAAATTTCAATCGTGAAGATGGATTCAAACTGTCGCGTGTCTGGAATCCAGTGATTAGTCTTGTTAAAAACCGCAAAAACAACAATAAAGCCGTTTTGCGTTCCGATACTGTGAGTGTAGAGTGTCGTGAGCAATTTCGAGTGAATAGTGACTTAGTAACCGGTGCCGGTGGTACGGGCATCGCAAAAAACGACTAAGGAAGAGGGTAGATCGTTTTGTCTGCTCATAAAAAAACTCACCCGCATTAACTTCAGTAATTCCGTGATCATGGGCGCATGCACCTGTGCCGAAATATCGGATACTCACATAATAATAACATGGTAAGAATCCCGTTAATAATTACTTTATTTTTTTGTTAAGTACTTTTAATTAATTAATCTGCGGTGCCGTTTGAAGTACTTGCGTCTATATCACAAAAAGACTAAACACTTTTAACCTGTAAGTGCGTAATGGTGGTGGCGTGGCGGGATGCTTGTGGTACAGTTGCGCGCATCGAGGCCAGCCGTGCAGGAAGGCCTTACATGGTGATGTGGCTTTTTATCCCACCACCGTTACACACTATGACATCACGGCAGATGTCGCGATTGAAATGTGGATGATGTGCTTAACACGCGTTAAAATTTGTTGTGTGCCCGCATCTTTGTATGCGTGCAACTTTTAAATTATTATCTTATAATAATCCAAAGTTAAACTTCGCCAGCTCTGGATTCTGCTATTTTAAAACACCTATCGTTTCTTAGGGGCCTAAAATTAGCCTATTATTAAATTGGACTATGGGTAAAACGTCAGAATGTGGCCGCTGAGGTATAATTGAAAACGTTTTAAACTAGCAGAATGGATTTTTTTTTAGAGAGTTTACTGAACGCGGCGGTTTTGCTCAGGCGGCATTTTCAGCGTCACCTGGCTTTTTTGGGGGCGGCGAGAAACTTAAACGGTTCCTCAAGCCGTGTGAAACGAAACACCGGTAGAGGTGTTCTAGAGGGAGTGGCATCACGTCACCCACTAGCTTTTTCAACACTTTTTTTCAACACTTTGTCTTTTTTCAAATTGTAATTTGTTCGCAACAATATTTGCGTAAAATTATATGTAAATAATGACACTTTTAAGTTCTAACTATCTAGAATGAACCGATCTCATAAGGCTTCTTGCGGAAGTTTGGACGCTGTATGAGGTTCATATTAGTTACTAACATCTGGGTGCCAACTGGTGCCAACAATGTATTTATTTAAACGATATTATTAAAAAAGTCAACATTTGACATGAGAGTTATTTTATTTTTTTATTAGGTAGCAATGATTGAAAATTCTAATGTTTCTTGCTAACTAGAGACTGGATTGAAGGCCTATTTACTTTATAGTTAAATGTTAAATCCAGCTTCCTTTTTTTTAAATATATATTTTACTGTGTTTACCACAGCGCCTTGATCTCACCTGATGTTAAGTGACGATAAGGCCAATATTGGTAGCGCACTTCGCCCGGGATCCTCAACTACTGAGGCACTGGCTATCTTATCTCTAGCTGCCGGAACTCAACAATGCTACAAACATTGATGTTAGTGCGACATATTTCGATAAGATGGTGGTAGCTAGCCAGGCGGACAAACAAGCCCTACCACCAACCAAACCGAGTACACAAACAAGTATCGCGCTGGCAATCGAACCCGGGACCTCTGGTCTTAACCACTAGACCACAGAGGCGGTAACACAGCACCAGTTATCGTAGAATACTAAACATAAAATATCAGCCATTTCTTTTTCAATCACATCGCACGCGCTTAGCATTTATTAGCTAACAAAACGTAAACGCCAAAGCCGTCCCGAAAGCCTCTCAGAAATAAAACTTTGTTATTGGTGCATTAAAAAAGTATAAATGGGTCGCCGTCGGAGCAAAGCCGTATAAGGCTGTACGGCTTTTTATCCCGCACCGTTACGCCTCTGCTCATCCATGACATCACAGCCTGGCTTAAAACCCGGTCGAACATAAGCGGCAGCGTTATTTTTTAAAGTAAGGGACAAAATCGCATGATACGAGTATACTTTGTACTCGTAGGTACTCTATAATTAAAATTGGAAATTAACTGAAATTGAAAATTGTTAATACTACACATTATAGGCCTTTCCATTATAAAATTGTGTGTACTTTTTTTATGTAACTACTTGACGTTCATAAGTGAAATTTATATGCCTAAATTGAATAAAGGATTTTCATTTCATTTCATTTCATGCCTCTGTGTGATTGATATCTTCTGATAGCAACAGGAACCAGTCACTGATAGTGATTTATTCATTATTTACTACCTTGTTACTACGTGTATTCTGAACCTATCATACCTACTATTTGTAATACAATCTTTGTGACTGGAGTATAGGGAATTAAGGAGATGTAAAAGTAAGTAAGTAAATAATTAAATAGCCTACGACTGTCCCACAGCTGGGCAAAGGCCTCCATTATAAATCAAGTCATCACTACAATTGATGGGTAAATGGCTTAATCACCACGCTTGTCAAATGTGGGTTGGTGAACACAATCCCGGGTTATGCTTTGAAATCTAAAATCGAAATCTGAAACATACTGCCCGATCTGACTGGAAATTGAATCCGGGACCTCCGGGTATTGGGCGAGCGCTTTGCCACTCGGCCACCGAGCACCGAGGCGATCGGGAAGGGGAGGCGTTAGGGATAGAGGTGACCATGTGGAACGTATAGGAATGCTCACTGCCCACGTACAGAATTACAGTCTACACTTTACGTAGCTTCAGCCTCAGTGGAGCGAGCAAACTACGGAAACTAAACTGAGGATTAAAATTGTAGCCATAGCTTACTGTTATTTATTTATTCATTTATTGTAACAGTTGTAGTAACAATTTGTAACAATTTGTAGACACAGTTACAGAATACAATTCCACACATTTTCATAAGTTAATAGATGCTATTGGTTATTTCTGGGCAACAAACCTATAAAGTATTGTTCCTTACAGTATGAAGCTGAACCCAAATGGCCAATGTAATTAGAGCATAATTTAGGTAAATGGTGTCTCATAGGTAATCGGTCTAGAGTTTTGTTATAGAGGAATAGTGTATCGAATTAACCATGTTATAACTTTGGTAAGTCTTCAACAGACTTCGTCAAACTATTAAGAAACGTATCACAGATCGAAAGCTTTAACAGTATTGAGACATTAACTTTTTTGTTGGTCCGCCTCCGCTTGCGTATGGCTGCTTGTTATCTTTTACGGAATAACTGAGGAGCTAACTTAGGACTGGAATGAAGTCTGATTAGATTTCAGAAGACAAGCCTTGCTCTAGTAAAAATAAGTTAAAATGAAGATTAGTCAACATATAATTATCCATTATGTATTTGTACAGTAACTTACATTTTTTTACGGTTGGTTGGTAGTAAGGATTGTTTGTCCGCCTGGCTAGCTGTAGCTACCACCGTCTTATCTAAATATGACGCCATAACATCAATGTTTGTAGCATTGTTGTGTTCCGGCAGCTAGAGATAAGATAGCCAGCGCCTCAGTAGTTGAGGATTCCAGGTGAAGTGCGCTTCCACCAAATGGTCTTATCATCACTTAACATCAGGTGAGATGAAGGTGAAGTGCTTCATCAACATCATCAGCTTATTTTATGTCCCCACTGCTGGGGCACGAGCCTTCCCTATGGATGGATAGGGAGAACGGGCCATAAACCACCACGCGGGCCCAATGCGGATTGGTGGTTGTTAACGACTGCTAATGCAGCCGGGACCAACGGCTTTACGTGCCTTCCGAAGCACGGAAGAGCTCGAAATGATACATTTTTGGTCACCCATCCGATGACCGGCTTTTGCGAAAGTTGCTTAACCTCAGCACTCGTAGACCGGGCGCGTTATCCACTGCGCCATCGAGCTCCTCCCGCCCGAAGTGCTTACTCGTAAGATATATTTAGTAGTTTATAATTATTTTAGGTGAAGTGCACTTATTTGTTATACAATCGAACATTTCATCACGCACAATGAAATTTGGTGATACGATTCTTTGTCGTCGAAGATGAAATGGTCTACCAGCACACGTTTTCCTTCCTTCCTATGACATGGGGTCCTTCAAACGAGGCGTGAAGAGGCACCTTGTGGGCCGGAGTAAGGGGGTGTCTGATGCTGCGTTGTTTTCGCGCTGCACCAGTTGTCCTCGCGTCTAGACTCCATTTCCACTTAACATCAGGTGGAATGGAGTCATTTGCCGAGCTAGGTATAAAAAAAACAATCAAAATAATGAGAGTAACTAATCAAAGCGTCATGTGAACTGGATATGTCAACATGGACGAATTCTCGTTGTTGAAGATAAGAGTGCCGCGACGCGACCTACTGAACTTGTAACTGTGTGATAAGGGGTGTAGTTGCTAAATCGGTTCGTTTTGTAGTTGCTAACTTATGGAACGAAATAAAGAGTTAAAAAAAAGTTTTTTTAACGATCTTTTGTTTTGAAAATTTTTTCAGTGGACTTTTTTTTTGTTAGCATATATTCCCAAACGTCTGTCAACATTTATGAATTTCCCTTAGGCATTTCCATTAGGCAATTCGCCTGTGGTTTTAGAAGTTTAAATTTTGTTTGGGACACTATCAACGGACAAAATCCAAAACCCCGAAAGCGTTCAGCTCGAATTGCAGAATCGCTTCGAGTGCCTAAATTACTGCGAACATGTGGACGAATACAGCAACAGGTTCGTGGAAACTGTCCAAACGGTTGGGTCCAAGTTCTTTAAAACCCACCGTGCAAAAGGAACCAAAAAGTTCTCAGACTATACCCAAAAACTAATGGAAGAGCGGCGCGCAATGGTTCTGTTTTCCTCGGGTGATGCGTCTCAGTTTCGGCGGCTAAATAGGCAGATCTCGAAGTCTATGACTCGCGACACGCGCCGATTTAATACTGACCGTATTAAAGAGGCCATTGAGCGGAACAAAGGCTCAAAGTGTTCGCAAGAGATCTGGGTATTGGGCAGTGCCAACTGACGACGCTGAAAACTGATGATGGCAGAACTGTCACGACCAGGTCCGATGTTATGGGAGAGGTCGAGAAGTTTTATGGACAGCTTTACACATCCACACGGCCACCTGTACAAAGCTTATCTAAAATCTCTTAGTTATGATTATTTACATACTTTACATTTAAAAGAAATGAATATACAAAAATTTAATTATTATAGATATAGGTACATAAGTAATTACCTTATTTTATATAATTTTACGCAAATATTGTTGCGAAGAAATTACTATTTGAAAAAAGACAAAGATTGTTCGCAACAAAATTTGCGTTAAAAATTATTTGAACATTTATAAATAGCTTGCTTACTTCTTAACTGATCTTTAATATTTGTAAAAATATTATGATCGGACGTTAGTGGCGGTTTTGTTGACATTGAATGGGCGCCTTTGGCTTTCAAAGTAAAAAGTGTTGAATAATGTCGGCGGGCTGGTTAGAACCACGATAGCTCAATTGGAAGAGCACCTGACCCGAAATGTCAGAAGGGTGCAGGTTCTAATCCAGCTCGTGAAATTTTTTTCAACATTTGTTTTTTTTGTATTAAACTGCAAACAAGGTTTGCAGTTTAATGCAAAAAACCAAAAAAGAATTTAACGCAAACTACCCAAGCTAGCAATTTGAAAAAAGACAAAGTGTTAAAAAAATTCCACGAGCGGGATTTGAACCCGCACCCCATTTCTTAGTTATTAAGTTGACGGCTAACGGAGCTATAGAGATTAAATCACAATAAATACCTCGCATCCAACCCGAGCATCAAACTATCCGTAAAATTAAAGTTAATCAATTATTACGAATACTCGCGTTTAATTTCTATATTTGATTTATATCCTAACTTGCTTAATAGTGTTCGCGTATACTTTAGAAAACAATATCTATCCGTAACGAGTAATATTCATCCATTTCCTTTTAAACATTATTCAACATAATTTTACGAATCCAGTGGATGCAGTTACTGGAATAGCTTGTGACATAATAAGAACACGTCGGCTGCCGGTTATTCCTGACCGCGTGACACGAGCACACGAGAGCGGTTTGACTCACGGCAAGGTTTGTTTGTTTGTTTTGCCCATTGCCCATGTCACAAAATAAGGAGGACCCAGAAGTTAACCTTTATGTATTACATACCGCGCTCGAGCAACGCACACATAGACCAATTGCACGGACACGGATCTCGGAACAGCTCAGGGTGCCTGATCCGATCCGAACCCTTCGGATAATAAAAGGGCACAAGGACACGCACTAGTGCGTGACGCCATTCCCTCTGGAAAACCTCCGAAGGTTTCACACGGCTTGAGGAACCCTTTAAGTTTCTTGCCGCCCCCAAAAAAAGCCCGGTGAAGCTGAAAATGCCGCTTGAGGTTATCAGCAAACTCTCTCAAAAAAAGCTCAGGGTGTTTCGGTGTATTCACTTGATTCCGTTTACGAAAACGAAAATTAGTATGGCATTGAAGCAGCGCCTCCTGGCGGCATACGAGACGGGTTAAAATTTTGCCATACAAATTCTTGTTTTCGGTAACGCGATCGAATGGCGAATGGAACTTGCACTAGCCACCCAGAACTGTTGCGAGATTTCGTGCCCGTGAGAGGTTGTTTGAGCTTGCCTTCTGCAATCTCTTTTTTTTGTGCCTATATCCTGTCGGAATGCTTTTCAGGTAGGCTACTCTTGACGCAAACTCAATCTCAATACAATTCCAATCCCAAATCTAAAAAATTCAAATGGCACTATTAAAAGCGATAATAGCGCTACATTGCAATTAAATTGCGTGGAAATTGAGTGAACAAATTATTATCGAGATGGGGCGTTCCGAAATTGCGAAACTTATCCCAATATCGATACATATTAATCGCATTGGCATTGTATTGAGATTGAGTTTGCGTCAAGAGTAGCCTACCTGATCGACCCGCGAGGCCGGCGACACGCAATACGGTTTGAACAGGGTTCCCTACGCCATATCGAATACCAAATGATCGAAAATCAAAATATCGAACACTATTCATCGAACGGTCCAAAAATCGAACGTTCAAAATATCGAATTTACAAATAATCGAACGTTCAAAATATCGAATGCTCAAAATATCGAACGCTCAATACATCTAATGATTAATTTATCGAATATGAGTTTTTTACATCATGAACATCTATTCAGCTTGTCAAATTGGCAAAACTAAAGGATTCCTGGTTGACTGTGTGATATAGTAACGTAAAATTATGATAAAAACACTTTTTTGTGAATATGTTTTATTTATTTATATTAATCATCTTAGCGGTAACTTGTACTATTAGGTACATAATATAAGCATGAAATCACCTGTATTTAATAAATTCAATAAAATTTCATATAGCCTAATTTTCGAACGAAGCTATCAAATATTTTTTGTTTTACCCACTAACGGAGTAATATTTTGTAAACGCAATGCAGTTTATTTATAACTTCATAGCAGCAGTCTTGTTCTGCCAGTTTATGAGTGAATTAAGTATTTTTGTGCTGAAACGTTAGTAATTTTTGAAAATAATGTCTGTTGGGGCCCTCTATAAGCCTGTGCAGTCACAACAAAGAAAAACAGTACTAATTTTGGACGGCTATGTTATGGCGGTGAACAAAAACGTTGCTCAAACATTCTATTGGTATTGTTCACACAAATATAAAAATAGTTGCAGCAGTACGGCAATAACTACGCTACAGCAAGGAGCAGAGGAGCATTTGTTAAAAAGTTATAATACAAAACATAATCATGCGCCAGACCCGAGCAAGGTAGATGAATTAAATTTTCGGACTTCCATCAAACGTGAAGCATCTACTTCACTTGATCAACCGAGCCAAATTATACAACGCAATGTAGCAAACATTTCAAAATCAAGTTGTTGTGCTCTTCCTAATAAGTACGCGTCTGCACAAATTATACGACGGGCAAGAAAATCAGAGAGACCGAAGGAACCTACCTCTCTTGATGATGTAAATGTTCCCGAAAAATTGCGTGAAGTCGACGGTGAAAGATTTTTTGGGTGTCAAGTAAAAGTTGGAGATGAATTTATTTTGTTATTTGCTACAAAGTCAAATTTAAAGTTATTAAATAGATCAAAATTATGGGTTGTGGATGGAACTTTTGAGACTTGTCCTATATTATTTATTTAGTTATATAGTATCCATGGTTTTGTAGACAAGGGACCAAGTCGTCAAATGGTACCTCTGGTTTACGCATTCCTTTCAAAAAAAACCCAGAGTTGCTATTTAAATTTCTTACAAAAGCTTAAAGCTTACGCTTTAGATAATGAAATTGATCTAAATCCTCACATTATAATGACTGATTTTGAGATGGCAGTTATTAATGCCGTAAAACAAGAATTCCCAGAGGCGCAACATAGAGGTTGCCTATTTCATCTTGGACAGAACGTATGGCGACAAGTTCAGCAGCATGGTCTGCAGCGTCAATATGGTGAAGATGCTGAGTTTGCTTAAAAATTGCGACATCTAATCGCACTCGCGTATTTGCCACATCAAGAGATACCGGAAGCATTTGATAAGTTAAAAAATGAAGTATTGCCTACAGAGGCAAATGATGTTACCGAATGGTTCGCTAAATATTACGTTTATGGTAAGTATACTTCCACTGAAGCAGACAATAATAAAATCGTCATAACTCGCTCAGAACCAATGTTCCCGCCTTCTCTGTGGTCAGTATTTGACATGAATAGGCTGGGCTTGCCGAGAACTCAAAATCATATTGAAGGGTGGCACAGAAGGTGGAACACAATTCTGGATAAAAAAAAGTGGGGTCTTTACGCGACAATTGAATTTTTAGTAAAAGAGCAAGCTGTTACTAATAGAAATATTGAAAGGGCCAATGCGAGTTTGGAACTACCTAAGAAGAAAGGAAAAAGAGATGACATAGCCATTAATAATGTAATTAACAAAAAGAATGACGTGGATTTGTTAGACTTTTTACGCGCAATCGCAATACATACCAAATTATAAATATTATTTTTATATCCTATTATTAGCTAGATGTTATCTCATGCTTATATTATGTACCTAATAGTACAAGTTACCGCTAAGATGATTAATATAAATAAATAAAACATATTCACAAAAAAGTGTTTTTATCATAATTTTACGTTACTATATCACACAGTCAACCAGGAATCCTTTAGTTTTGCCAATTTGACAAGCTGAATAGATGTTCATGATGTAAAAAACTCATATTCGATAAATTAATCATTAGATGTATTGAGCGTTCGATATTTTGAGCATTCGATATTTTGAACGTTCGATTATTTGTAAATTCGATATTTTGAACGTTCGATTTTTGGACCGTTCGATGAATAGTGTTCGATATTTTGATTTTCGATCATTTGGTATTCGATATGGCGTAGGGAACCCGTTTGAACAGGCGACCGTTTAAATTGCAAAAATAACAATTAGTTACAGCGCATTCTATTTTCTTTGTCTCTCGGCAAACTTGTGTTTCGGCTGTTGTCGGATTTCTATCAGTTATACTTCTCCTTTACTTATTACTTATTAATCTATACTAATATTATAAAGCTGAAGAGTTTGTTTGTTTGTTTGTTTGTTTGTTTGGTTGAATGCGCTAATCTCAGGAATACTAGTTCGAATTGTAATTATTTTTGTGTTGAATAGTCCATTTATTGAGGAAGGCTATAGGCTTTACATCACGCTATGGCTAATAGGAGTGGAGCAGCAATGAAAAATGTTGCGAAAACGGGAAAATATTTTTTATGAGAGCTTTCCTTGCGTGCGTTAATTATTGTTGTAGCATTGCAGATAGATAGCATAAAGGGAAATCTATTGTGTTATACCAGGGCTTGGAAACCGGTTAATTTTTTGAACCAGTTTCACGAAATTATGCATGGAACTTTATTAAAAAGGTTACGTTCCATTGAACCGGTTTTTGAACCGGTTTACAAAAAATGGGTTTTTTTAATAAACCGGTTAAAGTTTAAAATGATAAATACTTGATTTACGTTTTCGCCCCATATTGATAGGATGCGCGCAACTATCAAAATGAGATAGCGCTCGCGACGCAACACTGGTGCGCGCCGCGCGGGTATTTCGTCTAACAAGCTACAACAAGTCGCAGCCAGCGATTGCTAAAAAATAAACCGGTTTATTTAGGTTCGAAATATCGCTCCTATTTGGTTCCGCTCCGGAACGGTACTTTACGATAGTACAGGTTTTACCCTAATCAAACCGGTTAATTTTGAACCGGTTTCAAGCCCTGTGTCATACGTCATTTATTTACGATTTATAGTTCTACAGCTACAACAATAATTAAACAACATGATAAATATAATAATGAATGAACATGGAAAGTAATATTCGATTAATCATTCGGTGATGCAAGGGATTACAGGGAGACAAAATAGAAGCACTGTAGTTTTAATGAAAAATCTAACAATTCTTGTTACAAAAATAGATATAACTTAAGCCTTGTTCGATGGCCGATTGGTAAACCGGTCTCGAATTTAGAAAGTAGACACAGCAAGTCACCATTCGAATTAGCTTGTTGGGACAGCCACCAACTTCATTGTTAGCAGCTTACCCCCAACAAGACGGTACATATCTGAGACGTCCTAAACACGTCATTGATGGCCCTGATGATCCCATAATAGTTACGAACGCACTTCCGCCCAAACCTCAAAATACTAAAAAAAAATAACATGCAAACAAATCGTCATCATCATCATCAGCTCATTTTATGTCCCCACTGCTGGGGCACGAGCCTTCCCTATGGATGGAGAGGGGGAACGGGCCATAAGCCACTACGCGGGCCCAGTGCGTATTACCATAGGCTTTACGCGCCTTTCGAAGCACGGAGGAATTCGAGCTGATAAATTGTGTGTCACCCATCCGATGACCGGCTTTTGCGAAAGTACTTAGCAATCGCAGAAATAAGCCCTTAAAAATATAGGCTTAAATACTTACCTTCTTTTTGAATGTTCCAGACGCTTCAAACAACGTCATTGCAGTGGCGGCATCAGCTCGCTTCGGTAACGAATTGGCCATCCTGCTGCGAGGTCCTCGTGAGAAGACCGCCAAGAGAGAAGAGCTTTTGCACGTCAAATGCACCGACGAAGCATCTATCTCCCTCTTTTACTACAGGAAGAGTAATAAGGGTAAGTTGTATTCATTCATTTGTTTCAATTACTTTTTTACTTTTCTTTATTTTTGATGTTGGTTTTCTGAACGTAAACGGCCATCATGGTAATCCAAAACATAAAAAAAATACTAGGCTGTTGGTGATGTCACTACGCCATCGGTAGTTTATAGAGCAGGAGATTTTGTACTAAGCAGGAACCGGCAGGAAACTCGGAAAGGACATATCTTATCTCCCTCTATCTCTATCTATCTCTATCTTTGACATCACTAGTCATTTAGTTACAGCAAAATAAAAATTATCCAAATGCTTTTTCTGATTACTTCAGCTCGCCTGATTCTTATTTTACAAGATGCTGTATAGAATTATTTTAAAATACCATACATACTTTAAAGCGGTGCTTGGATTTTCAGTAGCACAATTTCAGTATTTACTAACGTTTAGCTGATATCCTACGTTCAATGTTTGTCTTGCGCTGCACTCTAACTGCCTGACCAGTCGTTAACACCTATTTCGTGTACTCTCACAACATTTAACGAGCAGCACAACATAGAGTTCTAATATTGGGAGACTGCCAAATAGCGTTTGCACTTTGTTAAACATAATTTTTCTAGATAATAAAGAATAATATATAGTTGCGTGCAAAATAATCGACTCACTTCTACGTTTTTTCAAACGGTGGAGTCAAAAGAGTTATTTACACAAATAAATGACCTTGTTTGTTTTTCTTCTTTTCCACGTTGTAACCCAATTAATAGAAGAAAGGTAGGGTAGGTCTCTTGTCAGTTGACAGCTCCAAGGTCACGCGCGCAGGTCAGCTTCCACCCTACCACTCCAGCGGTACTTGAGCGGTACCTCCGACCGATCGGTCGACCCAAGTATGCTGTCTTGACGCTTCGATTTTCCCTCATTCGCAGCAATTTCTTTCCCCATTTGCAAGAGGCTGCAATGGACAAAGGAAAGTGGCTAGTTCTCATATCGAGGGCCAAGACTCACTATGGGTCCCTGCGCCAATAGAGTAGTAGTAGTAGAGTAAGGTTTTTTTTGTACGGAAGTGTAGAATATTGACTATCATGCATGATTTCATTCTAGTGTCCCTGGACAACCAGTATCAGTGGTAGCTTGAATTCCGTATCATGGGGTCTGGGCTCGCATGCCCGCAGCACTAACATCAACAGCATACTGCTGGTGATGTCTTCGACGTTGTAGAACAAAACAATTAGTTTTAGTTTGTACTTAAGGCATTTTTGTAAGACAAGTTTGTATATACAGACCCAGGCAATCTCTTTTTGCTTAGTTAATTTATTTTATAGTATACCCTAAAATTAGTTATTTAGCTTACATTTTTGGACTTAGACTAAGTTTTTATGCTGCAATCAATTATCTTATCTTAAAAACTTTAGAATAAGTATGGTGGGTCGTTTTTTTTGGACCGAAGTGTACAATTTCATTAGCAAAATTGACTATCACGATTTCCTTCTAGTGTCTCTCGAGAGCCAGTACGGTGATAGCTTGAACTCCGTATCATGGGGCCTGAGCTCGCACGCCAGGAGCACCCTACTGCTGGTGGTGACTTCCGAGAAAGTCAAACTGTTCGTCGGCTGCCACGCCCTCCACTCGCACGCGATGCACAAACACAATCTGCTGGTTGGTTTGAGCAGTCAGCAGGTCAAAGTTGTAAGTAAACCTCTTTGCGTTCTTAAAAAAGTTTTTTGTGTAGATTGAGGTGGCAGGATTACCTGCCAGGGTGCTTACTAGACTAGTGTGAGTTTCACTAGCTATTCGATTTCGATCACGTTACTTATACGAACACGAAAATTTGAATTTAAAATTTAAACTCTTCTCGTATGTCGCCAGGAGGCGATGCTTCAACACTATACTAATTTTTGTTTTCGTTAACTCTAATGTATCTAATATCAAATGAAATGAGTTTCGGTGAGCACAGGCACACAGAATGGCTCAGCCTTAGGCCTATGTGTCCTGCATATTGTGATCCGGTTTGAACGTTTGTGATCCAGTTATGTAATCTGATCCAGTTATATAGAGCAATGAGAAATCGGTGTTTTCACAAATTCATAGTGAAAGCACATTCTTCGAAGGTTTTCTAGAGGCTGGCATAACGCTAGCTTGTCAACCTTATTAGATTTTCGTTTGTTTCGTTTGTTCGAGCAGCATCACTAATACGGCTAAGTTTCAACTTGACCATTCCATAAGCGGTAATAAGCTCAGTGACAAACCTTAAGGCAGATATGCAAGGCATGTAATAAATTTTTACAACGACCATAGATAAATATTGAGAGAAAGTAGAGCATAATGTAACATTAACATTTACCATGTCTCATCACTTGTTTAACTACATAAAATTTAACAATTGATTTGTATTATTAACGCCTAACTTAACTATCTTAATGCCTCAGTGGCCGAGTGGCAAAGCATCATCATCATCATCATCATCATCATCATCATCATCATCAGCCTATAAACGCCCCACTGCTGGGCACAGGCCTCCCACGTGAACAATAGCACGTGGGGATATTGGGCCATAACCAGCCACGCTGGCCCAATGCGGGTTGGTGGGTTTTAACGACTGCCATCTTACGTCAACAACCGGGACTAACGGCTTAACGTGCCTTCCGAAGCGCTGAGGAGCTCGAGATGTTTTTTTAATTGGTCACCCATCAGGCGACCCGGCATTGCGAAAGTTGCTAAGCGGGCAAGAACGCAAGCCGAACGCGCTAGCCGCTGCGCCATCGAGCTCCTCATTGGCAAAGCGCTCAGCCTGATACCCGAAGTACAATTCGGGCAAAGTGTTTTTCGGGCTTTTTCGATGCATAGGTACCCTGGGTTTGTGATCACCAATCCCGCATTTGGCAAGGGTGTGATTAAACCATTAGCCATCAATTGTAGTGATAACTTTATTTTAATAATGGTCGCCTTTGCCCAGCCGTGGTACAGTTATAGGCTATTTACTGCTACAAACAAAGCAAAGCAAAGTTGCTGCAATAATTGTTTAATTCAACAGTATCACGAAGAGAATGCGCCAGTGGAAGTGTTCGGTAGCGAGCAGGCTGCATTGACCTCCCTGAATTGCAACCCCGAGTTAAGACCGCCTACTGTACTCTCTGACGACAAGGAGCTCGATGTGGAAGATGTGAAGGAGTTCTTGGACATCGAAGAGCGGAGGAAGAGGGAAAAGATGCTAGCTGACGATTACAGGGTGAACTACATCGATGCGAATGGTGTTCTGCCGACGCCGGCGACGCAGCGGGGAGATATACCGGCGAATGCTATTGAAACTTGCGATGGTGAGTTTGTTTTAATACTATTATAATATGTAAAACTTACATCCAGGGTAGTTACTAAGAGTATGAAAATAAAAAAATCTTATTGCCATAATCAAAAATGTTTATGAGAGGGTTAATCCTCCTTTGTAAGTTTGATACGAAGGATTATGATGACTGATTAGGTTTTAAACTAATTTTTTTCAGTGTTTATAAATTGTCTGCAGCCGTCCCAAAGTTGTTATCTCTAACCAATCTGACGAGATAACTCTCAAAGAGTTAAGAACAGTTTACAATGGATTAAACTCCTAAATTGCCCAAGAGCACCGGCCCAGATAAGCTAAACTTACACATGTTTTAAAACGTAACTTTGTTAGTTAACGCGTTCTTACTTTGTGACATAATTGAAGTTGTTGGATCGCTGGGTCCGAAGTGTTTTGGAAACTTGCGAGCTGCTCACATTTATAGGTGAAGTTTGGAAGAAGGTCACCCGGCCTTGAGTGTTCGCTGACTACTCCAACAGTTTAACTGCAAACTATTTCAACAGTTTGTCACGGGTATGATTGTAAGCTGCCGTTGAATGTAGTTTGTTAAACATTTATTTAGTTATCTTGTAGTAAAATAAACAAATCAAAAGTCAATGTCCTTTTGTACTTTTCAGTTTTCATTTTTTATCGCGAAGTCTTTTTGATGATTTCATATTCTTGAGCTTCACTTATTTAGTACAACTCCTTAAAACTATTACACTTAAAATTTTAAAGCAATCTGCTTTTTATATACCCCAAGGATACCTTTTAAATACCTTTCGGCGGTGGTCACGGGACAAGGACACTTTCTGCGGGTAGGTATAACGAGTTTGCTTTTGGTACCAGTATGCTTATAACGCTTTAGTGCTCTACTATCCTCATGCACCATGACCCTGAGGTTTACCATGAGCTCTTAAGACGACACCTCGATTTGTGAACATTCGAAAAGGCTTATCCTTACAGGCGTTGCATTATGTCGAAAAATACATAGCGCCCGCCTGCGACAATTGAGACCAATAAAAATATTTAAAAAAATATTGGTTTTAGTTGTCAAAATATGCAACTCCTAAATTACGAATATTGATGTTATCGATGTATTTGAGTGGTTTCCATGCATATAAGTTAAGTAATTTTGTTGTAATTTCAACATTAGTGATTTTTAGTGGTGTTTTCGATAATTTATGATCGAGTAAAAATTATACAATCTTGTATTTGAGCTAGCAAATACAAGATAAAGACATGAATTTATATCAACATTTCAGATTCGTTAGTCATATTATAGTCTTAAACTATTGGACGAAAGTTGGTGCATTTTTTCAGTGTGTCGCCTTAAATGCTGTTGTGAAATGAGAAGCGTGTAGCGGCCTGCATTGAAGCGTTCTCGTTTCACAACTGCAACATCACTGCAATAATAGATCCGGTTAAGGCCCCTGGTTGCTGACGAAGCTGTGGCCACTAACTCGCGTTCCCCTTGTAATCTGGCAGCTTTTATTTCTTCTTCAACTTAAGAGCCACGCTCTTTTCAGTACAGCCTTGTCCATTCTTCTTTGACCAAGCGAATTCTTTTACTTCTTTAAAAGACAACGGTCACCGTCCCCTTTCTCCGTTTCTTCTATTCCCTTCAAGATGTTTTAATACATTCGTCGCGTCTTATTTAAGTGTCTTATCATCTTTCCTCTTCTTTTTTCAGTAACTTTTAATATTTGTCGCTTTTCCCTTAGGTACTCTTTCTAATACTTTTTCGTTAATGACTATTTCTGTCCAGCATATCCTTTCCTTCCCAGCTTTTATTACAGACATTTTTTTAAATATCTTACGGTACTTGGCCTTCATCTCACCTGATGTTAAGTGGTGATAAGGCTGAAGGTGGAAGCGCACTTTACCCGGAATCCTCAACTACTGAGGCACTGGCTATCTTATCTCTAGCTGCCGGAACACAACAATGCTACAAACATTGATGTTGTGGCGACGTATTAAGATAAGATGGTGGTAGCTAGCCAGGCGGACAAACAAGCCCTACCACTAACCAAACCGAGTACACAAACATGTACCCCCCGCTGGATATAGAACCCAGGACCTCTGAACTCGTGGTCTTAACCACTAGACCACAGAGACGGCGGAAATGAACAAATGAAGATAATCTATGTTGTTACATCAACAGATGAGGTGATCCGTCACCTGCAGCAGCTGTCCGTGCGCATCGAGCAGCTGCACCGCGTGGTGGCTGACCAGAAGGGGACCATCGACGGGCTGCGGGGTCAGCTGCGCCAGTGCTGCTCCCGTCCGCAGCCACAGCTGGAGCGCTGCACCGCCGGCACCTGCTACCCGGGTTACTGACCTTGCTAACCTTTCTAACTAACCATGGGCTCGCATATTCATATAGTGTAGTTGACAATAACATTAGTTAATTCCAGTACATTAAACGTATAAATGACACCAGGTAACAGATTTTTAAAACATTAACCAATTTTTTACTGTACCGAGCATGAATGACTTAACCTAAAAAGTTTAAAATGTTCAAATAATTTTTTAACGCAAATTTTGTTGCGTTAAAATTTTTGCAAATTTTTTCAACATTTGTGTTTTTCTAAAAAGTTTAATTGACGGAACACAATAGTGACGTCATAGTATGCCACTCCCGTATCTATATATTAATACGTGAAGCAAAAACTTTGTACCCCTTTTTACGAAAATTGCGCGGACGGAGGAGTATGAAATTTCGCACACTTATAGTTTATATAGAGAAAGATTGCAGAATGTCAATTCTTTTTTTAATTATGCACAAAAAATACATTAAATCAATAAAACAAACATTACACACACTACCATGTATTTGACACACACACACACGCTTAAATACTCTTACTCTTTTCAAAAATTTCAAAAATGGAAGAGGAGCGGCCGAACTCTGTCAATGCCAATCCAAACTCACATTCTATGTTTTTTAATTTTTCATTGCTTAGGATACAATCCGTGCAGCCTTAATAAAATTATGATCGAATTTCGACCACTGGGCGACCACTAGTAATTTCTATTAGAAAAATGGCTTGACAGTAGCTAAAAAGTTTCTCTATTGACTAAGTCAAGTACCCAATTGTGAGGTCGAGTTTTAATAGAACAGCACATCGCGCAAGCAGATTGCGGAGAGCGTATGAGGCCACTCGCATGGATTCCTGAGAAGTTCGTACTTGTTAGGCGTTGGTTTCATGCGTCGCGGATTCCATTTTCGCGTGTGCCTTACTCAGGATCAGGACTCGTACTTACTCTCAAAAACTTGCACTCGACATTAGACTGTCAACGTTTATTAGGCAAAAATCGGGTTAAGCCATTTATGTGTCAAAGAAGATGGAATATGGATGGATGAACTTTCAGAATTAAAATGCCAATACATGCCATTGTGAATACCAGCAGATTCAAATATCTACACACTTCCATAATCTGACCTACTCATCCTCTTACTTAATATCCTCTTATTTCACTGATTGTTACCTGGTTCAGTTATTTTAATAGTGTTATACTTTAATCGTCTTTCTTACTCCATTAGGATAAGTGTGGTAATTTAATTTAATTATTTTTATATGTTAGGTACATTAATTGTTAACATAGTAGGAAGTCATTGTAGTTTGGGGTTTCACATTAACAATGTAATCGCATCTAACATTACAATTAAGGTTAATCAAGCAACACACCATACTTATAGG
Organism: Eudonia mercurella; assembly: GCA_963082485.1. Classification (NCBI taxonomy): domain Eukaryota; kingdom Metazoa; phylum Arthropoda; class Insecta; order Lepidoptera; family Crambidae; genus Eudonia; species Eudonia mercurella. The sequence continues at coordinate 14,658,359 of OY720037.1, forward strand.
TTTTATTAAATAACTGCGAAAAATAATGTCGCGTTTCATTTCTTAGTCCCACTGTCTTTTAAAGATTTGATGGCATAGCTTGTGCTACTTCAATATGCGTAGATGGTATGTATTTTTTTTATTTTTGCGTCTCTTTGCTGACCATTTTAACTCCTAGTCCTCGTGTGACGAATTAAGTAGCCATTTTTAAGAAAAAATCTGCTTTATGGTAGGACTCGTTAACACAGACAGTGGGTCGCCGCAAACATCTGTCAAGTTGCCTAAAGAGATCCGTGTTGCCTTGTGCTGTTGCTAGTTGCTTCCCACATAGTGAATACGAGAGTGGAGTTGCTTGATCGGCCTTAAAATTATGAATTATGAATATTAATAAACAGCTCAATGTTTTGGATGCTTACGAGTGGGCGATACTGCTCTGTGCTCAAAACAATTTAAATACATTTAAATAGTGAAGCAGGAAATGCTAATCCAGTAAATAATATATAAAATTTGAATAATTATCATAAATGGGAGTATTAGCATGTTTTATGTTGTGTGTGAGTATCCGATATTTCGGCACAGTTGCATGCGCCACGATCACGGATGTACCTGCTCGCGATATCATCGATGCGAGTGAAGAAGTTTAAAAAGTTATAAATAATAATGTTTTTTGTGGGACTTTGCAGTATAAATTCAAAATACGAACTCGTATCACAGAAGACATAAAAGTACTATAAACTTTTTCGACATTTCATCACTTCCTAATAAGAGTCAGATAGCCTATTTAAAAGTAATGTTTGAGTAGATGATGTACTTGCTACCAAATTAAAAATTGTCTTTAAAGAACCTTTAGAAGTAGTAAGTTGGTAGTAAGTATATCGGGATTAATTCTATCATTCAAGTTTGTGCACTTCTAAAAGGGTTACAATAGGACCAAAACATTGGTTATAGTCTATTTTAGCATATTTCTTACGTGTTTTCCTTGTTCTATTCGTGTGCGTTGACCTGACATTCCCTTGGTAGCAATATAACATATCGTCGTAAAGTAACGGTGCTATTGCGTTGCTCCAGGAACTTGAATAATGTATTTAGGACTTGGTACAATACGTTGCTCTGGTCATATCTATGAATTTAAAAGCAAAACTAGAAAAACTAGAAAAAAAAATGTTTACGATAAGAATTCTATAGATATCTCGACATGTTTAAAAAAAATATTTATTTTGTATATGTTTTAGTAGCGACGAAAGAAACGATATATAATTTGAGAATTATGTTTTTATTGCATCGCCTACCCAGTCCTATAGTTGGCTGATAGATAATGCTTTTTGACAATTAACATTATCCTAAAAAGGTGGATAGATGATAATGGATGTGCTCGATGGTGCTACGCTCGGTCTGCGATTTCTAAAGTTAAGCAACAAAGAGCGGTCATCGCTTGGGTGTCCAAAAATGTATTGTCCTCTGCTCCTCCGTGCTTTAGGCACGTAAAGCCGTTGGTACAGCTGCATGAGCAGTCGTTAACAACCATCAATCCGCACTGGGCCCGCGTGGTGGTTTATAGCCCGTTCTCCCTATCCATCCATTGGGAAGGCTCGTGCCCCAGCAGTGGGGACATAAAATGAGCTGATGATGATGATGATGATGATTACTCAAATATTGTTGCGAACAATTTACAATTTGATGATAGTGATGATGATAATGATGTTGATGACGTAGTTGTCGACATTGAATAGGTCCTTTGGCTTATAAAAGTAAAAGTAGATGGTGATGATTAATTTCAGCGAGTTGGATTGAGCCACGATAGCATAGTTGCATATAGCATATAGCATAGTTGGCAGTGCACCTGACCCAGCATGTCATGGGGTGCGGTTCGAATCCCGCTCGTGGAATTTTTTCAACGCATTGTCTTTTTTCAAATTGCAAGCTTGGGTAGTTTGCGTTAAATTCTTTTTTGGTTTTTTGCATTAAATTGCAAACCTTGTTTAATTATAAGTTTAACACCATTTATTTTTAACTAAAGACTTGTACTATTATGTATTCTGTGCTAAAGTGTTGATTTTCATCCGCACTGGGGCCGCGTGGATGTTTATGGCGGTATTTTCATCCATAGGGAAAGCTCGTGTTCTAGCAGTAGGGGCATAAAATGGGCTGGTGATCAATAAGGTGATAATGGAAGTTCTTCCACAGGTGTGGAATGCCGTAACTCCGCGACAGGCGTTGAGTGCGGCGCGTGTCCGTCGGGGATGACCGGCGACGGCCGGCGGTGTTCGCCCGTGCTCTGCAGCCGGCGGCCCTGTGCCAGAGGTATCCATGCCGATGTGAAACGATCGTAAATGTCAGCTACTTTAGGAGTGGTCGGTTACCGGATGGGTGACCAATTTTTTTTTAGTTTCCGCTGTCCGGAAATTCGGAAATCCGGAAATGCAGAAAACACTTTTGATTTAAATAGTGTATTAGTTAGGTACTTACATGGATTGAAAATTGTGCATAGAGCAATCCTTTGTCTTTAGCTTTTGCCGAAATTATTGAGGCTTCTCCTCGGTTTGTGATATTCAACCGTAGGTATATCACATCACAAACTTACAATATTATAATTTACGGTGGTTATTTTGTGACAGCCACCGTAATATTAAAGAAGTTATAGTTTGGATTTGACGTTTAAGAAAGTTTCATTAAAAATATTTATTAAGTAATAAAAGTTACAGTCTTCAATTAATGTCTACGACTACTTTAGTACCCTAAAGAAGTTGACAATCACCTGTTGGCACATTAAGTTGCTTTGACAAAGTACTAAAGTGGTCATCGATTTTCATTACCCACTGTATCTTCACTAGGAGTCTTCACAATCGGGAATGCCCAAGCCTGTTGTCACTTTCAGGGGAGTACTGCACAGACACGGAGCGAGGGTATCGCTGTGAGAGGTGCCCCAACGGCCAGAGCAGTGATGGCGTGACCTGCCTCTCTCCCTGCAGCAACAACCCTTGCTTCGGAGGACGTGAGTTCTTTTTTTAAATATCTTACGGGTAAGCACTGGCCTCCATCTCACCTGATGTTAAGTGATGATAAGCCCGAAGGTGGAAACGCACTTCTCCCGGAATCCTCAACTACTGAGGCACTGGCTATCTTAAATCTCTAGCTGCCGGAACAAAACTATTCTACAAATATTGATGTTATAGCGACATATTTAGTTAAGATGGTGGTAAATAGCCAGGCGGACAAACAAGCCCTACCACCAACTAAACAGAGTACGCAAACATGTACCCCCCACTGGGAATCGAACCCGGGACCTCTGAGTATGAGATCAGTGGTCTTAACCACTAGACCACAGAGGCAGTTAGTAACTGTAACGCTAGACCGCTTAACTGAGTCCTCGCCTGCGGTAGGTACGCGGGGCGGGAGGTACGTAGGGCCTCTGCTACGAACACGAGTGACTTGCGACGCGGCGAACGGATTTCTAGTTCATTGCGCGTTATACTACGACAGTCATAGTCAGCAGTGATAAAAAAACGCAATTAACTAGAAATCCGTTTGTCGCGTCGAAGACGTCAGTAGTCATGGTCGAGCGGTAAGGTGGTATACGTGATAATTTTAAAAAGATTCATCTGAAGATAAGTTGTATAGCGCGCAATGAACTAGAAAACCGTTCGCCGCGTCGTCGCAAGTCGCTCGTGTTCGTGGCAGAGGCCCTACGTACCTCCCGCCCCGCGTACCTACCGCAGGCGAGGACTCAGTTAAGCTGTCTAGTAGTAATAGTAGTAGTGTAGTCTAGTAACTGTTGCCTTCGCAATTGGACTTTTCTGCTTCATATTAGGTGGGGCGGCGCGGAGTCATTTGCCTACTTAAAGATTAAAAAAGACAAAGCAGTCTGAAGCTGGAAGTGCACTTCGCTCGGAAATCTACAGCTTCTATAAGTCAGACGCAGTGGGCAGTTGTAATATTTTAAATATTAAAATTAAAATTTTAAAAGTCCACCTGCATTAACTTCAGTAGTTCCGTAAATGGCGCATGCAACTGTGCCGAAATATCGGATACTCACATGTACTAGACATGGTAAGCATCCCATTAATTATTACAATTTGTCCCCATGCTCTAAGCATCTCATGGTTAACTGTCATTAGGTACTTTAAATAGTTATATTGTTATATTTTTCCTATTTCTAGGCGTGACCTGCCAAGACCTGGCTGATGGCAGGTATCAGTGCGGCAGCTGCCCGCCCGGCTACTCTGGCAACGGCGAACAGTGCTTCAAGCTCACCTGCAGCCAAATGTCATGCTACCAAGGTAAGCTGTGAACTTATTATAAAATACTTGTAAAAAAAAACAAGTCTCGCAACTCAGTTCTTCTACCGTAAAAAGTTGTGAGATCCATGTAATACAAAGTCGGTTAATTTATTCAGTCCCTACTTAAGGGACATTCTGTCTTAAGTTATTACGTATTTAGCTAACCTAACCTTTTTTATAAATAAAAAGATTGACTTGGCCATCCCATGAAAACACAATGTATCTCACAAGTAATACATAGGTATATTGTTTTCTAAAGTTTACGCAAACACTACACATTTAAATGAAACAACTTTTACGGATCTACTCTCTCTAGTCACAGGGAGACAGACCACGGTCTCCCTGTGACCACGGACCCTGCAAAGGATTCGAAACGTCAGGATAATAATGTGTAAAATAAAATAAACGCGAGTAGATCCGTAAAAGTTGTTTCATTTAAAAATACATAGGTATATTATATTAAATTAGATTGTTTAGTGTGATTGCCAAGTCAATCTATTTATTTAAAATATAAAAGATTTTTAATATTGATGACAGTTGATAGAACAAACGTGTTGATTAAATCCGAGATGCGATTAAACCCAAATGGTTTACTAAAATATTACATTGTAGAGCCACAATTAAAATTACCCGAAAATAGGAAGAGTCGGGGTAGCTCAGCGGTCAGAGCATTGAACTGGTAATCCAATTATGGTGCGTTCGATTCCCACTAAAGCTTTCTTAGACTGGTTGATTTTTTCTTTTTTTCTAGAATAAAATGTTTTTTTTATGTTAACGGGTAAGCACATTGCCTTGATCTCACCTGATGCTAAGTGATGATGATAGGCCAATGATGGAAGCGCACTTCACCCGGGATCTTCAACTAGTGGCTATCTTAACTATCTACCGAAACACAACAATGCTACAAACATTGATGTTATGGCGACATATTTAGATAAGATGGTGGTAACTAGCCAGGCGGACAAACAAGCCCTACCACCAACCAAACCGAGTACACAAACATGTACCCCCCGCTGGGAATCGAACCCGGGACCCCGCCCGATCCTCTAAATGTCACTACACATTTACAGAATACACCAAACATGCACACTAGCTTAGGTCCACGACACCGTACTCGTAGAACAAGGGTACGAAGAACTGGTTCACACGCGCTCTATACCAGGTACAGACATGTACCTGGGCGCTTCTCTCCTCCTCCACGGCCCGGTCGAGCCGAGCCGAGCCGAGGTCCGAGCCTTTAGAGGCGCCCTCGGGTGGTTCCGCCCCCCGATCCGATCCGAACCCTTCGGAGAATCTAGTAGGGCACGAGGACGCGCACTAGTGCGCGATGCCGTTCCCTCTAGAAAACCTCCAAAGGTGATTCGTTTCACACGGCTTGAGGGACCCTTTACGTTCCTCGCCGCCCCCAAAAAAGCACGGTGAAGCTGAAAATGCCGTCTGAGGCAATCAGCAAACTCTTTCAAAAAAAAAAAAAAAAAAAGAACCCGGGACCTCTGGGTCTAAACCGGTGGTCTTAGCCACTAGATCACAGAGGCGGTTTAAAATGTTATCTTGTAACTACATATATCATTATGAATGCGAAAAAAAATATAATAAAAATAAGAAGACAGTCTCATAATAATATTTGGGTTTAGGCGTGGTATGCCACGAGACTTCGAGCGGGCCTCGCTGCGGGAGCTGTCCCCACGGCTTCTCCGGCGACGGCATACGCTGCCAGCACATCTGCGAGATGCACCAGCCTTGCAACCGTAGGCCGTGCAGACCCAAGTCTACTAGTCCCTTCTACGAGTGCGAGGGCTGCCCTAGAGGATATGAGTGGAATGGTAAGTTTGGCCAGGAGATCGACCTTCTCCTGCGGCTTGTGAGCTTAAAGTCCCGTCAGGACATTTCAGTGGTGGCAGCGAGGGTTGGCAGAAATTTGATTGCACGGCTTTGGCCAGACGCACTGGCGTAGCTACTGAGCTACGGCTGCCCGTAGGATGCGTCAGTAGTTCTTGGCCGACCCGTGCAACGCGCTGGGCATCCGCTCTAATGTAGGCTCTTTTGCAAGACTTGGTGGCATTATTATAGGCTGCTTTCAGCGAGCGAGTTTCAGGATCCCCAAGAGCTTTACCTCTGATCCAAGCGCAGTATGCCGCCTGCCTGTTATCGACAGCGTTGGCACACTCACTGTTGAACCATCGGTTGCGCCAGCCTTTGCTGACGAGATAGGAGTGCGGAATTGAAAGTGTTTGACAGGCGTGGAATGTCACCAGACATTGAGTGAGCCGTCTACGAGACGCAACGGCAGACCGTGCAGGCTGAAGTCTACTAGTCCCTTCTACGAATGCGAGGGCTGCCCTAGAGGATATGAGTGGAATGGTAAGTGTTTGGGTATAGGAGTGGACGAGAGTGTCACGAGAGGCCCTCGCTGAAGTGGCAGTCCCCAAGGCTTCTCCAGCGACGGCAAGTGCTGCCAACACGTCTGCGAGACACACTAAGTCCTTACTAGTCTTTTCTACGTCTGTGAGGCTATCCAAGAGGATATGAGTGGAATGGTCAGTGTGTTAAATGCTAGTTTACAAATGATACGGTATTTACGAGTAGTACTTTAATATACTTTTCCAAACGTATACATATATATAAATGTATATATACATGTATATAAATATTCTGGTGAGTTCTTGATGCTTCATGAAAATTGCGAAGACTCCGCCGGCGCCGTTGCTTCAGTCATACTTCTTTGTTCCCATGTGAAAACAACGTGGGGAGTTCTGAAGTCTCAGCAGTAGGAAGTTAAGTCCGATGAGGATTAAAAGTTATATCAATTTATAATGTTCTAACTATATATCACAGACTGAATATTTAAAACATATTAGTTACACTTTTTATACTCTAGCGGTGTTCACTAGAATAAAGTTATACACCACTTGCCAAATAAAAAAAAAATATAAATAAATAAATAAATTATCATCAATTATTATCATCAAGTCACCACAAACTCGAAATTCCCAGATTACAGCTGCGTAGACATGGACGAGTGCGACCTGATCCGGCCCTGCGACGACATGGTGTCCTGCCACAACGAGGATGGCGGCTTCACCTGCGGCGCCTGCCCGCCGGGGTACGAGGGCAGCCAGGGCTGGCGCGGCGCGGGGCAGGAGGTGCGCCGCGAGACGTGCGTCGACGTCGACGAGTGCAACGAGGGGCGGGCCACCTGCCCTCGCGGCCGGCTCTGTGTTAATACACCGGTGAGAGTTCTTTTTTGTTTTTTCTTATTTTATGGCTTGGTGCGGTTCGGACGTGGATGAGAGCAAAGAAGGGGCGGGCTAGCTGCCCTCATGGTCGGCTTTGTGTTAATACACTGATGAGAGTTATTTTTGCTTTTTCTTAATTAATGGGCTTGGTGTGGTTTGGAAGTGGACAAGTGCAACGAGGGAGTGAAATCAACATTTTTGGTCCGTGGTCACAGTCTAATTTACGACATATTACTCATGTGATACGAGTACGTAAGTAGATCCGTAAAAAGTGTATCATTTTAATGTGTAGTGTTTTTTTTAGTTTATGACTTCATGCGGTCAGCAAATTTAGCCATATTTATGAGAATCTGTACTTATGAGATAAAATGATATTTTCTTTGTTAATAGATAATAATTAATTATAATAAAAATAAGTATCACAAATGATATTCACCCCCAACCTCTTTGAGTATCCTGAAAAAGCTTATGTGAGATCAACACAAACTTCTCGAGAGAATTTGAAATGTGACGTTACACTGTTTCATTTCATTTGCTATTTTTTACAAGTATTTCACATTATTATTTGACAAAACTTTGTGTTTTGTGTTAATACACCGATTATCGTAATGGGATATGGTTTTCATAATTCTCGTGCACGAACACTATACATGACTTATTGGCGGGAAAGTTAAGCAGCGGTTTTGCTTTATTTTCTAAAATTTGTTTAAAAAAAGTCATGTATAGTGTGCGTGCACGAGAATTATGAAAACCATATCCCCTATTACGATTCCTATTACAAACTACCTTACCACCAAGGGCTCCTACATCTGCGTGCCGTGTGGCGGCAACTACTACGTGAACACTACGCGGCCGTGCTACGACGTAGACGACGACGCCGACGCCGAGTCGCTGATCCAGCGCTGCGACCCCGCCTACTGCAAGCGGTACAACGCCGTCTGCGGCTACGGGTACAAGTGCGTCTGCGCGGTAAGTACTTTATCATAAGTACTACGGCTGTGAACAGCTACGAATGTTTTAAGTAAGCTGTACTAGCACATGTGTAGCGCCGTAGTATCTCACTGAGCTTTTACATTGTTACAACAGTGCTACGACGTGGATGTTTATTACGATGAGAACATTTACCACGGTGTAGATGGTTTTTGAAATTACTCACTCAGTAAATAGGAACACATTGATTGAATTTAATGTAGTTTAGTGACTTCAATTTGTCAGTATACCGTTCATAAACAAACAAATATATGATAGATATAAATAATTACTTAGGACGTATGATTGCTCATTTTAAGGTAGCCTCTAGTAATTTCGTAGTAAAGACATTTTAAATGCAAAAGGAATCATTTACGTTTATTTAAAATTCTGATTACGGCGGTTAATAAGCAAAATTATGTAGTGTTCAAATAAATGTGTGTTTTAGACTGGCTTCGCTGGCAACGGTACCATATGCGGTAGAGACAGCGATTTAGACGGCTACCCAGACCACCAGTTGCAGTGCTCTGAGCCGCGCTGCAACGCGGACAACTGCCCCACCGTGTCCAACTCCGGGCAGGAGGACGCGGACGGCGACGGCCTGGGGGACTCGTGCGACCCCGACGCGGACGGAGACGGGATTCCTAATCACCCGGTTGGTAGTTTTAATTTTTTTACTTTTTTATTAAAAACAGTTGATGACTTCAAGACAAAGAAGAAACATTTATTAACTTGCCCAACACATAACAATGACAAATACAAAAAGAGTACTAACCGCCTCTTTGGTTTATTAGTTGTTAAGGCCATCGGTCTCAAAGAAGTCCCGGGTATGATTCCCAGCGGGGGGAACATGTTTGTGTACTCGGTTTGGTTGGTGGTAGGTCTCTTTGTCAGCCCGGCTAGCTACCACCATCTTATCTAAATATGTCGCCAAAATATCAACGTAAGTAGCATATGGCGTCAGATTTAAATAAAATTAATAAAATAGTGGTTAGCTAGCCAGGCCGACATAAAACAAGCTCTTTCATCAACCTCATCGAGTTCAATATTTTATACCCCACTGGGAACCAAACCCTGCCGTTGAGATTGTGGTTTAACCACAGAGGAAATAAAAATATATTCATTGTTTTCGTAGGACAACTGCCCCCTAATGTCGAACGCAGACCAGTTGGACAGAGACGAGGACCAGAGCGACAAACGAGGAGACGTCTGCGACAACTGTCCCCGACGATACAACCCCGAGCAGGAGGACACCGACAGCGACGGCTTGGGTGACGCCTGCGACCCGGACATGGACAACGATGGTAAAGACTCTTATTCACTCACACAAGGAAATAGGGACGATGATAGGCACGGGCATTTATACATATGCATTTAGATAACGAATTTGCACAAAAAATATGAAAATCAACACTTTGGATTAGATATGAGCGAAAGAAGAGCGAGCGTGATGAAATTTTGAAAGTCCTATTTTGATTATGTTAAATGTGACGTCGAGTTCACTTACGTCGAGTTTACTTAAAATTGGTGGTTTTGATGCTCTGTCTATCTTTTTTGGGAAAAGGGAAGGAGTCGGTGTGTAATGGAACACGACCAATTTTTAAAGTATATTTGAATACAGATCATAATAACTTTCCTAGGCATTATGAACGAGGAGGACAACTGTCCCCGCGTGTACAACCCCCGGCAGGAGGACTCGGACGGCGACCGCGTGGGCGACGTGTGCGACAACTGCCCGCGCGTGCGCAACGCCGCGCAGGACGACGCCGACCGCGACAACGTCGGCGACGCCTGCGACAGCGACGTCGACCGCGACCAGTCAGTACCTTCTTTTTTGGTTACCTATATGTATATTTAATAATGAAGGTGGCATGTGTCGGGTCGTTACATTCCCTGGCTGAGTGAAGCGATGGCTGATTCATATGTCATACTCGTGAACGGGTGCCTCCTGTGGAGGCAGGTCTGCTCTTGCTTACTTATCTTATTTTTATTATTATTATACTCGTATACTTTAACTTTGTTTTTCTTAGATAATTTTTGACTTCTAATAGTACAGTATGATATTGTGAAAATTGAAATTGGTAGGTACCTGATGTAATTTTTGCAAACTTAGATTTTTTTTTTATTTTGTTTTATTTTTGGGTGTTGTGATTGTCCTTTTTTTTTGTGTGTTTGTTTGTGATGGAAAGTGTCCTTTTATGATAGGGCATTTTCCAATATTTTTGACGCTGTAAGGGAGAAAAGAGCTTGACACTTGCTGAGTTTCTTGCCGGTTCTTTTCAGTACAAGGTCTCCCGCCCAGAGTAGACTTACGAACCGATGGCATAATGACATTCATAAGAGCTATTTGTAGCCTAAACTGAATAAATGATTTTGAATTTTGATTTTTTTGAATTTTGGATCAAAAGAATTTTGAAAATTATTTAAAAATCAAAATTTGTTCTTTGGTTTCTACCAGGGACGGCATCCAAGATGGCATAGACAACTGCCCCCACGTGCCGAACAGCGACCAACTGGACGTCGACAGCGACGGCAAGGGCGACGCCTGCGACGACGACGACGACGACGACGGCGTCCCCGACAACGAGGACAACTGCCCGCTCGTGGCTAACCGGGACCAGAGGGATAGCAATCGTAAGTAGCTTTCATTAGTGACGACGGTCACTATCAAATGTGACGACTCTGAGGAAAACTGCCTATTACTTCCTAACATGGAAGCAATTTTTATTACTGCAACGTTGACGATTATGAAGAAATCGATGAGTACGATAAGGACAACAAGGATACAACTGGCAGAAATATTCATTTTTAAAACTTTACAAACATTTTTACCATAAGTTTAAAGTTGCCATAATATTATGCACGTATCGGTGTTCTCATAATAAAATTATGTTATCTCTTTAAGTTGTCATTTATTTATGTCGCTAGAACTACAGGCAGCCCATAAATCCTATTAATATTATAAACGCGACAGTTTGTAAGTATGGATGGATGTTTGTTACTCTTTCACGTAAAGACTACTGAATGGATTTGGATGAAATTCGGCATACAGATAGTTTATAACCTGGATTAACACATAAGATAGTTTTTATCCCGATATTCCCACGGGAATAAATGGAAACTGTCAAAGCGGTACGAAGTCCGCCGGGTCCACTAGTTATCATATAATTTAGCAGCTATCGTTTGGATAGGCACAGCTGTATGTAGTTATCTCATTTCACACAGAGTGACGGAGGCCTAGGACAGGTAACAACTAATATGAACGAATTGAACCTAGGAAAAAGTAACAAATGTCATAATCGGTATTAAAAAAAAGTTTCCATTGGTAGGTGACGGCGTCGGCGACGCGTGCGACAACGACTTCGACGGCGACAAAGTGATCAACGAGCTCGACAACTGTCCCAACAACTCACTCATACAGCGCACCGACTTCAGGTACAGTTACTTTGGACTCTTCGACGGTCTTCTTAGAGTTAAGCGCCCGGCCTAGCCGTCTCTCCCGGGAGAATGACCGTGCCGAGGGCAACGCCTAGCAATCCCCTAGGAGCACTAAGCTCCGTTCATAACAAAACGGAAATAAAAAACAAACAAAAAAATAATTTAAATAAAACCTTGTCATACCGCCCACGCGACCATTAAGAGCCATTTTGGTATAACATAAAATTTTCTAAACTCTATTCTTTCAAATACATAATCTGATTTTAATTAAATTTTCTATGCCTTTTACCTTACTAAACAGAGGTACTTATGTGATGAGAACATAGTCTGTGGAGTCTAAAGTATTTACACATATTTATATTAATATTTTTAAATGACATTTCGTAGCTTGTGGTACATAATAATTATAAAGCATCCGGGATAAAACACTCAAGGAACTACTTATATTCTCATAATAGGCGCGACCTGCTTTTGTAAGAAAATTCCAAATAATATATTTTTAACTGCAGGAAATACATGACGGTCCGCTTGGACCCTGAGGGTGAATCCCAGCAAGACCCCAACTGGGCGGTGGCCAACGAGGGGGCGGAGATCCTGCAGACCCTCAACTCGGACCCCGGGTTGGCCGTGGGGTACGAGTTCTTCGGGGGCGTCGACTTCGAAGGCACGCTGTTTGTGGACACGCAGATCGATGATGACTACGTTGGCTTCATATTTGGGTAAGAGACAGCTTAAAATAACATTTTACAATATATTTGTTTATCTTTTTTATTTTTACCTACCATTTTGTTACCATTGTAGAATGCAATTAAATAATTGAGTATTGATTTGAAATAAATCGGAACAGTTCTCGAGTGCCGCCGCTATCGGAAAACGCAGTGTATGCAGGCCGCCAACAAGGTGGACCGACGGTCTGGTAAAGGTCACGGAAAGTTGCTGTATGCGAGCAGTACAAAACCGGTCGTTGTTGAGATCCTCGGGGGAGGCCTTTGTCCAGCTGTGGACGTCCTTTTAGCTGAGATGATGATGATGATGATGATGATTAAGCTTTTAAAATGAAGGGGAAAAACACTATAAATAACAAATGTAGCGACTACTATTCTGCAAGATCTTAACTTGACATACTGTTAGATAGACTGTGATACGGTTGTACCCGTTACTTTACTGAAGATTTCTCCCTGCTTGAACGTAAATTAAAGAAGCAGATAGTTACTTATAGAAACACGTAATTCATCATCAACACGAAACCGTCTTTATCCTAAACGTAGTTCAAAACTGAGTATCACTTCTTAGGAAAGTTGTAAGGACAGAAATACGAAGAAGGCAGACCTGAAATAAATTAAATGAAAGCTAAAAACATTCTTCTATATGCATGTTATATGCTCTTGATTTTAGCAATTCCCTTAAACTAGGACAATTTCAGATACCAGAACAACAAGCGTTTCTACGTGGTGATGTGGAAGAAAAACCCACAGACGTACTGGCAGACGACGCCGTTCCGCGCCGTCGCCGAACCGGGCATCCAGCTCAAGCTGGTCAACTCCAAGACCGGGCCCGGGAAGACGCTGCGCAACGCCCTGTGGAACACCGAGTCCACACCTGACCAGGTAACTGACGATACTGCTGGGACTAATGTCAACCTAAAGACCGGTCGGGGATAAACTTCGCGCAACGCCATATTGGAACACCGAGTCCAAACCCGAGCAGGTAACTCAATAGTACTGGCATAGTTGTCAACTCCAAGACCGATCGCGGATAGACCCTGTGGAACATCGAGTCCACGCCCGACCAGGTAACTCAATAGTACTGGCATAGTTGTCAACTCCAAGATCGATCGGGGATAGACGCTGCACAACGCCCTGTGGAACACCGAGTCCACGCCCGACCAGGTAACTCAATAGTACTGGCATAATTGTCAACTCCAAGACCGATCGAGGATAGACGCTGCACAACGCCCTGTGGAACACCGAGTCCACGCCCGACCAGGTAACTCAATAGTACTGGCATAATTGTCAACTCCAAGACCGATCGAGGATAGACGCTGCACAACACCCTGTGGAACATCGAGTCCATACCAGAACAGGTAACTGACGATACTGTTGAGGCTATTGACAATTCAAACTATTGAGTACGTAATACCATAGAATACATAATAGTACAGTAATACTGTGTCCAGCCTTAGTCAGGTCACTAAACATGAATTTATTCCCATCGAATATAGCACCATATTTCTTACTGTTAGTGATATTTTTCATGTGGAAAAACTTGAGCCGAGCATACCTAGCGTTCACCAACTGATGATGATGAAATTAATTCTGTAAAAAGTTGCCACGAAAAGAATTGTAAACAAAAAGAATACATGCGCCTAGTGGTTGATCGAAGGCCTAGTGAATCTAAATTTTATATGGACGAAACGTTCTAGTCAAATAATAACGATGCGCCGGCCCGCTCATTTATAATTTGTTTAGTCTACAGCAGAGAGGCGCTTCGTTCATTCATTAGCGAGGTTCAAAGTAAACAATAAATACTAAATTAACTCGCAATATAATTGCACGCTCCTCGGATTATGAATGGAAGAGTAAGTAATGTATTGTTTTCTAAAGTAACGCGAACACTTCACTACAATGTGAAATGAAACACTTTTTAAGTTGGTTGGAGATTTACCACAGAAGAGATAAGGGACTACAAAGGAATTTGATTTGAATAGGTGATCACCTCGGTGGCTGAGCGGCATAGTGCTCGGCTCGCTCGACACCCGAAGGTCTTGGGTTCAAATCCCAGGGTGGGCAAAGTGTGCTTCGGATTTTTCGATACATAGCCCGGGTGTGTGATAACCTGATAACCAACCCCGCATTCGCCAAGCGTGGCGATTAAGCCAATATCTATAATTTAGTAGCGATGCTTTGTTTTCAATGAGGAGGGAGGGCTTTTCAGTCATTCGTTTTTATTTTCATTTTCAATGCTTTGACACAGTTTTCTTTGCCAAAAAATGACAGATTTTTTTTAATTTTACGACATGACAGCTAAGAACAAGGTTGTTTGTATTCGTTTGTTGATAAAGTCCAAACTCAGTTATTGACTCCTATTTCTAATAAGTAACGGGAAAAAATGACGATCACTGGATTTAGGCGAGCCACTACCCTGGGCTCTTTACTTTACTTTTTATTTCTGACTAGGTGACGCTACTCTGGAAGGACCCTCGCAATGTTGGCTGGCGCGAGAAGACGGCCTACCGTTGGCGACTCCTCCACCGGCCAAAGATCGGGCTGATCAGGCTCAAGGTGTACGAGAACACGAGGCTGGTGGCTGACTCCGGAAATGTGTATGACGCCACGCTGAAGGGCGGCCGACTAGGAGTGTTCTGCTTCTCCCAGGAGATGATTATCTGGTCGAATCTCGTCTACCGATGTAACGGTGAGTAAGCTTAGTTACATACATATATACATACATACATACATACATACATACATACATACATACATACATACATACATACATACATACATACATACATACATACAGATCGTACCCTTAGTGCAAAAACCGATTATCAGCACTTTTTCCCAACTGAACTTTTTTTATACCAATCGACTCATCTCGTTAAGCCCTATCTACAGGTGCAGGCACCTAAAAGTGCGGTTTTTGCACTAAGGGAACGATATGTTGTGTATACTCTCACGTTCTTCTTACAAAAAGAGGTAGACCCTGAGGAGGTGATCTGAATCATAATGATCTGAACTTTCAGACAGCATCGAAAATTTGAGTAAGCTCGCCATGAGCGACCCGACGCCAAATTTTCCATAAACAAGTACGGTTCCAAGCTGGAATAGATACTATCAGTGATGTATTGCTAGCCGATTGCCTGATGTGCGAGTATCTTGGAACCCATTTCACTTAGTCGGCTCTTGCAACATACATTAAAATATTTTGACAAACATCGCAAAGTAATAACACTTTTAATTAATAGCCAACTTTTGCTGCTGACTGTACTATGCGGGGGACTTAGAGATTCTCTTTGATATTTCATGGCTTCTCTTTGAAGAGAGACCTTAAAATATAATTGCCGTTCGGATTTTACAAATTCAAGAATTGCATTGTATTAAATTTAAGTTGGTTAAGTACATAATGGTTATAATGGTACCTAGGTATGTACATTTTAAGGATTTTAGTTAAGGATAAAACTACCGATACATAAGTATCCTAAATTTTAGTTACTTATATATAAAGAAAATAATAATTGTCATTTCATACAAAATTCAGTAAAGTTAGAAACTTATTATAGTTGCATATATGCAATAATAAAGTAAATTATAAATCTCATTTCAGACAAAATTCCATCGAACATAGTATCAGAGCTATCACCGCGGATCCTGAAAGAGAAGAAACCTGAAATAGACCACCAATTCTTTTACCAATAGTCTTCTTAAATTAATGAAACAATAGACTAACAACAGACTCCCGTAGACTTATAACTGATTGTCGTTTCGTAGTCGTTCTTCATTGCAATAGACATTCTGACTACTTTTAAGTTTCTTACAAAACAATGTGAAAATGTTTCGCTTAAAAATAGTTTTATTTAAATCTGTAAGCCTACTTTATTGTTAGCATAGCTGTAAGAAAAGGTTTATCTAAGATACAAATGTATTAAAATAAAATATTAATTTTTTAAAAGCTGTTTTCTTATTTTACTTATTTTTCACTATCTTGTTCTTCATTATGTTTTTTGTACGATTCTAGTACACGAAGCTGTGTACTTATCTAATACCTTTAAATGAGCAATTCTTGTATATATATATATATATAATCTGAATCTCGGGAACAAAGCTCGATCATCCGGGTACTAGTAATTAATTAATCATATTTGAATTTTGACTCTTTTGACAATTTTGACATGACGAGGTGGATGGCGTAGTGGTTAACGCGCCCAAGTAACTTTCGTAAAGGCCGGTCATCGGATGGGTGACCATAGTTTATCATCTTGAGCTTCTCCGTGCTTCAGAAGGCACGTAAAGCCGTTGATCCCGGCTGCATTTGCCGTCGTTAACAACCACCGCACCGCACTGGGCCCGCGTGGAGGTTTGTGGTTCGATCTCCCTGTCCATCCATGGAGAAAGCTCGTCAACGAAAACGAAAAGCCACCAGGGAGGCGATTTTTAAACCAGTGACTAATTATCACGCTATAAAGTGTGCTCCTTTTTCTCTTATTCAAAAAACTTGTAACTTATTCGAACTGTATGTAGGTAACTTAACTTGTCTGCTGTGAATACAGACACAATAAAAATTTAATTATTTAGGGCACTGATCAGTGCTCGTCGTAGACGAGAGGTTAATTATCAAATTGTAAACAATGGAAAATTAATTATATTTTATGTGTATTTCATGTCACTTTTAATTTCGAGATCACCGGTGAGATCAAGACTCCCAACGTCCCCCAGAAGGCGCTGCTTCGATGTCACACAAATTCTCGTTTTTGTTAATGTGATCTTACGGTTAATAGAACTTGCACAAACACCTTAAAAATATGATTCTTCGTTCCTATTGTAATATGTATGCAAATCATAGATATGATCCAAAACCTACGTAGAAAGCGCAATAACAACCGTAATGTATTCAGGAAGTTATGAATAAATGGATCGGCTTCTGAGCTACAATTTGCGATTGATTTGAATAAGGTCCCGAGGGTAATAAACGAAGAATAGTAATAAATTTATGTTTCATTGAATTATTATACTTATCAGTTTTTTTTTTATATTTTACTTTTTTATTTTTAAAGCACTCAAAAATTAAAAAGCAATGTAAAAATTCAGTGTATTATAAATTCATCTAAGTAAGTTACAGAATTTGCAACAACATAATAAATCAATTATTGATTTTGGATATGAGATTTCGGAATTACTTTCAGATCTCACAATATCACAGTCTGGCGGAGACTCGAAAAATGTCACTTTATTGAAACCACTTAAGGGGGTGCAGCGCGGAATTTCAAAAATTTACGTGTTTTTAAGTCACTGGTGCTAGGCGCTGAATAGGTCTTATACATTAAAAGGACTAGTGTAGGTTAGCTTGATCCTTTCACAAGGGCATAGTTGTCTTGGAATTTGAAACAAATACCCAGAACCTGCATTAACAATAGGTAAAAGTAATGATATATAAAACTTATTTCTTCAGAAACTTTGTAAATACAGCACAAATGAAACAATGATCCGACATCAAAATGTTTGTATTGATATTCCGCAGGGCACTGTTGTCTTATTTTTCAATTAAAAAATATGAATATGAAAATATTAAGACTTTTATAATTTTTTACCCAAACGCCTATGATTTTACGAAAGTAAACATTGCTCTAATTAAATCAGCAGCCTACTCTGTACAGATATTAATGTGCGTGCGTGCGTATTCGTAGTCGTGCGCCATTGTCACACCACTGCCACGCGCCGCTCGCTCGCTATCACAAAGAAACTTGAAACTCGCAGTTTTGCGTCCGCGCTGCACCCCCTTAATGAGAAATTAGCTATCAAACGCTTTGCGGACGGACTTCGTAGCCGTCGGTTAAGCACGATCATAGCCGCTAGGAAGTTTGATAGCTTACAGGACACAATTCAAGCAGCAGTAGATGAGGAAGTACTGACGTCTACATCAACTTCTGATGTATTTAACATATGTTATAACCATGGAAATTCTTATTATAGTAGTTTACAGGGGACGGTTCCAACCACACAGGTATTCACGCCCCTCTATAGAGATCAGAGTGCCTAGTGTGAGTTTTGTTTACTGTCCGTATTCATTCGATTGCGTTTACGAAAACGAACATTAGTATGGCATTGAAGCAGCGCCTCCTGGCGAAATACGAGGAGAGTTACAATTTTGTCATACAGATAGTCGTTTTCGTTAACCTGATCGATTGGCGAATGAAACTCGCACTAGGCACCCAGTACTACGGTCGCTCGAGTGGGCAGAGCTATCGTGGAGTAACAGCACCTGCGACATCGTCTCAGCCTGAGGTGGGCTTTTTATTATCGGAACAGAGGGCATAATAATAAAATCAATGCGCGTGGTAGTACCCATACTCTTCGAGCAATGACAAGTTCGGAAAATGACGTAAATAATGAATTTTTATTTTTTTATTTATTGAGACAACAACAGCCATACTTAACTTTTAATTTAACAATCTTACAAAGACCAAAGAGAATTAAACACTACGTTTACTAAGACTAAACATATCCGGCAAAAAAGTTGTCCACAGAAAAATAATAACAAAACCGCCCATAGAGGCAACTAGATACTATAGCATAATATATGCTAGGCTTACAATTAATTTATCCTAATAAAAACAAACCGTCACTATAGTATTGAATATTAAGGCAACCATAATAGTACCTGCTTTATAATAATAATAATACACACACATGATAAAATAAAATAAAATAAAATTTGTTTACGCTCACACCAATTGTTGAGGACGCCGAGTTTATTAGTTTAGACATACGTAGCATAAGGGAATTTGATTATTTTGTTATTATTTTGTTTGTAAACTTAATGTAGTAATAAGTACATGTAAAGCGCTAAGTACGATTTGTTAAAGTTAGGTTTGATCTTGTCGAAACACGTCTAAACATGAATTAGCCAATCACGTTAAAGTTCACTTAATTTGTTTGTCTAGTTAGTATGGGATTGGTAATAGTCGCAATATCAACTATGTCAACGCGTCGCTAGTTGCCATACGTGCAAATCGGATATAAGTAGCGCAGTTTTGTATGAGAATCATGTTCAACGTTCAGTATTCAATTGTAACTTGGGAAATAAAGAAGACACTAAATACATCGAAGAAGAGTTTTTATTCAACAAAAAATACAGTCCACCACATTATGGTCCTTCGAGCCGGATCTCAAGGAATATTTTGAAGAAAGAAAATATTCAAGAGAAAATATTCAAGCCTTCGTCGTCTACGGTACTGAATATTTTATCAACGTTTGGAGCTGCTATCAAGACGTCTAGCTACAATCTTCGTTGCCATTAGCCGATCGCAATGGTTGTCACAAGAAGTCAAGGTGATATAGCGGAGCTGGAAGAGCAAAGGCGTCAAGAGATGCAACGCGTTGAAATTGAGCGAATACGGCGACTCTCACTGGAAGCACCTGCTTCACCTGCGTCGAGACATGTAGACCAGGGGCAAAGCAAGGCGAATCCAGGGGGCACCATGGTTCATAAGGCTGGTCCCAGTATGGAAGAAAAGGAACGGCGTCGCGTCCCGTCACCGACGCGTTCTGTGCGCTCGCATCGATCTACGGCAAGCGCTACTACGAGAATGCGACTGGCGGAATTAGAAGCCGCTGAGAAGCTAGCGTCCATAAGAAGAAAGGAATTGGAACTGGAAGCCGATTTAATAAAGAAGAGGTTTGCCGCCGAAGTATCGGCCATTCAAGAGGATGACGATAGCGTCCACGATGAACCGGTTCGACGCGTCTCAAAGGAGGAAGAGCGCCAGCGAGTTGATGAATGGCTACAAGTGCAAGGCAACCAAAAAGAAGATGTTCGACAACTACGCTTCGAAACACCTAGAGAAACAACATCACATACCCCATCACGAACAAGGAGCGGAATCGATCGACTGGCAGAAACTTTAGAGAAGATGGTGCGGCCTAGAACACGAAGTATGGACCTACCTATTTTCTCCGGGGCTATCAACGAGTGGCTACCATTCAAAGCGGCGATGCAAGATAGCACAAGAATGTACAACATATCCGACGCTGAGAACGTACAACGGTTGAGAAGCTGCCTTAAGGGAGAAGCTAGAGACGTCGTGTCAGCACTGCTACATACGGCCACAAATCCGAACGTCATTATGAGAACATTAGAACAATGCTTCGGACGACCTGAAGTTATCATCGATCGAGCCATGGAAGAGTTAAGGAAGACGCCGAAACCATCATCATCAGCAACTGACCTCAATCAGTTCGCCGTGCGGTTACAAAACACCATCTGCGTATTGAAGACAATCGATCGTCGGGGGTACCTCTACAATCCTCTACTGGCAAGAGAGGTGCTGGATAAGCTGAGCCCGCACATCCGATCACGTTGGTGTGACTACGCTTACGAAAATGAAGGGACGGCGGAACCAGAGATCGTGATGCTTTCGCGATTCTTAATGCAAGAGGCGGACCGAGCGTTGCGATACACATACGCTCCTCCATCAACGAATGCAACGAACATAAGAAGAGAAGTTCGACCTGCTGCAGCAATTGCAATGCCAAGGAAGAAGGCTAACAACGTGTACAACGTGGAAAAAGTGCAAGATTCGTGCCTGAGCTGCGGTCAAGCGCACATACTACATCAATGCCCGAAGTATAAAGAGATGACGACTGAACAGCGATGGGACTTTTTAAAAGAAAAGCAAGTATGTTTCAAGTGCGCTCATCACAAGCACCGGCGGAGCAGCTGTCGCGCCAAGCCATGCGGCGTGAGACAATGCAAACGTCCACACCATTCGTCGCTTCATTATGAAAAAGAAGAGAAGCCCGCAACCGCAACACAAGAACAAGCAACAACGAGCAACGAGGCCGTGTTGTCGGTAGCTACCACCAAAGCTGCCGGACCACGTGCCGTTCTTCTGAAGATGTGCCCTGTTGTCATCGGTGGACCACGGGGGGAGGTGAACACTTTCGCGCTGCTGGATGAAGGGGCTACAATCACTCTAATCGACGAGGATCTGGCCAAACAAGTCGGTGCGGAAGGACCTGCACATCCGCTACATCTCCATGGCGTCAATATGAGGCAAATACAGAACAACAGCAAGCTCGTCACCGTGCAAGTTCGCGGCAAGCAGGAAGATCACGCATACCAATTGAAAGCGAGAACAATGAAGAATTTAAAGTTGCATCAACAATCAATTCCAGAAGAATTATTGCAACATAAGCACCTTCAAGATCTGAAGCAAGAGGAAATATGTTACGAGAGAGCGCGTCCAGGCCTTTTGGTGGGAACCGATCACTGGGAAAGTATTGTCTCCAGGGAACTGAGAATCGGTGGCCCCAACGAACCGGCTGCCTCAAAGACGCAACTCGGCTGGGTGGTGCACGGAACCGTACCACGCAACATGATTATGAAGAATGAGAACGTGCTTCATCTCTACGAGCCCGATCGGCACAGCGATGCAAGAGAGCGGCACGACAAACAGCTTCATGATCTAGTGGAGTTTCACTTCAAGATAGAAGCACTGGGCGTCGCACGGGAACCACGAATCAGTGAGGCGGACCAGCGCGCAATGAAGATAGTACAGAACACAATTAAGAAAATTGATGACGGCTATGAAGTTGGCTTACCATGGCGACAAGACAAGGTCACCACGCCACCAAGCTACCACGCGGCACTACGAAGATTACAGAACATTGAGAAGAAGATGGACGCCTCGCCAGAATTCGCTGTCGAATACACTGCTCAAATAGAAAATCTTCTTAAGAAGGGGTACGCGGAGCCATGCGACGGATCGGAGATGAACAGCACTCACTGCTGGATTCTACCACACTTCGCCGTATACAACCCCAACAAGCCAGGCAAACAACGGTTAGTGTTCGACGCAGCGGCACGATGTAACGGCGTGAGCCTCAATGACCTGCTGCTGGAGGGCCCTGATCTGCTGCTATCGCTGCCCGGAATACTATTTCGCTTCCGGGAGAAAGCCATCGCCGTCACAGCAGATATTCAAGAAATGTTCCTACGGGTCAAGATACGTGTTGAAGATCAACCGGCCCAACAGTTCTTATGGCGAGGGGGAGATCGCACAAGTCCACCTCGACATTACAAGATGACCAGTATGATATTCGGCGCAGCAAGCTCTCCATTTATGGCGCACTTCGTTCGCAACCACAACGCAGAGCGACACGCCGAAGAGTATCCACGGGCATTAGAAGCAATAACGAAAAATCACTACATGGATGATTTCGTTGCCAGCTATGAAACAAAGCAAGAAGCTCGGGCTGCAATAAATGAAACAAGGAAGGTACATGCAGCGGCGGGATTCACTTTGAGACAATGGAGCGCAAGCGACACCGAAGCATTGCGTGACGTGCCCACGGAACTATACGCCACCTCACCTATGCGACTGGGGGGAGATCAGCAAGAGAGTAAGATCCTCGGTCTGATGTGGAACGCTGAAAAAGACGAACTGGGATTCAACACTTCAATGAACAGAGTTCCAGTGGAAGTTCGAAGTCGGCAGCGTGCACCAACGAAGAGAGAGGCTCTCAGCGCGGTCATGTCTATATACGATCCGCTGGGCCTACTGAGTCACTTCACCATCAGAGCGAAGATAATTTTGCAAAGTCTATGGCGACTGAGGACATCGTGGGACGAACCTGTACCGGCAGAAGCACAAGAGCAATTCACGGCGTGGTTATCGCAGCTCGAAGAAATTGCAAGCCTGCAAATTCCAAGATGCTACTCGCCGGGAACCTACGAACAAATGGAGCTACACGTACTATGCGACGCAAGCGAACAAGCCTACGCAACCGTGGCCTATTGGAGAATCGTCTACAGCAACGGCGACGTTAAAGTCGTGCTAGTGGCCGCCAAAGCTAAAGTGGCACCACAACGCACACAAACAATACCACGGTTGGAGCTACAAGCAGCAATCATCGGAGCGCGACTTGCTGATCAAATCAAGAAGGAACACAGAAGTACAATAACAAGAACCGTGTACTGGACTGACTCCACTACAGTAGTTCATTGGGTGCGCAACGACGCTCGACGCTACACACCATTCGTGGCGCATCGACTCGGCGAACTGGCGGAACTCACCCATAAAGAAGAATGGCGATGGCTACCAACAACAGAAAACGTAGCGGACAACGCCACGAGAATGACCAACGGTCGTATAAGTACGAGCGATCGATGGTTTCAGGGACCTCGCTTCTTATATCAACGTGAAGATGAATGGCCCCTCGAACGCATAGACGACAACCAAGATGAAGAGCAAGAATTTCTACACACGACAGAAGTGGAACCAAGACGGGATAGCTGGATACCGGACCCGACTCGCTTCTCTAAGTATGAAACGTTAGTACGAGCAACTGCGCGAGTGTTGGCGTTTATTGACATATGTCGACACAGGGCCACCGGATTGGAATACCGGCATATAGAACGAGCGGAACAAGAGCTCATCAAGCAAGCACAAGAAGATAGCTTCCCTAATGAGATGAAGAAGATAAAGACTGCTCAACCAATCACTAGAGGAAGTCGCCTCTTTCAGCTCGACCCGGTGTTAGAAGATGGCATCTTAAGAGTACGCGGCCGCATTCAAGCTGCTACCGCGCCCGACAATATGAAGACGCCAATCATTATGGACGGACGGCACCGCATCACAAGACTGATCGTTCTGAAAGAACACTGCGGCGCGGGTCACGCAAACAGAGAAAGCGTAACTAACGACCTGCGACAACGCTACTGGATAATACATTTGAGACCCACAGTACGCGCTATAGAAAAGGAATGCGCACTCTGTCGGGTACGAAAAGCCAGACCGAGAGCACCGGCCACTGGAGATTTGCCACGCGCTCGCCTTGACCCTTTCCATCGCCCGTTCACTAACTGCGGGGTGGATTACTTTGGGCCAATGATGGTGAAGATCGGACGCCGGCGAGAGAAAAGATGGGGCGCACTGTTTACGTGCCTCACGTCACGCGCCGTGCACATCGAGCTCGTCTCATCACTCACCACAGACTCTGCAGTGATGGCACTACGACGGATGGCGGCAAGAAGAGGATGGCCAAAGCTTATGTACTCCGACAACGCTACGAACTTTCGTGGAGCCGCTCAAGAGCTACGAGCAGCGTACACCGAGTGGGCACCCATATTAAAAGAAGAGGGGTACCTACACCGCATGGAGTGGCGTTACATAGCGCCCGGAGTGCCAAATCAAGGCGGCGCCTGGGAAAGGTTGGTGCGCTCAGTAAAAGTCGCACTCACCGCTACGCTGCGAGAAAAGGCACCCGCCGAAGAGGTTCTGAGAACGCTATTGACCGAAGCAGAGTTCTCTATCAACGCCCGACCGCTGACCCACGTCAGTGTGAGTGCCCACGATCCAGAGGCGCTCACCCCCAACCATTTTCTGTTGGGATCATCAAATGGACTACCTACGACGGGACCCTGTGACGAAGCGGACCGAAGAACATGGAGAGCCAGCCAAGCGTTAGCCGACCACTTTTGGCGACGCTGGCTACGCGAGTATCTGCCTTCACTGATACCGCGAGGCGAGCCACGAGACAACGGACGGCGACCCATACAAGTTGGAGACGTCGTAATAGTGGCCGATAACACGCTACCACGAAACGTATGGCCTATGGGCATCGTGGAAGGCACCTACCCAGGACCAGACGGCGGCATCCGGATAGCAGATGTGAAGACAAAGACAGGAGTCTTCAATAGGCCAGTCAGCAAACTCGTCGTGCTCCCAGTAGAAGAGGCTTCGCAAGCTGCGCCGGGGGGAGGATGTTGAGGACGCCGAGTTTATTAGTTTAGACATACGTAGCATAAGGGAATTTGATTATTTTGTTATTATTTTGTTTGTAAACTTAATGTAGTAATAAGTACATGTAAAGCGCTAAGTACGATTTGTTAAAGTTAGGTTTGATCTTGTCGAAACACGTCTAAACATGAATTAGCCAATCACGTTAAAGTTCACTTAATTTGTTTGTCTAGTTAGTATGGGATTGGTAATAGTCGCAATATCAACTATGTCAACGCGTCGCTAGTTGCCATACGTGCAAATCGGATATAAGTAGCGCAGTTTTGTATGAGAATCATGTTCAACGTTCAGTATTCAATTGTAACTTGGGAAATAAAGAAGACACTAAATACATCGAAGAAGAGTTTTTATTCAACAAAAAATACAGTCCACCACACCAATTATCTAGCCCAAGATAAGCTACTATTGAAACTCGTTAATATGGTTAAACTAGATAACGGATAAATATACATAAACATAACATGATAACACTAATCTTCAATTAAATGAGTTTTTTCGTGCCTAATGAAAATATTGATTCTATTTTTTCATTCAATAATAGTCTAGTGTCTTGTTTATCATAAACGAACATAGTTTTGATTGGCTTGTCGACACGGGCGCTTCAATGTCAGCTATAAATAATAGAAATACAAAAAAAAAAGTATACAACTCATGTATACTTATGGAGAGCAATAAATAATTGAATTGAATTGAATTGAATTGAGATGTATTCAGTTTAAACATTCCGATACATGAGTGCAGCACTACTTTATATGGAATTGGTGGAAAAGTATAAGCTGTTGGGTATGTTTGGTTACAACTTAAAACAAATTGAGTAGAATTTCCACACAAATTTTATGTTTTTTCTAAATTACCGTGTAACACAAACGGTTTATTTGGCTTTGAATTTTTTAATAAAAAATTAAATCGCGCATAGATTTTATCTTTAACTACTTTTACAGATGTTGAAATTATTTTGAACTTAATTAATGAAGAAAATAGTAGTCATTTATTAGTAATACCTTCTAGATCGGTATCAATTGATTACATTAACAGTAGTAGGTATAGATGAAAGAATGTGTGGTGTGCGCTTCGGAAATAGCGGATGGAATTTTCATGGCAAGTGCTTTAGTGAAACCGGTCAATGGCAAGATTCCTATTCGGATATTAACCCATTCAATGCCGGACCTCACATTGTACATGTGCGGGGCGACAATTACATTTCTATTGTGTCTGGTTTTAGGGCACTCAACGTGTTAAACACAGCTGAGAGGGAAATAACTCTAAATAATATAATGCCGAACATACACAAGGCAAGTGATTATATTATCTGTTCTTTTGATAAGTTTCGTCAAATGCTGAAAGAAAAAACACGTTACTTTTAACAATTTATATTAGTGATTTGTTAAGATTTAGTAGCAGTTTTTATTTATTTGCAAAGCTATTGTACATAAGTTTTACTTTACTGCAATGTTTTATTTAGGTTATACCAAACTTCTGTAAAATAGATGTACTTATGTATAAATAATTTGTTTAAGCTTTTGTGCTGGAATCAATGTTAGTGTAAATTATGAAGTTATCACTATAAAAACAAGTTGTTTAAAAATCTTATAAAAGTATTACAATGTAAAATAATTATCATTGAAATATTCGAAAATAGTAGACAAGTTTATAGAATAAATACATTCCCACTGAAAAAAAATAAAAATAAAAAAATAAAAATGAGACCACTTAAACGCTGAGGAGGAAAAGTCAATAAAGAGTTTGTGTACTCTGACTTATTTAATCTTCCTGGAGACAAACTAACTACTTACTACAAATATTTACAAACATACGATTTCGTTAAAACCGAATGCGAGCCCAATTTTCAAAAAAACAGACTCGAAAAAAATGTACTTATCAATATTTGTCAAAAGTTGCGATCAATGTCAAAAACAAAATCGAAAGTAGGCTGTACTTACGAATTCAAGCGGAAAATAAACCAGATACATGGAGTAGGTAGTTGGTTACCATTTTGGATATTTTCGTCAATACTTCAGTTCACAGTGAAACACACAACGCACACACCTTTTGAATTGGTTTACGGGAAGAAATGCACTTTACCAAGTAACTTAACAAGAGACGTTGAACCCATTTATAATTATTATGATAATTATCCATTATAATTGAAATTTGGGCTATAAAAATCTCAAAGCGACGCTCGTAATTATTTAATAAACAGTTAACTTAAACGTAAAAAATATTACGATAAATCTACAAAGAAAGTGATTTAGTGTTAATAAAGAATGAGACAGGTAATACATTTACGCCAGTATATAAAGGTCCAAAAGATTTATCACCAAATGTACAAATTTTGAAAGATGGAAAAATTGATATCATTCACAAAAATAGAACAAAACTGTACCATAAAAAACTTAATTCCACATGATTTTACTTTATTTTTCCTGTGTATTGTGTCTGTGAAGTGTAGATAATGTAAAAATATTATTACATTAAAAATATAATTATTATTATCCCCTTTATTTATTTTCTTTCTTAAAACTAGATTTTTACAATATTTTAATATAAAAACAATAAAAGATTATAAAAACCTAATCCTAGAGTACCACCAGCAGCGGGGCAGGGCCCAAGCTACCGGTGGTCAGGGCTGCAGAGTGAGGAACCTCCTGACAATACGTGCCGTGTCAAGGAGTACTGGCTTTTGCATCTGACCCTTGACCCAACCTTTCGGCGAGAGCCTCTCTAGGTGTTGATCGAGGCTCTTCGCTATCAGACCGTTTGCCGAAACGATTATCGGTACAATAGACAATAGTCCTGTCCGTAATAATAGAGCGATCCCAGTAGAGCGTTGCATGACCATTTTCGAGTACTTATTATTTTACTATAATTCGCATAATGTAATCATAGGTTGTTTTACGGATCTACTCGCGTTTATTTTACACATTACTTTTTAATGTCTATCCTGACATTTCTAACCCTTTGCAGGGTCCGTGGTCACAGGGAGACTGAGGTGTTGGTCGTCTCATAATTAGTTAGTAGCTTGTATACCCTCATTTAAATTTAGTCAGGTGCGTCAGGATACACATTAATGTGTAAAATAAATGCGAGTAGATCCGTAAAAGTTGTTTCATTTTAACTTATTGATGAAGTATTTGATTAAATAAATTCCGTTGATATGTAGTATTTAGGTATTATAAAAATACTATGGTACAATAAAGAAGAATATTAACGCCTTGCTAAAAAATACTGGCCGTATGCTGCACTCAAAAAAATAACTTAAGATTAAGTAATAAATGACACCTTTAAAATATTTTTGATATGAACTACAAGTCACTTTAGAAATATTTATTTACCAATTTATATTCGTTTTACACAAGAGTTCGTTATGGATCCAATGGAGGTGACTAGCTTCGATGGAGAATTGGATGACGTGGACGCTAACGACGAAAACGAAGATTCTAACGAGGTAGTAACTCAAACAGAAGCTCTTCTAACTGACGATTCCGCCACTTCACCAATAAACCAAGACAGCATGTCTGCGAACGAGCCAGTCCACGAAGAAATGGAAGCGAAACTGCAGATTAGCGATAACCCAACCCCTTCGAAGAATGGACAAGGCCTAGAAGTTCACAAAGTCAACTCATCTTTGGACAGGGGAGATAGCGATGTAGCACCTGTAGCCACAATTAGCTCAAGGTCCAAAGCTCCTACACCCACAACAAGTAAAGTTGTCGTACAGAGACGTATAGCTCGTGCGGCCCCCACAATGCGGCAGATATTGCCTCGGAAGTCCAAGGAGAAGGCGAAGCAGATGTTGAAAATTATTGCTAGAGGCATCATAATACCAAAAGGATTGATCATCCAGGAGAGGAGGAGACGCAGGCCAGCTCGAAGGGTTATGGTCAAGAAGGTGCTTTTGGCAAAGACGAAGAAAATTCCGAAGAAGTCTTTGATCACGATCTGGAAGCGGCCGCGTCGCGAGCGGTCTTTCGACTCTTTATCAGAGTATGGTTGCTCGACTTGCGGCCAATGTAACCGTAGCCAGTTTTATCGATAACTAGATTGTTTGTGTTTTGAATTATTTGTTAATATTATTTATTATATTTTTCTATCAATACGGTAGTTTTTTATTCCGTAATAGTTTATTAGTTATAGTTCATTAGGTAAGAAGTAATTTAAAAATCATCGTGCCATTTTCAATTTAAAACTCATCTAGTAGGTAGATTATTACTGATTCGCAAAATTAGGTAGGTACTTATAATTCTAGAATACGTAAGGTGTCGCACAAAGGTCTGCTACTAAAATTACTTTTACATAAAAACGAACAGGAGATAGACGGAGATAAGGACAGACAGACATGATGAAACTATAAGCGTTTCTGGTTTCGTACGGTAACCTAGAGAAGCAGAACCAAGACATAGTTCTTTGTTGAGATAGATTTATAACCTTCCTTAGCGTATTTTGTTCAAACCCAGCCTCTTTTTAAAATACCTTCCAGCATCTTATATAAGGATTACAATAAATGTGAAGTTCTTGGTTAATTCAATCTAACACGTAATGCACGAGTTTAAAGCAGCATACCGTATTATAATCCAAAAAGTTATTCGTTCCAAATCATGCGTACAATTTTGGTTTGATACGGTGTAGATTTTAAATTTCTTGAAAATAAGTTAAGCAAGCACACAAATCGAACATCAATATAAGTAATATATTAAAACGAATTTCCAATCGGTTCAGCGCAAGCAAATTATGGTAAGCGGTATTTGAGCTCAATAATGTTCATAATATTTCCCAAGCAAAATTATTTTTCCGAAGCAGTGTGCCGAGCCAATGTTTGTTTTTCATTATCCAGTCTTGGAGGTTAAATCTTCGTAATGTGTGACACGGATAGCTGGAGGCAGTGTATTTGGGTAAGATATTATTTTTAAAGAAATTCTTCGGTTAAATAAGGCATAATTTTTTTAATGAAAGGCTGCAACCTCAGTGGAATGTGGCAGTTTATTTTTTACTTATTTATTAAGAACCCGTCTCAGTCTCGAAGGTTGCTCCCAGCTTTACATGGGTAACTATCAATACAGAGATAAAATAAGATAAAGTTATTTGTTGTTATTTTTATCTCATTTATAAGCATTTTGAGTAGAGGGTATTTTTTTAAAAATCAGATTAAGTAATAGTAATAATAATTGCAGAAACTGCGGTTATTTGAGAAATTGGCATGCTTACTTCTAAACGCCACTATTTTTTATTTTTTACTTTAAACTGTTTACTGATTTAATATTGTTAAGGAGTTATTTTATACTTTTTCTGTAATCGCCCGCAGATATGATAAAACTGCTGTATCATTGAAAATAAATGTAGCAAGATAAGCAGTAACCGCAGTTTCATATCGAACTTTGTCTTTTTCTCCCTACCCAGAGTAATTTTAGCAATAAATGCATGCTAAACGAGCGGTTAGAACAATAAAACGCAGGCGGGCTTCGCTTAATACTTCAAGATTGAGAAATGAGGCAGAGACAGGAGGGATATTAAATCAATTGCAGATTATGAGCACAGGTCGTCATTTACGCCTGAAAAAATAAGCCCACAAGAGTAAATAGAATTTCAACGCTAGTGTTTGAAACTAACGGGTCTCTCCTCCGATTACTCCTCCCCTCCAAGGCAGCCCACTTAAGTTGTGTTGTCTTTTTTAAAGTTACCACAGAACATAAGGCTTTAGTATGGTGTGGAAGTAGTGATAAAATAAATTTAAAAAAAAAATAGTATCGAAAAAATAATACACCAAAATAATATCACAAATATATTTATTGTTTTATTGTACATATGTTTACATAACACAGACGAAGTAGAACTATCACTCTGGAAAATAGATGAATCAAATCTAGACATTAAGTTCCCAATAAGGGCAATTCATTAGATATAATTAAAAATATTGTGCTTCAAGATAAAGATGAGTCGAAGAATTATTTAAAATTATGATCAAATATTGTGCCAGAGTAGCATCAACTTTGAGAAACGACACTCCACATCATCGGACAATTGTTTAATAATTTATATATAAATATATGCTAAATTGTACAATCTCGCGTAGATCGTAAACCAATTATCTCACTAATGAACCATTTCACATTTCGATACCTATCTTAAAAATAAACAAACTTCACAATAGGGAAATAAAGAGCTAAACAGTCAATAAAAAAAATAAAAAAAGTTTATTTAACCGAATTCATGCGATTCAAATTTCATTATAAAATGTTTCCAATTGCAAAAAACCTATTAAGCAAACGATATTTTAACATAAGGATAAAAAGCATAGAAAGTTTAATTACTCGTAAAATAGGCTTATTTAATTGAAAGAATTAGAGCTTTGAAGTTTCTATAGGATACCGAAATATGAAATGACACTTTAGGTGCTTCTCCACTTACTTTGTCGGCCTCGATCAGCCTCAATTGGCACGTCTGACAAATACAATAGATTTCGATAGATAAGGATGATCATGCGTCGCTGTTGCATTAAATAAGTCGGGCGCATTAGTACACTAAATTGCCATCGCTAAACGGCCCCCGATCGAGGCTGATTAAGTAGGTGGAGTCCTTTACGTAGCCTCCTATTAAATTTTTTTTAGTTTGGCTTCAAGAAGGCCTTCTAGTGTCTACACAAACTAAAAAGTTCTATATTTTTCTAATCAATAAGCCAATTCTAAAGGATTCTTTTCTCTACTTAAGGAAATTACAGAGAATAGGTATCTTGACAACAACAACAAGTGGTTACAGAACATTAAACGTACTAATTAAATCATTTAACAGTTCTTTAAAACATTTAACTTTTTTTGTTTGATTTAAGCATGAATTTCTGTAACCTAAAAGTAATTAATAAACACTTATTGGACGAAACTAATTAGTGACGTCATAGTTTTCTTTCCCATACGATATCTATTTTTTTTAACCGTTTTGACGGTTGCTAAAAAGTTTCTATAAAGATTAACCAGTCAACAACAGAGTTAAACAAGAGTTAATCGAATCAGGCCAATTATACATTACGTGGACCCGGTTTTACGTAGCCTTCACTGACAATTCAAATAGGCTCAAATATAAAATAAGTAGTCTTAAAATGCAACGTTTTATGTATTACATAGGTATACGAGATGCCTTTGTATAAATACGGATAACCTAATCGAGTATCTCATACAGATAGGTCAGCATCAAAAATATTAAAACACCATCTCGTTATCAAAAACATTTAAGTAACATTTTTAAGTACAAAAAAAACATATTAATATTTGATTCTGATATGTATTTATACGATAAACACTGTCAATAATTTTAATTTAAAATATACTTTTAGCTTATTAGTTATCAACCATTTAGAATACTTATTTTTTTTCCGTTTAGAGACTGATGGTGATGATGTAATCAAATTGGTGCTGACCGTACAAACAATTTTTTACATAAAAATAATTCATCAATAAATAGTTTTATAACATATATTATTTTATTTAGATGTAAGTCAACGATAATAAGCTTTCAATGTCATAAAAAATAAAATGACGGACGATTTTAAATTAAGTCCCAACAAAAATATAATATAAACCCAATAAAAATATTTAGAAACATGTAGCCTAGCGGATAGATGCGAGAAACCGTGGTTCAATAAACATCGCTCCGTTTTCACTACTGACGTGAACCCATGCTTAAAACAAGCGTATAAGCTTTCCAGAAAGGTTAAAAGGTAATTACTTTTAAAATAAACCAAATATCCAGGCCCTTCTTTACCATTGGGCACTCTGGGCAAGTGCCCAGGGCCCCCTTGTTCCTGCTAGATCACTAACCGATAGTCGATATTACCGATAAATATATTTGTTTTGCGAAACGAGAATTACTAATTTAGACTTTTTTTGCTTTTAATTCAAATAAACCAGGGGCCTAACACTGGCAACTCTATCTGGCTGCAAATAAATAAAAATACCAGTTGGATAAATCTAGAGTTTTGCTTATCTGCTCCTTTTGCCTGTTTTACTAAAATCTAGTGTAGCATAAGGACCCCATTATCCGTAAGTGCCCAGGGCACCCATTAGGTTAAAGACGGCCTTGCAAATATCGGTTAGCCATTAAAATAGAATAGAATAGAATAGAATGATTTATTAACCATATAACTCGGAACGTTATACAAGGCAAGTCCATGATACATCATTTCATTACAATACAATAATACATTACTTATTTAAAAAAAACATTGCAATTAATTTAAAAGTAATACCTACTATAAAATATATATATATATATATATATATATTTTTTTTAATTATACAATTACAATTACAATTGTCAAATTTAAAATATTTAAAATTTAATCTATTACATAAACCAGAATTGATTATTGATTGGTAATAAAATAAAATTTATTTTTACAACAGGATTAAATGGTACATTAAAAAAAAAATTCTGTGGTTTCCATTGCAATTTAAAAATAATACTTTGAGTGAACCCAAAAATCACTACCACGTCAATAATACAAAATTTATTACTATTTAATGAATTGATTTTTTAAATCCAAGAGGTACGCACGCCTGCGCATTAGACTAGGTACCACAAACTGTCAATTCCTCAATAGACTTTGAACAGTTCAAACAGAAAAAACAGAACAGAACTAGCGAGCCGCACAGTGTGTTATGTCTATCACTTGAGGTTGAACATTTATTTAAAAAATGGATTTGGGAAAGATAAAAAAAATGTTTATTTTTACCCTATACCGGTATAGAAGACGTTATTCCAAAACGTATAGTTTTTGTTTCACTTCGGTACGATAAGTTATTGGTACATAATTAATTTGCTTAAAACACGCTCAGTTTGCTGGCATTCGGCTTATATCGGATGACGTGACGTCACCGTATCCGACAGCCGCATAGTGATCTTTACGGAAAAACAAAACAACGTGGTGATTTTTTAATTTTTTGAAAAAATATTGTGAAGTAATTAGCAGTACTACAGAAAAAAAATGTTATATTTTAAGTTGAAACTAATAGCATAGAATAAAAAAATACCCGTTCCCACCCTCATTTGACAGTTTTGGATAATCTGATATGCAGGCGTCTGCACATATGTATGAACAACACAATCGCTTTGCTATATATATAAAAAAACATTTGTATTATATTAATTTTCAGAATCACACATTATTTACCCCACATTACAATAATTAAAACAAAAGTCATATATTACATTATTGCTTTTATAATATCGTATTTTTTTTGTTCTAAGTGAGCTGATAATTTTTTTAAACTCTAATACATTTTTATTGCATTGTTTATTATCGGATAATTGATTAAAATGCACTATTTAGTGCTAAGGAATTAGATTTTTACAATTATATACAGATGTTTATATAATTAGGTATTAATTGATTGTACTGAAATGTAAAAACAATAGCAAAACTATTTGCACGAAATATTTGGTTAGGTTGAACACATTGTGATGTCAGTTATTTATTTTAGAGAGATAAAAAGAATGTATATAAGTTAGTAAATATAATATACAGGGTGTTATAATGGTAACTGTAAAACTTTATGAGGTCATTCAGAATCTAGTCTAGGATACTTACTTACCTACAAACAAGTAACTCGTCATACCATACAATTAATTTTTAAACTTTTTTTCCGTACTGGTATTCGAATTCAGGACCTCCCAGAGATGAGCCGGCATTTTGACTATTGTTGCAACAAGGTTAATAATTCGTAATGATTTTTTTTTAAATTTTTCACAAGACTTTTCTTACTACGATTTGGAATCGTAACTGGACCTCAATTTGACTGGTACTATTTAACACCCCGTATAGAGTATAAATGACTTGACATTAATTTGGAAAAGTGCCTACAAGCAGGTAATTTCAAGCTTAAAAGATATAAATTTTAAAATAAAAATATAGCATAAAAAAGACTAATAATAATACCGTCAGGCAAATACATATTTACAGATAAGTGTTGATTTTAATCCACAAAACAATATGGGTAAATAAAAAAATACTTATTGTATTATAAAAATTGGTCGACAATATAAAGTATAAGCTAATCAATTACATAAAACAATTGCACAATACACTTCTAAAAAATTAGAATTCTATTCTTTGATATGTCTAAAAACAAAGTTCCGGTATCCGCTTATTATACAAAATTTAATACGTATTAATTATTACACATTTCCGATGACAGTGTTCACTGCAATATCCTTATGTGATTTATTTATGTATCTAAAAGCAAAAAATCTCACTCCGCGTCTCTCGGCAGCATCAATTCCTATCAGGGTCTACCATGGTGTTTAATTCCGGCCCAAAGTTGTTCCAACGTTGGATTCCGTTCTTGAGAAGCGATTAATCGAATCAATATGGCGCTTACTCTGAAATGGCTCAGAACGCAATCTCATTACTAGAATGAGGCGGTATGCGTATGCCCACTGTTAACTTTTAAAAAACTAAAACATTAAAATAAAACCTTTTTTTACAAATTTACTCGCCTTTTATTTTGCATATCATTTTATACGACGCTCTGAACCCTTTTTCTAGGGTCGTGGTTACAAGGTGACTTCGAATCGTTCCAAACGTCAGTATAAAATAATATCTAAAATATATACGCAAGTAAATTCGTAAAAATTATTTAATTGCGTTAGTTAAAAAACTAAACTAAAAACGAGTAGCAATGCACTCACGGACGCGCCTGATAAAATTTACATTCTACTATAGTTTATTATTTCTAGTCTATTATTATTATTAAAAAACTTCAGTTCCAATGATTTAACCACTGAATAACTCTCTGACATAACAGTATTTACATCGTGAGCACTAATACTTGTATTGTCGTATGTCTTTTTCTTAGTTTTCATAACATCAGAACCAATGTACAACATTACATCTACCCTAATAACATGCTTTAAGAACCTCAGACCGTACGTAGACATAGCTTATTTTATTATGATGAGTTCAAAGTACAGTTGCCCTAAGCGGCGAATCAAGAGACAAGTGTCACGCTTCGGACAAAGTTCCTGGAGAGTACTTGGAATAGTGACACTGAGCATTATGTACAGCGAAATACTAATTGTAGAAATGTACTTATGAGGAAGACAACCGTTTTCATTTCTATTAAAAATAAAATGTTTATGTAGTTTAATGCAGCGGCCGTACGATTGTAAAACGGCCGAAATGTTGCTGAAAAGGTATGCCTAGGTAAATTCAAAACTACCTTACCTAATATAAGCCCAAAAGATCGGCCTTTCGAATCAACCTTATAAAAGTGCACTTTAACTGCTTGTTAACTAAGTTGATTTTTGTCAAACACTCAGATATTTTGATACAATCGAAACTAATGTCGAGCTCGCACTAACCTTAAAACCTAGGCGACGGACGTGCCTGGGATACCAAATACTAAACAGTGTTAAAACCTCATTAACACAAAAGATCCCAATGTGTCTAATTGTACTGGGAGAGAGAAAGTTCTGCAGGTCCCACTGAGGTAACAAAAACTACTTCTTAACTTACACATTCCATTATTTAAAACAAAAGTTTAAAATGGAACGCGAAAGGCAGTAACGTCTGGTGCAATTCGGTCGACATATCGGATATAAAAAGGTAGGTCTGTCTAGGATACCTACTACACCTGTTTGCACTAAACTTATAAATCGCTTAAGTCTTTGCCTAACTACTACCCGGTCAAGTTAAGTCGGCACCTGAGTGTTTTCGGGACAGGTGCCGAGTTAACTTGACCGGGTTATAGTTAAGCCAAGACTTAGGCGATACATAAGTTTAGTGCAATCGGCTGTTAGACTAAGTTTTTTTTGAGAGAGTTTGCCGATTGCCACAGGCGACATTTTCACTGAACTTTTTTGGGGGCGGCGAGAAACTTAAAGAGTTCCTCAAGGCGTGTGAAACAAAACACCGTCAGAGATTTTCAAGAGGGAATGGCATCACGCACTAAACGCGTCTCCGTTTCCTACTAGATTCTCTGAGGGGCT
This sequence comes from Eudonia mercurella, assembly GCA_963082485.1. Lineage (NCBI taxonomy): Eukaryota > Metazoa > Arthropoda > Insecta > Lepidoptera > Crambidae > Eudonia > Eudonia mercurella. Next base: position 14,695,750 of record OY720037.1, read on the forward strand.
CGTATCGGATCGGGAGACTAACTTTTAATCCCGGTAGAATAAGTAAGCCCCGTTGAAAACAAAATTTAAAGTTTAAAATTGTATTTATTCCTATTGGTGCAAATTTAGTTCCTTGGCATTTAAACTACTGACGTGAACATATTCTGATAAAGTCTTTAAAAAAATATCTATCAATGTCAACAGGCCTCCGATTGTCTTCCCCTACAAGATTGTATTGCATTTTAAACCTTAGCTTTAAGCTTTCTAAGCTCAACGATTGAGATATGGTTATATTTAGAATTGTGTTCAATTCAGTCTACTTTCAGATCACACTGAAGGGTATAATAAGGATTAACAAAATGTACTCCGTTAGAAAGTGGTAACATCGAAAAGGGGGTTCCAAAAGGGCCTTCACAAGGAAGCTAAAGGTCTTTACCCACTACAACGTATCATACCATGAAAGTTCCTATATCGAAACATGCAAAAAAAAAACAATTTTACATGAGTATGTATCAGACAGAACACACCCACAGTATACAGTTCCGTCGCCGGCCAACATCGTACAACGTTCGAAGACGGTTTATCAATTGCTCTGGGAATAGTAGTTCTTTTTTAAGATTGCTATTTGCCTTAACAGCGTAACCGAACGTTTTGTGGATGGCAAGTAACTAAAAGGATACCTCAAGCTGTGTGATCAAAACATGGCTTTACTCAAGCGTCCCGCTCCTTGCTAGGTTCTCCGAGGATTAAGGTTCAGATCGAGAGAGGAACAACCCGAGGGCACCTCTAAAAGCAAAGACCTCGGCTCGGGTTGACCGGGTCAAGGGGGTGCAAAGTAGTTCGTTAATCAGAAGACACGGTCCGCTCATGTTGTGATACGTTGTAATGGGAAGAGGCCTTAAACCGGAAAATTTTCATCTCAAAAGTATCTAACACCAACCGTTGTTGGTGTTGTTTTTTATTATGATTAAAGTCATAAGCACTGTTGGGCTTGTAACATTTGGTTTTACGCTGGAACCCTTGCAAGGTTTCTTCTTTGGATTAAGTAAGCGGTTGGTCGTGTTGGTGTTACCTGGTGAAGGAAAATTAACTAGTTACATTTACTTTTTTAAAGAAACACCTAAGTATATAAAAGAAGAGAAAACATAACAGCCAATAGATTAGTTAGTTTTATGATCAAAGCTTATAAGATTAACATTCATCATCATCATCATCAGCTCATTTATGTCCCCACTGCTGGGGCACGAGCCTTCCCTATGGATGGATAGGGAGAACGGGCCATGAACCACCACGCGGGCCCAGTGCGGATTGGTGGTTGTTAACGACTGCTAATGCAGCCGGGACCAACGGCTTAACGTGCCTTCCGAAGCACGGAGGAGCTCGAGATGATCAATTTTTGGTCACCCATCCGATGACCGGCCTTTGGCAAAGTTGCTTAACCTCAGCACTCGCAGACCGGGCGCGTGTACCACTGCGCCATCGAGCTCCTCTAGATTAACATTATTCTAACTAAACCCTGCTTTTTTGAGCATGGTGAGATATCTTTTCCATATTCACTAGGGTAGTAAGGTTTTTTCATAGGACATTTCGCATATTTACGAAAAAGAGGTGTGATTTAGGTGTCGATCTCTGAAGTTTAAGCATTCAATATCTAGAACTGCAGCTGTTACTTAATTAGGGGATCACATGTTATCAAGAGGAGATCAATGGCACAGTAGTTTACGTGCCCGGTCTTTAGTGCCAATAGGTTAAGCAACTTTTCCAAAGAACGGTCATCGGATGGGTGAGCAAAAATTTATCATCTCGATCTCCTAAGTGAATCGGAAGGCACGTAAAGCCGTTGGTCCCGGCTGCATTAGCAGTCGTTAAGAACCACCAATCCGCACTGGGCTCGCGTGGTAATGACCTGTTCTTCCTATGCATCCATAGGGAATGTATGTGCCCTAGCAGTGGGGACATAAAATGAGCTGATGATGGTGGTGGTGGTGGTCAAGCGAGCAGGTTTGGCAAGCAAAGTCGCAGACGCTGACACTATAGGAAGGGATATTTAATGTCAAGTACGTGGATATTAACGGATATTTAGTGACAGTAAGTAATGCTCACCGCTCTAGCACATGGTCTCGGGTCGGGCGGGCGTCGGCGGCGTCGGCTGCGTCGGCTGCTCGGCGGAGCGCTGGCGCGGCAGCTGCGACGAGTCCAGCACTATGGACGGGCGCGGCGGCAGGTTCTCGCTCACCATGTGCGAGAGAGATAGCTCGCTCGAGGCGTTGGTGTCGCCTGGGGGGAGATAAGGTGTTAGTCGAAGTAAATCCAGTCAGGTTTATTAAAGGTCAGGTCAAACGAGTATACGACCAGATAGCAAGCGGTCACCGCAATTGATGGAAACTTGGGTCGCCGATCACGCGCCATTGAAGCAATTACGTAGTGTACCTTTCAAACCGGAAAATATACAATGCAATGCACAATGAAGCCAATTTCTGCAGCGGCAGAAATAGTCATTTGGATGGTCTCTTCATGGCAAAATGCTACTACCACCAGAAAAAGATACTTTATTTTTAATTTAATATCAGAATCCTTCCACTTTAACAAAACAAACCGCATAAACAAAAGTATACAGACCATAAGCGATAACAATGGCAGACGCTGTTAGTGGCTACCACCGCCTCAAGCGCCTACTCAAAGCAGCGGTACTAGAAGTGATCATGTTCTCATTGGAGGGTTGCCTAGACAGTGGCAGCAGCACATCTCACAGCAGCCGTCATCGTCGCCAAGCAGCGGCTGCAGCGACAAAACTGGCTTCTACCGATCGCTGACTACCTCCTCAGCGAGTGCCTACTCACCAACTAGGCAGCTGTACTATCATAGTATCCTCACAAAAGGGTTTCCTAAATACCGGCAGCTGTATCAGCGTCGGCAGCAGTCACTGTCGGTCGCAATGAGCTCCTCATAACTCATACAAAAACAGCGGTAGTAGTGACCAAGAACTCATCGGAGGATTGCCTGGGCACTCGCAGCAGTACCTCCCCGCAGCCATCGTCGTCAAGCAGCGACTGCAGCGGCGTAGGCAGCTCGCGGCTGTCGACCGCTATATCACCTCAAGGCAGCTAGACTAATGATAGCATCCTCACCGGAGGGTTGCCTGGGTACTGGCAGCAGTACCTCCCCGCAGCCATCGTAGCCAAGCAGCGGCTGCAGCGGCGAAGGCAGCTCGCGGCTGTCGACCGCTATATCACCTCAAGGCAGCTAGACTAATGATGGCATCCTCACCGGAGGGTTGCCTAGACAGTGGCAGCAGCACATCTCACAGCAGCCGTCATCGTCGCCAAGCAGCGGCTGCAGCGACAAAACTGGCTTCTACCGATCGCTGACTACCTCCTCAGCGAGTGCCTACTCACCAACTAGGCAGCTGTACTATCATAGTATCCTCACAAAAGGGTTTCCTAAATACCGGCAGCTGTATCAGCGTCGGCAGCAGTCACTGTCGGTCGCAATGAGCTCCTCATAACTCATACAAAAACAGCGGTAGTAGTGACCAAGAACTCATCGGAGGATTGCCTGGGCACTCGCAGCAGTACCTCCCCGCAGCCATCGTCGTCAAGCAGCGACTGCAGCGGCGTAGGCAGCTCGCGGCTGTCGACCGCTATATCACCTCAAGGCAGCTAGACTAATGATAGCATCCTCACCGGAGGGTTGCCTGGGTACTGGCAGCAGTACCTCCCCGCAGCCATCGTAGCCAAGCAGCGGCTGCAGCGGCGACGGCAGCTCGCGGCTGTCGACCGCTACCAACACCTCAAGGCAGCTAGACTAATGATGGTATCCTCACCGGAGGGTTGCCTGGGCACTGGCAGCAGTACCTCCCCGCAGCCATCGTAGCCAAGCAGCGGCTGCAGCGTCGATGGCAGCTCGCGGCTGTCGACCGCTACATCACCTCAAGGCAGCTAGTCTAATGATGGTATCCTCACCGGAGGGTTGCCTGGGCACTGGCAGCAGTACCTCCCCGCAGCCATCGTCGCCGAGCAGCGGCTGCAGCGGCGACGGCAGCTCGCGGCTGTCGACCGCTACCATCACCTCAAGGCAGCTAGACTAATGATGGTATCCTCACCGGAGGGTTGCCTGGGCACTGGCAGTAGTACCTCCTTGCAGCCATCGTCGCCGAGCAGCGGCTGCAGCAGCGACGGCAGCTCGCGGCTGTCGACCGCTACCATAACCTCAAGGCAGCTAGACTAATGATGGCATCCTCACCGGAGGGTTGCCTGGGCACTGGCAGCAGTACCTCCCCGCAGCCATCGTCGCCGAGCAGCGGCTGCAGCGGCGAAGGCAGCTCGCGGCTGTCGACCGCTACCATCACCTCAAGGCAACTAGACTAATGATGGTATCCTCACCGGAGGGTTGCCTGGGCACTGGCAGTAGTACCTTCTTGCAGCCATCGTCGCCGAGCAGCGGCTGCAGCAGCGACGGCAGCTCGCGGCTGTCGACCGCTACCATCACCTCAAGGCAGCTAGACTAATGATGGCATCCTCACCGGAGGGTTGCCTGGGCACTGGCAGCAGTACCTCCCCGCAGCCATCGTCGCCGAGCAGCGGCTGCAGCGGCGACGGCAGCTCGCGGGTGTCGATCGCTGACGCCCTCCTCAGCGAGTGCCTACTCAACACAACATTATGTACAGACGCCGGCACATCTACCTATCCAAAACTATCAAATTTCTTCAATACATTTTGAACCATATAACTTAGTAATAAAGTTCAAAGTCTATTGAGGAAATTTGTCAGTTTGTGGTAGGTTGATGTGCAGGCGTGTACAGTCACCGTTGTAGCAGACAAGGTGACCAAATACTTCTGAACAGTTCAAAATGTCAATAAGTTCCATACACTACAAGTTACCATTAATATCTGAACATTCATAACTTCATTAATATCTGAGCAGATGCTAGTCATTGACTGCTAAACACACAACTAACCAACAATATCTGAACACTCATCACGTCAAATCTACGCAGATGGTGTGGTCTTAAATATCTGAACAGTTGAGGAAAAATTACAGTAGGAAGTGCTTCCAACTTTACTATAAATACTGATTTAATAGGAACTCTTTTGATAATTTATACGAGTAGATTTGACGTGATGAGTATTCAGATATTATTGGTTAGTTGTGTGTTCAGTAGTTAATGACTAGCATCTGCTCAGATATTAATGAAGTAATGAATGTTCAGATATTAATGGTAACTTGTAGTGTATGGAACTTATTGACATTTTGAACTGTTCAGAAGTATTTGGTCACCTTGTCTGCTACAATATATCTGATGGCGACTGTACATAAAAAAAGATTTGTATATTTGAGTCTGTTATTTTGGAATTTGTATTGAATGCTAATGATAATGCTATTTTTGCTCTCTCTCTTCTCTCCTTCTAGTGTATGCGTGTGTGTGTGCACTCGATAATGCGTGTGCGTGGGCATGTGTGTTTGTTCATGTAAGTTTGCTGTACGCTTAGCTCTTCCTTCATACAAGCAACATATTCTTTTGCCAATCTCACTTCCTATCTGCACCTATCTGTGCTTTGACGCTGTTTTTCTCTATACTATAAATGTATGTTTGGAGAGTCAGAGAGAGAGTTTCAGTAATCATCTGTGTTTCTTCCCGGCGCAGTGGTATGCCTAATACATTTTCTCATGTATAAATAAGTACACAGTATCTGCAATAAACATTGTTCTTATTCCTAATTTATTTATTTATTTATTTATGGAAAACCAACAGCACATATATCAGTATACTTACATTTGATATAAACGTAGCAGAAAGCCAAATACAGGTCTTCACGTTTAAAAGCAATTCAGAATAATGTTACGTGTGAACTAGATTACAAATAAAACGTTTTATGTGAATAATGAGAAAAAAGAGGTTTACAAACAATATTAAACGATCTTAGTGTGATAAAATATTTAAAAAAATTATTGGATTGGATAATTTAGAATTTAGAAAAGAAATCCTGACATAATAGCCGCCTTGTGATAAAAGTAAATACGTCACCTCTGGTGCGGCAGGCGCGCGTCGCTGACCGCGAGCAGGGTAGCGGGCGGCGCAGGCGCGGGCGCGGGCGCGTCCACGCACACGCTGATACTGACGCCCGGCTCCTCCGGCTCCCCCTCCTCGTACCTGCCCACCACACTCATGTCTACGCTACCGGAGCTTGGTTGTAGTGTCGTCAGGGTACCATATTGGCTCACCGAAAATTTATTATCCGCGATTTTTTTTACTAGTACCGATTTGTGTTCATAATTAGCACTTATCCGAATTTTTACTTTATCATTTTTTACTTCATTTTGTTGATACTACCGTCGGAGTTCATAACAGACAGTGTTCAGAAATTGTAATTCATAAAGTTTCCATTCATAATCATGACTTTTCATAATATTGATAAGTATTAACTTCGTCTACAAAAAAATTGTAAGCTTGTTTTAGTTCTAGCGCTTCTCCGGCCGCTGCCGCTTGGCTGGCTTAGTTGGTTCATGTTCACCTAATGCTCGTCGCTTCGCTTTTCGCTACCTTCCTTAGAACTTATAGGTTGCAAATTGTTTGTTCACAGTTTTAACCTAATCTAATGAGATTAATATGACCTAAAGCATACCTAGAGTGACTGGAAATATTAATTTTGATTATGTTTAAGTGTATGAATGTATTTCTATTGGCTTCCGCAAAAAAGTATGATACTAAATAATAGTGTAAGAAATAACTATTTATTTAGATATAGGTACTATTTAGAGATAAAAAGTTTTGTAAAAGACGTTTATGAATACTGATATTATGAATTTGAATTTTGTAATAGAAGCCAATTATGAATAGTGATTGTTATGAAGTAAAATTTTATAAAGAATATTTTCGGACTTCCCTTAATCGGAGTTATAAAATTCGGTGAATTTTGGCGCATCCCGTCACCAGAGATACGACAGTGACTTATAGCATGTACGTGGCTAAGTTAGCGTTACTTTATGCTTGGCAATAGCGAGCAAAGCGGTATTGTGTGAGGTACTCATGAAGTCGGCCATTACTAACTGATAGGACCGATACTGTTAAATCGGTAACAAAGAACAGGCTTTTTACTTAAATATTTAGAGGACCGTCTTATTCTTAGTAACTATGTATTTTATGTATTATGTATCTGCGTGTCCCTCAATAAATAGAGATAAATATGCATCCTTAATGTAGCAATTTATAAACAGCGATACAATGTTATATTTACACACCTAGACTTGGTTTTAAGACAGTCATGGAAACAGCACACAATATGAACAAAGACATTTTAACTTCGCCTTTTCTAAAGTTTCTACAAATATGCCCTGATTTCGACAAACCACAACCAAAGCATTGACCCACCACCAAACACCAAAATGACTACGTAATTTGGTAACCATAAACGTTAGGTATAGTGTATTGTCACTAATAACGCAGACGACGGACTTTTGTATGACTTTCTCGTTCGTCAAAATATATGGCTTACAACTTCATCGTCTAATGCACACGAGGGACTGAACGTAACAAAGCAAGTCTGTGCACTCCCTAATAGCACAGAATAGGGCATTATACAATTCCTCATGTCATGCCACCTGTAGTAAACAAAAGCCGGTCAAGTGCAAGTCGGACTCGCGCACTGAGGGTTCCGTACAAACTTGTATGTAAATAGTTTGTTCATCACGGTGATCGAGTGTCTCCATACATCGACATAGGTTGCGATTAGTTTACCATCTGCAAATAAGTTTGTAATCGTAAAAAAATATTTGTTTACAAACAAATAAACGATTTTTGGATTTTCTTATGCTATAGGGAGTATTGTAGAGGTTTTGATTCCCCTGCAAAATGTTAGAAATAAGGCTCAAATGGCCGAAAATAAAATATCTTTGGATTGCGTTGGTTTAGAAGCTTGATTTTTTTACATCTTCAAGGTAAGATAGAGATAGGTGGAAGGAGGGAGGGGAGCCTTTGCCCTGCAGTGGGAAAGTAGTGGCTGATAATAATAATAAGGGACCGCAAAAGTATTAGATGTTAATTTAAATTCGATACCTCCACGTGTTCCCGAGAAAAAGGGTCTTGACAGACAGACGGACAGACGGACAACAAAGTTATCCTATAAGGGTTCCGTTTTTCCTTTTGTGGTACGGAACCCTAATAAAAACGGCCACTACCTTACTGATACCTGTAACGTTCATGGTAACCGTAAATAATGAAAAAATTCAAGAGATTAAAAAACCGTAACCCTGAATCAGTTCTCCGCGTGACGTTTACTTAAATGGTCTCCTTACCGCCTCTGTATGAGGTTCTGCATAATGATGTAGTCGTCCTCCTCGGCGCCGCGCAAATGCTCCTTCTCCATGAAGAGTGCGAACTCAGGGTTGGACATCTCGCTCGCGTGGCGCCTGCGCACGGAGGGCGAGGCAGCCCGCGCGGGAGACAGCAAACGCGAGGTGATGGGGGTCCTAAGAAACAGACATTGAAATGAAATGAAGAAAAAACATAATTCGTATAAATAATTAGTATATAAGCATTTTCAAATCTTCATAAAACAGTTTTCCTACTACCCATTAAGAAAGACGTCATTTGTGGAAAAAAGTGGGCGCAAAAAACTGCGCAGCTTTATAAGAAGAAACGACATTTACATTGGTTTTAGGAACAATGCTGATTTTTTACCTCTCTCCTCTCCCTTCCATAGACACAGAAGAGATAGGTCGAATCACTCATTATTTTTACCCATATGATCTCCACTTTCTTACACTGCTATATGGCGAGCCACATGAGTCACTAGTCTTATAAGTAGGTAAGGTACTGTATGAACAATACGCTTCAGTGGGTTTGTCTGGCATTTCTCGTTTAACCTAATAACTGTTGGTAGTGGTTGCCTGTACAAATAACACAATGTAGGTATTGGTTCGCAGCTGGAGGTACGGATCCGGCAGTTTGACTTCATTGGCACCACAGGAGTTCTGACCTCTAGAAACCGCCGGTCCAGACCCACAGTATTTAATTTAGATCGACCCGGCGTTTTGTGTGTTGTTGTAAATGAAAATTTAAAAGGATCATATGATACATGGGTTAAGGATTTCAGGGTTTGCGAAGTTCGACACCAATCCGCACCGGGCCCGCGTAGTGGTTTATAGCCCGTTCTCCCTATCTATCCATAGGGAAGGTTCGTGCCCCAGCAGTGGGGACATAAAATGAGCAGATGATGATGATGACTTACTATCTTACGTAAAAGCTAAACGTAAAACAGGTGCAATTAGTATTAGCAATGAATAACGTGTCTAAAAAGCCACAGATTGCAATATTCACCGCCGCACTCGGCGCGTCGGGAGGCCCGCCGCACTGATTGTGTTGTGGTTGTACGAGTAACCGCAACTCAATCACGCACGCATTTGCAAGAACCAACAGAATGCCGCACAAACTATATTTCATCCAAAGTTGCATGAAAGCGTGGCCGATACGGCAGTATTACCTGTTTTTTCCGGACACTTATTAAATATCTTTTCATAAATTTTATGAAAAGATATTAGTGAAACAAATGAAGGAAAAAAAAGAAGTGTGTATCTTAAAATGCGTTCATAATAGTAAAACTGCCCAGTAGGCGCCATGATCTCTAGGAAAAGGAAGTCATTATAGCCTATGACTTTGGTTAGTAGTACTCGTAGTAGCCTGGCTACACTGATTGGTCCATTGTTGATCGCTAACAAACTCGTCATAATTTTGTTAATGATCGTTATTAGTTTAGTTTTAATATATCCTGTTGTGTATGCTATAAAGTACATAATTAATTAAATCTATAACAACTAATATAATGGCGGTCTTATCTAATTTTGTAAGTTATTTATATTTGTGTTCATGTTTCATAACGTTGCAATAAAAGTATTATCTATCTATCTATCCATCTGATATAAACATATGTTGACTTGATTAAATAATATATACCTGTAAGCAAAATATTAAATAGATTACATTATATACTAAAACATAACAGAAGATACGATGATGGTATACTCTTACGTGATTCTTGTAGAAACAGATTATGTACACTTAGCTTGGAGCTTTCGCGATATAAAAGGCCGTGGGAATAAAATGATTTTAATTTTATCCAGTAGGAAATGAAAGATGTGAATCTTCATTTCCTCATAGATCCATCCAGATCCCTCATACATTTTGCTAGCGAACGTTCTATCGCTGTGCAAGCAATCGGTGCGACCTACATTATAAATTGCATTATCCAATATCAGCTTATGCGGACTATCCAATCTAGACGCGCCACTCGTAGATGTGCCGAGCTCTGTCATTGAATCTGATCGCATTGGTCCATTGCATCTAATCAAATGATTGTAAAGGTATATTGTAAGCAGGTGAACAATTTATATTAGTCAGTGAAGAGAAACTATAAGAAATGATAAGAAAATGAGCACGTTGAACATAAAATTAAGATTGAATAAGACTTGAGAAGTGTGTGTGGTTGTGAACTGCTGCTGCTATTGGTAATTGACGCAATTCGGGATGGACTCCAATTTAGACCAGCTTGGAAGAACTGGTTTACCTTGAGATGGCTGACCCCCGGAGCTCGATGGCGCAGTGGTTAACTCGCCCGGTCTGCGAGTCTCAGCACTCTGGCAAAGGCCGGTCATCGGATGGGTGACCAAAAATGTATCATCTCGAGCTCCTCCGTGCTTCGGAAGGCACGTAAAGCCGTTGGTCTCGGCTGCATTAGCAGTCGTTAACAACCACCAATCCGCACTGGGCCCGCGTGGTGGTTTATGGCCCGTTCTCCCTATCCATCCATAGGGAAGGCTCGTGCCCCAGCAGTGGGGACATAAATGAGCTGATGATGAAGACTTGAGAATTTCCCTTTTGAATACCCTTTTTTCCTCCTTAAGAGTCGGATGGAGCGTCACCCATAACCATTAGGGTCACCCAGGCGCAGTGGATATATTAGTAGATTGATTGGATCAGCTGAAGTAGCAGTGGCCGGCCATATTAGTCGCGGAACCAACAACCGTTGGGGTAAACGAGTTTTCTAGTGGAGACCGCGTATCGGCAAACGTAGTGTAGGACGCCCTCAGACTAGGTGGAGCGACGATCTTCGCAAGGTGGCTGGCAAGAGCTGGATGAGAGTAGAGAGTAGAGAGTAGAAGAGCTCAGTGGCGTGCACTTGGAGCGGCCTATGTCCAGCAGTGGGTTAATATAGGCTGATGATGATAACGAGGTGTAGTGGTATGCGTAATGTTTAATTTCCTATATAAAAAAGATTCAAAAACATAACCTAAAAACTAACCTAGGCGTGTGTGGTGGCGAGAACAGCCCGTACACTGTCTCCAGCTCGTCGGTGATGCTGGTGTACTCGTGCATGGCCAGCAGCAGCGAGCGCGGGGTCGCACCTACACGGGTGCGGCCAGTGGTCGTGGTAGCCAGTCCTGCTGCGCCGCCAGTGGCCTCCCAGCCGGACACCTGGCCTGTTGAATACCATATAATACGAGTGTTTATGTCTAGTCCCTACCCCCTCACCCTAGAAGATATGGGTATGGCAGTTGGAAATATGTGTCCGGATGACTTTCTCAAGAGTACCATGGGTGAATACGGAGTGTACGTGTCCAGGAGGCGACTAAACGCTTCGCCGTACTCTAATCTGGCGTTAAACTTCAATGGTCCCCTGTGCGATATTTACTTGCGTTGGGACATCTACTTTCACTTCCACATGTTAATTGATTTGCAGTTCATCCTACTTCGCTGGTCTAACACGCCTTGGAGGCGTTACTAAAACCTCATTCACAACAAATTAATAGTTACTTATTACTCAGTGTGCTAAATAAGACTGATAAGAGCACTTGAAAATTTCGACGGGATATCCAATGTATCGAAGGTTGAAGAGCTGTAAATTTTTTTACTTGATATTTGTGATTGAAGTGTAACAACTCACCAGTAACAGAGTTGTGTACGGAGCCCGCGTCGACGGCGGAGTTATCTGGCTCGGAGTGAGTCTGGCTGTGCTGCCTGCGCGGGGCCAGATGATGCGTGGAATGGTGACCGCCCATGCCGCACTCGTTGCCTCCCTCCGACCGCCTGGTAACACAGGGGTATATCATAGGGCACGAAATTTTACGAGTACTATAGTTTTAGGTAAGATGCTATAGATCTAAGACTATAAACTGGTTGACAGCGACAGCGGCTGCAGCAGATCTGTATTAAGCTGTTCTCAATGATAGCGGCGGTGGGAGTGGCACCTGAGACCTGGCCACAAGTAGAGCAAGTTAGTTTTATAGTTCATTGCGCGTTATACTACGGAAGTCTATGTCAACGGTAATAGAAAGAACGCAGTGAACAGCGAATGAGAGCGGTAAGAGAAAGGGTCAGACTCTGTGGAACTGCCGGTGTCGCTCTGATCCAGTTTATGTACTAAAGCCTTTTCTGCACCAAATACGGAAAGGGGGAAGGAACAGAGAATGAATTGTAGTGCAAGAGACTGTAGTGTAAACCACATGAGTAAATACCCGAATATTTACCCATGTGCTGTAAACTGCGGGGCAGATGCATTGATTATACCGAGTTTGTCGTGTCAGTTTGATGCAGATATTGGAAAAGATATTTTATAATACTGTTTTCTAGACGAAACTTACTTATTTTTGTTCAAGTGTTATTTGTTATAATAATGTGGAATAAAATTGCGATTTACGGCTTTATGTCGCTTTTTAGGTGAAGTGATATAATAAAAAGTGTCCGTATTTGTGATAGGTACATATAACCTAAGACTTTGCTAATTGCGATAAACAGAATGTTTTCCTTATTAAGATATACTTACAATAAATACATCCATACCTTACCTTATAGTGTCATGTAACCTGATTTTTGAAAAGTAACATTTTGTGACAATATACACTGGACCGCAAAGAAAAAAGGTCGGTTAGAAAATCTTCAATATATTTAAAAGTACATAACCTATCTTTATGAAATAAAAACTAAATAATAAAGAATATTTTAATGTCCTTAATGAAAATAAAAAATGAGTTAAAGCTTTTTATTTTTTATAAATGTAAAATAAATTCAAATGCGTAGGTTTTTTAGTATTTTCGTATATAAATAAATATATAAAAACCAATCTATGGTTACAGATGTTCATTTTAGTACTTTGTGTTGCCTCAGCGAGCTCGCAATACTGCTGTTATGCGATTTGGCATACTTTCTACTAGGTTTTTGAGACGATGCTGCAGAATTTTCTGCCATTCATTTTTCTTTCATTACACGTAGCGTGATTGGCGGCGGATTCGGCTGACGTACACGTCGTCCCAGTTCGTCCCATGTATGCTCAATGAGGTTTAAGTCGGGGCTGCGTGCTGGCCAATCCATATGTGTAATACCGACTTGAAAATAATCAAACACTATCTGAGCTGTATGCGGGCGGGCATTGTCTTGCATAAAACGGCATTCTCACCCACTGTCCATATGTCCGTATGTTCACTAAAAATGGACCAACGTACTCATTCAGAATTTCAGTGCATATCTTACTGCAGTTAAAGTGCAATTTTCTATCACCACTAGCTTATTGCGGCTTTCGGAAGAAATCCCAGCCCACACGTGAACAGAGCCTTCGCCGTATGGTACTTTTTCTTCTATACAGGCTTGGTTATAGCGCTCTCCCGGCCTTCTGTACACTCTTTTCCTCCCGTCGTGCTTGTGTAAACAGAATCTAGACTCGTCTGAAAACATAACTTTTGACCAGTCATCTAGATCCAGTTCTCGTGTTCTCTACCATAACTCAACCTTGAGTTTCTGTGGTGTTTTTCTAGTTTTAGGTCATTTGCAGGTCTTAATGGCTTTAAATGTGCTTCAACCAGACGCCGCCTTACTGTATCCGTACTCAGATTGTTTCTTCCAACTCGTAAATAATGATTCTTTATTTCAAGAGCCTTAAGAAAGCAATTTCTCTAAATTGTTGACACCATACAGCGATCCTCCCGCGCCGTCGTGCAACTGGTTCGGCCTGTTCCTGATCTTTGAAGATTGGACACAGTTTCATGGAAACGCTGGAGTACTCGCTGAACTGTAGAAAGAGTCACACCAACAGTTCTCGCTGTATATTTAGCTGACTGCGCCCATCTTCAAGCATTGTCAGGATCCTGGTACATTCTTCAGGGGTTAACGACATGAAGACTTCAGAATAATAAAATTTATAAGGCAGAGACACCATATTTATAGCATTTTTATGTCAAAACTAAAACAAATGCGAAAAAATTTTAAATTTTCTGTTTTTCATACAATTATCAAAAATAAATAAAAAGGTTTTGTATATTATTTTATGCAGCATTAAATATTCTTTAATTTAGTTTTTATTTCATAAAGCTAGGTCAGGTGCTCTTGAAGATATTGAAGATTTTCTAACCGACCCTTTTTCTTTGCAGTCCAGCGTATTTAGTTTTAGGAAAGTGGTGAATAAATAAATACAATAAGAAGTAACTAAATAAAATTATAAAGGTTGGAATAGAAATGCTTCGTGTGAATGCATTTACACTTTTGTTAAAGCTAAGTAGTAAAGAGTGACTGTTTCGGTGAAAATTAATATTATTAAAGTAATAGTAATACTGAAAAACGGACAACGATTAGACAAAAGTTTGCGTATTGTCGTTTTAGACTATTTTATAATATAACATTTGCCTGTGTTCGTGAAAGGTGCAACAGTAGATAATGACGTCATCAATATATACAAGTGAGTGTGTGTAAAGCTTTTGCTCAGTTAAGTAAGAAAAGTATGCTATCTTCAAAGTTGTGGTTGGTAAACGTTTTTTAAGATTTTCAATGTACCACACCTTGCATTCAAAAGTTACATTACCATTTTTGATATTTTTATTATAAATGTACAGTGCATTTTTAACGTTCATACGAGAAGTTGGTGCCATTTGCAATCTTTGAAGATATCATACTTCTACAAATTCGCTGTTCAAATTCAAGTTACAGTGTTACACATTATTATCTACATCTAGCTACAATATGCAAAAGCTAAGCCAGTCGCCATATGAGTCTATTTGACTTACTGTTTCCACAACCGTCTCCTAACAGATGCAAGAAAGTAACAAAAAATAAAATTAAAAACAATCATGACGGTGACAATTTTGATACTGTTCGTGAGAACATGTCTTAGGCCGATCGGTGGTGGGACAAAGGGATAAAGGAATGGGATACATACACACTTTGAAAATATATAGTTTGGAAACAAGGCATAGTAGGTATTGAGATTCGTTCTTCCAATTCACAACGAACTGGAGTTTAGCTTTCATCTTTAGCTATGGATGCTGACGACAAGTGACATTAAGGCCGAAGACAAAACTGTCAATCTTACCCTATAATGTCAGCACTCAATAATTTAACTGACATTGTTGTTACAGTGTCAGATTTAGATATCATTCAAATAATATTTCAATCATTTGTTGAAAATTTGTAAGCAAGAGGAGTAAGAGGAGATAATAGGAAATTTCACAATTAAATAAGCTAAGAGTTCGAGCGCGCAAATACCAGACACAATAGAATTTTAATTGTTATCGGCCACCAGCCCCCCAACCGCCTAACACTCTCGCTTTCGATTGCTTTGAAAGCGAGGCCCTCGCCTCGCTTTCTATTGTAATATCGAAATATAATATCGAATAATATCGAAAGCTATAGCCTATAGCTTTTGATATTGCTTTCATATTGCTTTCGAAATGACAAGATGACGCCTCCTCCTCGCCTCGCCTTCAAAGCGATCGAAAGCGAGAGCGTTAGGCGGTCGACCCCCTGGTTGTCGATCGACCCTCAAGGGACTAATAAACTGAAATCCTTTTACGAAACTTCAATCATGTAACAAATAATGCAGCACGAGCGGTTGATGTCTGCATAAAAAACTTTGAAGACGAGTATTTATTATTATAATGCACCGCTAAAGTTTCAACGCAGCCAGAGAAAACTCCAGAAGTTGTAATTAGTTTCAAACTTTTGATTTTGTACTCAACCCTTTGAGAAAAACTATGTGAAATAAAACAATTTGTTGGTTGGTTGTTAAGGGAACATTATGAGGATGGAACAACCAAAAATAAAATGACAGCTCACATGCTACG
This sequence comes from Eudonia mercurella, assembly GCA_963082485.1. Classification (NCBI taxonomy): domain Eukaryota; kingdom Metazoa; phylum Arthropoda; class Insecta; order Lepidoptera; family Crambidae; genus Eudonia; species Eudonia mercurella. Next base: position 14,711,827 of record OY720037.1, read on the forward strand.
AGATAATAGTACAAATGAGTCGTTATGCCACTAAAATGCTTACTCCCAGCCAGTGATACCTATATCAGCGTTTTGTATTAACTTTCTTCTATTTTTTGCAATTTTCTATTTTACCTAATTATTAATTGGCACAACTGCACACCTGACAGTCATAATACAGTCATGAATATAACCACAATGAGTTGGTTAAATAAATTTGAATTGAGGAAATCAACTTTTAACATTTTTACCAAATAAATTGAAGCAAGACGGCATTAACCATCGTAAAAATGTTTACACTTTCGTGGTACAGGTAAACTTCCTCATTGGCGTTATTGAAACCCAGAAGGCAAGTTATACCGGTAAGTTTGGTTGGGTGTGTAATTATATTTTAAAATATTTAGCTTGGCAATTACCACTCCGGCTGATGGTAAGTGGAAATGGAGTCAAGACAAAAAGACAACTAATTAATGTGATGTACCTCCTAGTGTTGGCCGTACGTCGAGTACCCGCGGACGTGGTGCGAGGTCGCAAGCTCTGCAGATCGGCCGGCGTCTCATGCACCTCCGGCGAAAATGCGTCGTCTGTCGTAGACGGCACTAGCACTACGACACAAATCGACAATCATAATCACCAGTTTATAATAAACCTACAAGCGCTCAGAACATTCCATATGGATATGAAACACATATATATTTGTTAACATATGCAGTTTGTTTTCCATACCAGTGAAGCATTTTGGCCTTCATGTGATCTGTTGGTATGCTACGTTCAGGTTGAAAATTAAAGGGTAAATCATCCAGAATCCTTAACCACTAAGAAGCTGGCTATCTTATCTCTTTATGGATGGTAATATTGCTACTAACACCACCTCGTGTAGAATCATAAGTACAATTTCTAGAATGACACAGTTTTTTTTTCTAACCCCAAAAAAATACTTACCTTTTCTATCCTCACTGGGCTCTGTCCTATTGCTGTCGGAGGACTTCTGGCGAGCTGGCGTGATAGTCGGCTGCTGCCGGACAACAGTAACGTCCGGTCCGTGCGCGCTGCCTGACGACGTCGACTCTGAGTCCGCATCAGGCTCTTTCCCGACAATAGCATTTGTCGGGCTCGGCTGCGGTAGCTCCTCCTGATCGCAAAGAGGCTATTCGAAGATTAAACTGATTCCTTTAAATACAGCCCAGTTAATAGCTAAAAAATATTTTTTCCTATAGGCGGTTTTCACTAACATTCCACAATAAAGGACAATTCTCAATTAATACTAAACTGAAATCTGTCTGAAAGCGGATCAGACAGCAAAGTGGAGAGCGAAATCAGTCTTAAACAAAACACACCACACTTAGCCCCATCTTGTTGCAGATGCAACTGACCGCTGCTATACTTGCGTAGAAAGTTTAACGTTTGTTCTATAAGCCGAAAACCCGTTACCCGCTTCCGCTTTCAGGCATAGACCCATGTTACAGAAAGTCACTCAAGTCGTTTTCTTATCCTTTTCACACTCTTTTGACGCTTCTAACTCGTGTTTGAAGCGCCAAAAGAGTGTGAAAAGTGGTGGTGGGTTTGAACTAGTGTTAGTCTCTTAGTATAGAAGACCTTATTATGAACCGGAATATAGCAATGCCGAACACTACTGCTTGCTTAGCGGCAGAAACAAGTATGATATTGGTAGCCATTAAAAGTGTTCTGTGTAGAAACTTAAAACTATAATTTGTCTGTAATTGAAAAGATATTTTTATAATCTGCACTCAAGAACAGAGCACGCTTGAGTAAAGTTCTGTAATATTTATCCCTTTTATGTTAGTTGACAGTTATACAAGGGTAAATTGCACAATTATAAAATACATAAAATCTCCAATTCCTTTCAGCATTTCAAAAATATCAGTGCAGTTTTGTTAATAATTTGCATTAGAAAAAGGCCTAACGATATTTTAAATATAATAAAAATAATTAAGCTAATTGTGATTAGTAAGTTTTAGTACAAATGACCCTAAATCCATTTTAACGTGATTGTTCTAAGAGGAGAAATAACTAAGCTTATTATTTCAAGAACGATCGCTACCGAAATATACATCGTTATAAGTAACGTCTTTGAAATACAACGCAAAGATTTAGAGAAGCGAGATGAAACAGTTCTTTTAAAAAGAAAAGATACGCGTTGAAGTCAAGCAAAGCGAACTTTGTCTTCGGTAGTTACGGAAATTTAAAATTCAAATCGGACTCGGGGAAATGTGAAGTTGGAAAAAAGAAGCACCATAAAACAGAAAGAAATATTAAAGACAATTATTGTTGCTGGCTTGTGGAGGCAAAGGTGGAATAGAGACAACATCCAAAACAACACTAATTATCATGCCGCGACCTCGTTTGGCTTAGCGTATTCGCACATTTGCCTAATTTGTGCAAACAAGGTAATTTGTACCCTATTTGTATATTTGTTCTGTATTTTTACAAAAAAAATCAAGTAGTCGTTAATCGTTATAGGTGTTTGTGTTGACCAAACACTTTTGGTTCAATTAGGAGCGCATTACCTGATTCAGCAAGTTTTTTGAAAAACTTTTAAATTAGTTTTTTTTTTCAGTAATGTGTGCATAATAGTAGAAAATTAGATTCTCTTATTTCCTTCCTTTGCGGTAAATAGTCAGTCTAGCTTAGTTAATTGCATGTTGAGTCCATGTGTAAAGTGTTTGTTTGCGATATCGGCGAGTATAGAACAAACAAGTATAGGCCAAGCCAAGCCAAGTGAGGACGTGGCATAAGATTTTAAAAACACAAACGTGAATTAAGGAGGACCATTGATTATGGTGAGTTACTTGTGCCAAGAGTGCGAAAAACATATAATAATTTAACCCTTTCTAGGACTCTGTCGACATATTGAACATAATTTTTATTCCTTATTTTTTGACATAAGGTCGATACCCGAAAAATATTAACTGATTTCACACGTTATAGGGTTAGCAATATATAACATACTGTACAAAGGTGGTTGTTGCAACATCTACGAGTAACGGCTCCCGCCCACAAAAGACTTTTTGTAGGACCGATAATTGGACCGATTTTTTCGCCGAGGTTTTAGTATCTATTATACAGGGTGAGCAATGTAAAAAGTCAGTATGGGGAAGTCATGTCCACAGGAAAATGTTGTAGAAACCATGTCTACGATTTAAAATTTAAGCAATGTTGCATTTGTTAAAAGTCGAATCCTCATTATTTATTATAAAGTCACAAAGTTGTGTAAATTATTTGAGCTGTATCTACTATTTTCTTTTTTCATATTATAAGAGACACGGGACATCATCATAGCAAAGTTTATTATCAGCTACAGCAATAAAACAATTTACCATCATTTTAACAGATCAAATCTCCGGTTACGAAGACCGGGGGGTCGACCGCCTAACACTCTCGCTTTCGATCGCTTTGAAGGCGAGGCGAGGAGGAGGCGTCATCTTGTCATTTCGAAAGCAATATGAAAGCAATATCGAAAGCTATAGGCTATAGCTTTCGATATTATTCGATATTATATTTCGATATTATATTAGAAAGCGAGGCGAGGGCTTCGCCTACAAAGCGATCGAAAGCGAGAGTGTTACGCGGTTGGGGGGCTGGGCCCTTAGCCAAAGTAACATAACAAAAACGATAGCGAAGTTCGAAAAGAACAAAATGTATGGGATTGACATAAGCCGCGCTAAATCACGTGGTCAACGTAATGTCAATCCCATACATTTATTCTTTTCTAACTTCGCTATCGTTTCGCTATCGTTTTTGTAATGTTACTTTGGCTACGGGCTCAGTTGTGTAAAGAGTTTTTTATATTCAGTTAAATTACTAAGCGACGACATAGTTCCTTTAAAAAAAAAACCTTATATATTTTAGTTTCGGACATCACCATAATGTCTCTTATTGAAATTTCTCATCTCACTATAAAGCTTAGTGTCGCTTTCAGAGACGTCCGTTAAAGTTTACGATTACTTCGTGCTTAATTCTTGGTATTATCAAAATTAATTTTAATTTTAATTTTAATTAATTAATCAAATTATCATTACTCAGAAGTCGAAGTCAGACTCTTAATTAATCAGAAGTAATCAATAAAGTAATTATAAGTTAACTGACGTCTGACCGTTGTTTATTTTCTACAAACGGATGGTGCTTTTTGTAAATTAATTGTATCTACTTTTAAACGCGTTTTACTGCCCGTACCTTTACCTGTAAATAACGAAAAATTATTGAAGCTTTTATTGTAATTTTTAACAGTTTATTATTAATATCGTTTCGTTTCGAGTAAGGGCTGCTATATTTCGCAAATTTACCTACTCGTATACCCGCACCGCACCTTGTTACCTTAACTCTAAATAATTACTGCTTGCTTGACTATTAGGCAAGTTTGCAAAAAACTACTTAGGTATACTGCGATAGGGTCGTATTCGAACTTGACAAACTATAATTATTATGTCATAAGCGTTCTATACGTCTTCGAGGTTTTCAAACGCCTACGCACGTATTATATTTCTTTTGTGTGACATTAAGTAGTTACGTGACCTTTTCAATGATAGCTCTCATAAAATAATGGCTTTGGTGTACTTCAGCTCAAAATAGAACAATTTACGTTTTTACAACATCAACCATGCTATATTAAATATATTGATAGGCAGAGCATGCCAATTATTTCTTAAATTACTATAATTAATAACGTTAAAATTATTCCGAAACCAGTAACGATATAAATAACTCGTTAAAAATAAAAGCGACTAACCTATTTCAGTTTCATCAATTAACCCAAGTGTTTCAGTGCGTTAGATCAGACAGTTACATAAATGTTTTTATATTGCAAACAAATAGACTAACGAACAAGCAATACACACGAGTACCTAAATATAAATGTATTAACTTTTTAATATTTCTGCGTTGTTAGTGCAAAAGCGACTAAAATGCTAAAGCGACGCCAGTAAACGTTTCAATTTTGTAGCAATGTTATTTTTAAATAACGAGAGTTCACCCGAATACAACGTAACGTTGCAACGAAATATAACAGCCCACGTAACGTTATTCCAAAACTGAGCGGGCAGTAACCGCGAAGGTTGCTTACGTCGGAGGGCTGCGACTGTTCGTCCTCCTCTTGCACCGGGCGCACGCCGAATCGCGGCGCTGTGTGCGCACCCGTATCGCTGTCCGACAGCACCTGTGGCCGCAGCGACAAACGGATCAATGCTATATAGAAGCCGGATTCATAATGCTTGCTCTTTACAGATTAGAAAAGTAAACAGAATTAGCAGAATTGCTATTGCTTGGCAATTTATGGTTATAACAAGCTACAAATTAACGTTGGCGTTACTTTTTAACGTTTTAACAATATTTATTGTTTATTGTAAAATACAGAAAAAACATTATAACCAACAAGATATGCCAACACAAAATAAAACAATAAGTATCTAAAATATTATACAATTATTTATATATGATTGCTATTAGCATCACGATATAAAATTAATTATAAAGTTATAACGCGAATGTAACGTTATTAATTTCAAACGTCATGCAGTTACTGTTAATCCTTTCTAAATTCATCATACGTTTTACCAACAAATTAGTTTTAACCAACGGCTTCTATTTAGATTAATATTTAGACGACACTAAAACCTTTATTCAGCAGCGATTAAGGTGGAGCATAGTTGCCAAGAACTAATTACTAACAATACCGATGTTTGCCAGTTAAATCTCCACCCGGAAAAGTGATTCTGAATTCGCTACTGATAGTTATGAGCGTACTTGGTGGTAGTTGGACGATGGCCGGAGATTCTATCGCTTAGTTTGAAACTCCAATAAAGCTCGTATTGCTCTAGCGAAAGCTTGTGAGGAACTATCTTTGCTCATTTAGACGCAGTTTAAAACAGATTATAGTCAACAGATAATGTCGATTAAATTTATATAGTAGTAATACATTGAAGTAAAGGAAATTAACAAAAGTTTAGCATACATTAAGGAAGATATCGGAGCTAGTAACCAATCGTACAGCTAACACACCAAGCAACGCACAATAATACATTTATAAATTACCAGAACTTTAAATAATGTTTTTAGGTAAACAATAAAAATACTTGCTAATATATCTAAGTGTAAAAGGTACTTAAGTATGTATACAAAACCCAGGCTAATATCGTTAATAAACACTTCAACATTTCAACAGCGCTCGGCAGCTCAATTAGAAAAGCAGTCGCTCGGATTGCGCCTAAATGTTCAAGGGTTTTAATCCCACATCCTACAGACAGTAAATTCGTTCAAGTATTTTCATTTTCATCTCAACAAGTTTCATATTTAAAGTTCTGGTATCAAACAAAACACATCGATCATTAATGTCATGCTGAAATGGGAAAACAAATATTACATTAGTTGATTAGGTAGGACTCAATTTCACCGTACTGCGTTAGCTTTAGCTCAAAGTGTTGTTAGTTTTAAACGGTGCTAATAATAGCGCATACTAGAACGCTCGTTAACAGTTCGTTAAAAAATTTACCGATCTTTAACAAGCTAACAGTATGGTGAAAAAGAGTCTTTCGCACATAATTGGTATGACAAATGCGGCAGTTGCATTAATTTAACGGGAAACTCAAAACGAACAGTATATATGCAGATGTTTGATAACATGTTTATGAAATATTGAAATATTCCATCTGTGAACTTCAAATTTTATACAAACTTGTTTATGTTATTTTTATAACAGTTAAAGTTACAGCTACAGCTACACCCGATTGTATACGCTCGTAATTTAATAACAACAATATTATAAATATGATATTTTAAAGTTTTTTTTAAACAAACGTTGTTACAGAGTTTAGTTGTTACTTTAACTCAGTATACTCGTAGACAGGTATATAATCAAAGACTCGTATATACTCATTGTTTATATGAGAGGAGCAACAGAGGAAATTAATATAAGATTTCTAAAAGGTACATAAAAATAGCAATGACTTTGTTTGACAACTCATTAAAAGAAAAGGTATGAACATTTTAGATCGAAAAAGGTTCTATTCATAGTTTTTATAGCCCAAATGTTAGTTGAAAGTCGTATTTGCTGTCCACAGTAGCGAGCTCGTAACTTCATTTAGGAGTTCATCTATAGTGGTGGAATGAAAGTTAGAGCTTCTGACAATGTTGTCTAGTATCAATTAAGGATGAGTAATAGCGCCAGGATGACTCAAACATTTAGAAGTTTACGTACCGAAGACGAATTGTTGCTAAATTTACTTCTCGTAGTCTATCTAGTATGTAACAAACAAAGCCTTTAACGAACGTCAACTAAAGTTATTGGTAAGTTACCTAATGCAGCTATCAGTGACCAATTAAATAATAAATTAAGGATTACAGTTTTGTTAAATTGTGATAGTGAATTCGTACAATTATTTATGGAAAGTCGTCGCATATATAGTAAGTGGTATAAATATATTCATTCAAAAATCAATTTTTACGTGAACATAACTTTGACGATTTAGTATGCTTCCATAAATTTAATGACGATAGAACTACGTTATAGCAGAAACAACCGACAGTCCTAGACATTACCAACATAATTTTTCAGTGTTACGTGTTTAAATATGATCCCAAACTGGCAAAATTTTCCTCCACACATTTTCAATGGGGAGGTGTGATGAGGTGGTAGCGATAATAAACTCTAGGTCCCTGTATCCTCCTAAATAATTCATTTCATTCTGTGATAAAGCTTTCCTAGTGTTGTAAAAAACTCGATTCCGTGTCTCTTCATTTTAGGACTTGACTCTAATCACAAGACTCGACTTATAAAGACACAATGCTCGATGCATTACAAGCATAGCGGGTTTTCGCATAGACTGGAGTTCGATTTCAGTTTTTTTTGGAGAGAGTTTGATTGCCACTGGGCATTTCAGCGTCACTGGATTTTTTTAGGGGCGGCGAGTTACTTAAAGGGTTCCTCAAGTCGTGTGCGAAGCACCGTTAGAGATTTTCTAGAGGGAACGGCATCACCCCATCAACGGTGTCTCCATACCCTACTAGATTGTCCGGGTGTTCGGATCGGATTGGGAGCGAAATCCTACAATCCAAGCTGGGGCGTCTAAAGGCTAGGACATCGGCTCGGGTTGAATGGGTTGTGGGGGTCGACTTCATTGCTCGAGTCTATTGCACGCTTGAGTCTGGTAAATAAGAGAGCTCTGAATTCAGTGACATGTAGTATAGTTTGTTTTGATGGTGATGATGATGATGACGACGATGCCATCCTGTTCCTTTTTTATTTTTCAATAGTTTGTTTTGGAGTCTTATAATTGAGACTTGACGCGGGCTAGGACGCGGCCGGTGGAATTAAAAAAAAAAAAAAAATATAATAGGTACAAAATTCAGTGAAATTGAACCCTGCTTCTCGTACTCAAGACTCTGTTGAAAAGAAGTTGCTCGAGTTTTTTAAACGACTTGTGATTTTTTATACTCAAAACAAGGCTTCGATGACTCGCGCTCGACTCGGCTCTGAACTCGCGATTGTTTGACGCTACCGAGCAAAATTGAGTCGAGTTTTTAAATTTAGACTTCCGGACTCGAGTTTTTACAACACTAGTCGTTCTGTATAATTAGTTTAAGGCTTTAAACTGAATGACAGCGGCAGTGACGGCGACGATGGCCCGTTGTCTTAGCGCCCTTACAATACATATAAAACATGTCTGGAATCAATTAAGTAGCTGATGTTTAATCAACTACTCCCTACTTAATGACTCCACTCCACCTGATGTTAAGTGGAGACGGAGTCCAGACGCGAGGACAACTGGTGCAGCGTAAAACAACGCAGCATCAGTTACCCTCACCTTGCCGGCCCACAAAGAGCTTCTTCACGCCTCGTTTGAAGGACCCCATGTCATAGGAAGGAGGGAAAACTTGTGCTGGTAGACTGATCCATCTTTTGAAAGTGACATTTATTATGTTGTTGTATGACCATCTTCATACAAGTTTATAACCTCAACTAACAATAATGTCACGAGAAGCTTCCCAAGACGATCTTTATACCAGTTTACGACCTTAACACTAACAATAACGTCATGAAATCGTTCCCAAGTCGACCCACCTCCTTTCTAATTTCTTCGGGCCTATACAAATACAATTTTTCTTTTAAATATATTTACGGGTAAGCACAGTGCCTTGATCTCAGCTGATGTTAAGTGATGATAAGGTTATTAGGTGGAAGCGCACTTCACCTGGGATCCTCAACTAGTGAGGCCCTGGCTATCTTATCTCTAGCTGCCGGAACACAACAATGCTACAAACATTGATGTTATGAATACACAAACATTTGTTGATGATAAACGTTTTTTACAAATATGTAGCCTTAAATGCATTATTCATTTACGTTTAAATAAACCTGTCCTAGGGCAAAGTCGCTTTTCCTAGGTCTTAACATTATTATGTTTAAAGACAAATGTTAAAATGGTAAAAGTTATCTTTCGTTCCAAAATGAAAAGCCAATATTTTTTGTATACCTACTTAATCTAATTTAAACTATTCTCAGCCTCAAAATAATATATGGACCTATGGTTGGTTTGAGCCAAGAGTCTTGGGATTTCTGTCCAGGCTTCGTCTCGGTCAAACGTTGTTCGATACGGGTCAAGATGGATGGAACAGCGTATTTCAAACATTAATAAACAGGTAACGTTTGTGACAATGTTTGTTTGTTTGTTTGTCGGGGCTAATCTCTGAAACTACAAAAAATCCAAAAAATCCCAATTCCAAAAAATCTTTCACTGATAATATACTACATTTCTTGTGGGAGACATAGGGTATTTTTTATTTTGAAAAAAAAAAACAAGGTTTTTTTTGTAAATTTGAGAATCAAAGTATTGCCGGTATACCTCTGCTTAAAACTGTCACTAACAAAATCAAAATGTGAATATTACCTAGTGATTTGAAATAAATGATTATTCTTATTATTACTATTGAATTTTAATTGTACAATACTAAATCCACGTGGATGAAGTCGCGGGAAAAGTGTAAGTTTCAATGTTTTTTGACTTACCTCCGACCGATCGCTGGCCGTCCTGAGCCGAGCCGCCCCCGCCTGGAATGTGGGGGGCGGCGGGCCCAGTGTGTCGGTCGACCCCCGGTTCACCAGCGACGGATGGGTGGCCATGAACCGGTGGATCACCGCCAGGTGGTTCATCGTCTGCTCCGTCACGTCTTCTAGCTTCCTTAACCTAAACTCTACACTCTGCAAAAGTTTATGGGTCTTACAAATAAACAGAGAATAAGCTTCAAATAGTTATACCGTGTTTTGTCTCTTTTATTCTTATTTGAAATGCCATTGACGTGAACAAAACACGGAATAACTATTTAAAAAGTAGGGCACTATTCATTTATTAACTCGACTTAAAAACATGGCATACAAAAGTGCAATTAATGTCATCATAATCTTCACCAAATGAGAGTAGCCGCGGATCGTGCTCGGTGGCGTGCACTTGGAGAGGCCTATGTCCAGCAGTGGACTAGTATAAGCTGATGATGATGAATCATCACCAACTCATTTTATGTCTTAACTGCTGGCGCACGTACCTTCCCTATGGATGGAAACACTACAGGGAAGAACGGGTCCTAAACCACCGCGTGGGCCCAGCGCGGATTGGTGGTTGTAACGACTACTAATGCAGCTTGAACCAACGGCTTTACGGGCGCGGAGGAGCTCGAGACGATAACTTTTTAGGTCACCCATACGATGACCGGCCTTTGCGAAAGTTATTCAACTTCAGCAATCGCAGACCAGGCGCTTAACCACTACGCCATAGAGCTCCTCCACGAAGGCAACTCCACCATATTGTAACTTATATTTAAAACTATTCCTCTAACTCACCTGCACCGACTGTATTTGGCAATTAGCTTTCTGATTTAAGTCTTCCATTTTGGTCGTGATATGTTCTACTCTATCAGTTGTATTTCTTACTCTCTCCTCTATAGAATTAGATAATTTAATTTCCTGCGAATAACATAAAAGGGATTAAATTCAAGTACAAACTAAAGTAGTGTTAAGCAAGACATTATGCTTGTATGCCGGACGAATTAAGACATGAAATGGCTGATTCTGTTAGTTAAACGACGTCAACCCTTTAAACGCCGATGTCTGAAATATCAGACAACAAATTTTTGTGCCCGATCACGCCAACAACAGATATACTCGTATCTGTCAGAAAGATACATTGGGCTGTTACCTAACAGTACATATATAAAATAGTAATTTTAAACTTACCTACCTTATTATCTATTATCTACTGATAAAAGTATACTTGTAGTCTAAATAAATACACTTCTTCTATCGATTCTAAATAAACATTACAAAGTATCCCTCGAACCAATCATTAACTTTAATAGAATATTTAAAACTTTACTTGAATAGAAAAGGTAACAGTTCTATGTAACTTTCTTTAATTCTTAAGAGTTTTACGTGAAAAGTTTTATTGCTCTAAGGTCTGGCTCCGTTTAATTTAGTCTGCGAGAAACAGTGTGGGAGTAATTTCAGTACAATTTACAACAATATTGTTTGTTTTATTTTGTTATTACAAAATTGCTTCATACAAACGCAAGTTTAAGAGAAGAGTAATGAAAAATTTTATTACACAATCAACTCTAGCTCGTATCATATTTATGATTTATAACTAACATACATGTAATATAGCGTTTTATACATATAACAGTAGTGTTACCTACATTCCATTAGACGAGCTTAATTATAAAACATAGCAATAAATTAAAAAATTTATATGAAAATGGCTACTTAATCGCACTTTTTATTTAATTGATTAATTCCTTAAATTTAAAAAGGTAAAAAAAAGAAAAAGTCTTAGTAATAAGGGAAGTGAAACCTGTGTCGATCACTGTTTCCACTATCATTGTACACCCTGTTTGTAAAAATCAAGAATTTGAAGAAAGTATGTAAAAAAAATTTAACAAAAGGTATGTATCTCATCCAACCACCAAAAATACTTACTTGTTCCCTAAAATAGCCTTCTACACACTCCTCCTCGAAGTCATACAGTCTTTCCATATCCTCCTTCTCCAAGAATAGCTTCAGTCCATTATCGTATTGGAAGCGTTGGTGCGCCACGTTCCTGGTCACCCACTTACATGTCGCATATATGTGACAGAGTATTATGAGGGGTGGCGGCAATACAGGCTTTTGCTCATACTCCATAACCACAGTGAATCTTTGGAACATCCATACCTGAGGGCATTTAATGCTGTTACAATAATTGGATTTCTAAAGCTGTAGGGAATTGGCGTGTTGAAGGAAGTTAGAGCTCAACTTAGAGTAGACATTATAATATCAGAGTTTGTTAGAGAGTTGCTATTTTGCTATAACTTCAAATTTTAGTTTTCGATAACGCGATTGAATGGTGTATATAACAAGTTATCAGCCGTGCGATTCTGTAACAAAAACCGCGATCACTTCGACACCAATTACACTCGTAGCTTGCAAATGAATTCGCCTTTATTTCAACACTAAGTCCATTGTTATTGGCACGTCTTGAGTGAATTCTGTATCGAGTTCGGCGGTGATTTTGTATCAGAATCGCACGGCTGGACTCTTAAGCGGCTTATAAATATTAGCGCTCTAAGTTAGACTCCAACTTTGACTCTCAAATTAAGTAACTAGATACTTAAGAAAAACCAAGTTAATGGCTGTGATATTAATTTGCCAGGGGGTACCTGGGGGGTACTGTATAATGGGAAAATTAATCAAGTACGAGTATGTACCGTGATAATGCGATTTTATTTTGTAAAATAAAAATATGGTTACAGCCAGTTGTACCGACCAGTTTACGTCTTACGTTTTAATTTATACGATAACGTTTTAATGTTTTGTTAACACAATAGTTATTAAAGTTTAAGCACTTTTAGCATTGCTGTTTACGAAATAGCAAAAATGATTCAACTGGCCAACAGCTGTTAATATAATTATTAAATACAAAAACTTTTACAAACAAAACACCAAAAGCAACGTCTATAAAATAAAAAATAAAAGTGGAATACATTTTAACTCATTTGAACAATGAGAGTCATCAACATTTCTCATTTGAATAAGTACATTTCGAGCGCTCAGTTCAAAAGAGTTTAAAGTATTTATTGAATAATCACTTTATCGGAATCAGAATTTCAACAGTATTTTCGTGTTTGGGTATAAATAAAGATACAATCATCGTTAAAACTAAGCGTGGAAAAGAAGACATTTAAGACTCTTTAAAAAAAAGAAATTTTTTTCGCTTGTTTTCGTGAAAAGCATACTTTAATCTCATGAAAGTTAGGTTACACTTTCTGAAATTCACCAATAAGGTGCTGACTGTACTTACAACAACAAGAATCTTTAGACATTCAGTGTGATCGTGCCCATTATTTTGAATGAGAAGCCGTCAGAATATCACCTTGAGGCAGAACGAGATAACGTCATTGTCAAATCTAAATCTGCTTTGTGTATATTTTGTGATCATTTAATTATTTTATGTTTTTGAGCCGGCAAACATGCAAACAACCCAGAAGAGTTGTGCGCCACCAAACCCCGTGGACGATTCCAGCAGAAGGGTATCTATAACCCGCGACACAATAAAAAACAATATTAAATAAATATATGTTTAAGTAACCACCAACCACACTCAGTAGCATTTTTAAATATTCGTGATTCAACTATTGATTCATTTTTATTGATTGATTTTAGCTATATAACTTATTAATACTAAACACTCCTGTAATCATATAAAAAGTATAGTGAAGTAAAATAAAGTGAAACAGTTTGTTCATTAAGTAAGCTACCCAGTCACTACCTAGACGTTATTCTACTAAATCAGATTGCAGTCATCTATCGAAAATACCCCGTCACAAAAAACATTTGTTCCCCTTAAAAAAAATTACCACAAAATTCTGATTCCGAAGCAAGCACAAAAGAAAACGAGAAAAAAATAAAAGAAAAAAACCTGATGCGAGACTTCATTGACTTCATTAAATATGTTATTAAATACGGCTATAAGCAGGTTTATGAGCAGGATATTGGCGACGAGCAAGTATATCGTCATGGCGATCGGCGTGATCCATCTGCCCGTGACGCACTTCCGGTCATTGACCTCCAGACCGCAATAGGGGTCAATGTCCGGCGCAAATACCTCTCCGTACAACATGAAGTACGGCTGGAAAAATACCTACAAAGGATAGAAAAAAAAATTGGTGAACAAAACAAATTAAAAAAGGGGAAAAAATAAATTATAACTAATAAACCAAAAAGGAATCTAGACAGTAACTAAAATCTAAGTAAAAAGGTAAGGTTACCTAAGATTAAAATATAACGAACTACCTACAATTTATCTACAGGTACTAGAATAGTAGGTATAAATACCGTTAGCCGTAATCAAATCTCGCAACAGGTCGAGCTACACAACATTTAGGGCCTATGCACACATCATTCTTTGATAAGCTTGCACAGTGCTAAAAATGCCATGAACAAAATTGTTTGCTTTTATATATACACATCCGCAGTAGTATCGATGCAAACGCGTGTATCAACATATTTTTTTTACGCACGAATCACGCCTCACGAATGAGGATTCTACATTCTAATTACCTTTCCGAGATTGAAGTTGTCGATCATGGTACACAAAAATATGTGAAAAATATATCACTTTTTTTGTCCGTATCATTGTGAATAGTACCGTATGGCAACACTAGCCCTTAATAATTAAAATTGTCAGTGATTGCCGTGAACATTAATAATTAAGACGTATTCATTATTAAGGCCACAGCGTTTGAATTAAAGTTGAGAACGCGTTTGTATCGATAAAAAGTTGCTTGAAAACAATTTTTTTCTATACTTCACGTGAATACAGCGTATTGAAATAAAACAGATAATACGAATCTACTCACATTTACTTTAGAATCTAAGTGTCAAAGTCAGGTTCGAAAAGTCAGGATAGTAAAATAAACGCAAATTGATTCGTAAGGCAATCTGCCACGAGCACGAGCGTGTTGCAAAATGCGACGCGGCAAGCGAATTTGTAGTTCATTGCGCGTTATACTACGAAAAGCTTAGTCAACAGTAAGAGAAAGGACGCCATGTACGCGCATCTGGACTCCGCTTCTACTAAAATCAGATGAAGGTTGAGCGAAGTCATTTGTCTACTTTTTATATTAAAAACAAATCCGCCCGTGGTCGTGACCAATCGGTAAAGAGTTCCATTTCAAAATAGGTTACACTACAGCAGCTTATATTTTAAAACGAAATGTGCACAGGCTAATACAGCATTCCTAAAACTTCTATAAGATCGAACCTGATGCGACACACCGTTGACCTCTATAAAGATATTGTTGAATACGGCTATGAGTAGGTTCACTAGCAATATGTTAGCGATGAGGAGGTACACACTCATCACCACCGGTGGGACCCAGTGGCCCACCCGGCACTCCTCGAGCCCCGGCAGCCCGCATGGGGGGGCCATTTGTTCCGCGAACACTTCTCCGTACAGCATGAAGTACGGTTGGAAGAAAACCTGGAAATGTTAGTACTGGTAGAAATGAGGGTGGAGTTGAAATGTTAGTACCGTGTGAAGGTTGCTCCAGTAGTTTAAGAACGAGCAAGAAGTGACATAACTTAAAAAAAACGATTTGTAGAACATATTATTATTAAATTTGGATAATAACTTAATGATAAGAGCTCAAGCGTCGAATACACAATAGAATTTTAATTGTTATCGGCCAGCAGGTGGTCGCTCGACGCTCAAGGGGTTAAGAAACTACCCAAAAATGAGGCGAAAATAATACCATTTAAGTAATTTGTCAACTTTTGTATTAGGTACTTTCTTCAGTCTTCGTCTCACAATGAATTAAATTATCAAAAAACAGTAAAACGGAACAGTTCTACTCTTTTATTTCTTATTCATTAATAGACCATTTCGTCTAAACATAAAATATCAGACTCAAAGTATCCTTAAAATATTTATCCTCAAAACATTTTTACAAATATTATTTTGTTTGTTTTCCACACATCGTCTTATTTTAAGTTAGGTCATTTATAACGTAAATAAATACACGTATTAATGTGAATCCGATGTCCAAGTGCATGAATATGTAACAAAGAACATACGACACAGTGAACAGCGGAGATACATTCGATCAATTATTCAAAAAAAGGATGAGAGTTGGGACCAACGAACGAGTGGAGTTTATGAAAAATTTAAATCACGTTCAGCTGTTGTTTTCATTGCTACTGACTGATGCAATTAAAAAGGCAAATGAACAGCGGACCGCAGCCCCCTATCGTTTTAATTTAGTTGGTGAAATGAACTGAGCATAATTGATATATTTCAACGAAGCTGGTAATGGACTGTGTCTACCGAGTAAAAATATACAGTCAGTTGTCAAATATACGGTCACTTGCACAGCAAGGGTTTAATCACAATGTCTTTTGTGACAGTACTCGGAAAAAAAATAGATCACGCATTTAATCTATACTTACTAATATTATAAAGCTGAAGAGTTTGTTTGTTTGTTTGGTTGAACGCGCTAATCTCAGGAACTACTGGTTCGAATTGAAAAAATATTTTTGTGTTGAATAGTCCATTTATTGAGGAAGGCTATAGGCTATATTATATCACGCTATGACTAATAGAATTGGAGCAGCAATGAAAAATGTTGCGAAAACGGAAAATAACGCGGGTGAAACCGCGGTTCACAGCTAGTATATTATAAGTACATTAGATACCTATTCAAATACCAGGGAATTGCCACCATGTGACGTTCTGAAAGTCCTGTGGCTATGAAAAGTTATTTTTATATAGGTATTTTTAATTTTTGTCCCCTACCCTAATTTTGAATAACTCAGAAGAGTTATTTTAAACAGAACATAGTCATAGTCTAAGTATTTCTGAGAAATTGATATAAAGTTACAACGTAACGTGGTTCAACTTACATTTTTTGCCCCTGTATTTATGAAATTAAGCTTAAGTTTTGAAAGAACGTTGACGTCGACGTTCAATAATCTTACACAAAAGCAGCTGTCAAAGGAATTTATATGTTTTATTGAATCGACATACTGTGCAGACCGCTACACAAGTCTACACAGCGAGCGGAATGCTAAATATTTTATGGATATCTATCGTAATGGATATACTGAGATGTCTTTATGAAAGGAGATTGTGTGGGATGTTCATTTGTTCAAGAATATTTTGTTTCTGTTTACCGTTCAAATTGCAACGTGAAAGTTTAAAATTTTACACTGTCCTGTCAAACAATGTGTAATATCTTGCTGCGTACCTACATTATACACAGTGTTTAACTGCGGCACTCAAGAGTCGTCAAATAACTTTAAAAAATGAATAGGTAACATAAAATATTCATTGTAAAAAAAATCTTACGACGTTAAAATTAAAAACTATTTTACAAAACAATTATTGGTGTTTCGTAACCATTAATGTTATTGACATTTCTGAATGCGAAATCTGCAGTAAGTAACGTAAAATAAAAGTTACCAATAGAAATAGTTTTTGAATGTGTTCATATAAAAGAGTACTTACTTCTCTAATCAAATACCAACTAGCTTCCTTGTCTGGGTAGAGTATGGCTTGCCGCGCCACCCCAAAGGACATGAGCACAACCAGTAATAGCACCACGAAGTATATCATATTCTTCACCATCTTACCCATCATTGTGACTAGGGGACCTGCGCACAAAACGATCAATTTTAATACATACATACGTACAGTGCATATAAAAAGTCTCTCGGCAAACTTTTTATTTCGGCTGTCGTCGTATTTCTATCAGATTGAGAGTATCAAGAGATGCTACTACTCCTTTTCCTTATTATAAATTTATATTAGAATGAGGGGAAATACTATTGTGCCATACGTAATTAATTAACGATTTATAGTTTTACAGCTCTATATAGTTCACACGAAAAGTCAAAACAAAACTGCTGGTCGCCTATAGTTTTTCTTTACAGCGTAACCGGACTTTTTGTGGGCGGCGAGAAACTTTCAAGGGTTCCTAAGCCGTGTGACCGAAACATCCTCAGAAGGTTTCTAGAAGGGATGACATCACGCAATCATGTCCCCTCCCTACTATATACTCCGAGGCGTTCGGATCGGATCGACAGCGGAACCGAGGGCACCTCTAAAAACTAGGTGGAACCTCGGCTCGGGTTGACCAGGTCGTGGCGATTATTAGTGGCACAAACTATAAAATAAAAAAAAATTACCATTACTAAAATATTTTATTACTTTACAATAAATTGTATTCCAATTTTGAAAGCAACATTGTATTACCATATTACCTAAAAAGTTAAAACAATTTTTTATATAACTTGTAATGAATGACTAACCGGTGATGTTTTTACCGCTGGTATTTACCTACTAACCGTGTTGTGGGTGGTGGGTGGTTGTTTAAAAACAACACTTGTAACAGTGTCTGTTTGAACAACAAACATTACCTACTTTTGACCCAGTGACCCAAAAATTAATACTTAACACCTTGTATACAAAGGGACTAATGACCCGCGACACGTGTCACATGTGATGTCGGGCAAAGTCAGGATACATCGAGCGACATAGTCAGTCATCTTGACTTACATTCAATTTATTTTGATACTTTATATTAATTCTATCTACCTATTTAAGACATTAGAATCTAGCCGAAACAAGTCGTGATATGTAATATCAAGCAATGTCGCCCGACTTCGAGCCAAATCTCTATCCCTGGAAACACGTGTCGCGCGCCCTCGGGTTGTTTCGCTCCCCCGGGTTGTCTGACTGAACCCCTCGGAGAATCTAGTAGGAAACGGGGATGCCATGATGCCATTCCTTAAAAACCTCTGACGGTGTTTCGTTTTACACGGCTTGAGGACCCTACAAAATAGTCCGGTGATGTTAAAATTAAGCTCGAGACAATGAACAAACTCTCTCCAGAAAAAAACGTATCGCGGGACTTTTGTCTCAGTGATACGAGAACTATTATTTAATCTGTGACGAGGCTTTAAAATACACTTAAGCTCAAGGTACTCTTATATTGAATTATAATTACAGCGACTACCTAAATAGGGTTTTAAAAATTAAACGTCAATACACTACAATACACTTACTTTATTAAAGTCACATGGAACTATCAAAATCAGTAAAAAATAAAAACACAAGAAGAAACCAAGATATACATTACCAACCTAAGTACTTATTAACGCCCAATATATTTAGTATCCTTAAGAACCAATATATGATATCGACGCAGTATATCACCCTGCCGACATCCATCGAGCTTGTTCGCAGCCTGAGGGTCAGGCCTACCAGGAAAAATATGATGAAGCCTGCGTCGTAAGTGTTCCACATGTTCCAAGCCCACACACTGAACTTATGTCTGCAAAAGAGAAGTCATCATCATTATTATCATCAGCTCATTTTATGTCTCCACAGCAGGGGCACGAGCCTTCCCTATGAATGGATAAGGAGAACGGGCCATAAACCATTTCGCGAGCCCAGTGCGGATTGGTGGTTGTTAACGACTAATGCAGTCGGGACCAACGGCTTTACGTGCCTTTCGAAGCACGGAGGAGCTCGAGATTACAATTTTTGGACACCTATCCGATGACCGGCCTTTTCGAAAGCTACTTAACATTAGCAATCGTAGACCGAGCGCGTAAACCACTACGCCATCGAGTTCCTCATAAAAATAGAAGTAAGTATAGTTTACTATAATTTACACTAACATAAAAGCGCGCCGAAGCGCTTTGCTGAGCTGGCTAACATATCTCTAACTGTTGTAAAGATACAATAATGCTTCTAACTGTTTTTATAGCTGGGGCTATACAACAGACAGAAAGCAATGATTGACTTTTTTTGCTTAAATCATTACAAATAAGGGGTCAGCTAAAAGGAGCTCGATGGCGCAGTGGTTAACGCGCCCGGTCTGCGAGTGCTGAGGTTAAGCAACTTTCGCAAAGGCCGGTCATCAGATGGGTGACCAAAAATGTATCATCTCGAGGTCCTCCGTGTTTAGGATGGCACGTTAAGCTGTTGGTTCCGGCTGCATTAGCAGTCGTTAACAACCACCAATCCGCACTGGGCCCGGGTGTTGGTTTACGGCCCGTTCTACCCATCCATAGGGAAGGCTCGTGCCCCAGCAGTGGTGATTTTAGTCTTTAGCAAAAGAATACAGACCCCTGCTTCCTAGTTGTCATCCCGTATTTCAGTAACAACTAATGTTATTTTTTGGCGACGTAAAATGTTTCAAACACACTGGTCTCTAAGTGTCAAACACTTGTGACACTACCCTACAGGTAATTATAACTACTAGTGGTCGCCCAGTGCTCGAAATTCGACCATAATTTTATTAAGGCTGCACGGATTGTATCCTAAGCAATGAAAAATTTAAAAAGATAGAATGTGAGTTTGGATTTGGATTGGCATTGACAGATTTCGGCCGCTTCACTTCTATTTTGGAAATATTTGAAAAGAGTATATATGCATGTGTGTCAAATACATGGTAGTGTGTGTAATGTTTGTTTTATTGATTTAATGTATTTTTATGCATAATTTTGGTTAGGGTGTCGCAAAGGGGGTGCAGGACTTAGAAAATTTTCGAGCAAAAATACACTCATAACTTTTTTTCACAAACTGATGAAAAACATAGACCATCAAAAAGAGACAAAAAATCCAATTAAAAAAAAAAAACTTGAAAAAAAATTTAGAAAATTTTCAGTTGATTTTTATATGGAGCCGACACTTAGAAAAATTTGCGATATTTTTGTATGCAGTTTGGACTTGTAAAATTTTTCGCTTGGTTCCACGTTGTGTCGCAAAGGGGGTGCAGGACTTAGAAAATTTTCGAGGAAAAATTTAATTTTTCACAAACTGACGAAAAACAGCTATCAATAAGAGATAGAAGAAAATCCAAAAAAAGTGCAAAAAAAAAAAAAAAAAATTGTGAAAAAAAAAAACTTAGAAAATTTTCAGTTGATTTTTATATGGAGCCGACACTTTTTTTTTTTTTTTTTTTTTTTTTTAAAAACAGCTATCAAAAAAAAAACCAAAAGTAAAAAAAGTAAAAAGTAAAGTTAATTAGGTTAGGTTAGGTTAGTATGTTGACCAAAAACGCGCGAGCCGAGCGAGCGGAGCGAGCGTGCCGCGGCAGCGGCCGGCGAAGCGCCAGAAACGACGTTTTTGTACGTGCGACTTTTTTTTTTTTTTTTTTTTTTTTTTTACATACTTTCAAACACTACTATGTTTTTCGTCAGTTTGTGAAAAAAAAGTTAGAGTGTATTTTTCCTGCACCCCCTTTGCGACACCCGGACCATAATTTTAAAAAAATATTAACATTCTGCTATCCTTCTCTATATAAACTATAAGTGTGCGAAACTTCGTACTCCTCCGTCCGCGCAATTTTCGTAAAAACGGGTACAAAGTTTTTGCTTCACGTATTTGTATATAGATTAGGTTTTTTATTTAATCATTTGATTATTTCTTAAAACCTCTAAAGGTAAGCGTTCCAAATTAATAAATTCGCCTGAGATCGCGGTGCGCGGTGTGGTAACATGATTTATAGGATGAGCATAATTAAAATTAAACTGTTTATAACGTTACTTTGTGATCAAACGCAATTTCGCCTTAAATCTAGCTTTAATTTCATTTACATGTATTTAATTCCATAGAGTGTTTTAGGAGAGTGACTGAGTAAAACTTTATCAAAGAAACTTAATAAATTTATTATTCCTGGCTACGATAATGACTATAATTAGGTTACAATGAATTAGTTATTAATTTGCTATTTTTATTTCTGTTTTTTTTATTAAGTTCAATTGAGTTATGTTTCTTTTTGTTGTTATAGGTATTGTTCTGTATATTTGTTAGTTTATACCATAATTATATATAAATAAACCTACTTAAACATAAAAAAACCAAATGTATAGATAAATTATCTGGCACAAATGAGAATATCATTCAGGATATAATTAAAGTGAAACTGGCTCTCAATCTTTGACCACGTTACTAGTGACCACAGTTTTCTGGTTTTAACCGTTTATCTCCTCTTCCGTCTTTTATGATAAGTGTTGCTGCTTATTACAAATAGTCGATTTAATTTAAATTAAATTTAAATTTGTGCTGTAGCTCCGTGCTTCGCCCTTGTTGGAGTCAAGACTTTGCCAGACCTCATCCGGAGCCCCCAAACGTTAAAAAGTGGAAGCTGTGTGGCGGTTTGCTGGGTTCGAACTATGTATAGATCGCGCCAAACTTCTAGTCACCTCTGAAGTTGCTTCGCGCAGCTGTACACAGTCAGGCCCTGCCGTGCCGTTCGTCCCCGCCTTCGTGCTACTGACGCCTATTTTTTACTACTGCGACGCGAATCGCGATAACTTCAGAGGGGACTAGAAGTTTGACGCGATCTGTACCTCTGGCGTAAGTAGTAACCTTTATTTTAGCTGTGATCATCTACGCGTTGCTACGTCTTAAGCTACGAATCTACGAGCTGTGCTACGACTGTGTGCTTTAAGGCATTAGGTGTTAGCGATGCGAATGTTATTTATTTGTTTAATTTTATATTTTATTTTTATTTATTTAATTAACGGTAGCTACTTAAAATTAAGTTACGAAAATGTTTGAAACACGGTTAAAGTTTGTAAATAGGCCGCGCGGCGGCGCGGCGGTCGCTTACTTGATGTACTTCTATGCTTAGGAGGCGCGCGACGTACGAAGTGCGGGGTTCGATCCTCCCTCCATTTTGAAATAGTACAAAACACAGCTCCACGTACAACGCACGGCTCCTATGCTCACAAAATTCTTTGCTGTATCAAAGTACCTACATTTTGAAAATATAAACTTTTTTGGTGCAATTTTGGATTTTCACTCGTACTACTTTCACCGTAACCCCTACAAGTGGTCCATCGAGACGGATCTTCATGTTTAATACTCCGCCAGCGAAGAAAATAATGGTGAACACCCGCAGTACTACGAGTAAGCAGCTGGACATCGAGAGAGAAAAGGAACTTCAAGCAAAGTTACTAATGGATACCAGAGCACAGGAAACGCCACAGCCTACACCTGCAACAAAGAATGATGAGTACAAGATGAACAAATTATGTGCCGGTAGTGTTGTGAAATCGGAACGATATGTTTGTGCCAAACCGAATTCGCATGCATCGCGCCACTCGAAGAAATCTTCATCGTCTTCTATTCACGCACAGAAGAAGAAGCTGGAATTAGAGGCGGCTAAGGCAAAAGCACGCATTGAAATGGAGCTGATTGACAAGAAATTGGCGGCGGACCTCGCCGAACTTGATGAAGAAGAATACAGTCCACCATCTGAAACATCGGAGCAGAAACTTGGTGCTGGAAGTGATATAGAGAGGTGGGTGGAGCGCAGTCAACAGGAGCTGGAGCTGCAGCATGCTACTATGCTTGGAAAAGACAAGAGCAAGCCGCACACGTCGGGTTTCGCCGACACAGATGGGCCAGTTCAACAGCTAGCGGCCGCACTTAAAGATATGGTCACCTCCTCCACTATCCAGCAGAATAATAATCTTTTAAGTCGTCTTAGTACACCTAGAGATCTACCTACTTTTTACGGAGAACCAATGCAATGGCTTCAGTTTAAACACGCATATGAAGAATCAACCGAAGTGTGTACATTTACTGAGAAAGAAAACCTTTGGCGGTTACGCAAGTGTTTACGTGGTCCCGCTTATGATGCTGTAGCAGCCTTACTTATGAGTGGTACGTCACCTGCAGTCGTGATGTCAACTTTGGAGCTACAGTTCGGGAACGCCGAAGTCATATTGTCACGCATCACGATCGACATAAAGAAGATGTGTAACCTATCACCTGATTACCACCGAGAAATAGTGCCATTCTCCATTAAAGTAAAGAACTATGTGGCGGCGGTGCGAGCACTTGGCCGTGAAGAGTACTTACAAGGCATGGGGGTAGCTTCTATTGTATTATCCAAGTTACCTACTACCTTGGTCTCCAAGTGGGCAGACTACAGTTACCCGCTCATCTCCGTCGGCTCGCCTAAGTCAAGATTGGATTTGCTATCAGATTTCCTCACTGAAGAAGCCGTGAAGATATCTACATGCAGTGCTAGTTTGTTGCAACCGAAGACAGACACTAATTCTAAACGTAAACAATATGATAACGTGTACAATACACATACAGTTTTAGTGCAAAACGAACAAAGTGACGCGAAGTGCCGTTATTGTCGTACGTCTAATCACAAGTTAACTGAGTGTAAAAGGTTTAAAAAGTCGTTGCGCAAAGACAGATGGCTACACGTTAAGCGGTTCGGTATTTGCTATAAGTGTTTACTAATGCATCACCGTAGGGAAACGTGCCCCGCTCCTAACTGCGATGTTGACAATTGTGGGCAGCCTCATCACCGTTTGTTGCACTACATACCGCGTCAGGACCCTAGTGTATCTGTGCCCGTGTTAGAAACTGAAATTCCATCTGAAACAGTAACAAATGTAAACTTTAGCGGCTCCGTATTGTTAAAAGTCATGCCTATAAACATTCGCGGACCGAACGGAGTCGTAAATGCTACTGCTCTGCTTGACGACGGGTCAACTGTCTCGCTGATAAGCTCCGCCCTAGCCGCACAGGTGGGGCTGAGCGGCCGGCGGGAGTCCCTTCGTGTGCGTGGTGCATGGAACAATACTACACTGGTATGCGAATCTCAGATTGTAAACTTAACTCTAAGCGGTGTTGATAATTCTTTGTTTACTATTAATGCACGCGTTGTAGATGATCTTAATTTACCTAAGCAAAATTTAACTTCTATTAATTGTAAAAACTTTAAACACTTACATAACATTTGCCATAACTTTTGTAGTGAACAATTGAAACCTCAAGTTTTAATTGGACAAGACAATTACCATCTTCTCTTACCTTTGGAAACTAGGGTGGGTAGCTCTAATGAACCCTGTGCCACCCGGACTCCTCTGGGTTGGTGCCTGCATGGAAGGGTACCTGTCCACTTACCTGGCCCCATACGTCACTCCGCACTGTTTGTTACTAGTGACGACATGGAAACTGAAAATATTCTACGTGAGATTCATGAAGATGTACGGAGGTCGTTCTCTATTGAGTCAATGGGCGTGTCAGCTAAACCTAGACAGAACTCGGAAGACTTGCGCGCTGAGAGCATCCTAGAACGAACGTCCACTCTTATTGATGGCCAATGGCATGTGGGCTTACCGTGGAAGGATGAGAGGTGTGTGATGCCAGATTCATTCCCAACTGCTATATCTAGACTCAAGGGAGTAGAAAAGAAGATGACGAAAAATAACGAATATGCACAGAGGTACACAGAACGCATACAACATTTATTTGAAAACGAATACGCAAAGAAATTAAGTAACTTAGACGTTACACCTAGAACATGGTATTTGCCACACTTCGGAGTTGACAACCCGAATAAGAAAAAATTAAGGTTGGTTTTCGACGCAGCGGCTAAGACTAGCGGCGTGTCACTTAATGATTACTTAATAAAAGGACCCGATCTACTCACGTCTTTATTCGGCATAATGTTGAGATTTAGAGAAAACCGAATAGCCGTTTCAGGCGACATTAAAGATATGTTCCTCAGGGTTAAGATAATACCGGAAGATCAAAATGCCTTCCGATTTATATACAGGGAAGAAACTGGACAGATTTGTACTTACGTCATGACCTCGTTAATCTTTGGTGCTAATTGTTCGCCCTTCATCGCTCAATTTATAAAAAATAGAAATGCAAAGCGGTTTGAGACGTCTATGCCTTCTGCAGCAGCTGCTATATATACTCAACATTACATGGATGACTATATAGACAGTTTACCCGATGAACAAACTGCAATAAAATTAGTCCATGACGTCATCTCCATTCATAAGGAGGGCGGCTTCGAGATACGCAACTTTACCAGCAATAGTAAAAGCGTATTAAATAGTCTACCGAAAGACAAACTTGGCGAGGCGGCTGTGCACTTTAAAATCGGACAACAGTATGAGGGCGAACGCACGCTGGGTTTAATATGGGATCCAAGCGACGATACATTGAGATTCGACGTGTCTTTTAAACGTATTCCGGAGAGTATAATTAACGGAACACAAAGGCCTACTAAAAGGGACATGCTAAGAGTTATGATGTCAATATTTGACGTATACGGCTTCCTATCACCATATACTGTAAACGGAAAAATCATATTGCAAGAAACCTGGAAATTAAAAATCAGCTGGGACGATTACGTAACCGACACAATATTTGCTAAGTGGTGTAAATGGATCACACTACTACAAACGTTACGTCACGTGCGCCTGCCCAGATACTATGCGAATGCAACAGCGAATGCAAGCACGAGCGAGACAGATAGTAATGCAAAACCGGTTCCCATTCAGCCTGCCGCGCAGCCACAGCGCGGAGCTCCCGTAGCTGCGATAACAGCGGATGGTTATAGATGCCTACAGTTGCATATATTTACGGATGCATCTACGAAGGCGATGTGCGCCGTCGCGTATTGGCGTTGGCTATGCAATAATGATTGTGTACAAGTAGCATTTATATCAAGTCGATGCCGCGTCGCGCCTGTCAAGCCCGTATCAGTACCGCGCTTAGAGCTTCAGGCTGCTGTGTTGGGTGCTAGACTGGCTGAAAGTATAATAAAAGAACATAAAATGAAACCTATAAAAGTAATCTTTTGGTGCGATTCCAGTACAGTACTGACATGGATTCGTAACGACGCGCGCAACTATAAACAATATGTTGCGCATCGTCTTGGCGAAATAGACGAACTTACAGATATAAATAACTGGAGATACATACCAACGAAGCTTAACGTAGCCGATGTCGCTACTAGAGAATCCTACGATTGTTCCATTTTAGAAAAAGAATGGGCACATGGACCTACCTTTCTGCGCAGCGATGAAAACCAGTGGCCCAGCGACTTGAAGTTCCTCGATTCTGAAAGGAAAGAAATAGAATCAGAAATGGTATACGTAAACACTACACATATAGAAAATAGAGTAGCTAACTTACCTGTACCTGACGTCACTAGATTCTCTTCTTGGCTTCGCTTACTTCGGGTGACTTCCGTTGTACTGAAATTTATAAATAAATGTAGGAAACTAAATTACGAATGTGATAATATTATGGAGAGGGCTGAAGTCCTATTACTGAAGCAGTCACAGGCGCTGTCGTTTGCCAAGGAGATAATGGAAATAAAAAACAATAGATGTGTATCAAAAACCAGTAAAATACTTACCTTATCGCCTTACCTTGACGAACATGAAGTCCTGCGCGTTGGTGGCCGCATTGGTGCTGCAGCTGGAGTACTGCCTGAAACAAAAAACCCTTTAATATTAGATGGGAGCAGTTACATTGCTAGATTGATAGTCCGATATTATCACCACTACTATGCTCACGGTAACCAGGAGACGGTAGTAAACGAAGTAAGGCAAAAGTACTGGATAACAAGATTGAGACCTGTAGTTAAAACCATAGCGTCTCAATGCATGACGTGTAGAATAAAGAAGAGTAAACCGGTTGTACCAAGAATGGGTGACTTACCCGACGCACGGATGGCTCATCACCAACGCCCCTTCACTTACTGCGGCGTAGACCTCTTTGGCCCTATGGAGGTCACAGTGGGAAGACGGAGAGAAAAGAGATACGGCGTTCTCTTTACTTGTTTAACCGTGCGAGCCATCCACCTAGAAGTTGTGGTTACACTTACCTCCGACTCCTTTATAATGGCTCTAAGACGGATGGCAGCGAGACGCGGCTGGCCCCAGTATTTATACTCTGACAACGGAACAAATCTGAGAGGAGCAGATGCGGAATTGAAAAGATCAATTCAATGTTTAGATGAAGAGGTCCTGAAAAACGAAGCTTTAAACCACGGCACTATATGGAAATTTATACCGCCTGTGAGTCCACATTGGGGTGGAGCTTGGGAAAGGCTTATTAGGAGCGTTAAGAACAGCTTGAAAGTTGTACTGAAAGAACGCGCTCCGAAAGACGAGACTCTAAACACGCTCCTAGCTGAAATAGAAAACATAGTCAACAGCCGGCCATTGACTCATGTCTCTGTAGACCATAACGACCCTGAAACCTTAACCCCTAATCACTTCCTGGTGGGTTCATCTTCCAGTTTACCCCACATTGGAAGTTTTGATGATTCTGATTTGTACTTGCGGAAGCAATGGCGAACTTCACAAAGGCTGGCAGACATGTACTGGCGCAGATGGATAAAAGAAATTTTACCAGACATGCTGCCGCGCACTAAATGGCAAAAGGAAGAGCGAAACTTACAAGTGGGCGATCTAGTACTAGTGGTAGACCCAGATAGTCCCCGCAACGTGTGGCCGAAAGGTTTAGTACAGGAAGTACTTCCCGGCAAAGACGGCCGAGTACGAATGGCTAAAATAAAAACAAAAACAGGAGTTCTTACTAGATCAATTACGCGCATCGCTCGAATTCCAATTGATGAATAGTGCTGCTGAGGCAGCACTAGGGTGGGGCATGTTAGCGATGCGAATGTTATTTATTTGTTTAATTTTATATTTTATTTTTATTTATTTAATTAACGGTAGCTACTTAAAATTAAGTTACGAAAATGTTTGAAACACGGTTAAAGTTTGTAAATAGGCCGCGCGGCGGCGCGGCGGTCGCTTACTTGATGTACTTCTATGCTTAGGAGGCGCGCGACGTACGAAGTGCGGGGTTCGATCCTCCCTCCATTTTGAAATAGTACAAAACACAGCTCCACGTACAACGCACGGCTCCTATGCTCACAAAATTCTTTGCTGTATCAAAGTACCTACATTTTGAAAATATAAACTTTTTTGGTGCAATTTTGGATTTTCACTCGTACTACTTTCACCGTAACCCCTACATTAGGTATCCAATGATTGAATGAATGATTTAAAAACAAAGGTAAATATTTACTCACCTAATAGCAACAGGTTCGGACGTAATGATTTCTCTTATCTTTTCACATAAGAAAGTAATTATATAACAAATAGAATATATCTCAGGCCACGACGGCGTCGGATCCATCTTTACTAATACTGTATATGTAAACATCAATAGGAACAATATATAGGCAATCTGGAAATAAAACAACAATATAATTATTCTTTAGATACTTAAATTAAAATTATTTATGTACAATAGTACATTATTGCAGCGGTCGACAAAACAGGTTTTCATGGACGATCGTCAATGGCTATTTGCGCCCAAAGCTTGTATAGTGATTTTCTCAAATGCGTGGAAATTCATTTATAATACATTAGAGTAGAAAATCGCTCAACTAGTTGTCGGAGTAGAAGAACATTTTGCAGGCGTTAATTATGTGCATTTGTTTCTTTTTTCCTTTAAAAAGCGTTCTATTTGTAGGCCAGTTCCATATTTAAATGAAATCCTTAGTAAGTTACCTCTTTGGTTGCCATGTTTTAGAGTAAAGAGTTCGTTCCATTTTTAAATAACACGCTAGATATGGATTTTCATATTACATTGCTGGCCAGTGGCCGCTAAAGTAAACGCGACAGATATGGATTTTCATACAAACTTTGCTGGCCGCTGCTCGCGTGTTTTAGACCAGTACAGCAATTTCGAAGAAGTTTGTCTAACTAATGACCTCATTTCCAAGCATGTTTGAGAAGACACTCTAAATAGGACGCGCTGTATCGATTATCATCGACATATTATATAAACGACCCACTGCTGGGCAAGCTGTCTCATGGGTATGTACTATATATAGATCGGGCCCCATATAACATAACATATAACTTACAGGCTGACCGAAGGGTTGGTGGGTTTGACGACAGCGATCTTACGACCAACAACCGATACCAAAGCTCCTTCCGAAGCACAGATGATGGCCTAATAAGATTTAATGGGGTTTTAAAGTTCTCAAGGCAACAACCGGCACGAATGTGTCTTCCGAGGCACAGATGAGCTCGAGATATTGTAAATCGATTACAGTGACCCTGCATGGCCAAGTTGCTTAACCAGCAAGGTCGCCTAGCGCGCTAGCCGCTGCCCCATTAAGCTCCTGACTATCGATTATCACTTAGTGATAAAAACAAAAGTAGAACCCACTAAAGCAATATGACGCCAAACGATGATTTCCGATTGTTGAAAACTGGGGGAATAGGCAATTATTATATATCGATAGTCCTGTTACTAGTAATGTCCGTCCGTTTGTTTTCTAATTAATGTTAATTTATACTTTGTTGAAAATGCGCAAAGCGCGAGAAATTCATGAAAGTCGTCACTTAAAGATACTTTTTTTTAGCAGTATCGAAAATATCTTCTTTTTCTTCCTAGCCTGGTGCCATATTACATGGGGTCGGCGCAATATGTCCGTCTTTTCTTCGTACACTTTTGCTACGGATTTGGCCAAGTATTTACGGCCTGCCTGACACTAACCCTCCTTGGGAATCCTAGTGATGGTTAACGCGCTATTGCGCAGGTGCATGACCCACAAGGGGTACTTGTCGATATGCACGGGGTCTTAAATAAACTCCTTAAGCCCTTGACGACACCCATGGGAAGAGCTGGGTTGGTGCTATTCTTGCGTCGGACACCACACGGACTTTATAAAATATCGAAAAAAAAAGCCTTAAAATACCAAAAAAAAAATTACATCAATAATTAAATACTTTTTAATTTTATTTTAACGGGTAAGCACAGTATCTTGATCTCAACTGATGTTAAGTGATAATAAGGCCAATGATGGAAGCGCACATAAAAATTGAAAACGTATTAAAGCTTAAGGAAGCAAAACCACCAAACGGACGTAGTTATTTACAATTAGGTCCCCTGAGGACGCGTGGGCCGCCATGATTACCCACCGAAACTGTAGTTACATAATAATAATATAATACGGAATGGAAAAACTCCGATGTTTTCGATGTGGAAAGCTATTTCTATGTCTCCCACTCCATCGTACTTGTAATTTTCGGGGTAGTAATATGTCATCAAAATGGAATCGATTTCGAGACGATTGCCCCGGACGATTATTGCGATATCCATCTAGGGCGTTTTAGGGAAAGGTAGCAAAGTAATTATTACGAACGATATACGCCTAAATATCGGTTTCTAGTTATTATGAATAGAAGAAATGAATCAAATCAAGAATAGAATCAGGAATTGGTAACAATTTGTAATTGTTACGATATCCATCTACAAACAATAATAATAATATTGATGTTTGTATTATCGTCACATATTTGTAAAAAATACTAACTAAACTTAAATGAGCTTAAGTTGAATAGAGCGTCAAAAACAATCAGTTGCTCAAAATATATTTTAAAAAAAATAAGTTTTACACCATGTGAAGTGGAGTCAATTAGCGCCCAAAGTATAAAAAATCTTACGCCTTTTCCATATAACTACTTTTTTGATAAGAACTATTTTTACCTGAAATTAAATAAATTCATTTCTTTCTCGAAATAAATTGCGGAAGCATTACACCTCTCTTTTCACATTTCAACACTCTGAAAGAGAGAGCTTAGTGACCAAGCAGTAAAATCTAACAGATCTCTATTACTCAGAATGAAGATGGAAGGCACACGGTCATTTTTCATTCATATTTTTTAAAGCATCATGGGCAGTTCATTCTCTGAAATTTAATATGCGCCGCTTTATTATTAATGAGGTTTTAATAGCTTATTTTATCAAAGAAATATTCTACAAACTTTATGGTTTTTAGTTTATTTACTTTTATCATAATACTTCTTTTTAAAAATAAAATAATAACGATCTTCTGTACTATGAAAAGCCGCTTTAATATTTTTTAAAAATCTAGTTTGAAATAATACAAGTACGTTGAAACTAGTTTTTAATAATATAGAAAATAAGTATTAAAAAAACAAAAAAAAACATTAAACGGCACAAAACGTTTCTAAGAACACTTCCGCATGTTCATAGTCGCTGAAAGTTCTCAGAATTTTTATCTTATAGCCGATAACAGCTCTCCAAAAGTTTCTCGTTTAAACTTGTAAGATGTATTAAGTCCGACTTTTCCTTAATTTCAACTAATTCCGTAATTTTTTGAGAGAGCTATAATTTTTTTCTTGCATTCAAGTCCTATACTTTAGAAAGCACATTCGCCTTAATGAGCACGGTTGTTGTCGTAAGATAACGGTCATGAAAACTACACATGGGGCTATAGCCCCATGTGTAGTGTAGTAGCACGCTATAGCGTGGCAAGTTACAGTCCTTACTGCTATTATTCCCTAATACCCCAATGTGCTATTATTAATGAAGAAAGACCAGCCAGCCCAGCAGTAAGATGTTCGCAGCAGGGACGTAACAACCGCTTTATCAGCCGTATCAATGAATGATACGGGGCCCCTGGGCTACAAGGGTCGGGGCTCAAAAGCGTGTGAGCAAAATTCGTAAAATGTTACACACAAGGTCACACGTAATTTGAGCCCCCCAACAAATTTGATACAAGGCCCGTCTAAGGCAAGCTACGCCACTAGTTTGTAGGCTAATAATGATGATAAAGATTTTTTTACATCTTTATTAACACAAGCATTCCACTTACCGAATCCGCCCAAAACTTCGTGATCGGCGCCGTGAAGAACTCGTATATCTTCTTCCTGAGCCTCAGCGGCCTCATTCTCTTGTCCTCCGGCGCGTGGTACTCCGGCAGCTCCCTGTACGACGGTTCCCACCCTATTTTACCCACTTTGCCGTTCTGATCGACACGTGTTTCACATTCGGCCCCTGAGCCAATCAACGCCTGCTTGAGTCCAGACAAATACGTATAAACATTACAACGACATGTTCGCATTGTCCAAAACAATATAGAATGTCATTCGAAATAAAAAAAGAAATGAGCATCACATTCAGCTGATCAGTTAAGTGGTTAGATAGATATTAAGCGTAATCTTTAAGATTTATATTTGAGAAATAACGCAGGCGAAAAATCAGTAAGCTGACATGACAGTATTCTGGAATTAGTTATGCCGCTCAGTGGGATGCATGATTAAGTTAAAGTTAAATCGTCAATTTATATAAGAAATACAGTAAACTTGAAGAACATCACAAGAAAGCGCTACAAGACCAGTATAACATATTAACAGCTTCACATCAATTTATAGATAACAATAACAAACTAGCTACGACATCGACGCAAAATTGAGATTTTCTCATAAGAAAGGCACCGTTTATGCTTCACCTCGCTCGGTATTATAATTCTGGGAGCTTTTATCTTTTTAATTAGACGCACCAGTTTGACTTAAAGACTTTGTATATAACAAGATACTTATAATAAATTATTCTGCACATATTAGTATGATTGCAACAATTTCGTAAAAGAGAGATACGTCTAACTCAGCAATTTGGTTGCGTTGCGGTCATAAATTTCGTTTTTCTGATATGGAAAATACTAGGTGGAGTGGTGAAATTCAAGGTGAGCCATAAACGTATAACGTGGCCAATAAAGCCTCAGGGAGAGTACTAAATGTGTGAAAGGAGGTAAGGTACATAAAACGACACGGAAGCCTACTTCCACGTAAAGCTATATAGACGGAACGCTTTTACATCACGGGCCTATCCTCGTGCACCCAAATTCTGCCGAAACAATTCACCCCTCTCCTTCATATGTAAAGTTTGAGAGTGAGAGGCACTATATCAACGTTGATAAGGTGCACGAGAATTGAGGCCCTACTTGGTAGATGCGTGTGTGCGATACAGTAATACGAACACAACAGGTTGCTTTTCAACTGTGTGGGTGATAGTTGCTAGTTTTATAGGCACTTTATCACTGCGCCAAAACACTTTTTATTATACGAAGTGCACCAGTCTATAAGTAAATAACTAAACAATAACGGAAATCGGTATTTAACACAATTAAACGAAAGTAAAACTTAATACTTTTTAAGAGAAATAAAAAATAGAGAAAACCTTCTTCTTCTTCTTTTATTATTTATGGCATGTTTTGTGTCTACAGCCGAACACAATTCCGCCAATATCACGTAGGTAGTCAATACGCGGAAGGATTCGTATGGAATAAATTATAATTTTGCGTTTAAAAGAAAACAATATCAGTAATTAACGTAATCAAAATGGTGCTTTCAAAACTTTTACTCGACTGTAATCTACTACACTTCCATGCACAGAAATCGACTTACTGAAACTTTTTTTATACAAACAGGCTTATTTGAATTGAATCCTTGGTTGTTTTTGCTCTTCATCAAGTATTGATTGGGAAGTAATATTGTAAAAGCTGTTAAGAGAGTGAGGAGGAGAAGGTTCAGATCCCAATACCTAGACTCGATCAGTCTAGCCATTTGGAAATTATGTTGTTCATTAAAAAATAGCAACGTAAATTAAATTTTATTCAGGGATGGATCTCCTCCATTTACTCCATGTAAGGCTTTCATCATTTAACGTCCAAATTAATCGCTGGCGGAGAGCCAAGGCTTCAAAGTTAGCTGGTTCGCATGAACATGTTACGGTGAATCGATTTCTTTACACGCAAATGCAAATTGCTTTTGTGTGCAGCTTTCTCTCTATATCTTGTGCAATTTTTGTGTTCGTATCACAATCGTTCCAAACTTCAAGTACAGAACGGTCTGGTGGTCTACCTTAGCCGTTTTACTTTGTTGTCCCGGGGGAATTATCTTCTTGATAGATAGCGTTCGCCTTTTCACAACTCCCACCTACATTGGGTAACAGTGTCAATTTCTTATATTTCTTAATACTGACAAAGGAAGAGGTACCTTTCATTATGTTGCTTGTTTTTTATGGATAATAACAGTTATAAATTGACATCGAGATGTGAGCATGTTCCCGATTGACCAATTAAGTTGTTGTTAGTTAAGCTGAGTTGTCAACTGTTTCTGATTTTAGGATTTCTTTTTGCTTTTTCTTACAGCAGATACTATCTGTTACAACTACTGGAAATCAGTTAAGCTCAAAACGAAATCCTCTACGTGTAATGTAATTTTACGTCTGAATAATTTTAAGACAACAAGCACAATACAAACTCTCGCATGTCGACAGTAGCCGACTGTAATCGGGTTGCTCGGTAATTAATTGCGAGCGGATATCCAACTCATTAAAGCCCTCCACCCCTGTCAACATTAATTTGTGTATACCTCTACCACGATTTCATGGCGCAATGTCATTGTAAATATATTAGATATTATATTATTAGATATTTATAAATACAAGTATTATAATAATATGTAAAATACTTCAACTAAACCAGTTAAATGAAACTTTTTGGATATGCCGTTTTGTATTTTAACTTTTTAAAGGTTTAGTTAAATCTCTATTTATATCATGATCAAATTCGAAATATTATATTATTGTTGCAAGTGAACACTTTACATATAGTTAAATCAAATATACTTCAACTAATTTAAAAAAAGTATCTAATCAGATTCTCTTGAAATTACAACGAAGTATTATTTGTAATATTGGTCAATCAGTAGTCAAAATCTTGCCCCAGAAAATCGTGATAAAAATCCACGTTGGTCAAACTGCATAATGAAGGCATGAAAGAAGCGATGGGAAGCAACTAAACGGAACTTTACCTCCGCATCGTTCGGGTCCTTGGTGCTCTTGTCATCCTCCATGCTCTCGTTCTCGAGATGCTCCTCCTCCGTTTGCGGCATCAGCTGCAACTCTTCCTTCGACTTGAACTCCAGTTGGAGAATGTAGAGCGGACACAGCAGGCTCAGAATTACCTTGACATCACGACAAAGCCGATGTGGCAAACGAAACGCTGCTCGATCGTTGCTAATCACTTTGACTCAAGCGATTCATGCTACGTCTATACGGACCCGGACGGCGGTTGTGCAAGTGACGATCCGAAAGTCAAAGGATAATAAATCGATTGGCAACAACTACTATCAACAGTTTGAGTGTGAAGTTTAAATGTGTCAGAGTTGGATTTGGTGAAAAGCTGCGTTGAAGCGATGGCAGTACATCTACTAACTAGAAGAATAAAACGGTACAAGACAGCGAATGACATTTCTGGTTTGCTACATTAATAGCAAAAGTAAAGAGTACATTCTAAATTATAACAAACACTCAGTGAAATAACAAGAAGATAAGATTTTACAGTGTGCGGATATAAAAAAATATATAATAAATCTATTAAGGTTTCACTTGCATAATCGGCGTCATTAGGCATCGCATGCAGAATCTCAAAGTACTTAACTAATAGCGCTTCATCGATTCACAGACATCGAATATCATAGTCACCCAATCATTATTTAGTTATGTATGTTATTATCTAACACTGAATCTACTGATGACGTACGTGCCTATGATAATCTGTGCGTTAACATGAAAAAAGATAGGAATGGAGTGGACGGAAATAACTTAAGTTGTACCTTTAAGTTTGTGTTTTTTCTTGTTCTGAGTCCTCCCATCCATAAATCGGCAAGTATTATTTGGGAGCATGGGTGTGCTAGAAGCGCTCGATGGTTCGCGGCAACGGCCAGACTCAAGCATGTTTGTCCTGACCAGTTCTGCAGTTCGCAAGTCAGCAGCTGCTGCGCCTGGTCGTCGTCTTGCCGATAGCAATAATCCAGAAGCTCGAGCGCTGAAAGTTTTAAGCCACTTAGACGGGGACTGAGAGCTGAGCAACAACAAACTTTCACGGAGTTTCGTTCACAATGTTAAACTTTGTACTGCTGAGAATTATTTAATTGGTTTATTTAACGTGGAGCTTTGTTTTAAACAAACAAAGAAAACCAAAGAAGTTGTATATACATTTTTGTATGAAGCTTAATTTTATTATATCAATCAATGATTAATTAGCACCCAAAAAAATTCAATCTATTTTAGATTCTCAATTTTGGAATAAAACATTTTTAAGATATTGTAGGGACTTTTTACAATGACAAATTATGATTATTGACGTGTCTAAGTGCGGTAATAATCTAATAAATATTTATAATTAAAATCTTAACACCCTTATCTAGTCGAAAACAAGTATATTTGCTGTCTTTAAAAGCGGCGATTTTATTAGCCGCCGAATACATAATAATACAGATGTATCTGCAATGCTTATTTTATTATACATAGTATTATAGAACCACGAACATTAGCAAAACATGATTTCATATTTCACAGCATGACTACATCATCTAAAAAAACATAGCATTCCACCCTACTATATACCCTTACAAGCTCGAACTCGATGTAAAAAAAATAATCGCTTGTTCCATTATCATCAATCATGGCTTACTGGCTTCGGAAATAAAAGTGATATGATTTATCGGATTTTTATTCAAAGGTAGGAAAACTACACTATTCTGAGCATTAATTTTTATCATAAAAATATATTTTATGGAGAATAACATAGTGTCTTTTTACCGTAAAATAATGACGGGTAATAACAATACGACATGGAGCAATAAGTTAGAAATATGTTGGAAAAATGCTCAAAATTTGATAAATAAAATAAATCTGAAAAACAAAAAAGTGCTTTGCTTATTTGACATAGCTATAAAATAATATTCTTGATTGAAAAATAAACAAGGTAATAAATTGATAAAATCTGATTAGCGCAGCGTCAGCACGATCAGCGATCTTCCAAGTTAAGCAACTTTCGCAGAGAGTCACCGGATAGGTGACCAAATAAAAAGATCTCAAGTTCTTTCGTGCTTCCAAATGCAATTTACGGAGTCCAGATGCGAAGACAGTTAGAGAATTTTAAATGAATGCTGTATAAGGTATTCAGATCCACTTAGCAATCACATTTGCAATCACATTGATTGGCAGTGTAAATGACGACTGACGCCGCTCTAAACGCTAGAATCTCATTAAAATTTTAAGCACTAATTCGCTTAGCTCGGTAATGCCGTTAAGCATGTTACTAACCTAGTATATCCCCTGTATTAGTTAATTACTTCAAATTTCAAATGACAAAGTGTATAAGTGGTGTATAAGTTAGTCCGTTTGTTCTTACTTCACGTCAAAATGAAGCAACGCATCAACGTGCTATTTTGCAAGTAGATAGTTGTAGTGAGATTGTCATAGGATAATTTTAATACCTTGAACTCACCTTTGGGCTCAATCTCTTTGACGTAGTGACAATGTTCCTAGTAGATCTCCACGTCATCCTCGGCCGTATAACTGCCTTCTCGCCATGTTTTTCATTAATAGTTACCGTATGAAGGAGCTCGATGGCGCAGTGGTTAACGCACCCGGTCTGCGAGTGTTGAGGAGATCGGATGGGTGACCAAATATGTGTCGTGATGATACACGAATTCTCGAGCTCCTCTGTGCTTCGGAAGGCACGTAAAGTCGTTGGTCCCGGCTGCATTAGCAGTCGTTAACAACCACCAATCCGCACTGAACCCGCCGCGTAGTGGTTTATGGCTCGGTCTCCCTATCAATCCATAGGGAAGGCCCCAGCAGTGGGGACATAAAGTGAGGTGATGATAATGATGAGTTACCGCATTCGACTCACCTTTAGTTTCAAACTCCTCGGCCGTTTCATGGGCTATTACCTTGTGCAGCTTGCAGATCATCAGCTTCAGCTTCATCAACTTACAACTTAGCCAGCACCTCCTCACCACATATACATAATATGGACTCACTTTTGGTCTCAAACTCCTTGTAATAGAGCCTAAGCTCCTCGTATACCTCCGTCTTCATGTCGTCTTTGGCTGCTTTATATTATCGCCTTTTGTAGCTAGCAGGTCATCAACGACTTGACCAGTGCCTACTCGCCATGTTTTTTCTTCATTAACAGTTACCGCATTCAACTCACCTTTGGTCTCAAACTCCTTGCCGTAGTGCCTAAGTTCCTCATACACCTCTGTCTCCATGTCATCTTCTGCCGCTTCATGCGCCATGGCTTTGTACAATTTGCAGGCCACCAGCGACTTCGCCAGTGCCTCCTCTCCATGCGTCCACATCAGCAACGCCATCTGGTGCCGCTTTGTCAGAACCGCCCACATCTGTTGTAAACAAAGAGAACACTGAGAATTTCAAATAATTCGAGAATGGCTAGCCTGTTTATGGAAGCAGTGAAGCCAAATATGGATTTGGCTTCACTCCCAACTAGTGACTGCCCGCGACTTCATCCGCGCTATCCTTATCTCGTAATCCGATGAAAATTTCAAAGAAACCGACCTTATTCTTTGTCAACATCACACTGGGATGTTGTTGTTGTGAGGTTGTTCACGCAAAATAGTGGCTTACTAGGCACAAAGTTTGGGCTGGTCTTTG
This sequence comes from Eudonia mercurella, assembly GCA_963082485.1. NCBI lineage: Eukaryota > Metazoa > Arthropoda > Insecta > Lepidoptera > Crambidae > Eudonia > Eudonia mercurella. The sequence goes on from OY720037.1 coordinate 14,750,994, forward strand.
ATGACTGACAAGTCAGAGAGTGATTCAAACCTCTCTTCTTACATTTAATTTCCAACATCAAGCAACCATTTTGAAAACTGAAAGAAAGATAGTAGTACAATTATCACTTACCACTGAACGGGTAATCGAAGAGTGCCATCTCGGTGGTGACGGGCAAGAAGCCAGTGATGAGGGACAGCCCGCCGGCGTATTGGCGGGTAAAGGAGGCGCTGTTTCGATGCACGTTGACGCTCTTGTTTATCACCTGTGTGTAGATGGGACGGACCTAGCAAGAGGTAAACTCACCAGTAACTCATTAAACGGGTAGTCGAAGAGTGCCATCTCGGTGGTGACGGGCATGAAGCCAGTGATGAGGGATAGCCCGCCGGCATTGTGGCGGGTGAAGGAGGCGCTGTTTCGATGCACGTTGACGCTCTTATTCATCACCTTCGCGTAGATGGGACGGAACTTGCGGCGGGTGTAGTAGCACCTGGTGAACAAAAAAATACGATACTTTAACAAATTTAGACAATGGTCGCTTAAGAGCGTTTACGACGCACACTAGCGCCGTCAATGAAAAAAAAACATATCTAGTAATTAGAGATAAAAAAACCAAATTATGCTCAGCAAACTATTTGAATGAAGTAATTTAGCATTTTTACGTCACCTAATGAAACCTGACATATTATAGTTTAGTTAACGTTACAGCTAAGAACGGCCACTTTTAACTATAACGCCGTATTTAACTAAACCATAACATGTCAGATGTTCATTAGGTGACGTAAAAATGCTAAATTACCTCATTCAAATAGTTTGTTGAGCATAATTTGATCTCTAATTTTGATCTCTAATAACTAGGTATGTATGTTTTTTTTTTATTGGCGGCGCTAGCGTGCTGCGTAAACGCTCTTAATGGCGGATTCAGACAAAAACAGATCTATCAAAATCGTTGCATTTATGTCGGAGACAATTATACACGAACATTAATGTCGGAGACAATTATACCTACGAGGCCTAGTTTGGGTCTTAGCCCTAAGGGTTATTTTCTCAGAAAGGTTAATTAGCATTTACTTTTGTAAGTAGCAGGGATTCTGAATCTGCCTTTAAGCGACCCTTGTCTAAATTTGTCGCTATAACAATTTTAGTTGTATCGTTGTATTTATACTGTAAGAGAGACCTGTAAGAGAAACTGCTAGCTGTGCTATTCATACAACATGAAGTGACCGCGCTTCACTGCTACGGTTACCTATTTGGAAAATAGGGAGTGGTGGTCTATTATACTTGGCCATGGGGTGACTCTGCTGTGGCACTAGTTTTAAGAGTACCGAAACACAAATGTTGAAAAAATTTCTACGAGCAGGATTTGAACCTACACCCTTCTGACATACCGGGTCAGGTGCTCTTCCAATTGAGCTATCGTTGTTTTAACCATCCCACCGAAATTATTCAACACTTTTTGCTTTCAAAGCCAAAGGCGCCCATTCAAAGCAATTAATATTCGCAACAAAATTTGCGTTAAAAATTATTTGAACATTTTAAGAGTACCGGATGAGGAAAGCTTTGGTAGATGCCAGATACAATTAGTGAAATAATTGATTGTAAGAGATTGGGCTCCGTGGCATGCATTGGCAGAGACCTACCTATGTCCAGAATGTGGATGACCTATGATCAAAATGTAAACTAACAACCACAATAATGATAATGATAACGACTGTAATAGATAAGAAAGCCAGTTCCTTCTGGAACTGCTCCGCTTTCATATTCGGCATTGTTGTCACTTCATCAAAGTGCAAATTATGCCAAATCGTATGATATTACAAAAAACAATTGAAAGCTCCCAATGCCACAATGTAGTATTAAATATTCTGCTAAAAACACAGAACACGATAAAAATCACACAAGTAAAAAGAGATATAAAAATAGCTAACATAATACGAAGTTTGACATAAACAATTCAGCCGAAAGAAATTCCCTCTTCACAAAAACAAATGCAAAAGCTTATTCGTTTTTCAAAGCTACATTTCGGACGGTTAAAAATACATGCGCTTAAAACTCATTTAAGATTAATCGCTGTATCCATAAGCCCAAACAGGTTCGTTTGAAAACATGTGGATTCGTCTTTTAGAGTTATCACAGACACTAGGATAAGTTACAATAATTTTTATTAGCCACTAACATAGAATTAAGTAAATTGTCACTAACAGTAAGGATGCAAATCGAAATAAATGAATTTTATTTTATTTATTTACTACAGCTAAAATAATTATATTAAACAGACCAATTTCTGAACGCACCTGACATTTGACAACCAAGTGACAATTTTTTATTTCTAAAAAGACAAAGGACATCAAATGTTTCACAGCTAGGAACATTTTGTATTGGGAAATTAAATTGTCGTTTTTAATATTTTCCGTTACTTATTAAATATGTTTCTCACCGTTTAAACCTTCCCTGAACTTCCACAAATTCATTCCACACCATTCTCGAGTTTAAGCGACTCAAACGAACAGCAATTGTTTTTTAAATACATAGATAAGAAATTAACGTAAGTAAAAAAGTAAATAGCCTATGACTGTCCCACCGCTCTCTATTATTGAAATCGTCATCGCTACAGTTGATGGACAATGGCTTTATCACCACGTCTGTAGAGTAGGTAGCCTAGTAAAGTAGTAGTAAATGTAGGTAATTAATTACATTAATTCAGCCAAAGTAGATAAGAAATATTTTTATTTTGTTTTGCTTGAAATCCGAAATAAATTCAACCTTACAAGTAGTACTTCCTTACAAATAAGTTACGTCTCGTAAATCAAGGAACAGCCCAGCAATTTCCCTCCAAAAACAACCTGTCTTCACCAGCCGCATATTTGCATCGTTCCCGTATATCAAAAAAGCAAATGAAAATAACACAACAACGAACGCTATAATTTATTATGTTCTATCTCTGTGACGGAGCTGCCCACATTTTTATGTTTATAACACCCTAATATGTCATCTAAATCACACGTGGATTAAGATATCAAGGGGCATTAGGTACCCACAATTTATGGCGTTCATTTTAGTCGAGTAAATTAGTGAGAGATAGGATCAACTGAAAACTAAACCTGTAGTGCCTTACAGTCCAGCAGTGGACGTCTTTTTGGCTGAGATGATGATGATGAAATAAACAAAGAATAAGCTCGGAATAGTTATTCCGTGTTTTCTCTCTTTTACTCTAATTTGGAATAACGTTTACATGACAATAACAAAACTAAACGGAATAACGTTTAAATAACTATTCGGAGCTTATTCTTTGTTTATTTCATCATCATCATCTCAGCCAAAAAGACGTCCACTGCTGGACAAAGGCCTCCCTCAAGGATAAATCATTTTGAGGGGAATTTGCCATAATCGCCACGCTTGGCAAGCGGGTTGGCGATCGCAGTAAGGTGAGAATAATCACAGAGAGACGCTGCTGCCCATCCTCTGAAATGGTCCCATAGTCGCCTTTTACGACACCCACGGGAAGAGATGGGGTGGTGCAATTCTTTACCCCCGGGACCACACGAGGGATTTGTTTATTTGTAAGGCACATATTGTAAAAGATAAATATTAGTTTACGCCATAGTGGCCGATGAAATCTAAAGTGACATTCAAAAAGATAAAATTATGAATTAACGCCTCCGAAGGTGGCTTTCGGGACCGCGGTCCCGGTCCCGAAAGCCCCCCGACTCGGCAAAGCGATCGGCTTGATATCCGGAGTTCCTGGGTTTAATTCCCACGTCGGACTAGTCGGATTTTTTGATGATCCTGGTTCGTAATTAACAATCCGTATTTGGCAAGCATTGTGATTAAACCAATACTTATCACTTGTAGCGATGACTTGTTTTTAATGATGGATTTGTTCAGTAGTGGGTAGGAACTGTTACTTACTGGGCGGGCTCTGGGACCCGAAGTGGGTTTAGGCCTAAAGTATATAGGATAATTACTTTCTACCATAACATACCTGTATAACCTATATTCAGAAATAAAACGACACAGCTATAAACAGAGTTTACCTACTTTCCAGAACAGAATTTTTGCTACACTGAATCTGTTAACAAGCATATATCCTATTATTTGTTCAAAGAAGAACTTCCTTTTACATAACATAAGCGAGCATTGAGCATTGCAATGTATTTCCCGGCAGATTCTGTATTCCAGTTTTACTTTAACTCTGCACAATATTTGCAAGTCTAGTGGGATCCATTAAGTCCATTTCATTTCTGCAATAAAGAAATGTTTTAACTGTTCCTTAGTTATGTTAATAACTTACTTCCTTGGTGCGAATTGGGAATTGGGATTTGTAAAGAACATTGAAATTTTTGCGTAAAATTATATGGAAGTAATCATAGATAGAACACTGTCCCAATACGGGCTGGGTACCCACAGTCGTTAACACCCGTTAACGACTGCTTTCTTACGACAGCAATCGTGGCCGACAAAAAGGTTTCACGTCCGTACCGAAACAAAGAGAAGTTAGGTGGTTAGACCACCTTTTTTTGAGAAAGTTTGTTGATTGCCCCAGGCAGGCGGCCTTTTCAGCTTCACCGGATTTTTCTATTTATTTTTTTATTTTGGTTCTCCAACGTTAAAAACATTACACACACATAAAAAGGGGGCAGCTAGGAACTTATAAAAAGGGTTCCCCTCAAGCCGTGTGAAACGAAACACTGTCAGGGGTTAAGGGAATAGCATCTCGTCCTAGTGCGTGTCCCCGTTCCCTACTATTTTCCGAGGCCTTCAGATCGAATTTTAAAGCTAGAGCACCCATGTGGCATAGTAATACACCGCCATTTTAATTATTAATACAATTTCGGCGCACTTTGCATCTAATATATACGAATAGAGGACACTAAATCAAACAAATGTCGTGTATTATATACCCGAGATTTTTGGAGGTAAAGATCGCCATATTAGAACATGACAAACATGGACCATCACAAAGGACATGAAGCCCTTTGTGATGCCGTAACGTTTCTAAATAACCGTGCAAATCGCACCGTTTAGTGATCCCGTAAATTTGACTAAACCTTCACATAAAATTCACATTGTAACAAAAATGGCGTAAAATTGACTAGCCATAAAAATGAATAACCCTGCTACAGCAAGTCATATATCAGCAATTAAAACGGTTGAGTGCCAGGTTGTTAATGTCACGCGACCATTCCGTTCTATTCAGCTGCTAACTGCCTTTCAGTTTTCAGTGTAGCTAATACGGCAATTACGAATGCGAATACGGTATTATTCAGTTCAACAATTCTATTCAATTATCAGTCAGATTTTTCAAGATTTATTCCAATATAAACGTAGTAACGTAAATATCAACAAGGCAGGGAGTGTTAAGGTATTGCACTTTGTTATACACTTTGACAGAGAATCAAAAGAAAGTAGACAAACAAAGGCCGGCCTCAACATTAAAAGTAATCCTTTTCGGAAAAGCTTTGGATGAACAAGATAGATTCAAGATGGAATAGACGTCATGTGCTCCCAGTCTCCATCGCCAATAGTTACTGAATAATGAAGAAGAAAAAAACCTCTTGTGTTTGAGGGAATTGGAATAATGTCGATTTCTATTATATACGAAAGCCCCTTTAGCTTGTTGATGATCAGCCCCATCTATCCGTATGGTGTAGCTGGGCCCTGTTATTCTCTAAAAGCAGCTTCACCTGCATACGTCGTGCAGCGTGAGTTCCTGCGTGTGCAGTTTACCTACTTTTGACTCTGAGCTCTTGTAGAGCTGCTCTAGCCGTGGGATAATGAGGAACTTCTTCATTTCCCGTTCTCAAGGAGTAGCTTCACCTGCGTATTTATTGACCTACGTGAGGAAAGAAGGATTCACGCTCTTACCTATACGCGGCCCCCATGATCTTGTTGATGACCATCCCGATGTCATGCAGCGTGTATGTCATGCCGTACACACTGCTGCGAGCTTTTATACAACACCAAGGTGTTGTATAGTTCCTCCAGTTTTAGGAGTAGTAATAGTTAGTAGTTCCTTCAGTCGTGCAATAGTGAGAAACGTCCGAATCTACACCCCGTTCTCTAAAATCAACTTCATCTCGTCATCTCTCACTCTGAGCCCACTCTTATGGAGTTGCTAATACCATGGGACAATTAGAAACCTTTTGACCTGTGTGAAGGAATGTATTTTCTTACCTGTACGCGCCCCCCATGAGCTTGTTGATGACCAGCCCGATGTCGTGCAGCGTGTACACGTATCCCCGCGGCAGGTGCGGGCGCACGTCGCGCAGGATGTACCGCATGGTATTGCTGGGACCACTCTTGGTGTTGTATAGTTCCTCCAGTCGTGGAATGGTTAAGAACTTCCTCATCGACACCCCGTTCTCAAGGAGAAGCTTGACGAAGTCTATGCGGTCGTGCTCCAGTGCCTGCATCATCGCTTCGTCGAGGGCACCTGTGGGCATGAAAAGCGAGTTTTTTTATTTATCCTACAAACAAATCTTTGTAAGGATGGAGGTTTTATGGAATGTAACTGAGCCGGTAAACGAGCATACGGGCTGAATGCCTGATAAAAGCGGCAACCGCAGCCCTTGGACGCTTGCGACAACGATGACACGATGATCACGGGCGTGTCTATGATTTACTAGATCTGGTACTCCTCAAACGAGAACACAGCAATGCAAAACAATAATGCTTGACAGCTTAGTTAGGGTATATAGATGGTCACCATCTAGCCAAATTCAAGGCAGAATCATAATATCAGACGATCAAGCGACAGTCATCATTTGTTTTTCAAAGACGTTTAAAAAACAGAACGGATTTAGATGAATCCCTTGCTACACTTACAGCACATCCTGAATTAATACATAGGATACTTAATATCTCGAGAAAACATCTTATTTATTTCCTCTGGAGTTTTTACATTTTAAACAGACCTCGAAATCGAGGGCGGATGCTAAACACAATACATATAAATTTAAATAAAACAACTTTTACGGATGATGATAACGGTTGAGGCGCTCGATGGCGCAGTGGTTAACGTGCCCGGTCTGCGAGTGCTGAGGTTAAGCAACTTTCGCAAAGGCCGGTCATCGGATAGGTGACCAAAAATTTATCATCTCGAGCTCCTCCGTGCTTCGGAAAACACGTAAAACCGTTGGTCCCGGCTGCATTAGCAGTCGTTAACAACCACCAATCTGCACTGGGCCCGCGTGGTGGTTTAAGGCCCGTTCTCCCTATACATCCATAGGGAAGGCTCGTGCCCCAGCAGTGCGTACATAAAATGAGCTGATGGTGGATGGTGATGGTGGTGATGATGACGGAGATTCTCAACACCGACCGTAACGCTTCAATAAATTAATCTACTGTCAAAGTTTCGCCTGCTCGTAATAAATATTGTGTAGTGTTCGCGTAAACTTTTGAAAACAATATATATTGTATAAATGCTTAAATCGACAAGGGATTTTAATACGAACACAATTTATTATTAAAACATCAAATAAAACACATCGGAGCGTTAACGGAGACTACATTAAGCTAAGCATACCTTTAGAGCTTTAGTCATTAAGTTCAAGTAATAGTAAGTAAGTAAAGCGATTTGTCATCTTAGTGAACTTTATCTTTGATTAATACAGAATTCAGCATTCGAAGATTAATCTACGAAGAAATTAATAATTTAAGATAAGGCTCCATTCATTTAAGTGGTCTCTTAAATTTTCATTAAGTCTGCACACAATAAATCTCATTGATTTAATGCAAACAACATTTAAAGACTTATTTGAACTTTGCAGACTTTGTATGTTTTGGTTTCAAGTTAAGGTGATGTTAAAATTTAGGGATCAGATAGCCAGAATTTTCTGTGGGTGTTGATGAAGTGACGTAGCATATAGTTTTTTGCCTAGTAATTTTATTGGATCTCACACCTATCAATCTGGAGAAAAAAACAAATACCCATCACCCACCACCAATTCCTTTTATCGGAAAGTAGAAAAAAAAATATACCCTTTATTACGTACACACGCTTGCATATCACACTACCACAAACTTGACAGTTTTGGATAGTACATACCTATTTCTTACAAAACGATAAAACGAATGCGATGGCGAAAACGGAAAATAGTGTTACAAAATCTTTTCACTCGGTCCTTTTCTTCAAAGCTGCCCTAACTGAGACTATTCTTGTCCCATACCGCGCCAGGGACCTTATTATCCCAAGTGGTATATCAAGTAAGGCTCACGCGGAGAGATCCGCATTAACGGCCGCCATCCCGAATGTCCTCCAGCTCCAAGGGAATTGCGTAAGCCAGTAAGGCTTCGCTTACACTGACGTTTAATTATTGCTCATCTATATTATGTAAGTATTTGAGCAATATGATGATATAATATGATATGGTTTCCAAACTTCAGTATGAATGAAGTTGGCATTAAATTATAATGATAATGATAATGAATAATTGAACGAACAGGACCAACTGATTTTGTTAACAGCCAAAGAGTTTTGTAACAAAATTAACATTATCAGTGACTACCTTTATCAAAGACAACGTGTTGAAGATTAACTTACACAGTGACTCAAGTGATATGGCCATAAACGTCAATTTGCTACAGGTGTATTGGATATAGGAATAAATGTAATCAAACTTTACATCTTTTCGATTCGAAATTAACGAACATGATAATGACACTGGTTGGTTCACAAGGTTTCAAGACATTTCTGGAAGTAGGCAGAGATCAGAAACCTTTACTTATACAGTAGCAGAAATCAGGTTGTTACTTATCCCACACCAAAACATAGTCATACTCCTATTAGCTGATCAAAGATTTTGGCCATTAGCAGTTCTATAATTTAGCAATATAAAATAAATGTCTAGACAAAATTTCACAAAGATACAATTTACAAAATTACAAAACAATCTACAAAATTAATTGGGATTTCCACAAAATCTACCACAAGTTGCTATGAAAACTTTAAAAGATTCAATTCGCTACACATTTTACTCTTAAATTCGATACATTCTTCTATTCCGTAATAAACTGTTAAAACTGTTAAACTGTTAAATAATTTACACACACAATTCATGTATTATAATTACCTTTATTGTTGTTTAGTTACTACTTTATTTGTATTTCTTTATACATCTTTGAATGTGTGATCGTACTAATTTGTGTGATCGTCAATAAAGTTTTCTTATTCTTATTCTTCTTATTCTAAATCATCGTCATCGTCATCAGCCTTTATTAGTCTATTGCTTTGGACTTCTTGGCGGGAAAGTGAAGAGTCATGTCTGCGGTTTTGTTTTATTTTCTAAAATTTGTGTTATGTCGAATATTAATGTGAAATAATGGTGGATTATTAACCGTTAAGTGTTCGTGAGTGTGCATGAGTGTTGGCAAATGAAACAAAACAGTGCAACGTCATTTTTCAAATTCTCTCAAGAAGTCCGCCCGAGGACTTAGTAAAGCCCCACATCTTTACTGAGATACTCGAGGGGTTGGGTGGTATATCATTTCTCATTTCTATTATCATTTATCATCATCACACAGACAAGAAATATTGTTTATTTATGTATTACTTGTTAGAAAAATTATTTTGACACTGGCTAAATGTGCTAAACGCACAAAGCCATCAACGGAATGAAAAAAAAAAGCCTATTGCTTGACATATGTCTGTTTAAGTGCACGCTACTGAGCACGATCCGTTAATTTTAAATAAACTCCTACTTTTAACCTCAAAAACCAACATGTAGAAACAGCTTAGCAACCATTTGTGTGCACGGAATCGGTTCATTACTATTCAGCGGTCCCAATATTCGCAGAGAGTGACTTGTCTGAATCTATTTGCCGACGACGCACCTGATGCCACGTACCGTATATATTACACGACAAAGTTTAATAAAAGCCCCCATCTTCATACTTCGAACTCTTAATATGAATAACTAATGGTGGATCGCGAATAATGGCGGATGGGAGAACTTACGAGTATATTTAGTCCTGCATTGGCGTACGACAAATCGTCATTTCGTCATCATCACAATCATCATAGTTATAATTTTCTTAGTCATCATCTTTACAATTTTGACCATCACCTATCATATAATGTTGATTTGTTCTTTATTTTTAACCCGCGACGCAAAAACGCTTGTAATTCTTAATACTTACTTTAACATTTTCGTTGTAATTTTAATATCATTTTATTTATGTAGGTTTTTTATAGGTAAAGAGCGGTCCCCCAACGCGACAACATTTAATCAAAAAATTTCATACATACTTTCGTAGGGTCATATTTTCAAGGTAATTTTTTTAAGTTTTTAAAGTTGCAACCTCTTTAGCTACTACACAATGAGCTCCTTGAATGAGACAAATGGACTAAGAAAATCTATGTATTGTACTAAATAAAGATTTTTTCTATTTCTATTTCCATTTTAAAATTATAAAAATGTCAGCAGCATTGTCGTATTGCAGCAGGAGGTTCAAAGAGACAGCCAGTATCTCATTAGTGGAGAATTTTATGTGAGAAAGCGTTTCGTGTCGTCTTAGTGCAAGCACTTTATTGCTGATAAAAAAAGAGGTTGGTTATTATGATATTTCTCTATAATTTAGTTTTGATGATGTGATATGTTCCTTAAGTATTCAAGACAGTCGTGAAGTAATTAAAGCAATGACAGATTTAGGATTCTTTGCCATCGAATTAAGTACCAGTTGTAACGATAGTCGTAAGTGCTGTAATAAATTTAAAAAGAGCGTTAAATATTTTAATATCTTTGCTACTTATTTAGACTATATTTTTCTAAAGCAAAGCAACTGTCATTGTAATAAACTTAATTGCAATAGAAAAAATTGGAACTTTGAAGTTTGAATGGTTTGCATATTTGAATAATATATCGAAAATGTTCAAAGGCTAAACCCGTTCCGCGTTGTAGGTATAATTAGCGGGCCACCTTACGTACGACCGTGCGTACAAATGGCGCGCGAGGGTTTAATCGTTTTTTGTTTTTTTATCATTGAAGTAATTATCTCTAAATGTCTGAGATGAGAGCGCAGTTGTAAGCATTGGCGCCAACGTCCCAATTTACCATACCGAGCATGTTTCACGATAAGCCAATCTAACTTCGGTGTTCGAAGCTCACGGGTAGGGTTACCAGAATATATGGATGACATGTAACGACATAATTTGCGAAGTTGTTACTCTGTATTTGGGATAAAGCCTGCAGTTTGCTTGCAGCCGGTTTGAAGAAATTATACTTATACGGTACTTAGACTCCTGGCTGCATTTGGCTCGGTGGCGTGCACTTGGAGAGGCCTATGTCCAGCAGAGGACTAGTATAGGCTGATGATGATGATGATGATGGTGATGGCATTTTTAAACAAAGCAAAGTACTAGCAAAGTACTAAATAAATTACAAAGAAACAACAAAAAAATACCGCCATTGAACAAACCATAAGGCACTTGGGTTTGTTTTTTTATTTACAAAATAAGTCCATTAATGTTATCAATGCAACAATTTTGTGAGTAACAATACTAAATATTCTTGTTATTGTATGAGTAGAAATACTTAATTTATTTGTCCTGCTTTTCGATTTCTAAATGTGGCAATCCTCGCAAAGATCTTCGAACAGCGTAATCTGCTCGAGAAATACCGAATACATGAACGTCGCAAAATCACAACAAAATCTAATCAATTTGAGCATAAAAGCGAAAAACCTTTGCAGCAAGAGATCAATCTTTCAAGCAAAGATTGAATTTTGTATACAATTCTTGGAATGTAATACTCGGCAAGTGAATAGCTAACGAACTTTAAACTTAATATTCATAAACAATTTTTTTTAAATAACCTTCAATATCTCACAATAATATAACTTTTTCTAGGTAGAAACTAATCGAGCTAACTAATACAAGTTAGCGCTTTTAAATTCTAAGATGTTTAATCAACCAAAAGCAGTATACACTTAGGTAGGTACTCTTTATTATTAATACTTCTAATATCCTCCTTCGCTGAAATTTAATAGTTCATATTGTTAGTATAGTCTATGGTATCAAAGACATAGTCTACCATATCCACTTCGAAATAGCAAACTTAAAATCATTAGCAAGACACAAGTCTTATATCAATCTTAGGGTATATAGATCACAAGATCATATATATATATATATATGTCGGAGTTATTTCATAGACTAGTAACGGCATCTATCGATATTAGGCTGAATAGCTTGGCAGAATAGCTTGGCATTATGAAATTATCCCTGAGTCAGTAGTTCGAGCGAGTAGTGGGAGCATAGTGAGTCTATGACATCTGTCACTGTCACTTGTCAGTGAGGTAACGTTAGTTTGTGAAACTCACTCTCGCACTCACTTTACTTCTGGAGCTCGACTGTGCTGGACGTGTGCGCACTGATTCTATCCCATGTACAAAATGGCGGACGGAGACGACGCTTTCCAACAAAATCCGTTTCCATCTCCGACATCAGAAGTGGGATGTAACCTTTGCTCTAAGGATGTAATCGACGCGAACAACTAGAAGAAAACGATGCCAAGTTTTATCGTAAATGACAACGGATGTTGGAACAGCAAAATCAGAATTGGATGGCGTTACTTGATGTACAGAAAGCACATGAGGAGATTCATTACCGGAGTTTATACGCGTGCGTAGCTACAGTCGACGTATGGATTGCTACATTCTCCATATTTAGAGGCACGGATCCTTTTGCAAACATGTGCCCACGCGCTCATACCATCACTGCGGGGCACGGGGAAGGGCGCTACTAGCAACTGCGGTGCAACCGGCAGCAGCGACACCGACACCGGCAGCATGGCGAGCAACGTGAACCAGCGTCATCGGGTAAACAGACCTGTGCTGCATCGACAACTCTGCTGGACGCTGAATGTTTCTGGTGATGTTTTCATGATTCAGTATGATTATTTTATAATGCTTAGAAATTTCTATGATAAAAAAGTCAAATAGCCAGAGGAAAACGTTTACTTACCGAAGTGACAATGAGTTACTGGACAATCTAATGTTATTAGTACTGTACTGTTGGTTATTACAGTTAGACAAGTTTATTACAGGTGATTTTGTCTTGGTTAAAAATAGTGAACGAAACAAGACCAAGTTAGATAATAAATTTAGAGACTCGTTCTTTATAACTGCGGCATTAGAAGTAGACTCACTAGAACTTAGGTTTAGTACCCCATAGACATGAGAGTTTGTTAGAGAGAGCCAGTAGTTTATTAAATGATGAGCTGTGTGCGGGTACCTGATGGAGGTAGCTCATGATTATGATACGTTGAAAGCATTAAATTCTAAGCGAACTTACAAATACACACACTATAGATTAACAGGGATGCCAGAAGGTCATGTACCAGTCGAAGTTGAGGTGGAGGTACATTGTGACCCGATTGATAATGAGTAAAGTTGTTGTGTGAACTCGAGTTAGTGCTCTAATGGCTGTAACAAGTGTCGACCATACCAGTAGCTATTACATAGTCGTAGCCCGGTAGAAATCGGTGTCTATTGAGAAAAATCAAGATGTCCGTGGGTGCGCGGTGCGTGTTTAGCTCTGGCGGAGGTCGTGGTCTATCAGGACAGTAGTGTGTAGTCAGAGGGTGATGCAGACGTGCGCGGGGTTCCACTGAGATGGACACGCGTAAGCGACTGGGATCGCTGTTCGGCTGTGAGAGCCGTGGCATTGGAGGGGTAACTCGAGGTGATTTTAAAGCTTACATAGCTTGTAAATAGTGACTTTTGATTTGTGCAACGAATGGTTAATGGCCCTGGTTACCTGGTTATCTAGTTTGGATTTGGATTGTCTAGTTACCTTTTCTTTTGTTATGTTACATTTGATTTGTTATCTTTCTAAATCGAAAAGGTTTAGTTTTCAGTTTTAAATAAGTTAGAGACTTATGTAGAGACTTATGTAGAGTCTTATGTAGAGTCTTATGTAGAGTCTTATGTAGAGTCTTATGTAGAGTCTTATGTAGAGTCTTATGTAGAGTCTTATGTAGAGTCTTATGTAGAGTCTTATGTAGAGTCTTATGTAGAGTCTTATGTAGAGTCTTATGTAGAGTCTTATGTAGAGTCTTATGTAGAGTCTTATGTAGAGTCTTATGTAGAGACTTATGTAGAGTCTTATGTAGAGACTTATGTAGAGACTTATGTAGAGACTTATGTAGAGACTTATGTAGAGACTTATGTAGAGACTTATGTAGAGGCTTATGTAGAGGCTTATGTAGAGGCTTATGTAGAGGCTTATGTAGAGGCTTATGTAGAGGCTTATGTAGAGGCTTATGTAGAGGCTTATGTAGAGGCTTATGTAGAGGCTTATGTAGAGGCTTATGTAGAGGCTTATGTAGAGGCTTATGTAGAGGCTTATGTAGAGGCTTATGTAGAGGCTTATGTAGAGGCTTATGTAGAGGCTTATGTAGAGGCTTATGTAGAGGCTTATGTAGAGGCTTATGTAGGGCCTACTGTGAGGCTTACTGCAGAGTCTACTGTAGAGCCTATTATAGTGCCTACTGTGGAGCTAAATGTAAGAGTCAATTAATGTTTGGTCAGGATAGACCGAACGGGAAATACTGTGCTTGGCTATCTTTTGTTAAAGAGAAAAACACGAGGACGTGTTTCAATCAGGATGGCCGTGATCATACAATACTTTTATTGCCTGTAATATCTGCTGTCTTACGCATTGGAAGCTCCGCGCTTCGTGCTTCAACGCTTACGCATTAGAAGCTCCGCGCTTCGTGCTTCAACGCTTACGCATTAGAAGCTCCGCGCTTCGTGCTTCAACGCTTACACATTGGAAGCTCCGCGCTTCGTGCTTCAACGCTTACGCATTGGAAGCTCCGCGCTTCGTGCTTCAACGCTTACGCATTGGAAGCTCCGCGCTTCGTGCTTCAACGCTTACGCATTGGAAGCTCCGCGCTTCGTGCTTCAACGCTTTCGCATTGGAAGCTCCGCGCTTCATGCAGTCACGCTTTCGTATTGGAAGCTCCGCGCTTCATGCTTCAACGCTTACGCATTGGAAGCTCCGCGCTTCGTGCTTCAACGCTTACGCATTGGAAGCTCCGCGCTTCGTGCTTCAACGCTTTCGCATTGGAAGCTCCGCGCTTCATGCAGTCACGCTTTCGTATTGGAAGCTCCGCGCTTCATGCTTCAACGCTTTCGCATTGGAAGCTCCGTGCTTCATGCAGTCGCGCTTTCGTATTGGAAGCTCCGCGCTTCATGCTTCAACGCTTTCGCATTGGAAGCTCCGCGCTTCATGCAGTCACGCTTTCGTATTGGAAGCTCCGCGCTTCATGCTTCAACGCTTTCGCATTGGAAGCTCCGTGCTTCATGCAGTCGCGCTTTCGTATTGGAAGCTCCGCGCTTCATGCTTCAACGCTTTCGCATTGGAAGCTCCGCGCTTCATGCAGTCGCGCTTTCGTATTGGAAGCTCCGCGCTTCATGCTTCAACGCTTTCGCATTGGAAGCTCCGCGCTTCATGCAGTCGCGCTTTCGTATTGGAAGCTCCGCGCTTCATGCTTCAACGCTTTCGCATTGGAAGCTCCGCGCTTCATGCAGTCGCGCTTTCGTATTGGAAGCTCCGCGCTTCATGCTTCAACGCTTTCGCATTGGAAGCTCCGCGCTTCATGCAGTCGCGCTTTCGTATTGGAAGCTCCGCGCTTCATGCTTCAACGCTTTCGCATTGGAAGCTCCGCGCTTCATGCAGTCGCGCTTTCGTATTGGAAGCTCCGCGCTTCATGCTTCAACGCTTTCGCATTGGAAGCTCCGCGCTTCATGCAGTCGCGCTTTCGTATTGGAAGCTCCGCGCTTCATGTTTCAACGCTTTCGCATTGGAAGCTCCGCGCTTCATGCAGTCGCGCTTTCGTATTGGAAGCTCCGCGCTTCATGCTTCAACGCTTTCGCATTGGAAGCTCCGCGCTTCATGCAGTCACGCTTTCGCATTGGAAGCTCCGCACTTCGTGCTTTAATGTTTTCGCATTTGAATCTAGTTGCTCTTAAAAGAAGAGCTCCGGAACTGCTGCGCTCGAGAACGCGCGCAGTGTCAGAATGGCCGTGTCGGAGTTATTTCATAGACTAGTAACGGCATCTATCGATATTAGGCTGAATAGCTTGGCAGAATAGCTTGGCATTATGAAATTATCCCTGAGTCAGTAGTTCGAGCGAGTAGTGGGAGCATAGTGAGTCTATGACATCTGTCACTGTCACTTGTCAGTGAGGTAACGTTAGTTTGTGAAACTCACTCTCGCACTCACTTTACTTCTGGAGCTCGACTGTGCCGGACGTGTGCGCACTGATTCTATCCCATGTACAAAATGGCGGACGGAGACGACGCTTTCCAACAAAATCCGTTTCCATCTCCGACATATATATACCTATAAGTACCTAGATCTACTCGGGTTTTGATTCTGCTATTTACCCTCAACGGTGATGAGGATGAGGAATAAGCATGATTCGGACCCATTGTCATAAACTCCAAAGGTCGGAATCAGGTCTCATTATCTGGACATTTAATAAGTAAAATCAAAACACTGTATCAAAAGTTTTCTAAAAATTCACGGAAGATTATTTTCATCAATAAAAATCGATACAAAAATAAATATATCCATAATACATACAGAAAGATTGTTTTTTTAGTTTGTGACAAGACGATGTCTTTTATTTATCTTCTTTGAATCTATCTTCGAATTTATCTTCCGCCATGCTTCCGTGAATCTTTCCATCTTTATAGAGTAGGTACTTTGGATGCTCGTTAGACCTAATATCTAAAGGTTGCTTATTTCAAATTTTTGTTTTGTTTTATTTTGTTTTCGTTTTTATACATGTTGTGGTTGTCTTTCATATTTTATAATGGAAAGTGTCCTGCTATGTTATAGGCATTTTCCAATATATTACGCTGTAAGGCAGAAAAGAAACGCCTATGCTGGGTTTCTTGTCGGTTCTTCTCAGTACAAGGTCTCCCACCCTTTGTAGACTTACGAGCCATGGCAAAGTAACATTCACAAGAGCTACTTGTAGCCTAAACTGAATATATGATTTTGAATTTTGAATTGAATTAGGTCTTTGTCTTTAATCATCGCACAAAAGGATCGTTAATCGCTAAACCATTTTGGACGCGTACGTGTATCTGAGGGTCTACCAGTGTAACGCTCTTATTCCGACCCAGTAACTAAAGTTTATCTTTCCACAGTTATTACGGAAACCACAAAAGCCTTCTAACAATGATTTCATAAGTAAATATATAGTTTGGAGCTTTTAATATGTATTATTGTATTATAGTTAAATTAAGATATCATGCGAGGGTCTCACACAAAGAGACTTATGCAAACTATGTAATATGCATAACAGTGGACCCATTCAATGGTTTTAGGAAATTATTCATATTATTCTATGCAAAACTAACCTACTAACTAGCTATTCATGAGTTGCACTGGATCATATTAGTACACTTAATGTTTTATTTTTTTAGAGATAAGCCCGTAATTTTTTCAAAGACAATATAATATAATAATCTTGATTTGAACTTAAGGCGAAGGGTAAGGCACACTAGCGCCACCAATTGATAATTTGACAATTGCTAACGGACCGGATCTTTTTTTAAACATTGCGTACCGTCCGATAACAGGAAAGCATACATGGTATTTATTTAATAATTGTGCACTACTTTATGTTGCGTGGTTTATTCACAAAACGGGCTATCGCATTTATTCACAAACAATGGCCACTTCTGGTGTTAGCGAATGAATACAAAAACAAACCTAAAAGTACTGCACAATTATTAAATAATAGATGTTTGCCTAGTGTCGGAAGGTCCGCAATGTTTGAAAAAAATCCAGTTTAGCAGTTATCAAATTAAATCCATTAGCGGCGCTAGTGTGCCTTACCCTTCGCCTTAACTGAGAGTCAGAAGCTATCCTGCACCCTAAAAGATCGGATACAATGTAAAATACTTCAATAATTACTTTTTTTTAAATCAACTTGAAATAAAAGGGTGGTTCCACATATACAACAACATAAACAGCTACATCAATCACACGATAGATCTAGTAAAATTCAGGACATGGAGGCAGAAGAACTGAAGCATCAGGGTCGGCACCGGCAGCGTGTGGTACTCGGTGCCTGCTCCGAGGCCCTCAACCATCTCCGCAAGTGGATGGTACTGCGTTTTAGTGAGAATGCCCCTTAGCGCCCCGTCCGACTTCTCGGAGTTGGGTGGGTAGCAGAGGGGAGAGAGAATTTGTATGGCAAAATTTTAACTCTCCTCGTATGTCGCCAGGATGCGTTGCTTCAATGTCATAATAATTATGAATACGGATAGTAAACAAAACTCACACTAGGCACCAAGGGTGGAACGAACAAACGAACTGCGGTGGCCGCTTTCCTAGCTGGCCGTATGCTCATTTTCTAGATTTTTTTTTTTACATCTTAAAAAAAAATGTTACGGGCACGCATTTGGCCCTCATCTCACTTGATGTTAATTGATGATTAGGCCGAAGGTGGAAGCGCGCTTCACCAGGAATCCTCAAGTACTGAGGCATCTTATCTCTAGCTGCCGGATCACAAAACAATGCTACAAACATTGATATGTTATGCCGTCATATTTAGATACGATGGTTGTAGCTAGGCAGGCGGACAAACACCAACCAAACCGAGTACACAAATATTTACCCCCCGCTGGGATCGAACCCTCTGGGTCTAAACCAGTGGTCTTAACCACTAGACTACAGAGGCGATTAAAAAGTTCAGCTCAGTATTATAAAAATGAGGAAGCACAAAACAGTTCTCACCAGGCGGCCATTCCTGTCCGTAGACGAAGATCTCGGACCTGGCGATGTCCACCCGGTTCCAAGTCAGCGCCAGGGACAACTGCTCGCTGGGTGAGAGGTGTTGTGCCCGGAACAACGCAGTCAGGATGACCTGGTCCAGCTCTTGTACCTCGCCACCTTCAGCACGCTCCTGGATCCTGAACACCGTGATCTGGGACAAGGAGATAGAGGTTAGTAACTAGTTTATTGGTATAACTATTTTAACTACCATGGCCCTTGCAGTAGAGTAGTTATTAACGGGATTCTTATCATATGTGTCCGGAATCCAGTGGTTAGTCTAGTTAAAAACCGCAAAACCAAAAATAAAACCGTTTCGCGTTCTGATGCTGTGAGTATAACCCCTTGAGCGTCGGGCGACCAGCAGGTGGCCGATAACAATTAAAATTCTATTGTGTCTGGTATTCGACGCTTGAGCTCTTAGCGTGTCGTTATGAGCAATTTCGAGTGAATAGTGACTTAGAAACTAGTGGTACGGGCGTCGACCGCAAAAAGAGACTAATGAAGAGAGTAGATCGTTTTGTCAATAATTCCGTGATCGTGGCGGATGCAACTGTGCCGAAATATCTAATTCTCTTAAGTAAAATGTTCAAAATAATTTTTAACGCAAATTTTGTTGCGAACAAATTACAAAAACACAAATGTTGAAAAAATTTCCACGAGCAGGATTTGAACCTGCACCCTTCTGACTTCTTCCCTTCTTCTTGACTTCACCCTTCTTTTTTTTCTCTTAAGTAATAAAGATGGTAAGAATCCCGTTAATAATGACTAGTCACTTTATCACGTCAACATTACGAAAACGAGAATTTGTATGGCAAAATTTTAGCTCTTCTGGTTTTGGAGGAGGAATCAGGGGACAACGAAACGTTGATATTGTCTACTTTTCATATAAACAGTCGACCTTAGTATTTCCTCTTAATGTTAAACGAAGTGTAACGCAAATTGTTATCTCATAGTACAGAGCACATGAGTAAATGTGGTACAGAGTACAGAGTACGTGCAGGCCCGTCAACCTATCCATAACTGTCAAATCTCTTTAATAAATGTTCAACCATATGCCATATAGATAAAGTTTAAAGTCTATTGAGGAAATTTGACAGATTCAGGTAGTCTGACGTGCAGGCGTGTGTTACACTGTACGTCCACGGCCGATAAGAATGACTCATTCATACGTTTATATCGCTGTTGGCTACAAATACAAATATTTCGCAGCTGGCATCAAGTCTTCGGTAGTATAGTGGTAAGTATCCCCGCCGGAGAGAACATTTTGCAATATTTTTTTTGTGATAATATTACTACAGGCATTAATAATAACAACGTACATATACAAATATTTAAAGTGTGTCTTCTTGTTATTATTTTTTTGTATGTAAGTACCTAATTTTTAATTTTAATAACGAACAATCACAATTACAAAATCTTAAAATTGTTTAAAACTAAACTTTTACTATCCATAAAATTTTAATGTTTAGAGTAAATGTATACTGGAATTAAAATGTATTCTTTCCATGGACGTTCATACAACAGCTGAGTTCATTCAACATACGAAACAAAACCAGTTATTGCGTTGGATATTGTGGCGGGCGGCGAGCGTGATGACGTCACAAGCCGGCAGCTGCCAAGTAAACGATGCGATTACGTTTGTGTTTTTCGCCACTACTTACAAGTCTTCGGTAGTATAGTGGTAAGTATCCCCGCCTGTCACGCGGGAGACCGGGGTTCGATTCCCCGCCGGAGAGACTCTTTTTTATAGTTTTACATTATTTATCTTTTTATACTTTGATTTTTATTATCAATTTGTTGTTTTTTTTTTAACTTCAGATTTGTTTTAAAATATCGTTAATTTCAATTTTTAAAGTAGGTACCTACTGTGCTGAATGCTAGATTTTTTAGTTATTTTAGTAATATAATTTGTCTACACATTATAAACGTAACGAATATGCAAATAACTCTTTGTTTGTCACAGAAAATAAAAATACACTATAGCTAGATCAAATCCACTCCGCGCGCGTGTTTCAAATTGCAAGATTGGATTTATCCAGGATTTAGAACGTTAAAAAAGGTTACATTCAAAGGGTTAATCTAATTCAGATTACACAATTTGTGTTCATGTAAAACTCTGCAGTTATCAGACAGAAGATAGGTACTAAATAGTAGATATAATAATATGAATTGTAGATTGATAAGAATTCAATGCCATTTTTTGTGGTCAAAATTTTAAGTAGGTACTTCAACTTTTTTATTTAGTATCACTACTTGTGGCTTCTATTTTATTTTTGAACTAGTGGACCCGGCGGACTTCGTACCGCTTTGACAGTTTCCATTCATTCCCGTCTATCTAATCCTATGTGTATATCCAGGTTATAAACTATCTGTATGCCGAATTTCATCCAAACCCATTCAGTAGTTTTTACGTGAAAGAGTAACAAACATCCACTTTGACAGTTTCCATTCATTCCCGTGGGAATATCGGGATAAAAACTATCCTGTGTTAATCCAGGTTAAAAACTATCTGTATGCCGAATTTCATCCAAATCTATTCAGTAGTTTTTACGCAAAAGAGTAACAATTTTTGAAATTTTGGGAAAATGTGTGAAACAACGTTTATTTATTTTAATGTAGTTTTTATGCATAATTTTTTTTTAAATGGCATTCTGCTTCTTGTCTACATAAACTATAAGTGTGCGAAATTTCATACTCTTCCGTCCGCGCAATTTGCTTAAAAAGGGATCCAAAGATTTCGCTTACTAGTCAAAAGTGTATACTTGTTAATGACCGTGACTGTATTCGGTAAGTAGACACTAAATAATGCATGCTATTATTGTAGGGTATATTATCTAGGCTAAGTTTAATATTTTTCTTTGATGTTTTTTTAAGAAAATTGTGTGCAAGTAGGTACCATTTATATTACTATCCTATCAAGAGTCTTGTAATGATTAAATAAATACTATACCAAAATCTAAGAAAAATATAAAAAAATAACAAAAAAACTATAAACTATATTACCTACTCATGCTGTGTATGCTATTTATGGATTACTGTCTAGTCTAGTCTTTCTATATTTTTAAATTCTGTACATGTAATCTGTCTGTGTACCTATTATAAAGAAATAAATAAATAATAAATAATAATTATTAAATGATATTTTAAATTAGCCGTTAAAAATATTGTTCATATCAATGAGATCTATCATCAAAGACGGTTAATCAGGTTTCTAATTAAATTCCGCTTCAGTTTTAAAACGTATTTCGCTAGGAACGACGAGAATAATGAATCGGGTGAATTGATGGAAACCGCTCGTTAGCACATTTAATGGATGCCTTGTGGCATCCGCCGGCGCCGGCTCTCCGCGGGGTCTCGCAGGGAGCATTTCTAGGTCCGCTTTAATTCCTCGATTTTAAAATTTTCTATACGTCTGTTGGTAGTTAGAATAAACTATTCACGCTATGACAATTTACGACTTTTACATTTTGCATCATAACAGTGTAAAAACGCAACAATTAATAAAAAAAATACCGTAGCGCAGTATTATACATTTTATTATTTCATGTTATTTATTACTACTTATAAATTTGTCTCTGTATTTTTTTTTTAAATTTATAATTCGGTATTTTGATTTGTTTTAATAATTTGATTATAGTAATTTTAATTTAAAAAAAAAATTGTCATGTAGGTAAGTATTTGAATTTTTAATTAATTTGTAAATTTTACTAACATAGGTTAATGTAATTATTGTTACTAACCCAAATGAGCCATGTAAGCATCATGAAGGAATAAATAAATCGAATTGAATCATACAAACATTTGTGCTAAGTACAATAACAAAAAACAACTAAGTATCATTATCTATGTAGCAAAAACTTACTAGCTTGTTTTGATTTTAATAATATATAGAACAACATAAAGACAGTTAGTTAA
The DNA here is from genome assembly GCA_963082485.1 of Eudonia mercurella. NCBI lineage: Eukaryota > Metazoa > Arthropoda > Insecta > Lepidoptera > Crambidae > Eudonia > Eudonia mercurella. The sequence goes on from OY720037.1 coordinate 14,773,688, forward strand.
TATGTATTTGCTTCAAAGTAAGTATAACGATATCTGGCAAAAATGTGAAACTTTGAACAAAAAAGAAATAACAAATCCCGAGCTGCCCATAACAAGGCACGTTCGCCATTACAAGTTTGTTCATTGATAACAATGACTCGTCGTTTGTCAAAAGTTGCTAGATGCCATTGTTTACTTTAATTATTTATTTTATTTCTTATGGAAAGTAATGCAGTATCGAGAATCTAAGACAGATTATGGTTTTTAAAGTAAAACGTAAACACTACACATTGCGGTCTACCTTCACAGTGTAAGGAGGTATTATATGTATAATACCTTTTTCCTATATGTGTAATACCATGTTACTACCATGAAGCTGTACATATCTACAGCTTCATGGGTTAGGACTAGTACGGACCCTGTAAACTTTTAAGGGTGTCGAAACGTCAAGACTTGGGCTTAAATCAAATGTATTAATTAAACGCGAGTAGATTCGTTTATCAATACATATTAAAGTACTCATTTACATAGTTTTTACATATAGAATACTAAGGCTTGTTTGGAAATATAATGAAAAATCAAATCAAATCATTTATTATTTCGTTATCACAGGTTGTTTGTTCTACGCATTAATAGTGCCTCTTTTTTTTATAATAACGGGTAAGCACAGTGCCTTGATCTCACCTGATGTTAAGTGATGATAAGGGCAATCAATGGTGGAAGCGCACTTCTCCCGGGATCCTCAATTAGTGAGGCACTGGCTATCTTACCTGTAGCTGCCGGAACACAACAATGCTACAAACATTGATGTTATGGCGACATATTTTGATAAGATATGGTGGTAGCTAGCCAGGCGGACAAACAAGTCCTACCACCAACCAAACCGAGTACACAAACTTGTACCCCCCGCTGGGAATCGAACCCAGGACCTCTGGGTCTCAACCGGTGGTCTTAACCACTAGATCACAAAGACGGTTAAAAATATATATATTTAATATAAATACAGATAAATGAATTTAATACAAATTATTTGTAAAAATGTAATTTTAGTTTAATCTTTTTGTTTGACTACCTCCTTGGTCGAGTGGCTTGCACACCGGTTTTCATGGTGTCGCCATCTCTGAGGTCCCGGGTTCGATCCCCGGTCGGATCAATTTAAAAATACCTGTTTTTCTTAATTGTTTCTGGTCTGGGTGTTTCTTATGTATAATAAGTATGAATTTAATTATATTAAATATGTTTATCCGGTGTCTAGTTAACCATTTATCGAGTTTCTTAAGGAAGCTTTTCTTGGGGCTAGATAATTGGTGTGAGTGTGGGAAATATTTATATATTTATTATTATTTATCTAATCAGATTCAATAAAAGCTTTGTTAGATGTCATTGCTCACCCATATTGTATTAGATATCTCTTTAGTCTGTACCTAATAAGAAAACCATCACATACTAAAGTTTCACTTGGAATACCTAAACGTGTTCGAGAGCAGCAACGTCTTAATTTATATATTTGAGCTTAATATGGAGCTCGTACGATATTGAACTCTAAACTAAAGCAATAAAGCTCATGTAAACAGGGTTGTTATCTAAGCAGGAATTACTGTGCACTCCAAACTTTGAGGGTTTTACGCGTTTGCGATTAACTGCTCCACTGTACTTTAGGGTTGGTAATTATATTAAAGACAAAATAGCTATAACGGTTAATTAAAGTATGAAAAACGTACGAAGTATGAAAATTATGTTGGTATAATCTATTTTTTTTATTGTTTTAAAACTTAATAATATTTTTATTGCTTTTTGTGATAATTAACTTTTATTCCAAAAACGGTTCGTTAATACGCAAAACTACGATCTTTAATTTTGTTTGAACTATTTACTTTATAATTTTAAGTGATATTTTATTCTTAGAAAAATTACAGATAAACGAAAGTTATATTTATGTTATGGTATTGATAAACATTAGTAGGTTCAATTTTCGTAAAAGTCAACCAGTCTCAAGAAGCTTAAGTGGGAATCGAATCCACCATGTAAACTTATATGTTTTATGTGAGTGCATAAATTAAGACATTAAAATATTTCGTAAAGGTTGTTCAATTTTTATTTCAAATTATATGTCTAGTGTTTGCGTAAACTTTAGAAAACAATTTGTACAAGACTTTATTATATGGAACAGGTGGCAACCCTACCTTACTTTGATCCAGGAGAGGTGGAGCTCATTTGCGGATTATGTGACTCTAATACCTTATTTTAGGAGAGTTGCTAAGGAAATGTGACAAAAGAGACATTATACATTTTTATATTTATAATAATTCTAAATATTGAATGATATTTTATTTGCATGCTGTATACTAAAAGCAAAACACGAGCCCTTTAAAGTGTACTAAGACCATATTACCATGTTTTTAGCAAATAAAGTTTTATTATTTTTATTATTATTATTATCTTCTTCATTTATTTTCTTTCTATTATTTTATTTATTATTATTATTATATATCATTCATCATCATCATCATGATCATCATCATCTCAGCCTACGGATCTCCATGAGGGGTATTTGTCGTAATCGCCACGCTTGGCAGGCGGGTTGGCGATCGCAGTTGGTTAGGAGTAACCTCAGAGAGATGCTGCTGCCCATCCTCGGGAATGAAGGAATGAATGAATATCTCATTAAAATTATTTAAATCAAAAATCCAATTTTTAATGAAACTTTCTATGTTTCTTTCCACTATGGAAAGTTTCAATAAGAGAGTTGCTAAGGAAATGTGACAAAAGAGACATTATACATTTTTATATCTCATTCAAATTATTTAAATCAAAAGACAATTTTTAATGAAACTTCTATGTTTCTTCCCACTATAGAAAATTTCAAATCGCATATATTTTTTAAATGTTTTAAACATACTTTTAAATCTTTTTATATTCCTCTGAGAAAGGAATATTTCACTAAAATTAACTTATTTATTGATTATAAAAAATTTGTAAGAATTCCAGCAGTTTATTTATTTGTTACAAAGGTTCGAACCCCATTTTTTTGTTTGCATTTTATAACCACTACGATTCTTTCACTCATACAAAACTTTTTAAAGCGCATACAAATCTCCGAAAGCAACAAAGCGTGAAATTGCGATTCTGTCATATCTAAAAGATAACCAGAAGAATGTTTGCAAACTACTGTCGCATGGATTGATATTACTTTTGAAACGACAGGAAATTGTATACGGCTTTAAGCATAATAAACAAATGTGTAAGTTATTTTTTTTACCGACTTTGGATTATTTTTGTTAAAAATGATTATTATGAATGTGTTATAAACAGAATTATATAATACGACTGTTGATCCATACATAATAACATGTATACATGTTTAAGGAACGCCTCCATAAGCAGAAGATCTACGCTTTCGAAGGTGAACGTGTAGAAAAGTTGCACCTGCGGCTATTTCATATAATTATCGCGGTGGAATCTTGACCTACACTAAGTGTGACCGCACTTTTCAAAAATTGGCTTTGTTAGTCACTCGCAAGCGCACGAAAAGGCAGATCAACAGAACCTCCGGGTAGTACCCATTTGTTCTATAGAACTGACGTCACCGGGACAAAAAAGAAAAAACATTCTCAATTGTTCCACAAAACATTTAGTTTCTATTTTTCTCAAATTGTTCTATAGAACAAGATAACAAGACTCCTTGATGATTATCAAACTGGCCACTTGCATTAATTACCTACTTCAACGTGTTTATCTAGATTGTATTTGACAAACAAATAACCATTGTTATGTACGTTACGTGGGTTCGTAACAATGCCTCTGTATGAGGATATTAAATTAATTTGTGCCACGAGGACGCACAGTCTTGTGTCTCATAGATAAAGAATATTATAAACAAACTGTATACACGGACAATAAAACAAACAAAAAAAACAATAAACCTTAAAAACGAAAATGGTTCAACTCAATTATGAGCCTCAGCTCGGGTAACGGTTAATTATTTCTGATAACATGACGTTGACGAAAAGCAAGTATGTAGTTCTATGGAAAAAAATAAGAGAAAATTGCCTTTTTTTTGTCCCATTGACGTCAGTTCCATAGAACAAATGGGAACTACCGGAACCTCCGTGACGGCAGCCCAAAAAAGAGGTCGCTACAGCCGAAATCGGCTAGGAAAGACAGAATATGTATGTATGTATAATGATATAAATATTATATGCATATATTATCGCTAATTATATACGTAACGATACCTTAATTTCAAATACCAGTGAATAGTGTGAGTGCTATGGAAATTCTCAGGGTTCTCGTATTAAACCTGAGTTTCTACACATTTGGCAAAGCTCTTGAGCCGCAGTAGATTCAGCATCAAATTTGGGTTTTTTTATATTTTTATATATGTTAAGTAAATAGACAATGACTGTCCCACTGCTAGGCAAAGGCCTCCATCATTGAAATCAAGTCATCACTACAATTGATGGGAAGTGGCTTAATCACCACGCTTGCCAAATGCGGGTTGGTGATCACAAACCCGGGATACGCATCGAAAAAAACCGAAACCCACTTTGCCCGACCTGGGAATTGAACCCGGGACCTTCGGTTATCCGAGGTGCCGAGGCGATATTTATAAAAAAGCAAAGAATGGCTTAATTTCATGTGACTAGTGAATATTTTTGACCAGCTATTTTAATTGCCTGCTTGGAATCGCACCTCCCCTCATCGCATCTAATAGCACCTTTGTATCTGATCGGTGATCTGCCAGAACAACTGCAAAATGCGGTGACCTAGTTTCTGATGTTTAAAAATTGGTTCACGCCTACCAAGCCAATGCCTGGCTCCAACGAACCAATAATCGTACAATGGTGATCGAGAGGTTATGGATATCAAACGAACAACAGGGTTGTCCACAGCACAATTTTTTCATATTGTCACGACAAGCCCCGCCCGATTCTCAAAATACCACTGTTCGCGCCAGAAACGCGACGGTGCACTCATTCAAATAAAAGATACGCCGCACAAGCCGACGGCGAAGCTAGTGTGCTGACGGACCGCGCGACCTTCACGCAGCTGCATAGCCGTGCAGCGTACATTCACAACAAGCAAGTAGGTCCGTTCCTTAATGGTTGAGGATTCCGCTTGGTAAATTGTGTTTGCATCTATCTATGGCCTTATCGTCTCTTGCAATCAGGGCCACGATTCTGCTTCTTTAAAACGTCCTCAATCGTGTCTTAATGGACTGATATAGATATTTCCCCAATGTCCAAATGTCAAATACAGCTTTTGTGGAGTTTAAAGATAAAATAACAAGATAACGAATTTTTTAACGAATTTTAAACGAGCGAGTATATTGCAGATTAGTTCTTAAACCGCTTGACATTTTGGTCAGTCATACATTCAGCGCCACGAAAAGCGGCCCAAACCCATGTTGGCGCTTATAATTTATTATTTTTAAAATTAAAATGCATAAAATTTTTGTTTGAATTAATGTAATTGTTATACATACTTTTTTGCCAAAAAATTAAGAGGAAAAAGTGATTTTAATAATTTTTAATCAATTTACTAAAAGGGCAATTTTCGCTACAAATGTCAAATTTCAAACTTAAGCCCTAAAAAAAATCAAAACGTTACACTTAAAATTAATAACGACTGTTACCACCCTTGGCCCTGATGACCGCTTGCATGCGATCAGGCATGCTTTAGAATTAGATGATGTTTTTTATGTAGTTAAGGAATTTCTTCCCAGGCGGCCACCAGCGCGATTTTCAAGTTATGGAGCGTGTGTGGAGACTTAATTTAATCAAAACTCACCTTTCTTTTTAGAGTCTTAACACAGAAATGCGATTCAAATGTCACAAAGGCTAAGTACGAACATACGAACATGTTTTTGTAACTACCCTCTTAAAATGACAAAAACGATCGTACTGATGAATGGTTACACAAAGTTATAAGATTTTACTTCTTATCACATTTTTTCCGTTGGGGCCACTTTCTGTGCCGCTGAGTGTATTTATAACTATCATTATCTTTCTCAATGCAAGCCCGTAGCTGAAATTTAATTAATCTCCCAGCCCATACAACTACTATTATTACATATTCCTATAAATAGCTTTTACGCAGCTTTCGGAAACCTTAAGCAGCTTAACTAATCCCAAAATGTACCGTACATTTCACCGCAGATTGCGTATGTGTCGATATACTAGTATAACACCGTCACTATGTTAGTTGAGCGTAGGCTTGGAAATAACGAGGTGCCAACACGAAAATACACTTTTAAAACTAGAAAATCCGGGTTAAGTCCCTAGAGGTGACAGCCCTAGTTCGCGCGCCGCCATTCTTTGCCGCCGGGATATACGAATTACGAACAATTATTTTCGCAATCGAAGCCTGTTTTTCGTAATAAAAATAATTTGCGCAATGTAGAAATGTTTATTATATTTTTATATACATTTGTAAACTTCCATTTTGAACATTCAACGAGGCTTGACGTGGTTTTAAACCTACTTATAAAGCATACAAGGTCAGCCGTGTCAGGCAGCCCGTGAAAACGGCCGGTGCAACTCGGGCGAAACGTCGGGTATAAAAAGGTTTGCCTAGAATAACTATTATACTTTATTTATATATATAAAAATCAATTACTGTTCGTTTGAGTCGGTAAAACACGAGAATGGCTGGACCGATTTGGCTAATTTTGATTCTGTTATATTTGTGGAAGCTCAGGGAAGATTTAAACGGTGAGAAACATAAATAATAACTAACGGAAAATACTAAAACGACAATTTAATTATCCAATACAACATGTTTCTGTGAAATATTTGATGTCTATGTATGTTTTGTTGTCATAGACACTGTCAAAGCGGTACGAAGTCCGCTGGGTCAACTAGTATTTATTTAATATATATATATATGTATATGCAAATGTCACATTTTAGTGACCTTATATATATATGTATTTTCGGCCAAAGCGACTGTATACACTGGATAGGCATATCTTCTCAGTGCGGGCTTCGCAACTCCGGCTCCGCCCTTAAATGTGCTCCTAAGTGGCTTACCTACGTACCCAATTTTGTTGGAGAAGCTACGAGCGCATTTTGGGCATGTCAGTACCCCGCCAACGTAATGGTAGTTGATAGCCACAGGTGGTCTGGCCTTCAGATCATCCCGCTTCCGATCCAGGTCTTCGCAACGCTCGGTTTCACAATACTTTCTGCACTACTCATGAAGCTGTAGATATAAGGTCTACTACTATAAGTTGTGTACGTCAAAACCCTTTAAAAACTATGTGACTATTTAGATGTTTCATATTTTTGTTAAAATGGATAAGTACATATTAGAGGACGCATATTACACGCAGACAAGACCAGCGGCGTTCACTATCAAAAATAGGGAATAGTGTAAACGAATATAACAATTAGGATGTCCATGGCAGTTCAGTTTTTGTTTTTTGTTGTGAAATACATTAATTTTTTTTCATTTCTTTAAGTATATGAAACTCACCAGATTCTTCTTCCTGGTGCACTGCAGCAGCTCGCCGTAGAGGCACTCCGCCTGCTGGAGCCCCACTTCGAAGGTCTTCTGGATGGTGTTGATCAGGTAGTCGCGCATCGACTCCAGCACAGTCTGCTCGCCGCCCTCCGACGCGTATCTGCAAATGAGGTTTTGCTAAATCGAAGATACAAGTCAGCATTAAAAAGTCTTGCGGTTCATACTTGCTTGTTGGACTAGAAGTGCCAATACATAAGCTATAGCAGTGATTTAGAAGAGATATCTCTCGGGAGAGACAACCCCAACTAAAATGGGATAAGGTCGGACGAATGGTGCGTTCCAGTCTCACTGCAGGGTTTAGGCTTTTCTTGGATAAAAATTGCACACGGCAAAATATACTCTATCTATATAATCCTCCACGTTGGCCCAATGCGGGTTAATTGGTTATATAAAACGTCTGACATTTTCCAAAAATATCCAAGTTCTTCCGAAGCACGGCGGATCTTCAATTTTATTTGGTCACCTATCTGTTGACACGTCATTGTAAATGTTGCTTAGCTTACAAGATCTCAATCTGAAAGTGCAATTTATCGGATAAAGAAACTGCAACCACGTCAAATACTTCTTAAAAATCTACTACAAATCTAATGTCACCAAAGCCGGAGACGCATCAAGGTTCCCGCTTAATAAACCGCCTCTGTGGTCTAGTGGTTAAGACCACCGGTTTAGACCCAGAGGTCCCGGGTTCGATTCCCAGCGGGGGTACATCTTTGTGTACTCGGTTTGGTTGGTGGTAAGACTTGTTTGTCCGCCTGGCTAGCTACCACCATCTTATCTAAATATGTCGCCATAACAACAATGTTTGTAGCATTGTTGTGTTCCGGCAGCTAGAGATAAGATAGCCAGTGCCTGACTAGTTGAGGATCCCGGGTGAAGTGCGCTTCCACCAAATAGCCTTATCATCACTTAACATCAGGTGAGATCAAGGCACTGTGCTTACCCGTAAATATATATAAAAAAGCTGGTAATTGTTAAGGCTGTAAGGGATCTAAAAAGCTTTCTTACGAGAATGTGTGTAAGAGCCTTGTAAAACAATTTATTGTGATTGACAAGGAGTCACTCCAAACACAAGGAAATAAGGAAACGTCTCATATGGGTACTTGATTGATTGACTGATACTTACGAAGCGCCGGATCTGCTGTAAATGGAACAAAGATATGTCGGTAACTTTTTTTTGCTGCGTTGACATGGTGTTTGCCAGAGAATAGCAGATATATAGTTAGATATATCTATAATAGCTTGAATCGTCGTTGGTAGTCGAACGAACATATGCTCGAGTTTTGGTATACTCGTACATGGCAGTAGGCAAATGAGAGATACCTTTAATTCACATAAAAACTATGAGTATTCTGATTTACCAAATCACAGAATTGTGAGATAAATCTATAAGACTATTAGTCGTAAATTTTTGTGGATACGAACATATGCTCGAGTTTTGGTATACTCGTACATGGCAGTAGGCAAATGAGAGATACCTTTAATTCACATAAAAACTATGAGTATTCTGATTTACCAAATCACAGAATTGTGAGATAAATCCATAAGACTATTAGTCGTAAATTTTTGTGGGTATTGTATTTGCCACAAAGTAAGTTCGTCACATTTTCGTACATTCCATAGGTACATTGAAAGTTCACATGCATTAAAAATATGTGTAAGTTCGTCACAGATTCAAATTAGAATATGACTTTACTTCATAAAAATAGAAGTGTGGCAACACTTTTTTCTGTGACAAATGTACCTTGTGGCAAATGTACAATAACCCATTTTTAGTATTCACATTTTTCAAAAAGATATTCCGTAAAATTGGACACGTCACAATAACGGACTCACTAACCGTTTAACCCTAAATCTAAGCCTCGTCCCGTCTCATAAACATTTCAAACCCCACATTTCTAATATTTTTCACGTTTTTGGGTCGCGGGTCCACGATGCGTAACTTTTTCCGATGTAATATCACATGAGTAACTCTGTGGTAATATATCAAGGCAATCATTTATTTTTCTAGTTACACCTTTTTCATATTTCTTAGTGGCTCGTTACAATATGCGAATGCTAAATGGTACAGTCACGAGAATAGATACTATGGGTGTGTTCCGATATACACTGCGAGCACTGTCCAGTGCTCTTAATGGTGAGAAATTTGTTACGTTATGGACTGACAGTATACTGCCGCAGTATCCTATGAAAATATTTGACGGCATAAATCGTCGCCATTTTTGTACTGTAAGCACTGGCATTTTCAAGGTAAGGTGCTCTCAGTGCTTTGATCACGTGATCAACAGCGTCCAGAAATGACATGGATGACAGCATGGATGACAGTATACTGGACTGCGTTCCGTTTTAAACAGTAACCAGTATAGCTAACTATAAAGGAACGGCTTCGCAGTATACTAAATTGACGTAACACCTTACAGTGCTCGCAGTGCATATCGTAACATACCCGTAGTTAGCAGCTACATGGTTTGGATTCGCATTGACAGATTTCGGCCGCTCCTCTTCCATTTTGAATATTTTTTAAAATACATGAAACAATGTTTATTTAATTTCTTCCCACCCACACGACCCGGTCAACCCGAGCCGAGGTCCTAGCCTTTAGAGGCACGCTCGGGTCGTTCCAATCCCGATCCAATCCGAACCCCTCAGAGAGTTTAATGTATTTTTTATGCATAATTTTAAAAAAATATTAGCATTCTGCACTCCTTCTCTATATAAACTATATAAGTGTGCGAAATTTCATACTCCTCCGTCGGCGCAATTTTCGTAAAAAGGGGTACAAAAAAAACCATATGTGGTTAGCCCTATCTTCCAATAGGAAGAATAGTTCATAAATTGCGCGGCAGATAGGATGTGTCAGTGTGACATGTCTTCTAATGTGTAATACGGAGTCGGAAGCGCGCATTTAAAATCGATAATAAAAACAAGACATATTATTATTTTAAGTGACATATTGTGTCATCATTTTGATATCTCAAATGTTTTCTTGATTATTTACTGCATTCTCTTTATGATTTGTAAAAAAATATACGTAATTCTTAATTCTTTATTCTATTTCCTATTATAATATTGATTTCAAAAGGTGAGAAGTCAATTGTTACAGATCATATGCAACTACTGTAAGGTGGCTCGTTTTTTTTTAAATATAGCCTCAGCGCTAATGTAGCATTCTAATGGTGAAATTTTTTTTTAAATCGGTCTAGTAGTTTTTAAGTTTATTCGTTGCAAACATACATACATACAAACATACATACATACATACATACAAAAATACAAAGCTTTCCTCTTTATAATATTAGTATAGATATATTTATTATACTTTACTTTATTAAAACCTACAAAGGCCTAACCGTATGTTGTCGGTAACTCTTACAGCCACGTGTACCGAGGTTTTACGCTTCCATAATTAAATATAATCACCTAGGCGGCGCCACCGAATTCGACGTCCTGGCCACAAAATAACGAGGACCCAGAAGGTAAGTTTAATACCTACATACCGCGCTCGAGTAACGCACACATAGACCCCTTACACGAACACGGATCTCGGAACAGTCCGGGCGCATGTTTTTTTTTTATTATTGCTCAATAACATAATTACGCCTTAAAATTAGTATAGCATTTAAAACCACTGAGGTTTGTGTTAATGCCGACTCAAAATCATTTATTCAGTTTAGGCTACAAATAGCTCTTATGAACGTCATTATGCTATCGGTTCGTAAGTCTACCCTGGGCGGGAAACCTTGTGCTAAGAAGAACCGGCAGGAAACTCAGCAAGTGTCAAGCTCTTTTCTTCCTTACAGCGTCAAAAACATTGGAAAATGCCCGATCATAGCAGGACACTTTCCATTACAAATAAAAACACAAAATATAAAGGACAATCACAACATGTTAAAAAAAAACAAAAGAGAAACAAAAAGAAAAAAAGTAAGAAGCTCGAGGGCGTTTGTATTAAGCTTGCCTTCTGCAGTCTTCATATTTTGTGTCCCGGCTTTTGTAATTAATTAATTATGCAAATGAGCTCGGTTTCCTTTCAACCGGAAATTTTGAACAAAGCGCGCATCGACGATGGCGTGAAGTTCTCTCCAAGTTACAGACTTTCGCAGTGATGAGACAAGACGCCAAAGTTTTTATCACCGAGTCTAGTTCGGCTTACGACTCCATTGCGGTTCGACAGTTGTCGAGATAAGCCCGTATCGGTGTCAACACTATACGTCACGGAAACGGGTTACGCTTTGAAATCATTTGAAATCATTAGCCGTCGGGATAAAGACGAACCCTGTTTAGTATTGAAGAAAGTATATAGATTTGCTGGTTATGCAACTGACTTAAACATACAACTGAAATTTAAAAAAGAACAGTTGAACAAACTTGTACTGAAATGTGTTCTACTTATACTTATGCCATTTGTCACCCAAACCCTTGGACCTAGAAATGTAAAAAAAAATCTTTCACATAATATATTCCCTAGACGAAGAAGTAGCAAACGGTCGTTACTAATAAATTATCAAGTATCAATCAAGTAGTATGGAAATTTTATAGTATAGAAACTCACTTTCTATACTATTAAAGTGAGTTTCTATACTATAAACTCACTATATAGAAACTGTATAGAAACTTACTTACCAATCCGCACTGGGCCCGCGTGGTGGTTTATAGCCCGTTCTCCCTATCCATCCATAGGGAAGGATCGTGCCCCAGCAGTGGGGACATACATATATGAGCTGGTGATGATAATGATGATAGAAACTCACTTGTGCACGAAGGCGATGAGGTCCGCGGCGCGCCCGCTGCCGTCACAGACCACCACCGGCACTGGCGGCGTGTCCGTCACATACTCGAGCACCGCGCGCACCGTGTTCGTGCCGCCCTCGATTACCAGGCACACCACCGGCGTCGACGAGTGCGTGTCTGTCACAGAAACGGAGTATTATTAGAATTTTAATTAGAATACGACACGAACGGTGTACTCATGCTTTTTTATTATTATTTACGGGTAATAATGATGAGGCTGAAGATGGAAGCGCAGTTCACCCGGAATCCTCAACTACTGAGGATGGCTATCACTGGCTATCTTATCTCTAGCTGCCAAAAAACATCAATGCTGCTAGCTATTAGAAAAATAATTAAAAACATAAAATACTATTGTTATTAGGTACTAGTTTTTCTATGCTATACTATTATTATACTTTTTTTTACAAATACATACTATTAAAAACTAATTTTAAATAATTGAGGCCTCTTTTCGTAAAGTTATCTGATCCCCAACCCGCATTAAACAAGCGAGGGAGCGCAAACCAATTGGAGCTTTGACATTATTTCAATTATGGAGGCTTTGCCCAGCAGTGGGAAAATATATGAGCAAATTTCTTATGTAAACTAAAAAGACTTTAATCTTACTACGTTAAAAATAAATATAAATTACGCACTTACTAGAGTAAATTGAAAACTTTATTGGACTTTGGGACTTGTAGTAATCCAGGTGATCAGTTTTTATTAAATCAATCACAATATTAAATGAAATGTAAATTTATTTTGATAGCAATTTAGTTATTTAAATTGAATCAAAATAAATTTTCGTAATAAATAAAATAAAATAAAGCTTTCGTAAATCGGTTAAAAGGTTATACGTGGGTTATACGCATCACTAAATACAGATTTATTGGCTCGTCTCTATCAAAGAGAATTCAATAGTGTCATATTAAATATATAAAATTTTAATAGCCTTACCAAATTACAAGCTCCAATAACAATGTTATTTTTATTCAATAGTCTTGTTTAACTATTAAGTCTTGATTGAGCCTTCTTAGAACTTCTATCTATTAATTTTTTTTTATATATTGGCAGTCTTCGAACGAGCTGGCGAACCGCCTGATGGTGGGTGGTCACCGCCGCCCATGGACATCAGCAACATCAGAGATGTTGCTTTGACTGGGATTTAATATTTTGTATGATGGAATCCCAGGCCGGTGGTAAATTCCAACCATCTTCTCTATTGAAATTAGGATGTTTTTTAATTTCAATAGCCTCGCGTATCGTCCTAGGTATGAATCGTTGTTAAAGAACAACGATTCATTCATTCATGATTTATACATTAAACACTAATTGTATTCTAAATTTGAAGCTTCTATGTCTGCTAGAAGTGCCTTAGTGTTGATGATCGGTCAGTCAGTCAGTCAGTCATTGACAAAATTAAGAAATTTTGACTAGTTATAATTCTTAAACTACTGGTTCAAATTTAATGAAATTTGAAATATACCGTGTTTATACAATGCCTGCTTGGTTACTGAAAATTCAGGCCTCTAGTTTTATCCACATCGAAGTTATAGGGGATCAAAAATGGCCTGAACTGTTTCCAGAAAAGGATGGTACGGCTGTGCCGCTTTTTTTTGTAGCGACTTCAATGATAAAGGCTTTTGCCTGGCAGTGGGGCAGCGCTTATAACCACTTGTATAATAATATAAGGATCCCTATCCGATATCCATGCATGTTTTATCGTTCAAATAGTCGCATTGAATCAATGGTTGATAGGAAAGGTATCTCTTATTCATGCGGCACCGTCTCCAAGTTTCGGGCACCTTTGAAAATGGCTGTGCTGGCTTTGTATACTAACGTGTGTTAGCTAGCATACAGCATGGGTAATAAGCAAATAGAGTAGGAAGACCAAAGGTTCTACGTGTACAGTCCAGTTCAATAATGTATACTTAAGCACTTTTGCTACTTGTCAAAGGGTATGTTCCGATATGCAGTGCGAGCACTAAAGGTGTGACGTCAATTTAGTATACTGCGAAGCCGTTCCTTTATAGTTAGCTATATTGGTTATTGTTTAAAACGGAACGCAGTCCAGTATACTGTCTTCTATGTCATTTCTCGGACGCTGTTGATCACGTGGTCAAAGCACTGAGAGCACCTTACCTCGAAAATGCCAGTGCTTACATTACAAAAATGGCGACGATTTATGACGTCATATATTTCTCTAGGATACTGCGGCAGTATACTGTCAGTCCATTACGGAACAAATTTCTCGCCAGTAAGAGCACTGGACAGTGCTCGCAGTGTACATCGGGACATACCCAAAGTAACATTTGTCAGGATTTTTTGGCGGGAAAGTTAAAAGTCATGTCTGCGGTTTTGTTTTATTTTCTAATATTATGTTATGTCGAAAATTAATGTGAAATATTGGTACATTATGAACGTGCATAAGTGTTGGCAAATTAAACAAAACAGTGCAACGTCACATGTCCGCGCGATGTCACAGTGAGTAAAGCCACACATCGTTACGATACTCAAGGGGTTGAGGGTATATACCCTCAGGCAAGGCTATTGGAATTAAAAAAACATCCTAATTTCAATAGAGAAGACGGTTGGAATTTACCACCGGCCTGGGATCCCATCATACAAAATATTAAATCCTAGTCCCAACACGTTACTGTAAGCTCTTTCGGCGTAAAACGGAACGCACTTGATTTAATTAAAATGAGCTACCAACTAATTATGAGACGACCAACACCTCAGTCTTCCCGTGACTACGGACCTTGCAAAGGGTTCAACGTCAAATGATATCATTTATCACCACTAATTACTATTATTATTTATCATCATTATACTATATTAACAAAAAAAATGTTGAAATGAAACAACATTTACAGATCTCGTAATGTTGTTTTCCTATCTATCCATAGGGTAGGCTCGTACCCCAGCAGTGGGGGACATAAAATGAGCTAATGATGATGATGATTTACAATAGGGAGTTACTCCGCATATAATTGCGTAGACGTAGACCATCCTAACAGATGTGTGTAGGTGTGTGTGTATCTATAAGGGGGGATCCTAGAGAGTCGGGGGGCTTTCGGGACCGGGACCGCGGTCAGGAAAGCCACCTTGGAAATTATAATTATTTTTGATGCGGCCATCAGGACCGGCCCCCCAACCGCCTAACACTCTCGCTTTCGATCGCTTTGAAGGCGAGGCCCTCGCCTCGCTTTCTAATATAATATCGGAATATAATACTTATCGAATAATATCGAAAGCTATAGCCTATAGCTTTTTTTTATTGCTTTCATATTACTTTTGAAATGACAAGATGACGCCTCCTCCTCGCCTCGCCTTCAAAGCGATCGAAAGCGAGAGAGTTAGGCGGTGGACCCCCAGGACCGGTGGACCCGAACGCCACCTCGAAATTAATAATTATTTTGAGTGGTAAAATGGGACCACGAATAAAGAAAGAGTTTTCGATTAAAAGTACAGTTGACGAAAACAGCTCACCAACTGCTAAAAGTTTGGTACAGTCACTAACATAAATATGCTATCATATGGACAACATATCCTCATATGTTATCGCTTCAAGTTTTCACATATTTTTGACGCTATAATAACAAACCGTACATGTATTACTATTACTCGTATAATATAATTTAGTTCAAACCGTGTAGACAGATTTTTGAAGTGAAAACTTCTTTAGCGGCGTTGTGCACTTTTTTTGGAATGGGTAAAAATATTAAACTCGCGTCAGGACATGTGACCGTCAGGCGCGACTGTTTCAGGCAACGTTCGAAAGATGGCGCTGCTAGTTCTCCAAGCATGACTGTGCTTCTACAAATCTTATAAGGTTATCCCAGCTGCCGACAGATGGCTCTAAACTTCAATTATTTTTATCTCTTGTACAAACAAAACTATTACAATTTCTGATATTATAGAAAATATACAAAAAATGAATGACAGGGTTTGTATGTACGATCAAAGAGAACTTTTTTATTTTGATAGCTATAGAAATGCCAAAACGACTTCCTCTTTGGTGTTCTCCCAGAGTGCAACCAGTCGGTTTTTTTAAATTCTTTTCTGGTGCAGATATTGTTGTCCATGCGACTGTAAATACCTACATCATATTTTAATAGAGGCTGGTGACTACGGTGTTCAATTTAAAATCTTCCATTATACAAAAAAAAAACTGTCAGCCTAAAACGTTACAAATTGTACGAAGCGTCATAAAAGCGCTATAAAAAAATTCAACGATTTTACGATCGCTAGTAAAGACGGGAATCGCACGTAAAATTTAAGACAGATGAATAAAATACACACGCCCACACATTAGGATACAACAAACCGTCAAATTTCCTCAATGGACTTTGAACTTTATATCTCAGGCATACGGTTGAAAAATTATTGAAGAAATTTTACAGTTTTGTATAGATTGACGTGCAGGCGTCTGTACTTTTTAAATCAATACTACTGGAATTTGTATCATCCATCGAATCTATTGAATTTTTTAAACTTTAAACGTTGCTGCCATTGTAAAGGTAAATTAAAATAAGCCTATCGTAGTAAACGTTACCAGGCGTCCGGATGAAGCCGGACATAGGCTTTTTGATTGCGTGTCCGGACAAAATAAACGGTGTCCGGCTTGTCCGGCTTATTACACTTTTACTTTTTTTGACTGATTAATAATAAAGTACTTAGACTGATTTGGCATTCGATCTTATTTATATTTCATTACAGTTTAACAAGATTTATGGTAATAATCTGAAAAGCTTGATTTTTTTTGTCGTACTATTAATAGAATACTGAGACACAAAATCCTTAATAATGTAGGGTGTCCGGCCTTTTTACCCAAATGTCCGGCCAAACTGGCTGGTCTGTCCGGCTATTAGGTTTGGCTACGGAGTGAGTGGCACCAATTATCGACGCAGTAAGCCCAATGTCTGACACCCGTTTTCGTTGCCAGAAAACAATATTAAATGCAATTGAAATTTTACGGGGTTCAATCAATTGAAATTAAATTATACCAAATGCGGGTTGGTAATCAAACACCTAGGCTATGAATCCGAAAAAAATTAAACACAATTTACCCTACCTGGAAATAGAACCCAAGACCTTTTGGTATCGGGTCGAGCGCTTTGCAACATGCCCATCGAGGCGATGACGGCAGCACTAACGGTTTAACGTGCCTTCCAAAGTACCTACTGAGAAACTCTATATAACTTTATTTTACCTATCCGATGATTCGGCATTATGAAACTTAACCCAACCGATCTAGACAGTGCCATCAATTCCTTAAAATAAATAGGTATATTATATTACCACATTACAGTATAAATGTTTATTTTATATATTATTGCCCTGCAGTATTATCTTGGGATGCGAACTTAAATTACTTTCGGAATTAGAAAACTTACCTACAGAACTCTTTCTACAAATAAACAATGAAAGTTGGAGGGGTAGTGATAAAAAATATAAGTGCCGAATGTTAGGCATTACATTTTGAATCCCTTGTTCTTCTTTTTTTTTTATTTGACAACGGGGAAGGGAATGCACGAGAGAATGACCTCTACCTATCCTTAGGGCCTTACATTTGTAAATAAACTCAGAATAAGCTACGAATAGTTATTCTGTGTTCTGTCTCTTTTACATAAATTTGAAATGACGTTTACATGACAGGAACAAAACACGGAATAACTATTCGGAGCATATTCTTTGTTTATTTGTAAGGCACTTACCCCCATATTCATAAAAACTATTTAAGCATAATTTTGTTAATCATTGTTTTGTCTCTTTTTCTCAAATTCAAAATGACGTTTGTGTGACGTTGACAAAACAATATTTAACTATTTAATGCTTAAATATTTTTTATGAATAGTAAGATTGTAAATGTTTATCTATACTATAAGTATAATATAATCTTAGCCTCTGTCTCGCTTAATGGTAAGTTATAATAAAGCTAGAAGTGGAAACGCACTTGATTCGGACTCGCCAACTGCTGAGGAACAGGCTATCTTATCTCTGAACATAATTGCTACGACGACAGACTAAAATAAGATGGTGGTAGCTAGCCACAACCAGGCGGAGAACAAGACATCAACCAAAACCGAGTGACAACATTATGAACCATTGGTAATCGAACCCGCAGCATTATTACCGAAGAAAGCAATTAGTTGTTAATTGTACAGACGGCTGCACAACCACCTATCCAAAACTGTTAAATTTCTTCAATACATTTTCAACCATATAACATAGTGATAAAGTTCAAAATCTGTTGAGAAAATTTGACAGTTTGTGGTAAGTTGATGTGCAGGTGGGTTACTCTTGAAATACAATTGCAATAATCAATTTCCAATCCCAAATCTAAAAAATTCAAATGGCACTCTTAAAAGCGATAATAGCGCTACATTGGAATTAAATTGCGTGGAAATTGAGTGAACAAATGATTATCGAGATGGGGCGTTCCGAAATTGCAAAACTTATCCCAATATCGATACATATTAATCGCATTGGAATTGTATTGAGATTTAGTTTGCGTCAAGAGTAGCCTACCAGGCGTGTGTACAATTGCAACGCGACGGCTGTAGTTTCTATATTCTATATTATGTAAACTAATACATACATTTTAATCTTAAATGCACTAAGCGAAGGTTCGCGCTTATTATGTCGGGCCGCAGCGGGTCGGGTCGCAGCGTAAAAATCCGCTCAAATCGCTCGTATATTCCTACTAATATTATAAACGCGAAAGTTTGTAAGTATGGATGGATGAATCTTTGTTACTCTTTCACGTAAAAAATTGTTAATGGATTTGGATGAAATTCGGCAGACAGATAGTTTATAACCTGGATTAACACATAGGATAGTTTTTATCCCGATATTCCCACAGAAATGAATGAAAACTGTCAAAGCGGTACGAAGTCCGCCGTGTCCACTAGTATTTTATAGAAACTATCGGACACTATGCTTGGGCGCAGCGGGCAGCATATTCCGCCGCGGATTTTGGTTGCGTGCGTTGCGGCCCGCCCCGCCCCGCTGCGCCCCGATGTGCTATAACAACATAGATAAATATATATATGGTATAAAAAGTTCTTCTATTCAAAATCAGTCAATGCGCTGCGACTAATGTGATATGTAAGCATTTTGCGCTGCGCTGCGGCCCGCTCCGCCCCACTGCGGTCCGTCCGGGTTTCCCCGGATTTTTCCTAGTTTAGTTTAGTCCGGGGAGCGTCCCGGCGGGGTTTTAATTGCAGTCCGGGTTTTAAAGTTTTGAACTGGTTAAAAAACAAAGATCACAATGGCGGTACGGTGCCGGAACGGCAACTTCACTGAGGAAGAGTGTATGAAAATATTGAAAATTAATAAAAACTTGATTTACTTATACCAATTAAAACTATATTTTATTTTAATGAATAGTAAAAAAAACTCTGTTCAAATGTCCGGGTTTTAAGGTCCAAAATCCGGGGTTTTCAAACATCTTGTCTTGGTTAACAGATTTTAGAGATGGCAGCCCTAAAGTTTAAACTAAGCTTCGGTGGAACCGGCTGAAAGACTTCTACCATTTTCCAATTATACTTTTTTAACTTAAACGTTTGCTTTAGTCGGACAGTTAATTAAATTGGCTCGTAACAAGGAAATCTTGTAAGTACATTAAGAAAGTAAGACAATCTCGTACCTAGTTTATTTAGATGAAATCATAAACAAAATTATAAGGTACAGACGTCTACATCACAAAATAAGCGAGACTGCTATTTAGATATTCGGTGTCCGTGAGAGATTGTCTATGTGTGCGTTGATGGAGCGCGTTTGTATAAAACTTAGCTTCTTTTATTTATTAGGTACACAAAACAGATAAAAATTAAAAAAATAACAAAAAAGCATGATAATTGTATAAGAGCTAAATTTCTATCTAAAACATGTGTACACATCATGATTAATAATTAGCGTCTATGTTAAAGTTTACCTAATCTTAATTTATATTCAATTAATAACTAATTATATACATAATAATTGTGAATGCTTTCTGCATTCTTCTTATTTTGTGCCTACAATTATCAATTGATATCTTATTAAAAACTAGCGGCCCGCTCGCGACTTCGTCCGTTTGAGTACCGGGTCCATTTCTATGCATGTATTATACTTATAAACCTTCCTCTTGAATCACTATATCTATTAAAAAAACCGCATCAAAATCCGTTGCGTAATTTTAAAGATCTAAGCATACATACATAGGGACAGGCAGATAGCGGGAAGCGACTTTGTTTTATACCATGTAGTGATGGGTTGATTAACGAGACACGATTCATAAGCAATAAAAAGCCGTAGCCGCCTTCGTTCGTGTCGTAGCAAAGCTGTAAAATATACATACGAGTATATTCAGTTTCAGACGTTTTTAGAATAGAATAGAATATTTTATTTGCTAAGAATATGGTTAGTTTTACAAGAAGTTGGTCATTTTCCTAGCAAAGCTGTAAAAACATTTACAAGCCGTGTAGATGACTTCGGAATTTTCGTAGCAAAGCTGTTTGTTTGTTCGCCTTCGTTCGTTTCGTAGCAAGAGCGTTTAAAATTTTAATTTTAATTACTTATATTTTTATTCAGTTTTTACTTTTGATTAATGTCTGTTGTGCTGCCTTATATTAATAATATAATATACATAATCTACGAAACTGCGGACTTTTCGTAGAAAAGCTGTAGAGTGTATATTCGTTGAAGTAGAGTATTATAATTAAACGCAATATCCAATAAGAGTGAAAGGGCTTGTCTTCATAAGTGGACATTTAAAACAACTAGTGGTCGCCCAGTGGTCGAAATTCGACCATAATTTTATAAAGGATGCACGGATTGTATCCTAAGCAATGAAAAATTAAAAGAGATAGAATGTAAGTTTGGATTGGCATTGACAGATGTCGGCTGCATTAAAGACAAACAATACGTGTGTGCCAAATTCATGGTAGTGTGAATTATGAAAGTCGCAGCCGTAGGAGTGAAAAAAAAACGAAAATTATTTAAATGAATTTAATAAAGAGGAATTACAATATTTGATCTTATAATTAAATTAACTAATGACCCGACGGAGGCAACTATCGAAGTAGCTCATCTTGTGTCGCCGTCACGTTGTGCAGCGTCGGTGTTTCCGTGGATTACAGTATTTCGTAATTTTCATGTGCGGCCTAGTTAGGGATCCGTGTCATCGTTCTTCATATTAGGATTCTACGTAATTTATGTGTAGTGTTGTTTTTGTTGATTTAATGTATTTTTTATGCACAATTTAAAAAAGTATTAACATTCGGATAAACCTTCTCTATATAAACTATAAGTGTGCGAAATTTCATACTCCTCCGTCCCGCGCAAGTTTCGTAAAAACGGGTACAAAGTTTTTGCTTTACGTATTAATATATTTATTTAAAATAAACTATATACACTTGCAAAACAAAAGAAGTATTAAATAAATGTGTAACCGACGAATCTAGCCCACTTGCATTATTTGGATGGCTGTGTCAATCTATCTACGTACGTATCTATCCACTACGTAAATTCTAAAGCTAGACAAAAATATTACCTTGGCTCTCAAGAAATCTTTTGAGGTCGCTCGCTAGTGGAGCATAAAAATAAATTAGGCAACTCCTTCTCAGCCTTTCAATAAATACATTTTATCTTCGGTGTCCAACATACTAAGGCCAGCGGTTATTTTTATCAATTTTACCGCACAATAGGAGGAGACACCTTAAATCTACTTTTATAGCTATTAGGGCGTTGTGACTGCCGGAGCCCTCGGCTTAAGGGCCTCTTTCTATAGAATAGAGGAAAATGGTAGAGCTATAGATATGCGTTTTAGAAGCTATGACGCAACGACTGCGCTTTCAAATCGCGATTTTGCAAAGTGAGTAAGTTTCGTTTTATTTTTTTTTACTAGAAGGGGCACCAAATGGAAAATATCTTTGAGCCATTGGTAATTGCATGGACTAATATTAATTACTAGCTGACCCGGCGGACTTCGTACCGCATTTTTTTTAATATAGCCTATGTTACTCAGCGCTAATGTAGCATTCTAATGGTGAAATAATTTTTTAAATCGGTCCAGTAGTTTTTGAGTTTATTCGTTGCAAAAATACATACATACATACAAACAAAAATACAAAGGTTTCCTCTTTATAATATTAGTATAGATATAGATTAGTAATGGTGACAACCCGTCTATCGTAATATCGTTCATGTAAAATCTAGCCATCAAAAACAAAATTTGTAAAAAGAACCAAGTCTCGCAACTCTTCTTCTACCGTAAAAAGTTGAGAGATCCATGTAATACCAAGTCGGTTAATTTATTCAGTCCCTACTTAAGGGACCTTCTGTCTTTAGTTATTACGTAATTAGCTAACCTAACAACATCTTATAGTATACCTATACCGATTCTTTCGATGCAAATGTAACTTGTATATTGTATATGGGATTACAAAGTTATTTATGCAGTTGGTGTATCTAGAAAACTGGACCGAAATTGCAAAATATTTTAGATTTTCCTTGATTTTTACATTAAACACTAATTGTATTCTAAATTTGAAGCTTCTATGTCTGCTAGAAGTGCATTAGAGTTTTGATGATTGGTCTGTCAATCAGTGAGTGAGTGAGTGAGTGACAAAAACTAATGGTTCAATTTGAATTAAATTTGAAATATGTATACCGTGTTTATACAATGCCTGCTTGGTTACTGAAAATTCAGGCTTCTAGTTTTCTCCGCAACGAAGGAAAAGGATGGTACGGTCGTGCCGCTTTTTTGCTCGACTTGGCGGGGGCACTGTCGTGCCCCCAGATAACTACAAAGTAAGATAAAGTAAACATTTATTTATTTATTTATATACAAACCAACAGCTTATTACAATTTATACTTATTCTACTAACAATTACAATAAGTAAGGCCAATTAAACATTGATATGAATTAACTTTTACGGATCTACTCGCGTTAATTTTACACATTACTTTTAATTAATGTTTATCCTGACGTTTCGAACCTGCGTAAAACGGAACGCATCTGATTAAAATTATACCCGCTAATTATACCCGTCTCGCGCCGTAGGTATAATTAGCGGGCCCCCTTATGCACTACCGGCAGTCCATATGGCGCGCGAGGACTTAAATTTAAATGAGGGTATACAAGCTACTAACTAATTATGAAACGACCAACACCTCAGTCTCCCTATGACCACGGACCCTGCAAAGGGTTCGAAACGTCAGGATAAACATTAATTAAAAGTAATGTATGAAATAAACGCGCGTAGATCCGTAAAAGTGGTTTATTTCAATGTGTAGTGTTCGCGTAAACTTTAGATAACAATATAAAGTAAACATTGTCTCAGTTTCAGTAGCATTTTACGACCAGCGTCGTGGTTAACACCAGGACATAATATGCTGAGCGGAAACCAATTTGGTATATGCAAAACTGATGTCCCTGTGTTTTGAATGTGTATGTGATGTAAATGTGATGTAGGCCTCCTTTAAATTTTGCCATTCTTCCCTGTTTTATGCTCTCTTTATCCACTTGAAGCTACCTTCTACTCTACCTTACCTAGGCTACCTTCTTCAAGTCATCATACCAGCGCATCTGAGGCCTGCCTGGAGGGCGTTTTTCTCCCCCAGGGTCTCCACTCAACGAGCCTCTTGCACCACAAATCATGTCTGCGGGCGACATGACCAGCCCACTCCCCGTTAAGTTTGGCCATTCGCATGGTTATATTAGTAACCCGGCTTTGTCAGCGTAGCCACTCGTTCGTCTTTCTGTCCCTCACTGATATTCCTACCAGACGTGTCTCCATCGCTCTCTGGGCCACACTTAGTTCTTTCAAAATGTCTATTGTAAAAACCTAGGTTTCTGCTCCGTATGTGAAAACCGATAGGACATACTGGTCATGCGGGCTTTGTGGTTGTTGGATGTCTCGGAAAATGCTTCCAGTCACACTGCGTATATTGTTGCTACTAAATTCTCATTCAGGACAAATCAAATTCAAAAAAACAGGCTTTAATGTGAAAAAAGTTTTTTATGATAGTCTGTGATAAAATCTTTTTGCCAACAAACTTTTGGCGGCATCTAAATAGAATCTGTTCTGTGAGATAAGTGTCCTCAACCTGAGGTTCATTGTCGAGATTTTGCGCCAACGACAATTTAATTCCTTTGTTTCTGTTATCTCGTTTGCTTTTAAAGTATTAATGTTTATTGTCGGAGTGAACAGGTTTACCGGGCTTACTGAGAGAGGAGAGGCCGTTTTTGTTCAGTGATTTGTTATTATTGTAATTAATTAAATTTTCTATCTCTTGGCTTTATGATTTTCTAGTAGGATCTTCGTTAGTGTCTGTATGTAGATATTAAATAGACTATTTAAATGCAATAAGTTTCAAATGCGTAAGTTTTGTGTTAAAGTATTATTATTTTCCTACATAATTTTATTGTGTTCAGGTTTTACAATGGCAATGTCTCTTACTTTTCTATAAGTTACTTTTTAATTACTACTTTGAGTTTCAGGAAAGTAAACTCATACATAATAAGAATATTTGCCTTATCAAGAAGAATACCAATATTAAGCCAAAATCCATTAGAAATAATATATTTATTCCTAAGCTTTGAGGCACAGTTTGTAATTTTACTTAGCTAACATTTGTTTTCAATATTTAAAGATCAATTTTCTTCTAATGTATTTAATCGATTTTTAATCAATTCGCGACCAGTACTCATAACGGGGTCAGAGATAAAAACTTCAAATTCTGCATCGAGCAAAAACGGTGTAGTTTGGAGCTTTTGAGTGTACAGCGAGTTAAAACAGTTCAATTTGAACTTTGAAGCTTTTGAGTACCTACTGCTTAGCCGGATATTAAAAACTGGGATTAAATTCGACAATAAAGTGCCTTTGTTAGATCACGCTTACAAATGGCAGTTTATTCTCAAGGGCTCAGGAATATTAATGATGGCCGTTGGCTGCCTAAAAAAAATAACTGGAATTTTTTTTTCTGTTTCCTTAAAATTTCGTTTCAATCGAAATATTAATTCTTTCTGTGGCCGTAACTTGGCTTCAGGCATAACGTTGAGTAGCAACTTTAGCTGATATACAGTCAGTAAACGCAATATCGAAAAGAGCGAAAGGGCTTTTCTTGACAAGTAGACTTTTCATTTAATTATTTTTGAAACAAAATAAGTAATAAATAAATGTGTAACCGACGAATCTGCAAGCAAGGCTACAGGCTTGACATTAAATAAGATTTTTTTTTTCGATAATACTGTAAGATGTCAAAAAACTTTATTAGATATCAAAACTATGCTGTCTTATCTAAATAATAGATAATAAAACTTCTTTAAAACTAAGAGCAATTATCAGACATCTTGATTATACCAAACCGCTAAGTATCGCAATAAAATTTCAATACTAATAAAAACTGCTTTAAAATTTTTGGAGACTAAGACTATCTTAAAAACTTTTAATTGCCTATAGTTTGAAAAACGAGTGCCGGCCCCCCAACCGCCTAACACTCTCGCTTTCGATCGCCTTGAAAGCGAGGCCCTCGCCTCGCTTTCTATTATAATATCGAAATATAATATCGAATAATATCGAAAGCTATAGCCTATAGCTTTTGATATTGCTTTCATATTGCTTTCGAAATGACAAGATGACGCCTCCTCCTCGCCTCGCCTTCAATGCGATCGAAAGCGAGAGCGTTAGGCGGTCGACCCCCGGGTCGGGCGCACAACTATGCTATCGTGGCTCTGTCCAACCCGCCGAAAATACTAGGTATTACTAGGCACCCGCCTAGTGCAAGTTTCATTCGCGATTCGATCATGTAAACATAAACGTGAATCTATATGGCAAATTTTTACCTCTCCTAATGAAAATTATGGATTTCGTTAAGCCGAAGGGTAAGGCACACTAGCGCCGCTAATGTATTTAATTTGACAACTGCTAAACTGGTTTTTTTTTCAAATATTGCGGACCTTTCGACACTAGGCAAACATCTATTATTTAATAATTGTGCACTACTTTTAGGTTTGTTTTTGTATTCATTCGCTAACACCAAAAGTGGCCATTGTTTGTGAATAAATGCGATAGCCCGTTTTGTAAATAAACCACGCAACAAAAAGTAGTGCACAATTATTAAATAAATACTATGGATGCTTTCCTGTTGTCGGACGGTACGCAATGTTTAAAAGATCCGGTCCGTTAGTAATTGTCAAATTATCAATAGTGTGCCTTACCATTCGCCTTAACGTGATCAAAGGCAAATAAAACTCGCAGGCACCCAGGATACACGAGCACACAACTTGCGCGGCAACCGAAGTGCGGGACGGGGCGCGATCGAGCGGCGTCCGCCAACACGCTCAGTGACCTGCGCGACGCGCTGTTGGCCGAACCGGCGCGCAATGAACGGCGACGTTGTCTTCCCGCGCAAACTGCTCAAGCGATTCATCCTCCTCTACAAAGAACTGCCTTGTCTATGGGACCGAACATGCGGCGCGTACAAGAACAAACCGAAACGACATGAGGCAATATCCAAATTGACAACTCTGGTACAAGAGTACGATCCGACCGCGACCCGTGTGCATGTTTTGAGGAAAATCGAGAGCTTGCGAGCGTGCGTGCGGCGCGAATACAAAAGGGTCCTGGAGAGCAGACAAAAGGCCACGAGCCCCGATGAAATGTACACTCCACAGCTGTGGTATTACGACATGTTTTGCTTTGTCTTCGGCGTGGAGGGGAGCGGGCCTGTTTTGAAAGCGCCAGGCTCGCCGGCCGAGCATGCGGTGGTAAGTTTTTGCTCGTCGATAATAGATGGCGTTTATTGCATTCATGTAACCTTATAGGAAATACTGTTTCATGGCGTGAAACGTAATAAATGAAATGGCTTATGAGTATGTTGGTACTATGTACGTATATACGTATTTTTCCGTCTTTCTCTAGCCTTAATTGTGTTTTAAGAAAATTACATTGTTAAGTTGTGTAAGTGTATCGTGGTCACTAGAGGTGTAAAAGCAACGAAAAAAAGCGTACCCGTATGTATTCGTTACTATAACAATTAGTACTCGTTACTATCGTATCGTTACGTTACTCGTTACTTCTGATACCTCATACATAACATGCTATGTTTATGTTAGAGCAACGAATCGAGTCATTTTGCGTACTCGTACAGTATGATGACGTCGCGTCGTCGCAACATTCGTACCCAGACATTTAACCTATTAAATCTCTTTGTTCGTACCTAATTTGACTTAATTTGTAGAAAACATACTTATACCACATGAGTAAAATTTACTTATGTGCTTATACATTACATACCAAGCTGCGTAAGGTGTATTTTTTCACTTTTCCGTATTTTGAACCAGACTTTAGACTTGTTTTTAAGTTATTCTATATTTAGTTTGATTTAATAGGTAAAGTGTAGAACTACAAGTGAACTGTTGACGGAAGCAATGGATTTACTATGCCACTTGCGTGAACTGAAACAGTGTAGGTACCCATACTACGAAAAATGCGAGTAACGAAATGCATTCGTGAGTAACGTTTCGTTACTCGGTACTAGTGGCGCACCCGTTACTCAGTACCGAATACATACGGTTTGCTACAGCTTTAGTGGTCACCACCAGCGTCCAACACCGTTTTCATCACCAAAAAATACAATAGATTTTCAGCTACGAAGCAGGTGATCTGCGTGTTTCTAAAGACTAAATCAGTTGCCGGCCCACATTTTTAATGATTAAAGGAAACAAATGTCGATCATTGGTCCCTGTCGAACACTGGTGTCACTACTATAGTCGTACAGTCAACATTGAAAAGATTGACGCAACATAAGTGAAGGTGATCATAATATCTTTGCAGTCAAAAAAATCAAATTTTAATCAATGAGGAGCTCGATGGCGCATGGCGCAGTAGTAAACCCGCCCGGACTACGAGTGCTTATGTTAAGCAACTTTCGCAATGGTCGGGCATCGGATGGGTGACCAAAAATGTATCATCTCGAGCTCCTTCTTGCTTCGGAAGGCACGTAAAGCCAATGGTTCCAGCTGCACTAGCAGTCGTTAACAACCACTAATCCGCACTAGACCTGCCCGCGTGGTGGTTTATGGCCCATTCTCCCTATCCATCCATAGGGAAGGCTCGTGCCCCAGCAGTGGGGACATAAATTGAGCTGGTGATGATAATGTTGATGACTATTTTCATTTATTGTCCACGAGTACAAGGTATGCCCAGCAATGACAAAACTTCAGCTTCTTGGTATGAAAAACAGTTTACTTTAAAGTTTATACCTTATAATATGTATACCGAAAAGTATAGGTGGTACTTAACCTTTTAAGTTAAAAAATATCATGAAACCGCACAATTATACAAAAAAGTTAAATTTACGACACATCCGAGCCGCGTGGTCACGCCGCCGATCTCCATGCAATATTGAAATATGGCTCCAGAATTCATGGCCCATTTTATTCACGGCCACTGCAATCCGTTGAGATTAATTCCTTTTTTACGACAAAATTGTGACCGCTCACATTTTAGGAACAATGTAATTGGACAACTTGTTGGATGGTTATTCGTACATTGGGGCAAGAAGAACAGGGGGGGTTACCTATTGGTTTTTATGTAGGTACTGAATTAATAGTGTTTTTAATCCTTTAGGCTGCGTTTCCACCAGCCATGTGCGAGGTACGAAGACCAATAGGAGAATTCCATTTTCCATCCTTGCAGGCAAGGACAATGAAGGAATCCTATTGGTGGATTTTTACCTCGCACACCGCTTAGCTACCTCGCACATCTCTGGTGGAAACGCAGCCTTAACCTGTCGTCCGCTATGAATAGACACGAATGGATTTTAATTGTTTAGGGCACTGATCAGTGCTCGCCTCAGCTGAGGGGTCAATGTTGTAATGAAAGCTCATTATCTGTATACCTATAAACTTATTTATTTATTACTTATGTATTATTCTCATTATCTTTAAGATTATCTTTCTGAAGGTCCCAGGTTCAATTCCCAGGTCGGGTAATTTTTTTAGATTTTTCGATGCATACCCCAGGTTTGTCATCACCAACCCCATTTGACAAGCGTGGTGATTAAGCTATTTCCCATAAATGCAGTGATGACTTGATTTCAATGATAGAGGCTTTTTTGCCCAGCAGTGGGACAGTCATAGGCTGGTTACTTACTATAATATGCTTTCGAAAGCGCATTTTTTATATAAAGCTAATGCTATTAAATTACAATGAGGATATCAGGTAAGACAATATTCTTAGTCTTTTCCTAACGATATACCTAGTTATCAATAAGTTATCCTTAACGCAAGATTTTAAAAGTAAGTATCAAAATACAAAATAAGGTACCAAAGTATTAGTTTTTCTGTTAAACTGGCAGCAAGGCAAAATTTAACAGATTTTTTTGTATAAATAAACTTTTGTTCCGCCTAACTAGAAACCAGAAAGTTTGATTAGCGTTATTTTGTGTCACAGAAACTCAGGGAGATATCAATGTACTTCTGATAGAACAGGAATATGGAAGAAACATCCGGTCCGCTAATAAATAAACGAGTGAGGACCGTAAGGAGCAAATACAACATGAAATTTAAATTTCAAAGCCGGTCGGGAGCACAGTTGCGAATTCAGCGAAGCCAAAGCTTCACGCTGACAAGCGACTTATATATCTCTGAAAGGAGTCCTTCAGTTTTACCAATTATTATTTGTTAAATTATAGTCTTTGTACCCCTTTTTACGAAAATTGCGCAGACGGAGGAGTATGAAATTTCGCACACTTATAGATTATATAGAGAAAGATAACAGAATGTTAATATTTTTTTTTAATTATGCATAAAAATACATTAAATCAATAAAACAAACATTACACACACTACCATGTATTTGATACACACGCATATGTATTTGACACATGCATATTATACTCTCTTCATAAATTTCAAAAATGGTAGAGGAACTGCCGAAATATGTCAATGCCAATCCAAACTCACATTCTATCTTTTTAAATTTTTCATTGCTTAGGATACAATCCGATTACGATCGAATTTCGACCACTGGGCGACCACTAGTAAGTTATTTTAACTTGGATGGACCTAAAGATTAGGCATATAGCGGTTTTTTGCGGTTGTTATATCGGTATAAATCCGCCTGAACACTAGCTACCGCCTACCGCCTACTACCATCTTACCTAAGTTAGCCGCCATAACATCAATGTCAGTAGCATTATTGCGGGTCGGCAAGGTCAAGGAGACAGCTACAATCCTGCTTCACTAGCTGTCTTCAGTGGAGTCACTTGCCTACTTTTCTCGTTAGTCCTAAAGTCTATACTCACAAGGGTGAAGTTTCTGTGCCGCGATGTACTTCTCAAGCTTCCTCCTCAGGACGATCTCGGCACCGTAACGGCCCACTGAGCCGTTGTCCACTAGCAGGAAGTACGCGTGACGGTTGTTTAGCACCGCCAGCTTTGATCTGGAACAAATTGATGAGATTACAATGTGTCACAAGTAAGGAAGAAGTAGTATGTCATAAAGTGTCAGCAGTCTATTGTTTTACTTTTTTTATTTCCGTCGTCCTTCATGTTGGTACTGACTTGGTTTTTTTTTTAATACTTGTCCCCCGACGTGGGTCAATGTCGGACGAATTCTCTAACCTGTCTCTTATTATCTATTCTTAATTTTATAACTTTATATCTATTTCACTTTATACTGACTTGGTTGTTTGTAAATGTTATTTCTAATATTTTTATTTTATACATTATACTCTTTTCTTGACGACCTCCTTGGTCGAGTGGCTTGCACACCGGTTTTCATGGTGTCGCCATCTCTTAGGTCCCGGGTTCGATCCCCGGTCGGATCAATTTAGAAATACCTTTTTTTCTAAATTGTTTCGGGTCTGGGTGTCTCCTATGTATAATAAGTATGTATTTAAGTATATTAAGTATGTTTATCCGTTGTCTAGTTAACCATATAACGAGTTTCTTAAGGAAGCTTTTCTTGGGGCTAGATAATTGGTGTGAGTGTGGGAAACATTTATTTTTATTTATTTTTATTTTATTTTTTCTTTTCCTTATTATAGCCATGGACGAATTATGTTAGTCGATGGCTGTAATAAGGAAAATAATATACTGGTAATAAATGAGGTTGGTGGCCTGCCCACACTGCGTTTTCCGGTACGCGGTGGCCGCTCGAGAACTGTTTCGCCTCAGCGGCCATCAGTCCTGCGAGCGATGTGCCCTGAGGTAGAGTTACGATTTGGGGAAGGTCGCAGGTAGCCGCTGGTTGCGAGCAGCACAAAACCGGTCGTTGTGGAGATCCTTGGGGGAGACCTTTGTCCAGCAGTGGACGTCTTTTGGCTGAGATGATGATGATGATGATGATGAAATGATTATGATGTTTGGACGACCTCCGTAGCCGAGTGGCTTGTGCGCCGGACTTTGGGCGGCGCTTACTCTGAGGTACAGGGATTGATTCCCGGTCGGGCCAATGTCGAAAACGAACTTTTCGATATTGTGTCGGGTCTGGATGGTTGTTCGTTGATCCTGATTTCCATAATATGAATGCTTTAGCTACATATTAGGGATCAGAACAATGTAGGTATGTGATGTTGTCTAATATAAAAAAACGGCCAAGTGCGAGGCGGACTCGCCCATGAAGGGTTCCGTAGCAGCAAGTAACATAATATAAAAGTTCTTGTAGTTTGTTGTAACTTTGATCGATGTTTTAATAATAGTGTATTTTTTTTAAATTAAGTAATTGATAAGTAAACATTATATACTCTAGATCTCGTTCAAATCAATCAATTTTCGGTGGAAGTTTGCATGGTAATGTACATCATATATTTTTTTAGTTTTATCATTCTCTTATTTTAGAAGTTTCAGGGGAAGGGGGGGGGGGGGGACGGGACATTTTACTACTTTGGAAGTGTCTCTCGCGCAAACTATTCAGTTTAGAAAAAAATTATATTAGAAACCTCAATATCATTTTTGAAGACCTATCCATAAATACCCCACACGTATGGGTTAGATGAAAATTCATAAGGGTTCCGTTTTTTGCTATTTGGCTACGGAACCCTAAAAAATGAGGTTGACATTTAAACCACATGATACTATGTCTTCGCAAACGCCGGTCATCGGATGGGTGACCAAAAATTTATCATCTCGAGCTCCTCCGTGCTTTAAAAGGCACGTAAAGCCGTTGGTCCCGGCTGCATTAGTAGTCGTTAACAACCACCAATCCGCACTGGGCCCGCGTGGTGGTTTATGGCCCGTTCTGTCCATCCAACCATAGGGAAGGCTCGTGCCTCAGCAGTGGGGACCTAAAGTGTGTTGGTGATGATGATTATGCAGGACTCGTAGGTTCAGCGGATAGCGTGTTGCGATCGCGCATGATAAGCAACTTGATGAGGTCAAATTAAAAAAAATCGAGGTCCTTCATATTATAATAAAATCCTTTGAGAAATTTAAGACACAGTTAAGGGAACACTTTTAAAAAAGGGCTATTACAATGTAAATGATTATGTTCATGATAAGAATGCATGGAACTGACAGTCCACCAATTATCGCACACTGTATAGGTATAAAGCGTCATTCTATAGTTTTGAATTACATATATAATACATAGTGCCCAAGTACATTTTTTTAGAATAAAGTGTAATGTGAATGAAATGTATAGAGGTGAGCATTATTTGTAGTTACAGTAGCCGTTTCCGAGATTCAGATTATATCTATACTAATATTATAAAGCTGAAGAGTTTGTTTGTTTGTTTGGTTAAACGCGCTAATCTCAGGAACTACAGGTTCGAATTGAAAAATTATTTTTGTGTTGAATAGTCCATTTATTGAGGAAGGCTATAAGCTATATTACATCACACTATGACTACTAACGCGGGTGAAAACGCGGCG
Organism: Eudonia mercurella; assembly: GCA_963082485.1. NCBI lineage: Eukaryota > Metazoa > Arthropoda > Insecta > Lepidoptera > Crambidae > Eudonia > Eudonia mercurella. The sequence continues at coordinate 14,806,830 of OY720037.1, forward strand.
CACAGCTAGTATAATTCTAATTGCTCGTTTCATCATCATCATCATCATCTCAGCCAAAAGACGTCCACTGCTGGACAAAGGCCTCCCCCAAGGATCTCGTTAGTTTATGCTCGTTTAAAGGTATTAGACTGTTATCATTCAGACTCTCTTATCAGACTTATTATCATTGAATTCAAGCCATCGTTACAATTGATTGGTAATGGCTTTACTTTCCAAGTGCGAGTTGATCACAAACCCGGGCTATTCATCGGATAATCCAAAAAACGCTTTGTCCGACCTAAGCATTAAACCTAGAACCTTCGGTTAGGGTTAAACGCTTTAGAGCAAACTTCATCATCATCATCATCATCATCATCATCATCATCATCATCATCATCATCATCATCATCATCATCATCATCAGCCTACACTAGTCCACTGCTGGACATAGGCCTCTCCAAGTGCACGCCACCGAGCACGATCCGCGGCTACTCTAGAGCAAACTTAACAAAATGTATACGTGCTGGCCGCATAAGAACCTTTCAGCCATTTTAAAAGCAAATAAAAACAGCAAAGAAGCGGCATTGACGAGATCCTACTTCCAGTTCCTAAACATTATAGTTGGCGTCGTAAAAAATAAAGTCCAGTTCAACATTTGCCCCATTCGGACGAAACGATTTCCCCAGCCAGTTCCGTTATTACTTCATTTAGAATACAGCTATTGTACATAAGGTCTAATGTTGCTTGTACACATTGCGCGCACGGAGGGATGAGATTATACATATCTAGTTAAAGTTTATATGGATGAGTCACGAAAGATGAAACTTATACGTAAGTAGTATATAAATAATAACTGTCTTACTGCTGAGCAAAGGCCTCCATCATTGAAATCAAGTCATCACTACAATTGATGGGTAATGGCTTAATCACCGATAATAAAATTAGATTTCTAGCTGATCCCGCGGACTTCGTACCGCATTTTTTTTCTTTTTTATTTAAATATAGCCTATGTTACTCAGCGCTAGTGTAGCATTCTAATGGTGAAAGAATTGTTTAAATCGCTCCAGTAGTTTTTGAGTTTATTCGTTGCAAACATACATACATACAAAAACACAAAGGTTTCCTCTTTATAATATTATTATAGTAGGTATAGATGAAACGGTCAAATTTCGACCACTAGTAATGTACTCATAGTCAAATCATTTATTCAACATAAGACTTCACAGGCACTTATTGACGTCAAAACTGGTACCCACGGAAGACCAGCGTCGTGGTATATTATTCTGTGGTCGTGGTGCCAATCCGGTACCTCGATATTATGCTGAGTGGGAGCCATTTCAGGGCCACTAGTTTTAAGTTTTTCTACATAATACATCAATTTATTGTTTTCTTTGTGTGGCAATGAACAAATACTCTTATTATTATTCCCTTTATTTATTTTTAATCTTAGACTTAGGTTTTATAAAAAAATATATAAAAGTAAAATATAACAAAATATCATACAAAATACAACTTTTATATAAACGCATCACCAGCAACGGAGCAGGACCCAAGCTACCGGCGATTAATGCTGCAGAGGAAGAAACCTCCTGACAATGCGTGCCGTGTCAAGGAGTGCTGCCTTCTGTATCTGACACTCATTATTATTATTATCTTTATTAAATATACATCTTAAGATTTTTTTTTACAATATTTTATATAAAAACATATAATTACAATATAAAATAGCTTGATGGCGCAGTGGTTAACGGGCCCGGTCTGCCAGTGCCGAGGCTAAGTCACTTTCGCAAAGGCCGGTCATCGGATGGGTGACCAAACGTTTATCATTTTGAGCTCCTCCGTGCTTCGGAAGGCACGTAAAGCCGTTGGTCCCGGCTGCATTAGCAGTAGTTAACAACCACCAATCCGCACTGGGCCCGCGTGGTGGTTTATGGCCCGTTCTCCTTATCCATCCATAGGGAAGGCTCGTGCCTCAGCAGTGGGGATATAAAATGAGCTGATGATGATGATGATTCTATTCTATATGTGTTACTTTTTATTTATGTAAAATTCTGTCTCACGCAAGTTATATGCTAACAGAAATTGTATTGTATTTGTATATCTGTGAGCATGTAAGGTACCTATGTGCGAGTAGGTAAGTATCTATTATATATTGGCAATATGCTTTCCTGAGATTAGTAATAAAAAAAGAGTTCAGCATTTCACATAGATTGAAAAATGGTTGGCTATATCAAGTTTCATACTTATTCAAGTTAACGTTCTTCAAACACATAAGTGATGCTCAAACGACTTTGATACTTTACAAATCCCGCTCGCTTGCATCTTCGCCCATAAGCTTCTAAATAGCCCTGCGCAGTAATTAGCCGACTTATTTGTAGTCATTTAGGGCACAAAATATGGAGACCTCAGAAGATAAGCTTAATACATACCGCCCTCGAGCAACACACATATAGACCCGCCGGAATCTCGGACCATCCCGAACCAGTCCGAGCGCGGCTGTTGCTAGATTCGGTGTCCGTGAGAAGTTGTATGTGTGCGTTGCTCTAGCACGTTGGTATAAAGCTTACTTATTTACTTGTTTTGACATTCAGAACCATGATTGATAATCTTTAAGCGAAGTATTTTTGTTATGCTCTGTGGAGCCCGGTTGCGCTACTTTGTTTTTTTTTTTAATTTTGAGGTTATTGTAAACTCATCACAAAGAAAATTCGTCATGTAATATGTTATAAATTATTTTGATTTATAGTTTTTTCACAAATAATTTTTGATGCTTATGGCGAGTTTACAAAAACGTGACAGATTTACTTTGCGGCGGGTTTACAATTACCCGAACTCTGGAATATTCAGCCCATCAGCATTTGTCTCGATCCTGTCTTATTTGGGTACGGCAAATTTATTTTCTTCTTCAATTCTCCTTGATCAGTCATCATCTCAACATTGTTATTTTTTTATAAAAGAGTAGACTCTACTCCACTCCACCTGATGTTAATCAGAAGCGGAGTCCAGATTCTAAGACAACTAGTACTAGAGCAGAATTGTGTATCTACTTACTCCTTTCTGTGCTATATAATCGCTGGCAGTGCGTCCGTGTCGACGATGTTACATCGGACTGGTGTGAGCTCACAGCTGGCGTTCCTCAGGGTAGCGTTCTATCTCCTTTAATTTTTTCTATTTTTATCAATGCGATAACTTCTCAACTGTCTTCTCACTACCATTTATATGCTAACGACCTGCAACTTTATACACACTTCCACGTACAAGATGCTGAAATAGCGATTAGGCACATGAACAGCAATCTCGATTGGATTTGTAGGTGGGCAGAATCCTATGGTTTGCTTGTTAATCCTAAGAAGTCACAGGCTATAATAATTGGAAGTAAGTACATGCACAATTGTGCGGGTGTAAGTGGCCTGCCGCCTGTGGTCTATGATGGGACAGCGATTGCTTATGCGGAGTCTGTTCGTAACCTTGGTGTTCACTTTGATTGCAATTTTTCATGGAGCTGTCATATCAATCAGCTCGGCCGAAAAGTTTTTGCTGCCTATCACTCCCTGAAGCGTTTACAGAGCTTTCTCCCTCTTCAAACTAAAACCACTCTTGCTCAATCTCTGATGCTTCCAATTCTTGATTATGCTGATAGCTGCTATCTCGATGCAACCGAGGAACTACTGAACAAGCTTGAGCGCCTTCAAAACGTATGCATTCGCTTCATCTTTAGCCTTCGTAAGTATGATCATATCTCCGAATACAGACAACGGTTACAATGGCTTCCGATACGAATGCGCCGTAATTATCATATATTGGTTCTTCTTTATAATATTCTTTTTAACCCATCTTCGCCTCATTACCTCAAGGAGCGTTTCTCTTACCTTTCGTTATCTGGACGCGCTCATCGCTCAGCCTACTATCTCCACTTAAATCTTCCTCCCTGCAGCACTAACATGTATGGTGATTCTTTTACTGTTCAAGCAGCAAAACTTTGGAATAAATTACCAATACCTCTACGAGAATGTCGCACTGTGAGTACCTTTAAAAAACAGCTAAAAAGTTATCTACTATCGGTTACTTGAGCGGCACTGAATCATGTTATATTTTTATATATAGAATATATATTATATTTAGTAGTATATTCATATTTTTGTGTAAATAAGTATGGAGTTTAATGTGTGAATGTCTTTATGTTATATAAATATCATATTTTCTTAATAGTTCTGTGCGCAGTTTGTCTATCTAACTAGCTACTTCCATACTATCCTGTCACCATGGTCTGCTGGAAGAAATCTCTTTTTAGAGATAAGCTTACCTGTACTATTGCGATCCAAAATGTTAACCATTGTAAATGTTTATTTGTGTACGAACTAATAAAATAAAAAAAATAAATAAAATAAATAATCTTTCTCGTCACATGCTGATGCTCTAATCATCTTTCCGTATTACCTGTCCATACCAAAACAGTCGGTTTCCTCTCAACCTTTTGTTCAATATCTAAACTCAGTTTTTTTCCTAAGGAATCACCGGAGGAGATAGATGAAGATGTCCCAGCCAATGACGAGCCAGCATTTGAACAGCAATCATACCAGACGGACTACAACATCATGGTTGAAATGGCAGACCATCCTACACCGTCGAAGCGGTACACCCCCACCGAAGAAGACCAGGGGAAAGTCAGCAAGAGGCTATGCACGGAGATAGAGGACGAGTATGACGCTATTGGTGAGTGCATACAGGGCATTTTTTTAATAATACTGCTCAAAATGTATCATCTCGAGCTCCTCTGCTTCGGTAGGCAGGCATGTAAAGCAACGGCTTTTCTGTTAGTCGGACGGGGTGGTAGTAGTTTGTGGCCCGTTCTCCCTGGTGATGTTTCCCCCAGCAATTATAAAATAAGCTGGTGGGTGATGGTGATGGGTCACAAAACTAAGGCTATGCATCGAAAAATACGAAATACACTTTGCCTAACCTGGGAATTGTACTAGGACCCTCGAATACTGGGTTGAGTGCGTTGCCACTCGCTCACTGAGACATGATACGGAATACGGAAGAGACTATGAGCCTCCAGTTTCAACTACTTAACAGGATGCTTTGTGCGAGTTTTATTTGCCATTCAAGTAAGTTAAAAATAGTATGGCATTGAAGCAGCGCCTCCTATTGATAAAAGACGGGACTCATAAGCCAAATAAAACACGCGATAGGTACTCCGAAGAGAAATTCACAATATTAATGAACTAGCTGTGCCCCGCGGTTTCACCCGCGTTAATAGTCATAATGTGATGTAATATAGCCTATAGCCTTCCTCAATAAATGGACTATTCAACACAAAAATAATTTTTCAATTCGAACCAGTAGTTCCGGAGATTAGCGCGTTCAACCAAACAAATAAACTCTTCAGCTTTATAATATATTTATTAAGGGGGTGCAGCGCGGAATTTGAAAATTTACGTGTTTTTAAGTCACTGGTGCTAGGCGCTGAATAGGTCTTATACATTATATCACGTACAATGGTCCACTTTAAGGACTAAGTGCGGAAACCGTCACCGTTAACATAGAACATAGGTCTTATACATTAAAAGGACTAGTATAATAGGTTAGCTTAATCCGTTCTCAAGGTCATGGTTGTCTTGGAATTTGAAACAAATACCCAGAAACTGCATAAACAATACGTAAAATAATGATATCTAAAAGCTTATTTCTTCAGAAACTTTGTAAATATAGCACAAATGAAACAATGATCCGACATCAAAATGTTGGTATAGATATTCCGCAGGTCACTGTTGTCTTATTTTTCAATAAAAAAACATGAATATGAAAATATTAAGACTTTTCTAATTTTTTACCCAAACGCCTATGATTTTACGAAAGTAAACATTGCTCTAATTAAATCACCAGCCTACTCTGTAAAGATATTAGTGTGCGTGCGTATTCGTAGTCGTGCGCCGTTGTCACACCACTGCCACGCGCCGCTCGCTCGCTATCATAAAGAAACTTGAATCTCGCAGTTTTGCGTCCGCGCTGCACCCCCTTAAATGTAGACAGATAAAGTAAAGTCAGGCAAAGGTAAAGTAATCCTTTGCCTTCTTAAATATTTATGTAGAAATTAGGTGGATGTCTATTGACGTCGGCCAGCAAATCAAAGCAATCTACAAATCCTTCGCAAAAAAAAAATGAACTCAAAGAGGTATTAAAGTATAAATAAACTCCTTTGAAATGATTGAGGTACAAATCAAACTTTAAAAGGGGTCTTAGTTTTTCGGTATTCTTTTTCAACACTTAAAATTATTAATAGCCACAGATACGGTAAAGTCCCTACATAACCCGTTTGTATGGCTACCACCACTCAAAACTTTATTCTATAATATTACAAAATAGAGTTAGGTTTTGCGTGTACAATGGTATTAATTATGGACTCTGTCGGGCACAGCACAGCTTAGGAAGGTAGAGGAAGAGAGATTTCGACTGTTTAACGAAGGGGTGACAGTGTTATTTGATTTTGTTTAATTAGAAAACAATAACAATGTATAATAATGTCTGAAATCGATTCCGTAGCCGATGCTCGGAGCGTCCGCTGTGGCAAGCGGGTGCACGGCGCGGGCACCCGCTTGACACAGCGAACGTTAATAGATGTTAATAGTATTGTTGTATTCCGACAATTAGAGATAAGATAGTCAGTGCCTCAGTAGATAGATAGATAGGTAAAACTCTTTATTGCACACACACACACAGAAAAGTAAAAACAAACAACGAAATTTTTATATCGGGGTGGGCAAAGGCTTTAAGCGATAAGACCTATCGCTTAAAGCGATCTCTTCCAGACAATCTTTGACGTTGTTGGTTGACAGTAGTTGAAAACTCTGGGCGAAGTGCGCTTCTGCCTTCAGCATTATCATCATTTAGGATCAAGTGAGATGAAGGCTAAGTGCCTACCCGTAAGAAAGTAATGTTACATCATCATCATCATATTCATCATCATCATCATCATCATCATCATCATCATCATCAGCTCATTTTATGTCCCCACTTCTGGGGCACGAGCCTTCCCTATGGATGGATAGGGAGAACGGGCCATAAACCACCACGCGGGCCCAGTGCGGGTTGGTGGTTGTTAACGACTGTAATGCAGCCGAGCGAAGCACGGAGGAACTCGAGATGATACATTTTTGGTCACCCATCCGATGACCGGCCTTTGCGAATGCTGCTTAAACTCACCACTCGCAGACTGGGCGCGTTAGCCACTGCGCCATCGAGCTCCTCAATGATGTTACATGTTTTATTAATATACAATTTGTTTTCCAGGTGTAAATGTAGCAGCCAAGCTTCGAACCCTGCCCCCCAACATGAGGATCCTAGCAGAGAAGCTTATCAACGACGTGCTGTTCCAAGCCCAGGTGAACGGGCTCAACTCCTCGACCGTTATATCGACATCCGACCCTTTTAAGTAGAACTGTAGTTGTATAAATACCACGTAGACATATAAATTATGATAATATTTGAAATATTTATCTTTATCTTTATATATATATATGTACTAGCTAACCCGGCGGACTTCGTACCTCATTTCTTTTTTTTAATATAGCCTATGTTACTCAGCGTTAATGTAGCATTCTAATGGTGAAAGAATTTTTTATATCGGTCTAGTAGTTTTTGAGTTTATTCGTTTCAAACATACATACATACAAAAAAACGGCTGGACCGATTTGAATGAAATTTTCTGTGTGTGTTCAAGTGGATTCGAGAATGGTTTAGATTTACAATTGGTGGCGCTGCTATAGGGGTCCATCATGGGATACGGGTGTTCTTATCCCCCCCCCCCCCCTAGTCTGTCGAAACGCCATATTATAGTACGTAACAATTGATTGGTTATACGTTATTGACAGACGGGGAATTAAGCGGACGAATGTTTTGTTTGTTTTGTTGTCATGGAAACTGTCAAAGCGGTACGAAGTCCGCCGGTCAGCTAGTTTTTAAATAAAACCCCTAAAACGTTATTTTTAATTGGAGATAGCTCGCTGATGGTCTTTGACAGACGGTTCAGCGAAATAAATGTTATGATAAAACAACCTTGTTTTGCCATAACATTTATATAAAGTTGAGAGAATTCGAAAAGAGACTCTTTTCGAATTCTTTCAAGAAGTCCGCGTGAGATCTTAGTGAAGCCCCGCATCTCTACTGAGATACTCAAGGGGTTAGGGGTATTTCATTTCTCTCTCTCTATCATATATTAACAAAATATATATTATCAATTTATATAACTTGTAAGAAAATTACTTTAAGGTAAGTGTTACGAGGGTTAGGTAATTAAGAATACTTTTTTTTTTATTTAAATGCAGAAGAAATTATAATTTATAATTTTTTTGTTTTACTTCTACCCCCGTAACAAAATTGAAATAATAGTTCCCTTAATAACAGACAGAGCCTATAAGTTTCATATCGTCATCTCAGCCAAAAAGACGTCCACTGCTGGATAAAGGCCTCCCTCAAGGATAAATCATTTTAAGGGGAATTTGCCATAATCGCCACGCTTGGCAGGCGGGTTGGCGATCGCAGTAAGGTGAGAATAATCACAGAGAGACGCTGCTGCCCATCCTCTGGAATTGTCCCATAGTCGCCTTCTACGACACCCACGGGAAGAGATGGGGTGGTGCAATTCTTTACCCCCGGCACCACACGGGGAATAAGTTTCATATACTCGTAGTTATTAGTTATTCCGTGTTCTGTCTCTTTTACACTTGTAATATTATTTATTCTGTGTTTATATTCTTATTTGAAAAGAAGACGGGACATGAAGACATGATGGGAACAAAACACGGAATATCTATTCCAAACTTTACTTATGTTTATTGGAAAAGCCCGCATTATTATATTATAAAATTGTCTATAAATAGAAACATACAGACACCGATTAAGAATACAAAACAGACCAATTAAAAAATATATATGACTTCTTGGCGGGAAAGTGAAGCGTCATGTCTGCTATTTTGTTTAATTACTATTATCATTCATCATCATCATCATATATTAACAATAGATATATTAATTATCTATTTAAAAAACTTGTAAGAAAATTACTATGACACTGGCTAAATGTGCTAAATAACCGCACGAAGCCATTAATGAAAAAAAAAACTGAACGTCGCATTGTTTTAATTGGATAGCTTTGATGGCTTTTTTCTGGAAACTGTTACTGAAACTGCCCCCGCCTCCCTTAGCCCAGTCTGAAGGGCTACTTGCAGAATAATTACAGCGAAACTCAGCAACCCGACAAGTTAATAGCTCAACAAGTCAAAGGTCACTTGGGAAAGCACTTCTTCAAGTTATATTGGCGTGTAAAAGTTTTTTACTACAAAAAAGAAAGGTTGAATCGTTATAGACGTGAGCTTAATTAAGATTTTTTTATTCGGTTGTGTCGGCATACAAAATCTGGTTTCAGTTCTTGACCTCGAGGTTGCGAATTTGATGACGTTTCAATAGTGTATTGGTTGCCTGAATTTGACATTAGGACTGTAAAGAAAAAAAATTCAAAATTTGGCCACCAACACTCAATTGTGGACGCTTTAAAATAGCAGAATCGAGGCTCAAGATGCTTGATGTTAAGCAAACACTTTAGATTAGTGATGCAAGTTTCCCAACACCCGTTTCATATTCATTCGAAGACAGCTAGGTTCTTAGTTTTAGGGGAGATTTCCCTTATTTTTGACGCTTCACGACGACTAATTGCAGACTTTAAATCTTAAAAAACCATGGAAGATCCCTCAGATCCTAACCGGGCGTTAACGACCGGAGCGAAATTCCGTCAAACCCCAACCGTTAACCGTCGTTAACGCCCGGACTCGACCACGCGACTTAAAACTTAAATATAGTCTATCTAGAGCCTACTTTTGTAAGAAGAAGTTTAACTATAAACAAACTAGAATTAATTTGCTACACTCTCAACTCCCAACAACTTTATTCTCAGCGCGTTTTCAATTTTTTTTTTCAATTTAAAATTTTAATTTTTTTTGCCATTTTGCGAATTATGTCTTAGGCGCAGGTGCTGTCATAACGTAAAGCGTAGCTATGAATCTAAATAAACGAAACACACTTTGTTCAATCTTATTTTTGGGACTTGTAGCCGGGCCCACGGCCACAGTGGCGGAAAGTATCATGTTATTATTGATACTGGTAATGAAAATTGAATTGCCTTACATCCCCTTCTTTTCTTTCTTTCATTCTTTTCACTAGTTATTTTTAATAATTAAATCCCTACCTGGGTGAGGCGATGGCGTGGTAAGGCACGTCCCGGCCCTTGCCGACGAGCTCGCTGGCACCCTCCACGATGCCCCACGGAGCGATGCCGATGCTGACCACGCGGCCGGCGCGCTGCGATCGCTCTAGCTGCAGCGCGTCACCCACTTGGCGGGTCACACCTGGAGGGAATAACACAAGTTGTATGAAGGTACAGAACAGCTGCACAGACTATTCAAAATGGTTGAAGCGCACTTCACCTGGACACCTCTACTACTGGGGCACTGGCTATCTTATCTCTAGCTGCCGGAACACAACAATGCTATAAACTGAATATTTATATAAAATACAGTGAAAAAATTAAACGCCCACCCGACCCAGCCAGGAATCGAACCTGGGTCTTCCGCAATCCGGGCGGCTGCACTGACCGTTATTCTACCGGGAAGGCTGACGTAAGCGCTGAATATTGTCACTGCTTTTTGATGTTTGAAATACTTTAGAGCAGAGGTTCCCAAACTTATTTCGTCTAACGCCCACTTTGTAAATCAGTTATTTTGTAGCGCCCCCTATTTTTTTTACCTTGAAAACCTCATTAACGTATTAGTCTCGCCTGGAGTTTAATTAAACCTATATTCTAAACACGAATATTCCTCAGTGTCTGATACCTATTACATACCAAATATCTTAAAATATAAATAGCGTTGTGAACGCATTAAAAATAATAAATACTTAATTATACAATAAAATAGGATATAAATATGAACTAATAAATGGATGTTGTGTAGTAGGAGGATTTTAATTTCAGTGAATTTTAAAATATAAAGTAGCTGAAGTTATAAATCACCCATCGCCTTCTTAAATCGCCCCCCAATTTTTTATGGGCCCCTTACCGCCCCCCTTTAGGCCTCCAGCGCCCACAAGGGGGCGTTATCGCCCACTTTGGGAAAGACTGCTTTAGAGCGACATTAGTGCCATCTATCCAAAAGTGATTGCAACCGATGGACATGCAGATTCATCTTTGCAGATGAATACCACAAATTGATAACACAACGCTATAGTAAATTTTTTACTTTTTTTTAAGCTGAATTAAATATTTATATAAAATACAGTGAAAAAATTAAACACTAAAATTATATAAATATTTAATTCAGCTTAAGTGTAGCAATTAACACTAAAAAATAAAAAGTAAAAAATGCTACAAACATTGATGTTATGGCATAAACAAGCCACCAACCGAGTACACAAACATGTACCCCCCGCTGGTAATTGAACCCGGGACCTCTGCGTCTGAGATCGGAGATCTTAACTACAAGACCATAGAGGCGGTTAAAACTTACACGCCTTTTTTATTGCATCAAAGGGCTACTGCCGGCCTGCCAACAGTAAAATCTTAAATGTTCAAATAATTTTTAACGCAAATTTTGTTGCGAACAAATTACAAAAACTCAAATGTTGAAAAAAATTCCACGAGCAGGATTTGAACCTGCACCCTTCTGACATTCCGGGTCAGGTGCTTTTCCAATTGAGCTATCGTGGTTCTAACCAGCCCGCCGTCTAAGTTTTTTTTAATGAAACTCTTCATTCAGGTCTACGCGCGTTTTTTTAAATGTTTTTTTAGCCTAACGTTTCTTTTAGAACCGATTCCTTTGCACGGTCCATGGTTAAAGGGGTCAGCCTCCCAGTGACCACAGACCCAAATGATTTTTAAAAGTACACACACATACGAAATTACAATGTAACGTTGGAAAAAGGAAAAAGAGTCTTTTTTATATTACAGACCATTGTTGCCTTAGCCTTAGTATGTCAGTCTGGGGGTCGACCGCCTAACTCTCTCGCTTTCGATCGCTTTGAAGGCGAGGCGAGGAGGAGGCGTCATCTTGTCATTTTGAAAGCAATATGAAAGCAATATCGAAAGCTATAGGCTATAGCTTTCGATATTATTCGATATTATGTTTCGATATTATATTAGAAAGCGAGACGAGGGCCTCGCTTTCAAAGCGATCGAAAGCGAGAGTGTTAGGCGGTTGGGGGGCGGGTTGTTGTGTCCGCATGTTCACAAAACGGGTGAGCATGTTAGTCGGATTGGTTGTGGCCGCATGCCCACGAAAGGGTGAGCATGACGGTCCGGATCGTGTCTGCATGTCCGCAAAGGGTGGACATATGGCTTTGTCGTGCTGTATGCGCGTAGTGGAGTGCTTCTGCGAGGTATTGCTTTCGTGGCTAAAGTACCGTAATAGCCACTCCCCCACTACGCATTAAAAGTCTGGTCCCCCGATGGTTTTAGTGGGTCGGACAGAACACCGCTCAACCCCACATACCTCCCGGGTTTCGTGCAACCCGGTCGAGACGGGCTGTCAGCAAATGCCCACCGGGCAAAAAAAAATGTGGTGTCACAAAATAAGGAGACTCAGAAGAGAAGCGTGAGAGATAGTCTATGGGTGCGTTGCTCGAGCGCGATTGTATTAAGCTTATTTCTGTAGTCTCTTTAGTTTGTGTTATATAGGTATACTGTGAAACCTATTGTGTGTCCTGCCCCCCAACCGCCTAATGTTCTCGCTTTCAATCGCTTTGAAAGCGAGGCCCTCGCCTCGCTTTCTAATATAATATCAAAATATAATATCAAATAATATCGAAAGCCATAGCCTATAGCTTTCGATATTGCTTTCATATTGCTTTCGAAATGACAAGATGACGCCTCCTCCTCGCCTCGCCTTCAAAGCGATCGAAAGCGAGAGAGTTAGGCGGTCGGCCCCCTGTTCGTTCCTGACAGTTCGTTCCCGGCACGCCAGCGCGGTCCTCCTTGGCAATATAATCTTTTTCAAGTGAGTCAAGGCCATACCGTATCGCGTGCGAACTCTCCTTTGGTTCGACCTCTGTGCCATCTCAATGCACTCCGTGATGCCAACACTGATTTTGCTTTCGCATTTGACAATAGGTCAACTATAAAACAGGCATTACTGAGTTATTCTGAAGGTTTGTGGGACCAATGGAGTAATGTATGTAATTCTGACGATGAAGATAGTGAATAATGTATTTATTGTTACATATGTATAATTGTATGTAGGTATAATTTAATTATTGTATAATAAATTAATTTTTATTAATGTATAATTATAATCTAACATCATTTTATAATAATTAATTTAAATTCGAATTGTATCTGTGTGATAAATGTAATGTAAGTAAATGTAAATGTAATGTAAATAAATAAATAAATAAATAAAAATACTGATAACATTCCTGTAGTCCAAACTTCAAAAGCAGCTAATTGAGAAACGATTCTGGACATAAAAAAGTAGAGTAGAGGCCCTGGCGAGAGCACAAGCGATTCTCCGTTATTTAATAAGAAAATAAATACCTGTATTAGTGCCTCCAGTGAAGATCCAAGCGCCTGTCGTCTTCGCTGCCTTCAACAGCCCCTTCCTGAGGACCTTCTTAAGCTTGGGCTGAAGGTCGAAGTTGGCCTTGCCACCCTGGATGGTGATGAGCAGCTTGGGCCGGTCCAGCGCCCACTCGCGGGTCAACAGCTGGACGATCAGGTCGGGTCGGGTGTCGTGCGAGAGGCGGACGTACTGCAACCAAATAGTTTAGTTAAGAATAGAGGTTGAGACCAGGGCTTGGAAACCGGTTAGTTTTTTGAACCGGTTTCACGAAATTATGCATGGAACTTTATTAAAAAGGTTACGTTCCATTGAACCGGTTTTTGAACCGATTTACAAAAAAAAATGGGGTTTTTTTAATAAACCGGTTAAAATTTAAAATAATAAATACTTGATTTACGTTTACGACCCATATTGATAGGATGCGCGCAAATATCAAAATGAGATAGCGCTCGCGACGCAACACTGGTGAGCGCCGCGCGGGTATTTCGTTTAACAAGCTACAACACGTCGCAGCTAGCGATCGCTAGAAATAAACCGGTTTATTTAGGTTCGAAATGTCGCTCCTATTTGGTTCCGCTCCGGAACGGTACTTTACGATAGTACAGGTTTTCATAGCTGCCATTGCCTTCGAAAGGGTTAAGCGCCACCGCAAACATGCTAATTTTAGCATCGGCGATCGGCGATTTTGCGACTGTAACGATGCTGAATCACGTTTTGGTGACTCTCTGCGTTCGATCGCAGTAAAATCGTGAGATTCTTATCGATACAGCATCGCGATTTCGCGACTTCATGCGTTCGGTTCGGACGCGGTATCGGAATCGCGCGTTTTAGTGACTGCTACGATGCTGGATCGGAAACTGGATGCGGGCATCCGAATGTGTGCGGAGTGTAACGTTCAGAAGCTGTGTCGAGCTTCCGAAAAGCGACTCAATCGCCGCGTTTGGCGTTTTTAAGTGTGCGATGTGGAATGTGTGGTCGCTGCATTCAGCTTCTAAAAAGCGGCTGAATCGCCGATCGCCGATGCTAAAAGTAGCATGTCTGCGGTGGCCCTAATACATACCGGACTCGGAATCTCGCAATAGTTGAGCTCTGACTGCACCGAGCTGTTCCGAGCTCCGTGTCCGTGCAAGGGGTGTATGTGTGCGTGGCTCGAACGCGTTTATTTGAAGTTTACCTTCTGAATTCTCCTTATTTTGTGACAGAATTGAATGATGTATTTGCAAGATGTCTGAATTTCTTAAATTTGAGATTATTGTTTTTCCTGATTTAGAGTCGGTAAATAAGCTATGATGGCTCGCCTTATGGAAAGCGGCCTCCGTAGCCAATATATACTTAAAATAAGGGTTATCATGTTATCTATACTTAATATTATAAAGAGGAAACCTTTGTATTTTTGTATGTATGCTTAGATTATGCGTTATTATTCTAAGTATGTATGTATGTTTGCAACGAATAAACTCATAAACGACTGGACCGATATAAAAAATTCTTTCACCATTAGAATGCAACATTAGCGCTAAGTAACATAAACTATATTAAAAAAAATTACATAAAGTACTAAAAACGACAATTTAATTTTCAAATACAAAATTATTTGTTTGTTTTGTTGTCATGGAAACCATTGATATATATTTAACTCAATGATGGAAACTGTCAAAGCGGTACGAAGTCCGCCGGGTCAGCTAGTCTTATATATTAAGGCGATGATGAGCACATTGCAAACCCTGACGTTTCCGTTATTATGCCTCTATGTCCTGTTCTTTAACTAGTTTGTAACTTTTACATCAGACTTACCCTCTTTACATAACTTAGACTACTAGTAACTACTAGTAATTAGAGCCGGCAAGATGCAAACGACTAGCGAGGCACAATCCACACCATTATCAGTGAAATTGTTTGCATTACTTGAGCTTTCGTAGAATGCGGTCCTCCCTGGAACTCGACGGTTCCTTAGGCGTCGGTGGGCGCTGGAACGCATGCTTCCCTCTTTGTGGCAGTGGCGATGCTGGCACGACAGTGCCGACATCGACGATATTGTTTGTCTTACTTGAGCTTTCGTAGGATGCGGTCCTCCCTGGAACTCGACGGTTCCGTAGGCGTCGGTAGGCGCTGCCTGCGTGTGCCGCGCTGGAACCCATGCTTCCCCCAATGTGGCGGTGGCGATGTTGGCACCGTGCGCAGTTCTGCTCAGCCCGCACCAGCATCTGTGAGGAAGATTTTTTACATTATATAGTGTATACTGTTAATAACTATTTATCGATCATAGTTATGACTACAGTTTAGTAATTTAATAAAATATAAGAATAAGAATAAATTTATTTGCTGTGTAAAACTTGAGACTAAATACATAAAACTTATAAAATAACATTTGTCTGCATAATAATACATATAATGTATTACAAGAGTGCCACTTATATTGTAAAGTTGTAAAATTAAGGTTAGTAGTGAAAAATAACCGAAGTGATACCTAAACTAAGTAAACTAGTTTACCCATAATTATTAATCATATGTGTTTACTATATTTTAACTCTTAATTGTTTTTTTTTTTGTGAAATTGAACATTGAGCTGCTGACGCGGCAATTAAAAAATTACATAGCCTATCCATTACGAGTAGTATTAGTAAATTGTGAAACCAATATATCTGTAGATTATTCGAAACAGCAATACCCATGAATGGTATAAACAGTAACGCCATGGACCCTTGCGGGCACAACAATAGTAGAAGAGAGCATTATGAATTGTGATTGTTACTAAATTACAGTTGCATTATTGATTGAACTTTATTGTTATATAAATACATACATTCAGACAATATCAATATTTGACAAAGACAACTCAAAAAAAAAATTACTTGATATCGACAGATAATTACTATTATACCACGAATCAACAGTTAAAAATGCACGCGTCCTTTTGACATACATCTATGACATACACTGGCAGTACAAAAGAACACGGGAACAGTGACAAACAGAAAACAAAAGAGCACATATTTTTGACAGGCACACTTTGAAAGTTGGAAATTTTGCATTTATATTTTTATACTTTAAATAATACAAAATTATTAGTTACTTCTGGAATAAAGTTGCGATGGAAGATGACCCCGCTAAAGAGGACAACCAGCCGTCCGCAAGTAAAAAAGAAAGCCAAAGGATAGCCTCAACACACGAGTTATACAACGAGAGACGGAAGTATGAGGAAAGGCGAGACGACCACGCCTCGAACAGCGAGTCGTTCACATCGGGGTCGTATTCTGGCCGCAGCAGGATAGACATGGCGGATGCGAGGCCAGAGATTCCGAAGGTGCCGCTGCGGAAGAGGGAAGACGAGAAGAAGCCTGAGAAGAAGAAGAGAGGCCGTCGCCCTGGCCGGGTGGACAAGCGGCGCCGGTCGGGGCTTAGGCGCGCGCCCCTAAGGAGGGCGCCGAAGCGGAAACCTCGGAAAGACAGAGAGCTATCAGTGTCCACCATCTTCACCAAGCTATCGTCACAGAGCGGCGTTAAGACCCCGGGCTGCAAGTTCTGCGGCCACCGATGCTGCCGCAGAAGGTAGACTAGTCGTTTGATAAATTCTAATTTTCTCTACAAATGTCATGTTTTTTACCGTCTTGTTCTCAATTAAATCCTAACTTTTCAACATTTTGTTTTTTTTTACTTTATTTTTATGCATGTGGAATGTAGTGGTTTTTACCAGATTCGAGTACGCAATCCGAGAAGCTGCCAGAAGGTATAGCAGGTGGATAATGAGAAATGGCAGACGGGAAACTTTGACGAATCCAGAAAACCTTATTCGAATTGGTCAAGGACAGACTATGAAAAATATAGGTTTGCCTTTAGCTTTCCATGTTTCCAACTTAATCCCAAAATGATCCTATGAACTATATAGATACCGATTCCACATTTTAGCAAGAGTTACACCACATAATTTGTTATCTCTGCGGAAAGTATTTCAATAACGACAAAAGCTTTCTTGTTATATAATAAATATTGTATTTAGAGCCCGCCCAAGTTTTTCATATTATGACAAGTTTCTGATATAAACTGCAGTGCATTCGAATTGAAAAATATTTTTGTGTTGAATAGTCCATTTATTGAGGAAGGCTATAAGCTATATTACATCATGCTATGACTAATAGGAGTGGAGCAGCAATGAAAAATGTTGCAAAAGGGAAAATATTTTTTTTGAGAGCTTTCCTTGCATGCGCTACGTAAACGGTGAAAGTTACACAAAACTCATGTATTACGAAATAATTCCCATTTAAAAGTTCTAAAAAAAAGTCCACGACAGCATATGTCTAGCTTTTATGATTGACTCACTATAACCTTTTATATGGTAAGTAATCAAATTAGTTCTAAAATAATACATTATTTGCGAAGGAGTTTTAATGATATTAATCCTTATCCAAATAAATAAGTTATTTATCACAGGCACTTAATTTACGCGGGTGAAACCGCGGGGCACAGCTAGTAAATAAATATAAAATAAAGAGGTATCTACGTTCAGTTCTAATAAGGTGTTCAGATATTCCTAAAAAAAGCGGAAAGATTGTTTTCCACGAAACAGCACGTCCCGCGTGGACATCTGCGTCGGCGTCCGTCGTGTGCCCGCTTAAAGCCGGGGTCCCACGGCCCGTTTGAAGACAGGCCGCGCCAGGCCAGGCCGCACCAAGCCAACACACGCCGTGGGAACCGTCCGAGCCTGCGCGGCGCGGCCTGTCTACAAACGGACCGTGGGACCGGCAATGCCTGCCAATGCCTGGCGCGGCCTGCTGGTCGTCATTCCGAAATTCGATCTTATGAGTGAGTGAATAGCGTAGCGACGTGCACACGCACGCGCCCGCGCAGGCCCCGACAGGTGCCGTCACGCCGCGCCGCACCGCGCCTTTGATATTACTAACTCCCGATGGATCGGACAGGCGACGCTAGGCCACGGCAGGCTTCATCGGATGCGACGATTCCCACGGCCTGTTGGCTTGGTCTGGCGCGATCGGGCCTGCCAAAAATCAGGCCGTGGGACCTCGGCTTAACGCAGCAGACACCCTAGATTCTAGGGACTCTAGGACCTAGAGTCAAATCTAGTAGCTCAGATTTGCTCAGAGGGAATTTGCATCGGGGCTCGTATAAATTATCAAAAGAGTTCCTATTAAAACAGTATTTATAGTAAAGTTGGAAGCACTTCCTACTGCAATTTTTCCTCAACTGTTCAGATATTTAAGACCACACCATCTGCGTAGATTTGACGTGATGAGTGTTCAGATATTGTTGGTTAGTTGTGTGTTTAGCAGTCAATGACTAGCATCTGCTCAGATATTAATGAAGTAATGAATGTTCAGATATTAATGGTAACTTGTAGTGTATGGAACTTATTGACATTTTGAACTGTTCAGAAGTATTTGGTCACCTTGTCTGGTACAAAATATCTGACGGCGACTGTAACACGATGCGGAGTCTGTCTAGTTATTGACAAGCAATAAGGTTTATACCTGGCCCAACGCTTATTTTTGCTATGCGACGTCGTATCGTGTTTATGTGTTTCGGCCCAGGTTTAGGCAACATGCCTCTTTGAGAAGTAAATATTGTAAAGTCAATAAGGATATTTGATATTCTGCCTTCAGGGTCCAAGCTGATCCAAGTGGGCTCCCGCAGCATGATGCTGTCACCGCTTTTCATCAGCAGCACTCCTCCTCCTCCAGAAAATGTGCCAGAAGAAAAGAATCATTACTGCGAGGCAAGTATGACATGCAAGTCGCGTTTATCATCACCATTAACATCATCTCCCAACTTTCTCTCAAAAGACGTCCACTGCTGGACACAGGTCTCCCCCAACGACTTCCACAAAGTTCGGTTTTGTGGCGCTCGCATACAGCGGCTACCCGCGACATTCACCAGTTGGTTCAACTTGTTGGAGGCCTGTCCACACTTAAGTCGCATTCAGTGTAAGCAAACCGCCAGAGCTTATGTCTAGTTGATGACTACGTATGTTTTTAAAATTAAAAAAGTATGTAAATCACAGGGGGATCCATTCAAAATCATTTGCTTAATCTCCTATCTATACTATTAAAGAGGTAAAATTTGTAACTTTGTTTGTTTGTTTGTTGTTTGTTTGCGGAAGGTAATCTCTGGAACTACTGGTCCAATTCCAAAAAAATATTTCACAGATAGAAAGCTACATTCCTTGCGGATAACATAGGCTACATTCTACGTGGACGAAGTCACGGGAAAACTACTAGTCTTCTATAAAAACAATCAAAAGAAGGAGACTTTTATTATCATCATCTCAGTCAAAAGTCGTCCACTGCTGAACAAAGGCCTCCCCGAAGGATCTCCACTAATCCGCCCCAGCAGCCATCAGTCCTGCGAGCGATGTGCGCAGCTACTGCCACTTGAGCTTAGCAACTCTTCGGGCTATGTCGGTAACCTTTGTTCTTCTACGTATCTCCTAATTTCTGATTTGACCTCGCAGAGAAACCCTAGGCATAGCCCTCTCCATTGCTCTTTCGGTGACCTTAAGCCTTTTTATGAGGCCCGTAGTGAGCGACCACGTCTCAAACTCAAATAAAAGCGTTAGCTCATAGAGGTTATCATCGCCGAGCGAGCTTCTCAATCGGTTACAAATGTAGGTAACCGTCGAGAAAGCCCGCTCCGCTTCAACTCATCATTGGTCAATGACTTTCCACATGAGACATTGCGGTATAGAACTTTAAATCGCATAAATTAAGATCTTAAGCATAGAAAGTCATATAAGACTTATTGACGTATTGGGTAGAACAATATGTAACTCTGAAGCTTGTATGGCAATCATTCTCATCCATTCCACGGCAAATTAGATTCGTGTTCAATTTACCTTGCACACTCAGCGGTTGAAGTCAACCGTGACATCCTCCAAGGTAGCTCATGATAAAGGCGCAATTCCACTGCTGCGTATAGGATGTGCACGCAAAAGCTACGATTTTTGTTTTTTATTTAATTTTTTGGTCTCAATAACCTTTGTAATCCAATTCATTGTGGCTCAATTTGGTCCGACGAAACAATATTTTTTCTTGTAGTCAAATCTGACCCGATGCCAAAACAGCTTTTATTAAAAACTCGTGGCCCGCTCGCGACCTCGTCCGCTTCAGTGAGCACCCGTATCCCGTCGAAAACTTTTTTTTAAACAAGCATTGGTCGAGTTCTCAAGTGATGCTATGTACTTTGATTGATATGTTAGATGTTTTTTCCCTGACTGTACATAAGTATGAAATATAAGGTCACTTTTTATCAACTGCAAATATTTAAATTATCATTTTTTTTTAAATTCAGGTTAGTTTTTTTTTACTTTTCCTGACACAAAAATTGTTATATTTTTAAGAGCGGCCTCTCTGTCGGCTCTTTTGAATGAAACTAGGGGCACGTGTAAGAGGTGAAGGCATTGCGGCCTCCCTGTTTTGGCTCCTTTGAATTGAAACTACCGAGAGTGCTTTATCGAAATGTCTTTTGGCGTTTTTCTTGAAAACTAGCGTATAAAACTTTAAGGTTTTTTCATAAATATAGTTTATATATGTTGTTGAATTTATCCTCAAAATATTTGCAGTTGATAACATGTGACCTTGTATAAAAAGTTTACGAAACGCAACTTTGGTTTAGGTATTCTTTAGGGGTTACGAAACAGGAAGTTGTCCAAACGTGGACTACCCCCCCCCGCTAATTGCATGGGTCCATTGGTCTATCTTTTCAACTGCAGCACATGCAGTACGCTAATGCTGAAACATGCCTGATGCTAGATAAACTAGAACTCGATCTTTATTCTGCTATTTAAAACGTCGAAAACCGTG
The DNA here is from genome assembly GCA_963082485.1 of Eudonia mercurella. NCBI lineage: Eukaryota > Metazoa > Arthropoda > Insecta > Lepidoptera > Crambidae > Eudonia > Eudonia mercurella. The sequence goes on from OY720037.1 coordinate 14,828,221, forward strand.
TCTCAGCAACCTGATTTTGGAAAAATTACAGAATCAGCCTACACCCCTAACTTACATTCTTAGAACGCGTTGCTCGCTTCAACGAGTATCTAAAACCCTAGCTTCATAGCACCCTTGTCAAGTATCCAAAACCTTAGCTTCAGAGCACCCTTTTCCAGTATCTAAAACCTTATCTTCGTAGAACCCTTTTCCACTAGATCTAAGTTAAGCTAAGCTAAGCTGGAAAATCAAACGTTCCTATTGGTGGATATCAACACATTCCTCGCTTCGCTCAACACATTACTGGTGGAATGGCTTAAGGAGCGATGACAAATTGAATTGCCCAGACCCACCGACGTTAACCCAAGTGTAATGTCATCAGTTAAAAACTCATTTTCTGTAAACAGATTACACCGGAGATGATATATGAAACCCTGAAGGAACTGACGATGTGGAAGCAGTCCGTGCTGACGAGTATGATATTGGATTTTTTGAAGGTCTGATGCTTAACTTTACTAATATTCTTTTACTGTACATATTAAAAGCTTTTGTAACACAAGACATATGCAAAGGTAAGCTTATCTCTAAAATAGATCTCTTCCAGCCAACTCTAGCTGTGGTGTGGAAAGGAAGTTCCTAATTATTCCTAAAGGTTTCTTTCGTATTTAAATTAATAAGGAAAAGCGTGTAAAAGAGAGATCCTAAACATTTTATTACGATTTCGTTCACTGAATCTCTGAAAAGATAAAACAAAACGATGTCTATCTAACGAGGCAGCCGTAATGCAGAACGGATCGCGCAATTACCACTGGCCAAATGGACGTGACATCTTGTGAAACGTTAAAAATAAAAATAAAATAAAATCTTACAAAATACTTGAAAGAACATTATTTGAGTAATTCTTAAAGGTATTATTAGGATGCTTTTGTTTTGTGTTTTATTGATCGCTGATAAGGACTGGACCTACCTACTACGGATGTTTTAATTATTTTATTATGTAAAGATAATATTAATAAAGTAAAATAACGAGAACTCCGTAAATGCACCAAATGAGGAGTTGTCGCGTACCACAGCCATGCTGCGGCCTGTCGTTCAATCGCTCTCACTGTCGCCGTGGCGTGCCGTGGCTGCGGCAGAGCGAATTTTCGCTGTCGCTGTCATAGGCGGTACGAAATGACAAGATGACGTCACAAATGATACTCGTAGCGAGAGCGATCTAGTTAGGCGGTTGGGCCCCTGGATAAGATATGGCATCGTGCTCTGGGGTAACGCTACTGATGTACCGATGTCTATTTTGCAAAAACGATGTCTTATAATGCTCTAGCAGGTAGTAAAGACACATGTAGAATGTTATTTGCAAAATTACAAGTTTTAACAGTAAGTAACTTCTTTTTATATTTTTGTAATATGCCGGCTTGTGAGCTCACTACTTTCAAAAGATCGGGGACAGGCCGAGTCGCTACGTCTCGCGTCGTCGCGGTAACAACTGGATTCTACCCCCAGCGCATCTTACGCTGTATAAAAATGGATCGTATTATATGGCCATTAAAGTGTATAACAATGGTTATACACTTTAATTCATTTATTCATTCATTCATTTATTCATTTATTCACCATAAATTTATAACAATAATAATAATACAAGTGGGTATAAGATGTTACGTTTGTTACAAATTTACCTTTACAAGGCACTGTGAAATATTAAACTAATTAGTTTAATATTTCACAGTGCCTATTTTCACAGTGCAAATTTATGGTGAATAAATGAATATGAATATACATATGAATATGAATATTTATAATGCCCTTCTGCTGGGCAAAGGCCTCCATCATTGTCATCACTACAATTTATGGGTGTTGTCTGAATCAGCACGCTTGCCAAATGTGGGTTTGTGACCACAAACCTGGGCTATAAAACGGTCACTTTTTTATCACCGTCCAAACCTTTTGAGATGACTCCCGTGATACAAACGAACAACTCTTACTATTGGACCAACTCCCTAACACGAAAATAAAATTCAGCTGTTCCATACAAAACATCAATATTCATTCGACCAAAATGAATGAAACAGCTGAATTTTATTTTCGAGTCAGGGAGTTGGTCCAGTGAGGAGCTCGATGGCGCAGTGGTTAACGCGCCCGTTCTGCTAGTGCTGAGGTTAAGCAATTTTTGCAAAGGCCGGTCATTGGATGGGTGACCAAAAGTTTATCATCTCGAGCTCCTCCGTGCTTCGGAAGGCACGTAAAGCCGTTGGTTCCGGCTGCATTTGCAGTCGTTAACAATAACTAATCCGCACTGGGCCCGCGTGGTGGTTTATGGCCCGCTCTCCCTATCCATCCGTAGGGAAGGCTCGTGCCCCAGCAGTGGGGACATTAAATGAGCTGATGATGATGATGAGTTGGTCCAATAATATGGATTGTTCGTTTGTATCACGGAAGTCATCTCAGAAGGTTTGGACGGTGATAAAAAGTCAACCTGTATTTCGAAAAATCATACACACACTTTGCCCGACCAGGGAACCTGGGAGTTGGGACCTTCGGGTATAGAGCCGAGCGCTTAGCCACTTGGCCACCGAAGCGTTACTATGGACACCCTGACTATATCCCTCTGCAACTGACGTGGTAGTCCAGCAGAGAGCAGACACCGCCAAATAGAAAATCCAGTTTGTTACCGTTAATTTTGAAATTTGAGTGTCGCCGCTCTCAGTACCTTACTACAGTGACCTCGTGCGTCGGTCAGTGTGCTGTGATTGTTCGAAACCAATTTGCCTTCAGTGTTCTAAGCCACTATGTGAAAATTGTCAAACAAAGCTGTGATTTTGACGCTGTCTAATTTTTAAGTCAACCAATGAATATATCTCACGTTTTCTAGATTGATTATTATACTTAATTGTTATTTTTTTTAATGTCTAAAGTTAAATTTAAAAAAAGTTGTTTTTGATAATTTTTCTATGTCATTTTAAGATAAGACTGACTTGTGTGAAGTCAATAAACAGTGTTTAACTTTGAAAACACAAATTGTTTTTTATTCAATGTAAATTTTAATTAAAAAGGATAAGCTAAGAATTTAATAAAAATAATTTAAACAGCTGCATAATTTAAATCTATAAAAATATTTGCTTTCGGAATGGTGTCTCATGTACTACCATGTCAGTAGAATTGTAAAAATTGAGCCATGTCAGTCGCAGAGGGATATAATGAAGTAATAGAACACAAAATCATAATCCGCATTTCAATTTGATAAATAAAAGGAGCATTCAAAATGTGAAACGATCCCTTACTGAATGTATCGTTTGAAGATCGTGCCTGGCTCCTCACTTCGGACGAATATCACGTTCCTGGAACAGTTGTGGGTAATTTGCTCAATCTACCATGGCACCTTTCAATGGACACATTAGGTCTTATTGGACTGAACGGATCGGACGATTCGGTAGTTCCCTCGTTTATCGATTTGACTAATTCGTTTCCCAATAGATGAACCAATCGTTTAGTATTTTCAATATATCCTTAAGGTGAATACACATTAGAGTTTTTACTTTTTTATGTGTAATGTTTTCTTTTTATAGTGGACAAGGGGATTCATAGGCATTCATTCAAAACATTACTATCGTACGTAATATAACAACATATTTTACATGGTTTGATTTTCTGATGTATTTTAAATTTTTGCTAAATATATTTTTAATCAACGTTAAAATTAACTATAAATTACCCCATTTGTTATAGTTCATTCTATATAAAAGACTTCTATATTGATTCGGCCTAAGCCACTAATGGCTTCGTATTATCCTCATGAAATTGCATTCCATATGAAAGGATTCAAAGCATCCTTCGCCCATTTCGCTGTGTGACGTTACTCAGTTTATCCTGTATTCATCATCATCATCGTCAGCTCATTTTATGTCCCCACTGCTGGGGCACGAGCTTACCCTATGGATGGATAGGGAGAACGGGCCATAAACCACCACGCGGCCCCAGTGCGGGTTGGTGGTTGTTAACGATTGCTAATGCAGCCGGGACCAACGGCTTTACGTGCCTTCCGAAGCACGGAGGAGCTCGAGATGATACATTTTTGGTCACCTATCCGATGACCGGCCTTTGCGAAAGTTGCTTAACCTCAGCACTCGCAGACCGGGCGCGTTATCCACTGCGCCATCGAGCTCCTCCTTCGTGCTGATCCTGTATTAATACGGAGGAAATGCTATATGTGGCGTCTAGGTCACTGACGGCAAGTTTACTCAAAATTGCTGATTTTGATGGTCTGTTTTTACCCCTTTTTGAGAGTATGATTGTTTTCTTTTTAATATAATAGGAAATATATAACAGAGAAAAAATGCAGAACTTAAACAGAGCGCGTTGTATATATTAAATACTAGCAGTGCCCCGCGGTTTCACCCGCGTTAAAAAATATTTTCCCGTTTTTGGAACTTTTTCGTTGCTGCTTATTAGTCATACAGGGGGCTATAGCCTTCCTCAATAAATGGACTATACAACACAAAAATATTTTTTCAATTCGAACCAGTAGTTCCTGAGATTAGCGCGTTCAACCAAACAAACAAACAAACTCTTTAGCTTTATAATATTATACACTGTGCCCCGCTGTTTCACTCGTGTAAATATTTTCCCGTTTTTGTAACATTTCTCATTGCTGCTCCACTCCTATTAGTCATAGCGTGAAGCGTGATGTAATATAGCCTATAGCCTTCCTCAATAAATGGACTATTCAACATAAAAATAATTTTTCAATTCGAACCAGTAGTTCCTGAGATTAGCGCGTTCAACCAAACTTAATATTAGTATAGATATTCACAGCATAATTTTATAAAACTTTCATAGCTTATCAAATCAAACGGCACAAATCACAGACTCGTCCGAAAATCAGCGCTGTAATTTCTTGAAAATACAACAATGCTCGGCGAGGTTCGTCGTAGCAATAATTATTAAGTAAGTATTAGATTAAGTCTAGAACCTAATACATACAAATGATTTCACTTTGAATCAAACGGCGTTTGTTTAAATGTCAACCCTACTAACTGGTGTTTGAGTAGCAAATCTGTTAGGAAAATTTTAATCTTGACAACCCTCAATCCCGGTGATTGGTTTTGATAGAACAAATTCAATCATATCTAAGGTCATTCAGATATAATTGAATTTGTTCTGCATTGCCTTTGAATGGGGTCTTCTCAGGACTGCGTATTGAAAATGAGTCATAGTTTATTAGTCATGAATAAATTGACCGTAAACATGAATTTCGAAAGATAAGCATCTTACCGAAGTATTCAATATTCAATTAACATGCCGTTAACCTGTCGTCTGCTGTCTACAGCAGACGACAGGTTAACGGCATGTTAACGACAGGCACAATAGAATTGAGAATCGTGCAATGTGTTGGATTTCTCATTCTCTTGAAGAAGTCCTGGTGTGATATCGTAAAGTCACATCTCTACTCGAGGGGTTTGGAGGAAATACCATTTATCATTAAACATCTCTATCTACACTCATTATCATCTTATCTATAACAAAGAAAATATTTTATAATCTCTCTAACTTTAAACCGTGTCTGCTGTGAATACAGACAGACACAACATAATTTTAATTGTTTAGGGCACTGATCAGTGCTCGCCGTATATGCTCGGTTAATATTGGCTAAATGTGCCAATAGCACTAAGCCAAAAGTCTTAATTAAGAAAATAAAACTGCAAGTATAAACCTAGCACAACGTAGGTGGCGCGAATGCTACTCCCTTCTCCTCGTACTAGTTATTATGGGTCATAATTTCGGTTTGCAGGGTTTCTTAAGATTTCTGCTTTTGCTAAGAGCGAGCGGAGCGGGCGGTATTCGAATACAAAGCCAGCGCACACACAAAGAACCACTCAAGAGCGAATCTACGCCGTTTAGGGTACCGCCGGCAATAAAACGGTGATTAACTAAAGAGTTTATTCTAATATGAAAAAAAAAACAATAGTCTTGTTAAACCGTACAGAAAGCTACTACGCTGGTGTTAGCTATCCATCCATCTATAGTTATAGACATCGCTCTTTTAGTAACATGCGTTTTATCCCTTCTCATCCATCACATACTCATGCCGTGACAAACGACTTCCGTAATAATTTTTCTGTAAAACACATGTCAACTAATTGTTTTATAAAGTGGAAAGCGTGAATAATAAACTAAAAATAATATGAGAGTATGCAAGCTACCAACTAATTATGAATTGATCAACTCTTCAGTCGCCCTGTGACCACGGACCCTGCAAAAGGTTATTATAAAGAAGTTAAAAAAGAATTTAAGCCCGTGATCACCGCGACCGGTGTAACTCGGTCGAAACGTCAAGTATAAAGAAGGTTTCATCATCGTCATCGTCATCATCATCATCATCATCATCATCATCATCATCATCATCATCATCATCATCATCATCATCATCATCATCATCATCCATCATCCATCATCTCAGCCAAAAGATGTCTACTGCTAGCCAAAGGCCAGAAAGAAGGTTTACTTTTTACTAATTAGTTTGCGTTAAATCCCCTTTTAAATTCTTTGATATTAATTTATCTAACGACAAAACTTTTTTATGATTATTTACGTATAATTTTACGCAAATATTGTTGCGAACAAATTACAAATTAAAAAAACCTGAATGCTATCGTGGCATACTTGGTAGTGCACCTGACCCGGTATGTCATGGGGTGCGGGTTCGAATACCGCTCGTGAATTTTTTCAACACTTTGTTTTTTTTTTTTCAAAACTTTTTTAGTTTCATTTCTATGTGGAGTATTCGGGTGAACTTTAGAAAACAATGCATTTTTTTTATATTTCGCCAAATATCGACGACATATCGGGAACCACACACGCTTGCCCGTGTTTATTTAACGTGCATTAGGTAAGTACTCCGGCACGCTATGCATCGGAACCGGATATTTTATTGCGATCGTTTTACGTGCAATGACGCTAACATACACCGCCATTTATCGCGTTTACAGCTATTCAAGTATTTTGTAGTGTTACCCCGTGTGGTAAGGGGGGGGGGGGGGGGAGGGGGTTTTAAGAATTGCACCACCCCATCTCTTCCCGTGGGTGTCGTAGAAGGCGACTATTCCAGAGGATGGGCAGCAGCGTCTCTTTGTGATTATTCTCACCTTACTGCGATCGCCAACCCGCCTGCCAAGCGAGGCGATTATGGCAAATTCCCCTCAAAATGATTTATCCTTGAGGGAGGCCTTTGTCCAGCAGTGGACGTCTTTTTGGTTGAGATGATGATGATGATGAAGTATTTTGTAGTATTCAATATATTGCAAATAAACACATTGGATCGTGCTCGGTGGCGTGCACTTGGAGAGGCCTATGTTCAGCAGTGGACTAGTAATGGCTGATGATGATGATGATGATGATGAAGCACATTTAACGCCTCGGTGGCCGATTGGCAAAGCGCTCTGCCCGATGCCTGAAAGACTCGGGTTCAATTCCCAGGGGCTTATCTGTCAAATCCATACGTTTTTATTCGTTCCTCGCTTTCAATATCGCTTTGGCTGCGGTAAAGCTATATTTTCGCTATCACTTTCATAGGCGGTACGAAATGATAACATGACGTCATAAACGATAGCGATAGCCAAAGCGATCGAGTTAGGCGGTCGGGCCCTAGGTCGAGTAAAGTGTGTTTCAGGTTTTTTAGATGCATTCAAGATTCAAAATTCAAAATCATTTATTCAGTTTAGGCTACAAATCTCTTATGAACGTCATTATGCCATCGGTTCGTAAGTCTACTCTGGGCGGGAGACCTTGTACTGAGAAGAACCGGCAAGAAACTCAGCAAGTGTCAAGCTCTTTTCTCCCTTACAGGGTCAAAAATATTGGAAAATGCCCTATCATAAAAGGACACTTTCCATCACAAACAAACACACAAAAAAGGACAATCACAACACCCAAAAATAAAAAAAATAAAAAAATAAATTCTAAGTTTGCAAAAATTACATCAGGTACCTACCAATTTCAATTTTCACAATGTCATACAGTACTAATACAAGTCAAAAATTATCTAAGAAAAACAAAGTTAAAGTACTCGTATACGAGTATAATAATAATAAAAATAAGATAAGTAAGCAAGAGCAGACCTGCCTCCACAGGAGGCACCGGAGGCATAGCCCGGGTTTGTGATCACCAACCTGCATTCGCCAAGCGTGGTCATTAAGCCACTACCATTTAATTGTAGTGATGACTTGATTTGAATGACTGCCTAGAAATGGGACAGGAGACAGAGTGTCTTTATTCTTGCTCATTCTTCTCCACAGCTTAATGACGTCCTAAATGGTTAGTAGGTAAAACCGTTTGCTTTGGCGATTCAAAAGTGATTATGGATCTATTGCAATCATATGTCCCCCAGCGACTTGGGCCTTTCTTACTAGATTCAGCAACAAATAAATTCAGTCACGGAAGGAACCCCAACTAGCTCGAGCTACTCCATGCTAACGTAGATTCATTAAGAGGTTATCTCCTCATTAATGAGTCCTTTTCCAGAGGCACTATCCAGTCAACCGCGACGAGAGCGCATTGAATAGCGAGCTCACGGAGAAGCTGAGGGTATACCTAGTTCGCTCCAGTAGAACAAACAATACGTATAACAATCTGATCTAGTCAAGACCAACCCTTGACATGGTCATTATAACATTTAACATTCGGCAACTTAGGGTCACTGTCCACGGCCGGCGCGTCATTTGGCAAAAGCATGACCATTGGGAACTCCGATATTGCCGCTCTGTGGTCAGTTTGTTTTATGCAAGCAAGATGCAAGCAAACAAACTGTCCACAGAGCGGCAATGTCGGAGTTCCCACTCGTCATGCATTCGTCAAATGACGCGCCGTGGACAGTGACCCTAAGTCTTTATGAGACTTAGTTTGTCCTTGCTCATTCTTTTCCATAACTAAAAGACGTCCGGAGTGTGTAGTAGGTAAAACAGTCTGCTTTGGCGATACAAAAGTGCTCATAGATTAATTGCAACCATGTCCTCCTGCGACTATTTACTAGATTCAGTAACAAATAAATTCAGTCACCGAAGGAACCCTAACTAGCTCGAGCTATTCTACGCCAACGTAGATTCATTAAGAGCTTATCTCCTCATTAATGAGTCCTTTTCCAGAGACGCTATCCGGTCAACCGCGACGAGAGCGCATTGCAGAGCGAGCTCGCGGCGAAGCTAAGGGTGGCCGTTGTCGTCGGTAATGCTTGTCTTTCTCTATTTTTCCTTGTAATTTAAAACCGTATCTCGTTTCCCTGCAATATCTTTTTAAAGGAAAAACGTCCACTGGTACATACATCTACCGCTAGATAGGATTAGCGATTGTTAAGTTATGATAATAACGCTCATACTGTGAGATATGAGATAATGTACGAGAATATTATTTTGACAATGGCAATAAATTCTCGAATGGTATTTTTTTTGTCGACCGAAGTTGAATAATCTCCTTACAGTCGCTCTTTTTATTAGTAGTCGAAACAAAAGAAATACTCAAAAAAAAAGAGACATCAACGCCCAGTCCAAATCTTTGGACCTAGATTCCCTTTATGATGTTGACATGGAATTAGGCAGGATTATTCGCAATTCTCATGGAATCACGGGATGTTAACGGTACTGAATGAAGACCGCGTGTCGGCAAACGTAGTGAAGGGGTACTTGAGTGAAGACCGCGTATCGGCAAACGTAGTGAAGAACGCCCTCAGATTAGGTGGAGCGACGATCTTCGCTAGGTGACTGCAAGAGCTGGGAGAAAGTAGCCGCGGATCGTGCTCAGAAGCGTGCACTTGGCGCGGCCTTTGTCCAACAGCAGTGGTAGGCTGATGATGATGATCATGAAGATGTTTACAGGTAGTAGCTAATCTCTCATATAGAATTTTGCTTGTGCGTCTTTTTCAAGGTATTGTCACGTGCGAATCCAACGAAAGATGGTGTCTGAACTGTGCGCTCCACAAAAACCGAGTCCTGTCCAAGTCCCACGTGACCAGGTTCTGGCAGGTCTACGCGGACACCTTATCGCCGATCAAAAATCAGGTGAAGCTGAAGGACTTCAGAGAATTTGAATTCTTCTTTTACTTTGTAGCAATAAGTTGGCTCTTACTTACAAAGGAGATAATAAGGTGTCCCTTTTTATCTATGCTATATGCATTATTATGCTATGTTGCTATGTTTATTCTTGTGGGGAGGCTTTTGTCCAGCAGTGGACGTATTTTAGTTGAGATGATGATGATATGATGGATGATCTCATTAAGTGAAATGTTAATTTTTTTTGAGAATAAAAATTTCTTTAACCTCATGATATAGTTTACTCGGATCGTGCTCTGTGGTGTGCATTTGGACCTCTTTAATATCTAGCAGTGGACTTATATAGGCTGCTGCTGCTAATGACGATGATATTATTATACAAAACTATGATTATTTACATATAATTTAACGCAAATATTGTTGCGAACAAATCACAACTTGAAAAAAGACAGTATTGAAAAAATTCCACGAGAGGGATTCAAACCCGCACCCCATGACATATCATTTGTCTTTGTCTTTTTTCAAATTATACAGAACTAGCTGACCCGGCGGACTTTGTACCGCTCGCGCTTTGACAGTTTCCATGGCAACAAAACAAACAAATCATTTTGTATTGGAAAAATAAATTGTCGTTTTTAGTATTTTCTGTTACTTATTATTTATATTTCTCATCGTTTAAACCTTCCCTGAACTTCCACAAATATTTCAAAATCAAAATTAGCCAAATCGGTCCAGCCATTCTCGAGTTTTAGCGAGACAAACGAACAGCAATTGATTTATATATAGATGCGCATCGACCGGCACATTTTTTTGGAGGGGGTCATTTACTAGTTTTCACCTTAAACAGAGGGTACTTGGGTGAAAACTAGTGACATAGGACATAAGGTCATGTCATCATCATCATCATCATCATCTCAGCCAAAAGATGTCCACTGCTGGACAAAGGCCTCCCCCAAGGATACATAAGGATACATGAGGGGATTTGCCATAATCGCCACGCTTGGCAGGCGGGTTGGCGATCGCAGTAAGTTGATTGAGAGTTAACCTCAGAGAGATGCTGCTGCCCATCCTCTGGAATAGTGTCTTAGTCGGCTTTTACGACACCCACGGGAAGAGATGGGGTGGTGCAATTCTTTATCCCCGGCACCACACAGGGAGGTCATGTAGTAAATTACAAAATAAACAAATCTATTTCTTGGTAGAACAACCACTTCCAAGAAAGTCCTGATGATTAAAAAGCAATATTAAGGATAATAAAAAACCTATATAGAGAATACCTATTTTACTTAAATCACCATTGTGAAGATTCAGGCTTCGATTCATTTGATGCCGTCTGTACAAATGAAAAAAGCATTCAAACTAGCATTTCAAAAACACTTGGCTGTTGTTGGAAAACAATGGATGCTCAATCGTATGGCCAATGTTTTCGCTGCGAGCTGCGGCTCCGATCAGCTTTCCTGAAAGGTATTTCAACCATCCTTTGCGTTTCCAGGCCACTGCCAAGCAAGGGGAGAGAAATAATTTCCGATTACGAATGGATGCCGATTCGCTCAACGACTTTGTGTAACGGAAATGGCCTGCTGAATATCTGTAGAGTTCATAATTAAAATGTAGTGAAATTACTGAGTTGTTTTATTTCCATTTTATGTTACGTAATTAAACAGTCATATTTACCTATCGAGAAAAGCTAATACGCTTTGAGGTATGGATTCGCGTTATTAATCTAATGAAGCTATGTTTATTGAACCACGATTTATCGCATTAAACTCGAGCATCTCTCCGTTCGGCTATAGCGACATTTCGATATTAGGTCTGTGGTAATATTGCTCAATCCCTTTTTTTTTTCCTTTTGTTGATGGCTTCGTGCGATTAGCACATTTAGCCAGTGGCAAGGTAATTTTTCTATCAAGTAATACATAAATAAACAATATTTCTTTCTTTAAAGATGATGATGAATGATAATAGAAATGAGAAGTGAGAAATGATATACCCCCCAACCCCTCGAGTATCTCAGTAAAGATGGTCTAAGTCCTCGGGCAGACTTCTTGACAGAATTTGAAAAGAGACGTTGCAGTTTTGTTTCATTAGCCAACACTCCTGCACACTCATGTTCACTTAACGGTTAATAATACACCATTATTTCACATTAATATTTGACATAACACAAATTTTAGAAAATAAAACAAAACCGCAGACATGGCTTTTCACTTTCCCGCCAAGAAGTCCCTCAATCCCTTATATCTACAGCTTCATGCTCAATTCGACAAAACAAAACAACAACGATTACAAAGAAGGTATTAATCGAGCAACTCCAAAGAGTTTTCTAGCCGTTTACCTCTTTAAGTGCAGTTGATACCGCTCGCTCGCTTAGAACAAAGAACTGTTCTGGCCCTCCTATTGTAATGATAACAGGGCAATCGTGCTGAAACTTTTACTGGAAATAAAAGCCATTTCTCACGGCTCTAGCTGTATGCTGCAAAACGGCTTCCTAAGGGAATATTTAGCATTGAAATGGCGATATCCCATTGGACAACGTTAAAACCAGAGTGATCTAGGGGCCATAGTGATATCAGTGCATCTCATTACTTAAATCAGTCTGGCATGCCTTCTCTTTGCAGACGGCACCAATTCTATAGTGAGATGTTGTGATTTCTCAATAAAGTTAGCCCTGAAGAGCACTTACACTAGTGGCATGGAAGAATTATGATTTTTTCTATGCCATTGTGTAATAATCACAATAATGAAAAAATTACACTTAGTTCACTCTGGTTTTAACGTCGTCAATTTGTGTTATGAAACGTGTAATATTAATGTTATGGAAGTTTCTGTGATGCATTTTTTTAAAGTAGTGATTTTATTAAATGATTTTGCAAACATCCCTGATTCAGCTAATATAAAAAAGATAAGATAGGATTACACATTACATTACATTACATTATCTAGTTTATTTGATTTTTATTACCAGCTGTTGGTTCAGCAATACGAATGGCGAAGATTAAGCACACAGTTGTAGCCAGAATTGCGAAAGTTTCAACTTCGTTTCCACCTAAGGTAAACCGTCTTATTCAAGTGTCATTTTCATTTGCTTACGGTTATCATTTCTCAATTCAAAAGTAGTAGCATAATAGGATATGAATATTTTAAGTGTCTTTTATTTACATGGCACTTCTCCTCGTACATATATCAAATTCACTATGTAGGAGAGAATTTCTCTAAAATTCACGTGACATAATTTATTCACGCTAACACGAATCATATAACATCTGTGTTTACCGTGGCGAACCACGACAGAAAGCCACAGCATAGCTTAAGTAGTAATACGAATGTATGGTTAATAGGGTGAAATTTAATTTTAGAACTTCACGTGTTGGCTGATGGTAAATGCCGAAAAGGTCAAAGATGGAAGTGAAGGGAACTAACCTAGAAACCTGAACAGCTGAGGAACCGGCTATCTTATGATAATTCATGGAATCAGGCATTACTTTGCGGAAATCTTTGGCACAAAAAATGCAATCGAAATTATATGTTGTGTTAATTACGCTAGTTTTAATATAGCCGGAATTAACACTACATATTCAATTGCATTTTTGTGGCTATCTTATGCTATTTCTTTTTTAATGTAAGAAGTTTTAAATCATCACCTGATTACCGCCACCCATGGACACATAGAAGAGAGTGCTTCACTAGAAGAATCCCAATAATTATGATTATTTCTAATTAGCACACTTCATCATTCTTTAAACTTGTATTACATATTCAGAATTAAAAAAAACAAAGTGGTTCAGGTGGAATAAAATGTTGATTGATTGCATTGAAGGAGGAATTAAAACACAAATAAGACTACTGCTTTCTATACACTGTGGTGCATATATAGACGCTTCACAAACTCACTATAAGTACTTTCCCCGTAAATGGGAGTATAATGGAGGGAGGAGGACCTTATGTCTCCTTTTGAAATTCAAAGTGCAACTGCGTCCAAGATGTGGTGCAAATATACTATAATATACTATAAGTACTGTTACGTTTGAGTGTTTTGAAACTGGTAGGGAAGTGTATAAACGAAGACCAGGTGGGTTACTCTTGAAACACAATTGCAATAATCAATTTCCAATCCCAAAACTAAAAAATTCAAATAGCACTCTTAAAAGCGATATAATGTAGCGCACATTGGAATTAAATTGCGTGGAAATTGAGAGAACAAATTATTATTGAGATGGGGCGTTCCGAAATTGCGAAACTTATCCCAATATCGATACATATTAATCGCATTGGAATTGTATTGAGATTGAGTTCGCGTCAAGAGTAGCCTACCAGGAAGGGTCCAATGTCTTCTTAGGCTTAATTTTAATTGTAGTGTCTTTACTACGTAATAACGAGGAGGCGCTTAGTTCAACTCCACCACCATCTAATTGTATGTCCCACTGCTGGGACAAGACCCTTCTCTATGAAAACGACACAGGAAGAACGGGCCATAAACCACCACGCGGGACCAGTGCGGTGCGGTGGTTGTTAACAAGTTTTAATACTGCCGGGACCAACGGCTTTAGGTGTCTTCTGAAGTATAGAGAAGCTCGAGATTTTAAATTTTTATCACTCAACCGTCGACCGACCTTTGCGAAGCTTTACTAGTCTCTTCAAGTAGTTACGATAAAGCCGAAAATGGAAGCGCACTTCAACCATATTCCTCAACAAACAATCTACTGAAACGTATTTTTGGTAATGTATAATATCTGTCATATTGGCGAGATTCGAAAAATCGTAGACCATTGTTAATTGTTTCCTAGTAAATTGTCGGTAGCTATGAAGTGCAGATGGCTGCGGGGCTCCAGTAATGGTGGCCAGTGGAGGATCTTTCGCGACTTTTATAAGCTTGGGACTGAGTGGCCACTAGGCCAAGGCACGAGATGAAAGGATAAACATAACTTTCATTATCTCTCCATTGGTTCACCACGTGGCAAAGCGTTCGGCCAAATATGCGGAGGCCCTGGGTTCTATTCCCAGGTCAAGTAAAGTTTATTACGGATTTTTCGATACATTGCAGAAGACATCAATAGCGATGACTTTAGTAAAAAAAATGACTTGGTTAGTAGTGGAACAGTATATTTTAAGACAAAATTTAAAATTTTACTGGAAACATCAACCAGTCTTAAGAAACTCGAGGGTATCGAACCCACGACCTTTGGATGACCTTTCGATAATATATTTTTACTTATAAAGATAATTATTTATGCGCTACACATTAAACAATAGCCCCGTTAACTAACCTGGAAAGCTAATATGCTTGTGATTATTTACTTATAATTTTACACAAATATTGTTGCGAACAAATTGCAATACATATATATTACAAAATAATATGCTTGTGTTACGCATGTGCTCACGTTAGTATTATAACTAACGGAGCTTTGGTAATTGGACCCGAGCGTCTATCACTTGAGGAGCTCGACGGCGCAGTGGTTATCACGCCCAGTCTGCGATTACTAAGGATAAGCAACTTTCGCAAAGGCCGGTTATAGGATGAGGTGACCAAAAATGTATCACCACGAGCTCCACCGTGCTTCGGAAGACACGTAAAGCCGTTGGTCCCGGCTGCATTAGCAGTAGTTAACAACCACCAATCCGCACCGGGCCCGCATGGTGGTTGCTCGTTCTCCCTATCCATCCATAGGGAAGGCTTCGCATCGATCGAAGGGACATCGCATGAGCTGGTGATGTTCTACCATCACTCAATTATTTTTAAATCTAAATTCCGCCCCGTCTCCTCACTTGCCCCAAGCGCACCATAACTTGAACCGGCGGCGTCGGAACTATACAATAGTACTGTTATTGCTTTACCAATACTGCTCCTGCGCGCTCTGGGCCCGGACGACGTCGCGTCCCATTCATTTACTACACAATAACGGTGGAAAGTAACTTGTACAACCGCTCCTTTGGAACCAGCTACATGAAGTGTTTCTGTCTAATGCAATGATATTACATAATGATAATACATAACTAGCTTTATTTCGCGGCTTTGCTCACGTGGACTACACGACTTGTGTTTATTCGTAATAAAAGCCAAACTTATTAAAGGTAAATATCATAAGGGTATAAGTGAAAAGTGTCTAACACAAAACAACGTAATTAAGACTCTGTATATATTTATATATACTTATATGTCTCAGGAATTTTGTTTATTTTAATCACGTCATTCTTTATTTCTTATCAAGATGCCAAATACCAATTTTCATGTATTTTACTTCAAAACTGACGGACTTTCATACAAACTTTCACCCCCCATTTGACCCCCTTAGGGTGTGATTTTCGTAAAATCCTTTCTTAGTGGCTACTTACGTCACTCAATTTACCCACAGTCCAAATTTCATCTATTTAGCTTCAGCGGTTTAGGCTCGGCGATGATGAATCAGTCAGGCCAAGTCATTATTATACATGTATATAGATATTGTAAATATTGGAAAGAAATAAGACATTATCAACATTAATATAGGATTAATCAATACTATTCGTATAGTAAGTAAAGTAATAGCTATAGTAAAACTGTCTATTGAACTGTCTATTGAAATTAAGCCATCGCTACAATTTATGGCGATGCCGAATGCAGGTTGATGAATACAAACTCGGGCTATGCATCGAAAAATCCGAAACTCTATTCGTTGAAGAGCCTTTTACTGCACACTGCTGATGCTGGACAAAGGCCTACATCATTAAATTGCAGTCATCACTACAGTTGATGGGTTCTGGCTTAATCACCACGCTTGCCAAATACTGTGGTGGGGCCTTACCATAATTAAGTAGTATGTAATGTAATATTCCGGTTGTGACAACAGGACACTATGCTATACACTTCTCAATACAATTCTGTTTTAAGAGCTCATGATAAACCACCTAGATTGTGATCACAAGCCCAGGCTATGCATTGAAAAATCCGGAACACACTTTGCCCAACCTGGGAATTGAACCCAGAATACCTAGTGTGAGTTTTGTTTACTATCCGTATTCATTAGATTACTTTAACGAAAACGAGAATTTGAATGGCGAAATTTTCTCTCTCATATGCCACCAGGAGCGCTGCTTCAATGCTATATGATCAAATGAATACTGTGTTATGTCGTGCTTGTTTTGTTGGGGTTCCACAATAATACTACTACAGCCCAGTCAGTGGTCTTCAGCTCCACGTTCTTTATTCAAACAACAAGTACATATTAGCAAACAGGTACAGCGTCTGTCGTCGGCCGCTCCGACACCAGTGTAATACAAAATATGGCGGCTCTGTAGGGATGTACCACTACGCACAATCTATGTAGTGATGTACCTAACATACTGTAATGTGGAACTTCTCTACTCCTCATGTGTCCACAATTCACAAAACAAGGTATTTTATTTAAATAACAATAAAAATTAAAAAAATAAACAATACAAGGTGGGTAATTTACAATGTTACTGGTTTAACTTCTTTAAAAGAGGAAATGATGAAATATTGCAATAACAATAAGTGTACCAGAAGTCCTGAGGTCAGTTTGGTAGACAAAAGTTACTACTCGATAAAGAAAAACATAAAAACAATAAGAGAATGAGGGGTAAATAAAAGGTTTGGTTACTAGGTATCTATATGTAACGAATTTTAGGGGGGATCGGAAACAAAACTCACATTAGGCACTCAGGACTTCGAGGCATTACGGAGTATGAAGACAAAGCGCTTCCTAATTGTGAAATTAAAATTGCAAAAGTGAGCAACTTTTGTTGCTGATTGTACCCAGTGGTTTGTAACTATAAACTATGAGACTCCGACGTGTCAGAGAACTCGGCAGTTTCGACCGGGGAACTGCATTTACAGCTTGACTAATTGGGTTAACGAGATGACGGAAGTCCGCGAACCTAGTGTTGGGTTCTAGTGGGTTCCAGTGGATTCCAGATATTTTGTTAACGTGCGTTCAGACTATAAGACAAAACGTGTTACATAGTTACGTAGCACGTTTTATTAGTGTGATGTCCAGTGATCGGAATAGGTAGAGCAATTTTTTGTACTTGCCATATGTTGTATTAATATGGACATTCCCGAATATTGTCGATAAACAATTTGAATGCTGTAGAAAGAGACAAAAACAGGTGCGTTCTTCTAGCGGCGCGGAGCCCGCTATTGTATTCTTTTGTTTCCAAAGGCCGTGTTGCGCGGCAAAATTGTGCGGCAACATTGCGCGTGTGGTAATTGGTAATTGGCAACGCGTCGCTAATGTAAGTTTGACAACGTCGTGGCGCCCACTGCCAATACATAAGACAAGCCTTCTTTTATCAAGTTTATAAAAAAAAGTTTCAGTTAGAATCTCGCGGAATGTCCATATTAACATCAACGTTTACGGTCAATGAACCAAAACAGCTCTTCCTATTCCGATACGTGGTGATGTCAATAAAACAACCTTATACTTATTGTTTTGTATACAACGTGAAAGAAAAAGGTGTGGTCAAAATGAAAAGATCCAAAGTGTATCCCATGTAGAACTTATATGTGGAACGCCAATTAAGACATAATTATTAACTTTAATTTGTCATGCAATGATTAATGAAATAATTATATTTGTGAAGTGATGCGCGTCAGACGCGCGTAAGCAAGCAGCAGTGGTCATAAATGTTAGTACACAGGGGTTACTAAACCGCTAGGGCTGCCTGTGACTTGTTTATTTTGATGTGACGTCACAATTTCATAATATAAATATTTAATTAAAAATGGCATAACAAATTAAAGTTATTAGTTTTGTTTTAGTAACTCTGCATACAAGATCTAGATCGGATACACTTTGGATCTTTTCATTTTGACCACACCTATCTGTTACACGTTGTATATCATAATTGCTGAGGTTAAGCAACTTTCGCAAAGGCCGGTCATCAGATGAGTGACCAAAAATGTATCATCTCTTGCTCCTCCGTGCTTCGGAAGGCACGTAAAGCCGTTGGTCCCAGCTGCATTAGCAGTCGTTAAAAACCACCAATCCGCACTGGGCCCGCGTGGTGGTTTATAGCCCGCTCTCCCTATCCAGATGGATCTATAGGGAAGGCTCTTGCCCCAGCAGTGGGGACATACAAATGAGCTGATGATGAAGATAGCCAGATCCTCACTAGTTGAGAAGTCCAGCTGAAGTGTATCCATTTTCCGTCTTACTGTCACTACCCATCAGGTGAGATGAGAACCAACCATGTGCCTCTTATTGTATGAATACAGATAAGATAGACAGTTGCTCAATAGTTGAGATCTCCGGATGGAGTGTATCTGTCTCTCTCTAACCATCAAGTGTGATGAGGACAAGCGAACAAGGGGGGTTTACATTGTACACACTGTACACATTAACAAGGTAAATAATGAAGATTGACAGTTCACCATAATTCCCCTGATCTCGATTCCTTGGCTTTGTATATGATCCGATTCCACCATACACCATTTACTGTTAAATCAGGAGAAAAATCCACCTCACTGATAATGTGCCAGTTAAGGTTCAAAGGAAATTTTCAGCGGTATTTTATTTTTTTTGTTATCATTGTTAGCCTATAAAGGTATAGCTGGCGGCGATAGAATGGTCCTTGCTTTTCAAATAAACACACATATTATATTACTTTTTTTTTAAAGTATGTTTTACAAACACGCACCCACACTAGACCAGGGATTGATACCGTTACCAAATTCCCAGTATTAGTATCTTTAAGTAACGTTATTTCGGTAAAGTTAAATTTATAGCGGTTGCGTTATCTACGAGTAGAAAATCCACGTAAAGCGGTTGGTTAATTTATCGGTAAACATGGCAGCTAGGTAACGAAACAAAGCATGAAGTTACACTTGCTTTTAACGGTATCTTCGTTTGACAGAAATATCGAGAGAAATCGAGAAATACCTTATCTTTACTGTATTTAAATTCTGGAACTAGACTTCGGGAAAGAGACAAGTGGTGTATGACGTGGCGACCTTTGCCCAGCTATGGGACAGCATATTACAAGGGGGGGAAAAACCTACTTCTCGTCCTATAACGGTTTCAATTTTACGCTTATAAAAACGTTCAGGGCACAAGTCGGACAGAGTAATGATAGCTTAATTGGTGGTGCAACTGACCCGGTATGTAAGAAGAGTTCTTATGCCGCTTCTAGAAATTTCTTTAATACTTTTTCCGAACTCCCTTTCATTTCGAATTAAATGAAGTTTGTTTTGGTGTGTTTTTTTGCGGAAAGGAGGGAGGTATACCAAACACGGTATCGGTAGAGAACTTGTTAATATTAGGAATATTGATGCTTAGAAGCATTACAGAAACATCTGTAATGCTTCTAATATAAGGTCTTATATAATCTAACCAATTCTGTACTTACTACGTTAAGAATTACGAGATGCCCTGTTACCGTGTCTTCACGTTCCATTTCACGTAATTAATTTACTTTCGAAGGCAAACAGGAGATTCATGAATAAATTTAGAAAAAACAGGAAATTTACAGGAAAATTAGGAGATAAAGCGCCAGTGTCTTTCAAAAGCTCTTTACATACGAGTAGTACATATTATGTACCTTGAACCTTTTAACTTTAATTTTAACAGCTCAAGTAACTAATTCATCATCATCATCATTATCAGCTCATTTTTATGTCCCCACTGCTGGGGCACGAGCCTTCCCAATAGATGGATAGGGAGAACGGGCCATAAACCACCATGCGGACCCAGTGCGGATTGGTGGTTGTTAACGACTACTAATGCAGCCGGGACCAACGGCTTTACACAAGTAACTAATTAAGCTTATGTAATTATTGCAAGATATCTTTGCTACACGGAAGTACATTTATGTGTGAACGACCGGAAATTGCGTCATAAACTGTTAGCGCCTCCATCCGGTCTTGAAATTAGAGAACTTCGAGCCGCCAAAACTGGCAACCGCGGCTGATTATGTACTTTACAGCTCAAATATAGTTTGAATATGCAATGATGCAATGTAACGGTTTATTGAAGTCAATATAAATTGCTTAGTCGGCTTCTACTTCTTATACATATAATGTTTTTTACTGGTTTGGTTTAAGAGAAATATTTATGTCTTTATTCAGAAAGCAATAACAGAATTTAAAATAAGGCATATTCTGTTAAGGCGAAGGGTAAGGCACAATAGCGCCACCAATTGATAATTTGACAATTACTAACGGACCGGATTTTTTTTAAACATTGCGTACCGTCCGATAACAGGAAAGCATCCATAGTATTTATTTAATAATTGTGCACTACTTTTTGTTGCGTGGTTTATTAACAAAACGGGCTATCGCATTTATTCACAAACAATGGCCACTTTTGGTGTAAGCGAATGAATACAAAAACAAACCTAAAAGTAGTGCACAATTATTAAATAATAGATGTTTACCTAGTGTCGGAAGGTCCGAAATATTTGAAAAAAAATCAGTTTAGCAGTTATCAAATTAAATCCATTAGCGGCGCTAGTGTGCCTTACCCTTCGCCTTAAGAATCTGCCTGTCTATCCCTTTCTCCCTACCCGTTCCCTCCCTTATATATACTGTAATAATAATTACATAGCTTAAGTTTTTTTGTATCTAGGCTAAGTTTTTATACAGCAATAAATTATCTTACCTTATCTTATCTCATATTATCAGACTCAAATTTTGAGAAGTCTGACTTTGCATTTAAATTTTATAATACTAACGTCGAGTTCAAGAATTTCCATTTCACAAGTGTTTTCATTTTTGAATTCCAGCTTTTACATGTAGAATCTGAATTACGATTCCCATCCCTCATTTATTAATTAAACGATTCTTAGAACACAACAATGAGATGCAAAACATAATTACTGAGGCGGATCCGCGTCTCCCCATAATTATACATTTCTCATCTCGAGCACAAAATAAGAAAACTGCAGAAAGTAAGCTTAATATACCGCGTTCGAACAACGCACACATTACTACCGCCTCTGTGGTTTAGTGGTTAAGACCAGGGTCCGATTCCCAGCGGGTGGTACATGTTTGTGTACTCGGTTTGGTTGGTGGTAGGACTTGTTTGTCCACCTGGCTAGCTACCACCATCTTATCTTAATATGTCGCTGTATATTGTTGTCCGGCAGCTAGAGATACGATAGCCAGAACCTCAATAGTTGAGGATCCCGATGAAGCG
The DNA here is from genome assembly GCA_963082485.1 of Eudonia mercurella. NCBI lineage: Eukaryota > Metazoa > Arthropoda > Insecta > Lepidoptera > Crambidae > Eudonia > Eudonia mercurella. Next base: position 14,850,368 of record OY720037.1, read on the forward strand.
CGCTTCCATCATTGGCCTTTATCATCACTTAACATCAGGTGAGATGAAAGCACTGTGCTTACCCGTAATATATTAAAAAAACATATTCCCTCTCAAGGACACGGTATCTCGGAACATCTCGAACCAGTCCAAGCAGAGCTGTAGCGAGATGCCGTGTCCGTGAGAGGTTTTCGTATATGTGTGCGTTGCTCGAGCACATTAAGTATAATACTCAAAATCAACATTTTTAATGCAAACTACCTGACCCGGCTAACGTTGTTCAGCCATATAATTTTTCTGGATAGGGACATCTTAATCACTCAGCGATATGAAATATATTTTACGACCTATTCTCATACCTACCGAATACACATATAAAATTTCATAAAAATCGATCGAGCCGTTTCGGTGGAGTATGGCAACTAACAATGTGACACAAGAATTTTATATATATAGATTTCCTTTCATATTATTTACGATTACTGATCATTAAGGCGAAGGGTAAGGCACACTAGCGCCGCTAATGGATTTAATTTGATAACTGCTAAACTGGATTTTTTTTCAAACATTGCGGACCTTCCGACACTAGGCAAACATTTATTATTTAATAATTTTGCACTACTTTTAGGTTTGTTTTTGTATTCATTCGCTAACACCAGAAGTGGCCATTGTTTGTAAATAAATGCGATAGCCCGTTTTGTGAATAAACCACGCAACAAAAAGTAGTGCACAATTATTAAATAAATAAGTACTATGGATGCTTTCCTGTTATCGGACGGTACGCAATGTTTAAAAAAGATCCGGTCCGTTAGTAATTGTCAAATTATCAATTGGTGGCGCTAGTTACCCTTCGCCTTAAGTAAAATAACGCAATTTTTACACAATAAAAATGATTATAAAACAAATTTGAAGGAACTCGTTATATTATTTTCATTAATGACGAACGGTTGCACGTCATTCTAATCAACTTAATTGCATACCAAATATAATCCTTACGCGCCTTTGTTTTGTTTTGATTGAGTTCAAATGTTTGATAGCTGGGGACAGAGTGGTTTGTATGGGAAAAGAAAATTGTTGTTTTTACTATTTTCCTCGTATTTTTAAAGGTTTTTCCTTTCCATAAGAACCTTCCTCAGACTTCATCAAACACAACAAAAAAGAAATCAGCCAAATCGGTTCAGCCGTTCTCGAGTTTTGCGAGTAGCAACACATTTAGCGATTCATTTTTATACAGATTATCTTTAAAATAAGTACTTTTAAATCGTCCAAACATTTACTACCCATTCAGGGCGTCAATTTTAAGCTGTATAAAGCTCACCTTCTGCAGTCTCCTTATTTTGTCTCGAGCCTAAACCAATTACATCTGTAGCAGTAACTTTACGCAATCGCTGCAAGTTTGAATTAACAAAGTTGATTATAGCACGAATGTCTACGTGTGCTACTCGTAGATTGGAAATGGAGGAGCGAAGTCAAGAGCAAAAGTCTTTGATCAAAACCAGAACCAAAGATAGACAAATCTATGTATATATTAATACGTTTAGCAAAAACTTTGTACCCGTTTTTACGAAAATTGCGCGGACGGAGGAGTATGAAATTTCGCACACTTATAGTTTATATAGAGAAGGTTATCCGAATGTTAATTTTTTTTAAATTATGCATAAAAAATACATTAAATCAACAAAAACAACATTACACACACTACCATGTATTTGACACACACGTATTGTTTGTCTTTAATGCGGCCGACATCTTTCAATGCCAATCCAAACTCACATTCTATCTTTTTTAATTTTTCATTGCTTAGGATACCGTGCAGCCTTAATAAAATTACGGTCGAATTTCGACCACTGGGACATAAGTGAGTGGCCGCCCAGTGGTCGAAATTCGATTGTAATTTTTATTAAAATATTTTTCTATTTCGGCTGAAGGGTTTGTTACCTACAAATTTGTTACCAATGGCTAGGACAATTTAAAAAAATAAATGTTTAACATTGACAGAATCAAATCATCCTCATGTTTTAATATCCTTTGAAGTTAACGAGCAAGGAGAAAAAGAGCGGTTTGCCACTCGGCCTCCGAGGAGTTAAATCCAATAAAATTAACCCTTTCACGGGCAATACATTTGCAATTTTTTATTGCTTTTCAATCTTATTACAAGTGAATAACGTACAATATTTGGTGGCAACATAGCTGCCATTGCCTTGGAAATGGTTAAATCTATGTTAAAATAATGTACGTGAACCATCGCTTAGTTATTTTATTGCATTATAATGGTTTTGGTTTGGTTGGTTTGATCGAGGAGCTCGATGGCGCAGTGTTTAACGGGACCGGTCTACGGTTTACGTGCTTTCCGAAGCACGGAGGAGCTCGAGATCATACATTTTTGGTCACCCATCCGATGATCGGCCTTAGCGAAAGTTGCGCGTTAACCACTGCGTCATCGAGCTCCTTACCTTAGGACATTAGTCTGGCTCTAACCTTCATGTACCCTTATTTAATGTTGGTATATTGATAAATAATGTCTGCCTAAGGTCTGCTCTATACTTCTTTAAACTATTATGTTTAATTAGAACGGGTAATTACGGGATTATATTTATTATATTATATTTATTTCAGTCCATAAAGTTAGTAATACAAAATATTTACAAAACTATGTTAGTAACATTGAGGGAACTAATTATTTATTTGTTTAACAGAGACACGGGTCATGTGTAAAGTGACCCAAATTACATTTTTAGTTATTTTATTTATTATTAACACTTGCAATAGCATGCCCTCTGAAACTGCTTTTTAAACATCGCCATATACGGGCACGTCATTATCTATACTAATATTATAAAGCTGAAGAGTTTGTTTGTTTGTTTGAACGTGCTAATCTCAAGAACTACTGGTTCGAATTGAAAAATTCTTTTTGTGTTGAATAGTAAATAATATAGAACAAGAATTTGAACGCTACTAAAGTACAAAACTAAGTAAGTAAACTCTAATACGACCATTATTAGCTGATTAACATTCTGGCTTAGACAATCTTACGTGATACGACTTTGAAATACAACGACAATTGAATTAAGAGATCACTTTAAGTAAGACTTATTGGTAAAGTAAATTTAATTACATTACAGTACTTTGCATAAGCTTTCAGTCAAATACAATTTGTATTTAATTATAGGTTTAAATTTGAAATGTGTTGATACAAACCTTGTTGGTCGTCACTAAATTAATTAATTATAATACATACAATTGTGATTATTTACACATAATTTTACGAAAATATTGTTGCAAACCAATTACAATTTGAAAACAGTGTTGAAAAAATCCACGAGCTTGATTCGAACCCGGAGGCATAAAATTTAGTGATAAGTCAAATCATTCTCACTTTGTGCGTGCCTCCAACTGTGTGTTACGTATGATGTTGCATAAATTGAATTTTTATCTTGTTCCGGCCTTTTTAGTTGATTTTCTATTTGGTTACTTATTATTTTTTACACACGCAGGCGGGTTTTTTGTTTTTATTTTTTTATTAGCGGAATTGACCTTTTGTTACATTGTAGCTTGAAGGGACTTGATTTTTTTTCTTTTTAAGGGCTGTTATATTTAGCTAGTGAAACAAACACACTGCCCTACAATTTTTATAGTTATAACATAAATAGATGCTAAGAAAATTGAAAAAAAATTAGTATGAGCTTTATGTTAACACAAAACGTCAATTTCATAGGTTAGGTTAGGTTATTTCTAGGAAATGTTCAAATAATTATTAACGCAAATTTTGTTGCGAACAAATTACAAAAACACAAATGCTGAAAAAATTTCCACGAGCAGGATTTGAACCTGCACCCTTCTGACATTCCGGGTCAGGTGCTCTTCCAATTGAGCTATCGTGGTTCTAACCAGCCCGCCGAAATTATTCAACAATTTTTACTTTGAAAGCCAAAGGCGCCCATTCAATGTCAACAACTACCGTCACTAACATTTTTTTATTTTTTTATTTCTAGGACCTAATATATCCGAACACAACATTTAAATTGCGATAACGCTGGACATTCGGTGAGTTAACGACACATAGCACTATCTGCACAATAGCCTCTTGATTTATGGTGAGAGGGTCGGCCAGCGGAAACAGGAAATGCAAGAGCTCATCCGATGTCAAGTACAAATACAGATGTGTTGAAGTGGTATGATGTATTTGGCCTATATTACCACGAGTAGACTAAGTACTTATAAGCCTCCTGAGTATCTTGCCAGCTCTTCTCAGTCGAAGGCTCTCCCAAAATTCGAACTGGTGGTAGATTCAGTAGTTTATTTTAAAGTATTTTTAGTTTTTTGATTTTATAGAGCCTGTGCCTGTGCCTGTGAAGGCTTATGTTGAACTAGCGGCCCGCCCCGGCTTCGCACGGGTGTACTTTTATTTTTAAACATCTTTTTTTAATATAGCCTATAGCTTTCCTCAATAAATGGACTATTAGCGTTCTACTCGCGTTTTGTAGTACATATACGCTCTTTTAGGTGTGCGAGTTTCATTCGGCAATCGTTAATGTTAACGAAAACGAGAATTTGTATGGCAACATTTTAACTCTCTTCGTATGTCGCCAGGAGGCGCTGTTTCAATGCGATACTAATTTTTGTTTTCGTAAACGTAATCGAATGAATACGAATAGTAAACAAAACTCACACTAGACACCCAGCATGCGCATATTTTTGCGGGCGTGTGGGCGGTGGACTCGTACTGCATCCGAGCTTGATAAACGAGTGAATTAGCGGAATTAACACTACATACACTTCATTTTTGTGTGCCATGGATTTCTGCAAAGTAACGCCTGATTATTATTATTAGCGCTGAAAATCGCAAACGGCACAAATACGCGAACCTGGGTCGTAATTATTTATTTGTTCCGTTTGCAATGGAAACGATGGGTCCATGCGGGCCGGAGGCAGCTTGTTAAAGAGCTAAGTGCTCGCCTTATTAAGGCCTCCGGTGACAAGAAGCCTGGCAGCACCTCTGCCAGCGTATTAGCTTGGCAATCCAGAGAGGCAAAGTTGCTAGCATTCTTGGGACCGTTCCCATGAGTCCACAGTTGGAGGACATCTTTTATTATAGGCATTTTGTTTTTAATTTGCTATTTTTATTTCTCTGTTTTTTTTTAAGTTCAGTTGAGTTATGTTTTGTTTTGTTGTTACAAGTATTGTTCTGTATATTTGTTAGCTTGTTCACATATTGTAGATGTATATTAATTAAATAAATAAAACTCAATACTATAAAGGTAGGTTACGTACACATGCTCGTCTTTTGCGCTCGGGACAAAGTACTTGCACTCCCTCTTCTGGAAGCTGCTTTCGATCCAACTGCGAGTGGTTTTCTGGAAAAAAACAGAGAGAGTTGATTAAATTTACTGTTATCAAATTATATGCACATACATTTACAGTAGCACACATTAAGAACCCGAACCGATCCGAACCCCTCGGAGAATCAAGTAGGGCATGAAGACACGCACTAGTGCGTGATGCCGTTCCCCTAAACCTCTGAAGGTGCTAGGCTTGAGGTACCCTTTAAGTTTCTTGCCGCCCCCCCAAAAAAGCCTGGTAAAGCTGAAAATGACCAGTAGGTACAATCAACAAATTCTCTCAAAAAAAAAATCCTCATCACCGTCTTAAGCTTGCTTGTATTTTTTATACTGAACAAATAATTTTACAGGGACACTAATGTCTTATAGTAGATAAGTCCGAAGAGCTGCCTGGATTGGAAAAATTCAGAAGTAAAATGTTCAAATAATTTTTTTAACGCAAATTTTGTTGCGAACAAATTACAAAAACACAAATGTTGAAAAAAATTTGTGATGTGATGTGATTTTATGATCGGATGTTAGTGACGGTAGTTGTTGACATTGAATGGGCGCCTTTGGCTTTTAAAGTAAAAAGTGTTGAATAATTTCGGCGGGCTGGTTAGAACCACGATAGCTCAATTGGAAGAGCACCTGACCTGGTATGTCAGAAGGTGCAGGTTCAAATCCTGCTCGTGGATTTTTTTTCAACATTTGTGTTTTTGTAAGGTCATAAGTGGTGTTATTTTCGGATTCGCTTGCAATGTTTTCTTAGATTTTCTTATCTTTGAATAAACTTGAAAGTATGCAGGTAAGTAAACGACTTTGAACAGCCAGCTTTTGCTTAAGCTTTAACCTAAAATGAATGAGGAAATTTGAATTCTTTGGGCAGCATTCGCCAATATCAATTAATTAGCACGCTATGTCCGATTCACAGCAAGAACTGCAAAGTATTCGTTTCAATTTCAGTAAAACAGGCAGACAGTAATGGTTGGTGACACGCTGATAAAATTTCCCTCGGCCATATTCGCCAAATGACGCGGGACCGGTCATAATTTAATAAATTATCTCTCGTTTTCAGACACTTCGCTCGCAAATCAGACGCAGCCAGCTTTATTCGCCATTTATACGCAATAAAGTCGTGTGATTTTATTAGCTGTAACGAAGGATTTTGTTTTCATTATTACAAAGGTGAGAACCATCAACATTACAAGCTCATTTTATGTCCCCACTGCTGGGGCAGAGCCTTCTAAACCCCCACGCCGGGTCAGGATTGGTGGTTGTTAACGATTGCTAATGCAGCCAGGACCAATGACTTTAAGTATCTTCCGAAGCACGGAGGAGCTCGAAATGATACATTTTTGGTCACCCATACAAAGACCGGCCGTTACAAAAGTTACTTAACTTTAGCAATCGCAGACTAAGCATGTTAAAAGGTGAGAACACACTGGAGCATTAACTTGTCGTGTAAAGTTGAAAGTTACAACGTTTTATAAGTAAATGCCATTTCTTACCATTTCCAAAACTTGTAACGAATGGTACATACATACTAGAGATGGGCCGAATATTGGTTTGGCCGAATACGAATATTCGGCCGAATGTTCGGTTTACAATAAAACGAACCGAATATTCGGCCGAATAATTCGGTTCATTTACACGCGCTTTGCTTAGCCAAACAAGTAGGTATAAGTAAGTTAAGTGCCATTGTTTATCATGAAAATCATCATAATAATAATTTAAGTAAATCATACTTGAGTGTTTAAACACAAAAAGTAATCAATGTTAGTTAAATGAATTGATGAATTTTATGTTTAAAAATATGTACCTATTCAATTATTATTTTTAAAAATAAATAATCTCATAGAAATTAATTTAATAATGATTTTTTAAAGATTCATTGACAATAATGAATGAATAAACTATGGTACTCATAATAGTCTTTTTTCAAGCCTTAGGTCTTAAAATTGTACAACTTTTATATTCGGTAATTATTCGGCAATTGAACCGAATATTCGGCCGAATACGAACATAGAAAAATACGCCGAACATACCGAATACCGAATAATTACCGAATATTCGGTGCATCTCTAATACATACAGTATAAGCAAAAGCCCAATACTAAAAAGAATTTCCTTAGGTAAGGAAGGTACTTGCGAATACAAACTGTATTCAACGTAATGCTCATAACATCCGTTTTCAAAAGTTTACGCGAACACTTCACATTGAAATGAAACAACTTTTACGGATCTATGTACTCGCGTTTATTTTACACATTACTTTTAATTAATGTTTTAAGTTGCAGGGTCCGAAACGTCAGGATAAACATTAAAAAGTAATGTGTAAAATAAACGCGAGTAGATCCGTAAAAGTTGTTTCATTTCAACATCTGTTAATTCAATAACGTCTCGACAGTGTGTCGGTAGCCTGATGTTGACTATGGATAATTGCCACTCGATTGAAGACGTTAAAAAAAGAAGAACCGACCGACGCCATGTTAAATGTTCTGTTACAACTGACAAGTAATTATTGTTAATCTTAATTAATGGCGTTGCTAATAGCATTAGGCCAGTATCAAATAGTATTATTATTACTAGTAGTCGCCCAGTGGTCGAAAGTGGTGTATTAAGGCTGCACGGATTGTATCCTAAGCAATGAAAAATTAAAAAGATAGAATGTGAATTTGGATTGGCATTAAAAGATTTCGGCCGCTCCTCTTCCATTTTAGAAATTTTTAAAAGAGTATAAGTATGTGCGTGTGTCAAATACATGGTAGTGTGTGTAATGTTTGTTTTATTGATTTAATGTATTTTTTATGCATAATTTAAAAAAAATATTAACATTCTGCAATCCTTTTCAATATAAACTATAAGTGTGCGAAATTTCGCAATTTTCGTAAAAAGAGGTACAAAGTTTTTGCTTCACGTATTAACATATAGCAAACTAGAATTACATAAAAATGGAGTCTCATAACACGTGTTATTACTATAAGAACTCGTAAAACTCCGTAAAGTATTAAAGTAGTAAATAAATGAATATGGGATGGCCTAAAAAAAAGCGATCAGATCCAAAGTAAATTCAACTTTAGACAGTTTCTACAGTAACTGTCAAAAGCAACTTTGGAATTGTTGACAGGTAAAGTGAAGAGTTATGTTTGAAGATTGTTTTGTTAAATTAAATTTTAGACTTTATAATTAACTTCGTCTCGTCTGCTTAAGTGAACACCTCCTATTGTCGCGCCTAGTACCAGGTACAATTGATGACATGATGATGACAAAAACTCTAACACTTTTTTTATCGCGTCTGCACAAGTTCTGTCACATTTTTTATGAATAGAAATAGTTAAGTAGCTATAACATTGCTACCTAAATAGAAGGTAAAAAAAGCATAGATCTAACGGTGCGGTGGAATGAAAAAACAACATTTATTCAGCACTCAACATATTATAATAGTTTTTTTTTACAACATTTGTGTTTTTAGTAATAAATTCCTTAAAATTACACGTCAAACGAAATGTCAGGTTTTGTTCGCAGAGATATAGAGCTATAATTATGCTGTATGCAAGAGCTATAACACTGGTTTCCAGAAGCCAGCTTTGCAGGTTCGTTCAGCAATTTTATTAGCGTTATAGAAATCGTTTCCTAAAATATGAAATAAGGTTATACGCTCTAGGACTCTTGTTAACTACAGCGATATTTAAGTACGGTAAACATCCCGATTTCTCATTTTAAAGCCTTTTGTCGGATAAAAACAAAAAAGAGGAGCTCGATGGCGCAGTGGTTAACGCGCCCGGTCTGCGAGTGCTGAGGTTATGCAACTTTCGCAAAGGCCGGTCATCGGAAGGGTGACCAAAAATTTATCATCTCGAGCTCCTCCGTGCTTCGGAGGGCACGTAAAGCCGTTGGTCCGGGCTGCATTAGCAGTCGTTAACAACCACCAATCCGGATTGGGCCCGCGTGGTGGTTTATGGCCCGTTCTCCCTATCCATCCATAGGGAAGGCTCGTGCCCCAGCAGTGGGGACATAAAAATGATGCAATTTTAACGTATTCTGAAAAAAATGGTTCAGGTATTACATCATTGTCTAGCTATAAAATAAATGTAGTAAATACTCACTCATTAGAAGACATTTGACATATCAAAATGACCTTTGATAGTCAAATGACACAATATGTCACATATAATAATAATATGTCATGTTCATAATATGGTTTTTAAATTTACAAAATGGCGCGCGCTTGCGCTCTTCCCCGACTTCCTGTTACACTGTTACACATACTTCCGTCCCATTTCACGAAATCACTCCCACAAATTGCTTATATAGAAAGCGAGCGGAAAGATGTTACACATCAAAAAGTATTTGGCCAGAACTAACCAGACAGCGTGTCAAGATTATTACACAAGTTTCCTCCCCAAGTGTAAGTCGTCAAATAATCGAGGTCCCGCCCGCCAGGCGTCGTGCCAGGAGTAACAAGGCGTCATATGGTGGCCATTGCTATGCAAACTGCTCCATCTCGCTCTGATTCGGAACATAATAAGCTAGTACTGTGCTGTGTGTGCCAGTTTTACCCACTATCGCGCACTCCTTAGTGAAAGCAGTTCTTCGTAAAGTAGTAGCTGTAGTAGTTCCTTTTTGAAGTATTTTATATAGTTTGCAATAGTGAATAAAGATAAACGAGTTCTTGAGTGGATACCGCGTATCGGCAAACGTAGTGTAGTACGCCCTCAGACTAAGTGGAGCGACGCTCTACGCAAGAGCTGGAGCCATGACAAACGACGCCTTGCCTAGTGCGGATTGGTGGTAGTTAACGGCTGCTAATGCAGCCGGGACCAACGGCTCTACGTGTTTTTCGAAGCACGAAGAGAGTAGCCGCGTATCGTGCTCAGTGTTGAATACTTGGAGAGACCTATGTTCAGCAATGGACTACTGGTATAGAATGATGATAGACGAATAGCCACTGTCTCACTGCTGGTCAAGGCCTCTTTTATTAAAATCTAGACATAGCTATCATCATCATCAGCTCTTTTAATGTACCCACTGCTGGGCCACGAGCCTTTCCTATGGATGGATAGGGAGAACGGGCCATAAACCACCATGCGGGCCCAGTGCGGTTGTTCACGATTGCTAATGCAGCCGGGACCAACGGCTTTACGTGCCTTCCGAAGCACGGAGGAGCTCGAGATGATTAATTTATGGTCACCCATCCGAAGACCTTTGCGAAAGTTGCTTAACCTCAGCACTCGCAGACAGTTATAAAAATTCAAGGCATAGCTATTCTATGCGGATTCATAACATAGATCGTTTCTAAAATTATTAAATGTATTCCGACAGTTATAAAAAGGCAAGTAGCTTTCCTATTTTCCATGTTCTATATCGAATATATAGAATCGAAATAAACATTACACAAACAAAAACAATGGACGTCCAACACGAAACAACATCTCATACATATTTATCTAAATATTGATAGTGTATTTCCAATTTGACCCGAAAGGGACAACGGGCAACGAATGTGTTAATATTTGGGGTAACGAGTAACATTGTGTTTGTTTCCGTCATGTTAACTTTGGGTTTGAATTTGGAATGGATAGGTGTCAGTCAAGTGCGAGCCGGTTTTACGCTTGTGTAGTTACCGGTAATTAAAAAAACAACATGAATGTCAATCGACTGTTATTTTACGGTGTTGTTTTTAAGTGCAATGAGCTGGTAATTAAGATGATGTTTCTCAAATAAGGAAGATACTCATCACCAGTTTATATTAGTCCACAGCTAGACATAAGTTCACGATACCTACTGAGCGTGATAATAGAATGGTACTCAAAACCCAACAAAAAATATGATTAAATCCCATTAAGGCGAAGGGTAAGGCAAACTAGCGCCACCAATTGATAATTTGACAATTACTAACGGACCGGATCTTTTTTTAAACATTGCGTACCGTCCGACAACAGGAAAGCATCCATAGTATTGATTTGATAATTGTGCACTACTTTTTGTTGCGTGGTTTATTCACAAAACGAGCTATCGCATTTATTAAAAAACAATGACCACTGTTGGTGTTAGCGAATGAATACAAAAACAAACCTAAAAGTAGTGCTCAATTATTAAATAATAGATGTTTGCCTAGTGTCGGAAGGTCCGCAATGTTTGAAAAAAATCCAGTTTAGCAGTTATCAAACTAAATCCATTAGCGGCGCTAGTGTGCCTTACCCTTCGCCTTAGTAATTGCTCAAATTCGATATTCCAAAGTTTTCCCTTTTTTCGCTTTTTATTTTTCGAATACATTTGCGCCAACTATGATGAGTCGCCATTTAAATTATACTTGACCAAATCGAGGGCAGGACTGTTGGCCGCTGGGGCGGAACAGAGGGCCTACCACCAACCACGTTCGGCGTGTTGCCTCTCTGTCGCACTTGTAAATTCGTGCGTAAGTGTGACAGGGAGGCAACACGTCGATCGTGGTTCGTGGTAGGCCCTCAGTTCTTGTGTGGCGACCGCGAATCGGAAAACGCTGTGTGGCCAGGTCCGACGATCTGGTGAAGGTCGCGGGTAGCCGCTGGATGCGAGCAGCACATAACCGGTCGTTGTGGAGATCTTTGATATGATAATGATGACGATGATGAAATCGAGGGCATTTCTTAAAACGGCGAGTAAATATGAAAAAGTTAATGTGAGCAGATGAAGCGAAGAAAGTATTTAAGGATAGTAGCAAGCAAGTCAGTAGAGCTCGATGGCGCAGTGGTTAACGCCCGGTCTGCGAGTGCTGAGGTTAAGCAACTTTCGCAAAGGCCGGTCATCGGATGGGTGGCCAAAAATGTATCATCTCGAGCTCCTCCGTGCTTCGGAAGGCACGTTAAGCCGTTGGTCCCGCCTGCATTAGCAGTCGTTAACAACCACCAATCCGCACTGGGCCCGCGTGGTGGTTTATGGCCCGTTCTCCCTATCCTTTTTTTGTCCCCACTGCTGGGGCACGAGCCTTCCCTATGGATGCTATGTAAATAGATAATGCGGATTGGTGGTTTTTAACGACTGCTAATGCAACCGGGACCAACGGCTTTACGTGCCTTCCGAAGCACGGAGGAGCTCGATAATAAATTTTGGTCACCCATTCGATGACCAGCCTTTGCGAAAGTTGCTTAACCTCGGCAATCGCAGACCGGGTGCGTTAACCACTGCGCTATCGAGTTCCTCTCCATCGAGCGACTTTATGTGTGTAGGTATGTTATTAAAAATCCGCTGCTTTAATAATGGTACGACCCAGATCCTCACCGTGTACCCGAGCTACATAGAAAACAGGGATTGATACTGTTTCTAATTTCCCACTATAAGTACCGGTAAGGAACGTTATTTCTACAAAGGTAATTTGGTACCGGTAATGCAGGTAAAACTTTATCTAGAAAAATATCGCTACTTTTTTCGTTAAATATTGCGCTTGAGCCAATCCGCGTAGAGCGGCTAGTTAATTTACCAGTAAAAATGTCACCCAGGTAACGAAACCAAGCATACCGTCACTTTTTTACCGGTATCTTCGTTTCACAGAAGTATCGATACCAATTTTTAATCGGTATTCAAAGCCCTGTTAGAAAATACACAAACTATTACAACAAGAACAAAAACTTTTAAGTGCTCTGGAACTTGCTGCATCATAGCACTCGCCGCAGTGACGCTATCGGTTTCCGATACATCCCGGCGATTAAGTGGAAACAATTTATTAATTTCGCGGCTACTACAAACTTTGCGCTAGAGTTGGGATGTCTAAATAACAAGCTAGGTACTACTTCGATAGTTTCGATGTAATGTTCTATGTATTACATATATACTAAGTCAAATTTTTTCTAAATGAACATAGACGTTTTAAATTCGTTTGTTTCGTATTTTCAATGAAGGAGTGACTGTTTTTGTTTTTATTTTTTAAGAGGAATAATACATTTAATGTCGTATAGATGAAATCGACTCAATAACTTATTTCAGTCAGGGTGTACGATTATTTATTATGTGACATGTAAACATATGCAACATGTAAACTTATTTGTAACAATAGTTTCACCATTTTTCACTACATTTAACCTTAAAATAAAAGATCTTCATTTAGTACGAGACGAATAAAGCTAATCACCGACAGTCGATAATTCAGTGATAACACTAAAAGCAGTTGCAGTGAAGCCTCCAATTCAACAAGGTGTGTACTTGTGGCCGTTACCGTAATTTGTTCTGGCCACACATAGCCTGCTCCCTGTATTTGATACGTGTTACTCTGCAAACACTATGGCGGAGGCTGTTTGATCCGGCGCCCGCCGGCGGCGATACTATTTACAATGCATGAACCGGTTGTAAACATCCGACAATACCTACTTCCTGCAAGTGGATAGAACTACAGGGCACAATGATAAACGCGCTTGGTCTGCGATTGCTGAACTTCAGCAATTTTCACAAGGGCTGGTCTTTGGATGAGTGACAAAATTTTTCGTCTCGAGCTCTTCCATGCTTCGGAAGGCACGTAAAGCCGTAGGGCCCGGCTGCATTAACTGTAAACGCACGCAACGCATGCATTAACGTTAACAACCACGATGTAGCAATTTATCGACTGTCGATATTTCAGTAACAACACTAAAAATTGTTGTAGTGATACCTCCAATTCGACAAGTTGTGTAGTTGTGGCTGTTACCGATATTTGTTCTGGCCACACATAACCTTTTACCTATATTTGATACGTTTTACTCTGTAAACACTATGGCGGAGGATATTTGATCCGATCGGCGGCCGGTGATACTATTTACAATGCATGAACCGGTTGTAAACATCCGACAATACCTGCCACGTACACATACTTAGATAGTTTAACTCTAGCGGTTTTCAGCTATTGTAAATTAATCATTTATTTTTAGATAATTACAATCCATTTCCATTCATTATCAATACAATGTTGTGTTAGTAGTTACTTAAGACTATGTTTGTTTTAAAATAAAATATAATAAATAAGGTCCAGTCTTAAAGGAAGATCATACATACTGGGGCACTGGCCCGTGTAGGGGGGCACTGCCAGTGCCCTAAGAAAGGGCCATCTGTGCGCTCTGCGACCACGACCAAGAGGCTGTTTCGGCTGGCCCGGGTCCGCTGCACCATCGAGACCGCTCTTTTGCGAAAGACCGAAAAGCTATTTTGGTGCAAAATTCTGTTCTGATGCTATTCAGATTCAGATAGACAAAAAAACTGTGGGTATGTCACTTGCCGGTATGTGTTAATAAAGCCAAAACGCTCAGTTCTTGCCGTTCATGATCCCGAGCCATTTCCATGGCAAAGAAAGAATGATAGTTCGGTTTTTAATGAGTATTTCTACCTCCCCTCCCCTCGTCCAGCTTTTAATGGCTCCCGCCCCTACACATCACATGATACACTAAACATGCACACTCGCATATGTCAAAGACCTGGATAAAGGTCTGTATCAAAGACGTTAAAAAGGACTTCAACTGGACTAGGGAAGAGGAGGAGCCCCACATAACCCGGGCTTCAAGACCCGATTTTTTATCCTCAGTTAAGTTTTATCTAATGAATAACATTGTCATTGTAACATATTTCCTGAAGAGAATCTGTTATTATGTCAAAATTATTCAATGAATAAACTTTAACTGACGATTGAAAAATCAGCCCTAAGTAAAATGACAACTTAACATAATGGTCATGTTAAATTTATATAACGCAATCGAATTGGTCACCACTCAGCTTATGCCATGACATGACGTGCCAAGGCGCTGATATTCTGTGGAACCAGTAAGAGAGAGGAACGCGCAGCTCCAGACATGAATTTAAAAAAAAAAAACTGTGTACACACTGACAGCTGTAAAATATATGAACCTTAACATTACACACACAGTATATATAAACATGAGGCTACATAAAAATAATATATACAAGAATAAAGCAAAAATAAATACCATAAATAATGAATAACAATATCAACACAGCGCGCTGGAAATCTGTAACTGTAATAGATACTTTTTTTACTTTTTTTTTAATGTGCTAGCAGTTTTACAGTTTCGAATTGGCGGTGGCAGGTTGTTCCAGCACTTTGAGTCTAATCTCCAAAATAAAAACATACTATAGATTCAATTGGATGGAATACAATGTTTTAAATAATTTTTAACGCAAATTTTTTTGCGAACAAATTACAAAAACACAAATGTTGAAAAAATTTCCACGAGCAGGATTTGAACCTGCACCCTTCTGACATTCCGGGTCAGGTGCTCTTCTAATTGAGCTATCGTGGTTCTAACCAGCCCGCCGAAATTATTCAACACTATTTACTTTTTACTTTATAAGCTAAAGGCGCCCATTCAATGTCAACAATACCGTCATTAACATTCGATCATAATATTCTTATAAATACTAAAGATCGGTTAAGAAGTAGGCAAGCTATTATAAATGTCAGAAGTCATAAATGTCGGAATGTCAGAAGGGTGCAGGTTCAAATCCTGCTCGTGGAATTTTTTTCAACATTTGTGTTTTTGGATGGAATACACTTAAAAAGATATAACGAAACACGGTACAAATTGCCCATACAATTACATCAAACCTAACTAGATGTGCATGAAATTTGAAATGCAACTACGATCATAAAAATGGTTTTCGCGCTACTCTCCGAAATTGAACGGAGATTCGATCAAATTCCGAATATCCGCTGCAGGCTGTTATCAGAGTGGGATGTAAAGCTAGTTTTCTGATTGGGACGTATGAATTTTCTACAGTTGGATGCATTACATTGACTCTATCAATGACAACGAAACGATTAACATCAGTCTGACAGAACTAGCTCTGGAGTGGCTGCTGGGCCTGCCTATGTGGTCTGGTGATAAGATTACCGGAATCTTCAACCACTGAGGAGTTGTATAACTTACTGGCTAATCTTATTGTGGTATCAACTACTAATATAGTTGTTTAGATAAAAGATAGTGATAGGGAGCCAGGAGCTCGATGGCGCAGTGGTTAACGCGCCTGGTCTGCGAGTGCTGAGGTTAAGCAACTTTCGCAAAGGCTGGTCATCGGATGGGTGACCAAAAATGTATCATCTCGAGCTCCTCCGTGCTTCGGAAGGCACGTTAAGCCGTTGGTCCCGGCTGCATTAGCAGTCGTTAACAACCACCAATCCGCACTGGGCCCGCGTGGTGGTTTATGGCCCGTTCTCCCTATCCATCCATATGGAAGGCTCGTACCCCAGCAGTGGGGACATAAATGAGCTGATGATGATGATGATGAGGTAGCCAGGTAAACTTAGAAAAAGTCTAGTACTACACACCGAGCTCAATACGTGTCCTTGA
Organism: Eudonia mercurella; assembly: GCA_963082485.1. Taxonomy (NCBI): domain Eukaryota; kingdom Metazoa; phylum Arthropoda; class Insecta; order Lepidoptera; family Crambidae; genus Eudonia; species Eudonia mercurella. The sequence goes on from OY720037.1 coordinate 14,866,971, forward strand.
TGAGCATTGAATACTTTGTGCATCTTGGTCTGAACTGGTCGGTGAGGTCAACAGCGAATAATTATCAGCTTTTTGGTGATGGTGCACGTCAGCACCATCGCTTTATTAGATAAAACCGTTCTAGTAAGTTACTGTGGCCGCAAATGAATGGAAAGCCACCGTAGCCAGTAGTCGCTTGCAACACCAAAGAATTTTTTTTTTTGAGAAATTTGTGATGGCCTCATACGGCCTTTTCAGCTACCGGACCGGACACCGCACTTTTTTGGGGGCGGCGACAATAATAAACTTATTTTTGTTTTGAGTAGTTTACTTTATAAATAAGTATTATGTTAATAAGTCTTTATAAAGAGATGATAAGCTTTCGTTTTACAATTTTTAAGGTTTCCGAAAGGTTTTCTACAATTCTTAAAATTCTCGAACGAAATCTTAATCATCAAATTGTAAAAAATGCACAAAATATTGCCACCTATTACTACCAATTTACCAAGTGGGTGCCGCTGCCACCACTGAGCGTAAACAAAGATCGGCTCCGTAGAAACTTTGCGTTTAAAAATATTAAAAAGTTATTTTTTTTCGAAAGTCTCCATAAAGTATTCAAAAATAAAAGTATTTCAAGAATCAAACTATAGTGATCAACATCCAGAACAAAATAAAGAAAAAAAATCGATAATAACTTGTCTGACCATAAATAAAAATAAATAAATCTCTCCTTAAATGGATATTAGAAAAAAGATATTATAATAAATTAAATATAATACAATTTAAATCTATTCTAAGTGAAGTTGACTGGTATAATGTCTTGACACTGGATAAAAGTACAATCGAAATTTATGAAACGTTCAATAATATTATACAAACAAGCATCAATCAATGTTTCCCAAAAAGAAATGTAAAACTAAAGCCACAATGTAAAAAAATACTGGCTAACAAAAGGCATTAAACATTCTTGTAGAAATAAAAAACTACTTAAAATATTAAATAAATAATACAGGGCACGAGGAACACCCGTTATTAAAAATGGATAAAGGACCAATAAATATATTTTTAAATTTGCTGATTTTTAAAACATAACGTTAATTTACGTGAAAGTGAGTGATTTGGAATAAACAATATTTTCTCACAAAAAACTTTATTAGAGACAATAAGAAAACCCTGAAAACAAAAAAAAAACACACTGAACCAGATAATATTAATTTTTTGTGACAAAAAAATCATGAATGTGAATTACATGACAAAATTTAAGGTGGCCAAGTTTCCGTGCCGGTGAGTGTATAAAGTTTGGTAAATTTATGACTCTGCTCTGCCTGATGCTCTATGGATGGCGACATATTGAGATAAGATGGTGGTAGCTAGCCAGGCGGACTAACAAGCCTATAACCACTAACTGAACCGAGTACACAAACATGAGGATACAAACTAGGTCTGAGACCGGTGTTAATGAAAACGAGAGTTTATATGACAATACAGTGTCTGACAAAGCCTTAAAAGAATCATCAGATCGAACGCGAAAATTGTTTATTTGGGCAAATTGTGTAAGAATTTTACAAATTTATTACTCTACACGACTACAAAGCAATTTCGAGCAAAGAACACAGGGCATTATTCAACAAATTAAAGATAAAATATACTTCACCATAATAACAATGTTAATAAAGAAAAAGCAGAAAAACCAGCAGCAATAGCTACTTTACATGAAATATTCTTCAATTATCTTTCATCCGTACCATTAAGTTGAAATAATAATTTCCACTGGCTGCTTCGCGTCGTATGCAGAATCTCATTACATTAGTAATGTTTACTCGCCATTTGCAGTACAAATATTAGTACAGTAGCTTGCAGTTTCGTAGCTATTGCAGCATATATCATGAAGATACACGGCTGTTTCGGAGCCATGTAGCGAAATATAGCGAAGCGTTGCCCGTTTGTATGTGACTTATGCAATGGTCTCAAGACGGGGGACCAACGGTATTTTATTAGGTTCACTGTCCAAAAGTTCACGGTAGAGGAGGAGCTCGATGACGCAGTGGTTTATGGGCCCGGTCTGCGAGTGCTGAGGTTAAGCAACTTTCGCAAAGGCTGGTCATCGGATGGGTGTCCAAGATGTATCATCTCGAGCTCCTTCGTGCTTCGGAAGGCACGTAAAGCCGTTAGTCCCGGCTGTATTAGCAGTCGTTAACAACCACCAACCCGCACTGGGCCCGAGTGTTGGTTTATGGCCCGTACTCCTAATCCATCCATAGAGAAGGCTCGTGCCCCAGCAGTGGGGACATAAAATGAGCTGATGATGATGATGATGATAGACAGACGCAATGATGGGCAGGGCTTCATCAAGTCAATGTTATTGGCCTAACTGCAACGCTTGCCAAATGCGGTAACGCGAAGTTGATTGACAAAAAAAATGTAATTATTCGACCTGAGAAATAAAATTATCAGAGTGGTGCCTGAGGCGAAATTCACCCACTTTTCGATCGCAATAACAAAACCTACAGTTTGTCTGGCATTGAAGCGGCACCTCCAGGGGGTCGACCGCCTAACTCTCTCGCTTTCAATCGCTTTGAAGGCGAGGCGAGGAGGAGGCGTCATCTTGTCATTTCGAAAGCAATATGAAAGCAATATCGAAAGCTATAGGCTATAGCTATCGATATTATTCGATATTATATTTCGATATTATATTAGAAAGCGAGGCAAGGGCCTCGCTTTCAAAGCGATCGAAAGCGAGAGTGTTAGGCGGTTGGGGGGCAGGTTACAAGCGAGATTAGCGATTTCTCCCTAAAAATGCTCAAGTTTTCGAAGAGTTTTCATATAAAAAATGATATATTTTCTAAGCCAGCTTGAAAAATTAGCTATTTTTGTCACCATACTTCGCCTTGCTTAAGAGAACTCGTACTAGGCTTGAAGTAAAAGAATCCACTTAATACCACACTGAATAAATGAAAACGCAATGATCATAAATATTTATCTTTTACTCGATGCTTTTACTGAATTAGAAATAAAGAATAATGGGAGGGCATTAAGCCACTAATTCCCTCCTAATTTCGTTGGAAGACAATATCTCACAGCTCGGGTCCTCATATATTAACACCAACATGGGATCTTTGCGACTTGGCTGTTTTTTCATAAATATATTATGCCATCAAATATATTCACATTTTTTTCAAGTACAACAAAGTAAAAATACTATTGTATTTTGATTTGAACGTTTTCTCATTAAAACATTCTATTTACAGTCACCCGCCCGCTTCGCTGTGCGAAAATAATGGATCAATGAATGCTAAATAAAACAATTATTAGGTTTACCAACATCATTATATAGCCTATCATTTCTCACAATACAATATAACAATCTCATGTTCTTACAACATACACGTTCTTGTGTACGACCCTAAGGCCGCTTGTTAACGGCTGTTTTTTTACTGGACACCGAGCCGGTGCGATATGTTTATCTCTTTCTGAACCCCTCGATAGTAGACAGCCGTATGGTAATACCGGCCCGGTATCCGGTAAAAAACGGGTAACAAGAGGTCTAAACTTGTATTGTAGACTTTCGAGTCTATACGTAACATACCTACATAGTTCTATACAGATCTGACTACTTTTTTCGCTACAACTGTCGCATTACAATACTGTAATGCGATTTAATATATTTTCCATATCATATTGAATTATTGACACATAAACATAAGCCAACTCGTTATTTTAATGAAATAACTACAAGTGAATCGATTATATTTTGATAAATCGATTTGCTTGTTACAAAATGGCAACACCGAAGACACAACGACAAGTCGACATGTCAAAAAAAATCAAATTAAATGGAAGTGAATTTAATTACTAATAATATGGGGATTTCTCATCGGAGAAGTTAAGGCAAATTTTTTAACAGGGTTTTATGAAATAAAAAACTTGATTTTGGATATAAAAATCATCATTGTACAAAATCATTTGACATACTAAAGCCCATACTACAATGGGCATTCTCCTTTGTGGTATTTCATCTGCAAAGATGAATCTGCATAGCCATCGGTTGCAATAACCTTTGGATAGATTGCACTGATATGCCGCTATAAGCAATCAAAAATTAAAGCCTTTCCGGTAGCATAGCGATCAGTGCAGCCACCCGGCTTGCGGAAGACCCAGGTTCGATTCCTGGCTGGGTCGGGTGGGCATTTAATTTTTTCACTGTATTTTATAAATATTTGATTCAGCTTCAGTGCAGCAATTAGCACTTAAAAAATCCTAATAAACTAGTTTGATAGTAGGTATCGTTCGAAACAAAAATTATAAATAGGTTAGAGTCATCATCATCATCATCATCATCATCATCATCATCATCATCATCATCATCATCATCATCATCATCATCATCATCATCATCATCATCATCATCATCATCATCATCATCATCATCATCATCAGCATACTAGTCCACTGCTGGACATATCGCACCTTCAGAATTAAAGAGACTCATTCCGAAATTTGGAGATTTTTACTTTGAGTCACGAAACGGCTTTAAACAACTATGTTCATCGACTCATATTAAAAGAAAGACTTTCTGCAGCGCAGAGAAAGAGACACTAACAGTTCGGTCTGTTTCACGCCGCCCTCTTCCCCTGCGTCTATTTCGTTTTAAAGAGACGCAAGCAGTAGTGAGTCGCGAGTACAACGAGCAAGTCGCTGCATGTTCGTATTTGTAAAGACCCATTTGTAATTAGGCCGGTACACGACTGAAAAGTAAAATATGCACACGTAACTATTTTTAATAAAATATAGACCTACTACTGATTGAGTCTGTTGTATAGCAAAAAAATTCTATGCAGCTGTAACTTATTCGTTATTGAGTTACTGCTATACTGAAAATAATTAAAATTTTATGAAAATATTCAGAATTAGAGAGACCTAAATACCAAAAAGTCTTTTTAAAAAACAATGATTTAAATCAAAAAGAGACCCAAATTGGCAGTAAATTTAAATAAATAAAAATATAATATTATAATTTCTTATTTTACTATTTATTGATTTAGATAATCTAGATAAATACGTCGAGCATTCAATGTTATTAAAATAAATTGGATATTTGAAAAGTACAGCTAAATATCTCCAATTTTCTACAAAATGTATAGATTTGTGAATCTTAAATCGACGTTTTCTAAAAACTTGTCTTTTTGAGATAGGCCTCTTTAATTCTGAAGGTGCGATATAGGCCTCTCCAAGTGCACACCACTGAGCACGATTCGTAGCAACAATTTTATTTAGGTGGGTTTAGAAAACAACATGTGTATCCAACACATATTGTTTTCTAAAGTTTACACGAACACTACACATTGAAATGAAACAAACTTTTACGGATCTCCTCGCGTTTATTTTACACATTACGCCAGTAGATCCGTAAAGATTGTTTCATTTCAATTTAGATGGACAGTCATAATAATCGTCCTTGAATTTTTAGTTAAAAAACGAGCGAGCCTTACAGTAGTCGCATGTGATGTGTAACATTTGACATCTCACCTTAGTAATAAGCAATTTTAACATTATATTCTGAAAAAAATGGGTCAGGTATTACATCATTTTATACCTATAAAATAAATGCAGTAAATACTCATTAGAAGACATTTGGATATCAAAATGACTTTTGATAGTCAAATGACACAATTTGTCACATATAATAATATGTCATGTTCTTATTATCGCTTTTTTACAAAATGGCGCGCGCTTGCGCGCTTCCCCGACTTCCTGTTACACTGTTACACATACTTCCGTCCCATTTCACGAAATCACTCCCACAATTTTTTTTATATAGAACGCGACCGGAAAGATGTTACACATCAAATAATGTAAGTTAATGTAATATGTACTGTCTCTAATTAATAGACAAGATCGGCAAGTGACTATGTCTCACGGTGTCGACTGATTTTGTAAGTTACCATGATCACTAACTGTCAACATTTACTAAATCAAGCTACAGACAAACGACTGTAGACGCTTTTAAGTAGCAAAATCAAGGCTAGTACAATCAAAACCAAAAATATGTAAACTATTGTAACTTTTAATACAATGGAATAAAAGTCAAAGTGTAATACACACCGGTTTTCGTGACTGTACCTATACGATTATACGAAGGTACCGTTAGCCATACGATAACAATTTTCAATAGTTGTCCAATGGCCAATCTTTCCCCGAGGGAGCGGCACAAAGGCGGACGCTGCCAATGTTGATGTATTGTTTCCCTGTTCCAATATTCTGCGTACATTTTACATTCATACAGTACATAGTGAAGTATAATAGGATATCGGTGGTAAAACACAATACGACATGGGTTGGGGATATCAGCTTCAATTGCTTTGTCGGAGTCAGGTGCTAACGGTTGAATGAGAGAAATCGTGCTTCAATCCTCATAGTTATTTGGACTAGACAATAGACGTGAACCCACTCCTAGCACAAGCGTATTAGCTTTCAGGTACAACACATTTATATAATTATCGCGTAAAACTAATTTTCTCCACAATAATTGTATCAAAGAAAATGGAAACTCTGCGAAACGAATACGAATTGTTTAATTAGACTTTTTGTAACATTTTCATCTGGCAAAGGGATTTAGCTCATACAGCCAAGTCTTTAGTATTTTATTTTATTAGATAATTATAGATGATGTATAATACGATGTCATTAATGGATGATGATATAACATTAATTATGCTGAAACCTCCTCTGTCGGCGTAGTATATGCATGGCAAAAACCCTGTGCCCAGCCGTGTTCCGTAACTTCATTAGCAGTTTATATTACAAACTTTTTTTTATGATCGTAATTTTCACCCCTTTCGATGTCGCGCCATTATTTATTTAGTCCAGGGATCGCCAAACAAAGTTAGAGCCACAACTAAAGCGAAGGGGTCATTAAGCTACGCGTGTTACACATGTTACCTACCTTTAAAAGTTTATATGACAACAACAAAAACAAATCGTTAAATAGTTTATGCGTGAAAGGGTATCCCACAAACAAACAAACTCACTTTTTACGCGTAAAGGCAAGGAATAGCTTTTTAAAAAAGGATTCATATTTTAAATATGGTGCTTAGCAGTTATTTACATGAAGATTTAATAAAATGTTTTATATGTAATATAATGTTTTTTAAATTAAAAATAGCTAGTGTCCTAATTACTTAGGTGTAAGGTCTGTGACCTGTATAGTATAATATAACGTCCTTGTATAGGCATACCATGTTATTTCAAATAAATATATTCATTTAATTTCGATATTCGATCCGTATTTTTTTTTTGCACAAACTATTCATTTTCTGACTTTTTCGTGTGGTGATTTAAGTTTGTGTCAGTTGCCACCTTATAAAAACTAGCACTTTACCAGAGTCCACGTGGATTTTGTATTGTACATGTATTACAAAATTCAATACTTACTTTAATTCTCCCATAATAAAAAAAGCATTTTTCAAAAATAAAATCAGCCTATGTTATCCACAAGAAAAGTAGCATACTAGTGAAAAATTTTTTTGGAATTTGACCAGCAGTTCCAGAGCCATTAGCACCTCGCAAACAAACGAACAAACATAATTACAAACGTTACCGCTTTAGTAATAGTATAGATAAACAAAAAAACAATACAATGTAAAACAGCTGTAACCTAAAAAAAAATTACAAGTTCTCCAAAAGGGGTCAGTTAGCGGAATATAAATCCCAACCTCTTTTTTACCGTTCAAGTGTTCTTACCCCACACAATTTAGAGTTGAGATTTCAACGATAACTGTATCTGCTTAAACAAGCCGTAATTCCTTCAGCTAACAGGTAAAGCCTTAATTATACTGTCCTTACTTTTTAATCAGAACATCTCTACCTATTGTCTGAGGTATAGGTTAATCTTAAAACAACTTTATTAACAAAGGCCGAGGTCTTCGTTCACGTTATACACGTAAATTAAATTTACAAATCTTGGAAACAAAAAGAGCTGATGTAACAGGAACTAAATATAATGGATGAGGTCGATACCGCTCTTCTAAAATGTTCACAAACTGTGTGGCAGTGGCCTGCCCCCCAACCGCCTAACACTCGCTTTCGATCGCTTTGAAAGCGAGGCCCTCGTCTCGGTTTCTAATATAATATCGAAATATAATATCAAATAATATTGAAAGCAATAGCCTATAACTTTCGATATTGCTTTCATATTGCTTTCAAAATGACAAGATGACGCCTCCTCCTCGCCTCGCCTTCAAAGCGATCGAAAGCGAGAGAGTTAGGCGGTCGACCCCCAGGTTTTGAAATTATGGAAAAAATTACAGAATCAGGACACTAGGATCTAGGAGAGAAAGAAGAGCCTATGTGGTCTAATGGTTGATCACGATCGGTCCCGGGTTCATGTTTCATGTTCGGTACATATTTGTGTGCTCGGTTTGGTTGGTGGTAAGGGTTTATGTTGGTCCACCTGGGTAGCTGTAGCTACCACCATCTTATCCAAATATGTCGCCATGACATCAATGTTTGTAGATGTAGATAAGATAGCCAGTGCCTCAGCAGTTGAGGATCCCGGGTGAAGCACGTTCCATCATTGGCCTTATCATCACTTAACGTCAGGGGAGATGACGGCTGCAGCTGGCAACCTTTAACGAAAACTTTTAAAAAGTTGAAAGCTTCTTCATCTAAAGTTGCTGTCTTATGAATGTCAACACGCCATCAGTTCGTAATAGCCTAGGGTGGTAGACCTTGTACTTAGAAGAACTTGTAATTCAGCAAGGGCCTTCAGAATATTAGAAAATGTTTCTATCACACAACATTGACATCATCATCAAGGTATATATCATAACTAGTGATTTCAAACAACATTAAAAAAGTAAATAAACCTTGAATCCACGCGTACAACCAGTTACAGTATATATTTTTGGCAGTTTAATCTCACCATTGCTTTTATGAGCAACAGTTGTCTGGTAATAAGCCTATAACGCGGGGTTCAGCCCTCCACCCGGATTACCCAAAGGCGAGGTGAAAATTTGCCGTGTAATCTATACAAAAACCTCCGCCATCTGTCAGTGTTGCCAATTTGAAGGATTTCAAGTCATACCGATTGGGATGAGGTAAAAACTGACAAATTGTTATTCTAACGGCTTACGGATTTTCTAGCGGAAAGACATTGTGTCTTTAAATAATATTATATTAGAAATTATTTTTTGAAATTTGTGCAGCGCAGTCTAGTTAATTATGTCTAGTTAAGTATATTATGTTTAGTTTTAGACCTAAAAATGGGTATATATAGCACTATTGATTTTTAAAAAGTATATTTAGTGGATCTAAAATTATAGTTAGCAAAACTAACATCGTTCGTAACAAATACCCTACGGCGTAGACCTTGTTTGTACTAAGAAGAACTAGAAAATAACGCAGCACAGGTGTTCAGAATATTAGAAAATGTCGTTTCTACAAAAAATATGTGTTGTAGAAAAGCAATTGCATAAGAATACAAAAACCAGCCAAGTGCGAGTCGGACTTGCGCACGAAGGGTTCCGTACTTTATGACGTATTAAAAAAGAACTGCTTACTAGATCTCGTTCAAACCGATTTTCGATGGAAGTTTGCATGGTAATGTACATCATATATTTTCTTTAGTTTTATCATTCTCTTATTTTAGAAGTTACAGGGGGGGGACACACATTTTACCACTTTGGAAGTGACTCTCGCGTAAACTGTTCAGTTTAGAAAAAAATGATATTAGATCCCTCAATATCATTTTTGAAGACCTATCCATAGATACCCCACATGTATGGGGTGGATGAAAAAAAAAATGAGTTTCAGTTCTAAGTATGGGGAACCCTCAAAATTTATTGTTTTTTTTTTCTATTTTTGTATGAAAATCTTAATGCGGTTCACAGAATACATCTACTTACCAAGTTTCAACAGTATAGTTCTTATAGTTTCGGAAAAAAGTGGCTGTGACATACGGACGGTCAGACAGACAGACAAACAGACAGACAGACAGACATGACGAATCCATAAGGGTTCCGTTTTTTGCCATTTGGCTACGGAACCCTAAAAAGGCCCGAGTTACTAATGATTTCAAACAACATAAAGTGAAAAAGTAAAAGAAGATTGAATCCAGCTCAAACAGTTACAGTGTATATTTTTGGCAGTTTAATCAGCTACCCGCCATTTCTTTTACGAGCAACAGTTGTCTGCTAATAAGCCCATAACGCGGGGCTCAGCCCTCCAGCCGGATTAGCCAAAGGCGATGGGACGTGTTCAGAAGGGGACTTGTCGGGATGTCACAAAGAAAATACCTTGGTACCTCGGGATTTCGGGACATTACAAATAAAAAACGGTAATCTGATGACGGTCAAAGGGAACGAGTTACACTGTGGCACACGAATAATTAATGGCGCCAAATTATTTAGGGCTGATTTTTTAATTCTGCGATTACACTCGCACTTTTCTTTGTTTTGAATTGTCATTTTGGTTTCACAATGCTATTTTATTTATACTAGTGGTGGCCCAGTGGTCGAAATTCGACCGTAATTTTATTAAGGCTGCACGGATTGTATCCATTAAAAAAGGTAGAACGTGAGTTTGGATTGGCATTGACAGATGTCGGCTGCATTAAAGACAAACAATACGTGTGTCAAATACATATGCATGTGTGTCAAATTCATGGTACTGTTGTTTTTGTTGATTTAATGTATTTTCTATGCACAATTAAAAAAAAATATTAACATTCAGATAACCTTCTCTATATAAACTATAAGTGTGCGAAATTTCATACTCTTCCGTCCCGCGCAAGTTTCGTAAAAACGGGTACAAAATTTTTGCTTCACGTATTAATATAACAGATATAACTTATTGAAGTTTGTTCTAAATACCCTGTTAAACCTAGAAAGCTAATATGCTTGTGTTAGGCATGGGTTTTGTTTTTATTCGCCATCTTCTCATGATCGTTTTACAGCTTCAACAATATTATACAACTTTACAATTGTTTACATAAACTTACACTACTTATTTCTATTTCTTAAATTAGCAGACCACTTTTATCATATATTCTAGAAAATCTTTTCTATATTTCTTACTTTTAATCAAAGCACTGACTGTCTTTTCATTGACGTGACCCTCTATTTTTTATGCTTCAAATCATATTTCAGTTGAGCGTGAATGGTGCAATTGAATGACAAATGTTGTATGGTCTCGTCATTGGTATCGCATTCGCACAGCGAGATCTCTCTGCACTTGAATCTATGCAGATATTCGGAGAACCCACAGTGTCCAGTCAGTGCTTGTGTAGTGTGGTTGTTATCTTTCTGACGGTAGGCTTCCCTGCATGGCATCTGGGAAAAAGATTTGGTGGTGCCAGATGTGTTTTGTGTTCCATGTGGCAAGAGATGCTTGAGGAATGCCACACGATGCGTTTTCCGGTGCGGTGCGGCGCCGCAGCGGTACCGCTGCGTCATTCTACATATAAGTTACACATCAGTAATATAACGGAGCTGTCTACAAGGGCGCCGCTTATTTTAGAATGAAATTTCTTCTAGCAGGCCCGAAGAAGGAGAAGACGCAAAGAAAAGTAGAAAATATGTGCACTTCACAATACAAAATAGAACATTGGAGATTATTAAATATTTATTCTCTTTTCCATTGCTTTTTTAGTTATGATATACTCTTCAATGCATGTTGTCTTTTTAAAATGCTACCTCCAGCTTCGATATACTTTTCTTTCTAATAATATTAACTATATTAGATGAAAAAGTCTTTCGTATTTCTGGATTAAATAAGAACTTACACTTCTTATTGAAGAGCAAGACCAGCAAAACGGAACAATTTTTGCCAAAGCATTTGAGACTCTTCTTGAAAAGCAAAGGAAACTATCTTGTATGCAAAGTCTCTGTGGGACTAAAGACTGAAGTAAAAGTACTAGAAATGCCAGGAAACAAAAGCTTTTACCACACATTTTAGTACTCAAAAGAATATTCAGAGGGTCAGTTTAAGTGTATATTAAACTAGTTTTGTTCTATTTTTGCGATGTATTCGTGATGAAATTACCAGTAGCTAAGAAAAGACTACTTTGGGAAAAACAGTTGTTCAATTTTTAAAGGCTTCATTACTTGTACGTACTCGTATATATCATGTTTTGTTATCTTTGAATAGTTTTAGTTAAAATGTATTTGCAGAAATGAGTCTGCCTCACTTTAATCTGAGTACGTTGTTTACCTACATCTACATATACGTAATTTGTTAAGATTAGGGTATGATTTTTTTTATGTTTTAAGGAGGCAAACGAGCAGGCGGGTCACCTGATGGAAAGTTTTCGCCGCCGCCCATGGACACCTGCAAAACCAAAGTAAACGCAGATGCGTTGCCGGCCTTGAGAAAGGAGTTGGATCTTGAGGAAGAAGTAGGAATTGGGAGGGGGGAGAGATGATAGATCCTGAGCTAGTACGGACCAAACCCTCGTGTTCGAGACCATCCCTTACACCATCAGCTCGTTTTCTTCTTCCCACTGCGGAGGCGCGAACCTTCTCTATAAATGGAAATACGAGTACCACAGCGAGAACGGGTCATAAAAACCCACGCGGGGGCTCAATGCGGATTGGTACGAGTTGTTAACGATTGCTAATGCAGCCGGGACTACTGGATTTTTTTTCATGGTCCTTCGAGCTGGATGGATGGATAAGGTATAAAATCAGGTTTGAATTACAATTATCCTGGTTTTTAGTAGATAAATGTATTCCCCAAATAAACCTAAGTTACAAAGGTTTAACATTGTTAATACTTTATAATAATATTAGTGGTCATGATAGTTTAATTAATAAAGTTTAACATTGTACAAACGCCTGTACATCAACCTATGAAAAACTAAATATTTGTAAAATACAAAATTTTATCTGAACCTGGGTCTTCCGTCTTCCTGGGTCTATGAAAAACTGTAAAATTTCTTCAATAAATGTTCAACCATATGCCTAAGACATAAAGTTCAAAATCGATTGAGAAAATTTGACAGCTTGTGGTAGTCTCATTTCCAAAAAACTTAACTAACTGAATGCCATCGAATAAACACGTTAATAAGAGCTCAGCGGTCTCATGGCGTGTCAGCTCACCAGTATACTAATTTCATCTAATAAATTCGACCCCGGCCACTGGGGGCTGGCTATAATTCAGGGATATAACGGTGGGACGTGCGAAGTTCGCAGACGACGAGCCTTTGGATGGAGCACGTAAGATTAATGTAGTGTATGGGTGATGGCTTAATTAAACACAGTGATGTGGATGCAACCAAGGGAAGTCGAGCAAATGTAGGAAGGTTGGACTTGTATTCTGTTCATAGAACCTTAGATTATACAATACTAGCGGCCCGCTCGCGACTTCGTCCGTTTGAGTGAACACCCGTATCCTATAGAACCCTATGACAGCGCAGCGCCACCTACCAGGTCCAATTATATGCATGTTTTATACATATAAAACATGCATATACTCCTCCGTGCTTCGGAAGGCACGTAAAGCCGTTGGTCCCGGCTGCATTAGCAGTCGTTAACAACCACCAATCCGCACTGGGCCCGCGTGGTGGTTTATGTCCCGTTCTCCCTATCCATCCATAGGGAAGGCTCGTGCCCCAGCAGTGGGGACATAAAATGAGCTGATGATGATGATACATATAAACCTTCCTCTTGAATCACTCTATCTATTAAAAGAAACCGTATCAAAATCCGTTGCGTAGTTTTAAAGAGCTAAGCATACATAGGGACAGACAGACAGCGGGAAGCGACTTTGTTTTATACTATGTAGTGAAAAAACGTAAAGTAAATAGCCTATAAATATCCCACTGCTGGGCAAAGGCCTCCATCATTGAAATCAAGTCATCATTACAATTGATGGGTATTGGCTTATTTAATACAATACAAATACAAAAAAAATATTTCCCTCCACAAAGCATATTCTTATTGCTAGTTACAGTTTATGAAAACCGGCCAAGTGCGAGTCGGACTCGCGCACGAAGGGTTCCGTACTCCGTAAACCAATTTATAGTTTTATCATTCTCTTATTTTAAAAGATACAGGGGGGGGACACATTTTACCACTTTGGAAGTGTCTCTCGCGTAAACTATTCAGTTTAGAAAAAAATGATATTAGAAACCTCAATATCATTTTTGAAGACCTATCCATAGATACCCCACACGTATGGGTTTGATAAAAAAACAAATTGAGTTTCAGTTCTAAGTATGGGGAACCCCCAAACTTTATTGTTTTTTATCTATTTCTGTGTGAAAATCTTAATGCGGTTCACAGAATACATCTACTAACCAATTTTCAACAATATAGTTCTTATAGTTTTGGAAAAGTGGCTGTGACATACGGACGGACAGACAGACAGACAGACATGACGAATCCATAAGGGTTCCGTTTTTTGCCATTTGGCTACGGAACCCTAAAAAAAGGAAGAAAGGAAAAGGAAGGTAAGATCAGAAACAAAAGAAAACTCCTTACTTTTCAAAACCTGTTTGAGCTGGCAGTGTTAATTAACGAAACGTGTAGCCTTTAATGGTAACAGTCGTATATCCAGTAATTAAAAGTGTCTCAAGTAGAACGCGGTACCAAAGTTTGTCGTTCTCTCAATCAGTGTAAAACTGTGTAAATAAACGCCAAAGTTTCAGTATGATTAACGTAGCGATGTTTAATTTACCTCGCAGTAGGGTAAAGGTATCGTACCGTTCTTTGCGACAGCGACATATCGTCGCCTCGGAAGTCCAAAATTTGACATTTTGACTTTTGCATGTCATTCGATAGAGAATACAAAGACGCACTTCTAGACCAATCAGAAACAGGGATTTTAACCAATGGAAGCGTTTTATTTTGAAAACAAAAGCATAATTGTTATGATCGCGATATATAAAAAAGCACGATATTTTTGCTCTCCTGAAAAGTTGTAATTTTTGACTTCCGCGGTGTTAGAACTAAAGCGACGATATGTTGAAAGGCGATGTTTTTACTGGTTGGTGTATTAGCGATTCATAAATTGTTGTCTACAAAATTGAGACAACAACATTGTTTAAAAATAAATAAATTAATTAATTAACGTGTGAAAATTTCCTTGTATTAATGTAAAAATCAATGTCTACAAAATTAAGACTATATGAGGTAAATTCACTCGTGAAAAATTCCTTGCATAAAAGTATAAATCGGTGACTATAGGACACTATACATTATATTCATTTATACACTATACATATAACCTCCTACTCTTCTTAATTTTGTAGACATCAATGAATACATTTAGACAAAAAAGTTTTTACGCTTGTCATAGATTTCATGTTTAACATCAAAGATAAAATCAAAGTCAATATATTATAATCGTATATCCATCACCTTTCCTGATCATCATCATCATCATCAACATCATCAGCTCATTTTATGTCGCCACTGCTGGGTTACGTGCCTTCCCTCAGGATGGATAGGGAGAACGGGCCATAAATTGACACAATTCCTGATAATTTAACATAATTATTCACTACGAATCTCTAAATAACTACCTAGGGCAACTTTACTGTCGCTATCTGGTTGCTCGGACTGCCACCTTTACATTACAGGTGACTGATTTCAGGAGACTTTTTCATCTGGAAACGAAACCAGCTGCTTTTCGTCAACTTTTCGCGCTGTAGATATCGAATTAGAAAATTAGTCTCTCTCGTGATTACCTTTTATTCAGCTTTCACTGCGTGAGTATAATACGTAGAACGACACAAAATGCTTTATTAATTTATTTATTTCTAGTGTAAATGTTAAATATTTGTACACTCTCAATTTGATTAATTGTTGTTGTTTGTTTGTTTTCAATTGTTTCTAAAACTGAAAATAAACTGCACGCTGCGCTGTATAATTTATCTATAGAAGTATGAAAGTCATATATGGGCAACTATTTGTGTTTAAGAGTGCAACATCTTTTCGAGATGTAGTTGTATAAGAGCATTAAAGTAAAGGCAGAATATGCCAATTACTGCTTCGAGGTTTACGCTTATACAAGTACAATGACGATAGAGATTTTTTTTTTAAAGCTTGTTTGGGTTCATGACAACAAAGAGGTATTAAAGGACAGAATATCAACTGTAGCAGCATGAGAATTTTTGTTTACAAGACACACTTTTGGGTCACCCATCCGATGACAGGCCTTTCCGAAAGTTGCTTAATCTTAGCATTTTATTATTAAAAATGCATCCGATCATGGGAAATTAGTGCAGAATCTATGTATATAAGTGCAGTATGAGCTTTAAAAGTGCTTGCCCCACATTGATACTGTTAAGTGTGTGTTCTTAAGGGTACAATCACGTACAATCTCGTTCAGACATTGGCCCGTAGCCAGACTTCTGTGAGTCCACCGGCAGATCTAAAGAGGGCAAGTTTACAAATAACTGCTCCATTATGATTCAAATTATTTTTGTGCCGCAATTGCAAATTTGACTTTTACGAACAAATAAAAAACACACTTATCCATTTAATAAAAGATTCAAGATTAATAAAACCAAAGCAAGTAGTTCTATATGTTTTAATATAACCAACATCCAGAAGTCTGCTCAAGGTTTGCCAACGCGCTATGGAACGTAACATAATAAGTGTCAAGCGAACGGATCGAATCCGAAACATTGAGCTGCGCTCCCAAACGCAAATCACAGATGTAGAACCGAAATTAGCTCAGCTGAAATGGGATTGGGCTGGTCACGTCTGCCGCATGTCAGAAGTGTCATGTGCCAAGTTGGCAACATATTGGAAGCCAAACACAACACGGAGGCGCCGCGGGAGACCGAGAAGGAGATGCCGGGACGAACTGGATAGTACCTGGATGACCGAGCTTTGCTCGATATTTTTTTACGGATAAAACGACGTTTTCTAAAAATGAAACCTAGCTAGATCGATTTATCGCCCCCGAAACCCCCTGCATACCAAATTTCATGAAAATCGTTGGAGCCGTTTCCGAGATTCAGATTTATAGGTCAATATCAGCCGATATCATTGCCCGTCATATCAAAAAATTTGAAAAACTATTATACAATCAACTTATATACACATATACAAGAATTGCTTGTTTAAAGGTATTAGATATATTCAACCAAAATTGAAATCTATTAGCTCAGGACCGCAATGGGTGGAAGAAATGGAGGGAAGCCTTTGCCCAGCAGTGGGACAGTGAGGGCTAATAATAATAAAAAATCTTCACTATTTCGAGTAAAAGTTTTTAATAGAGGCTGTGATGATAATTCTGATATGTTATAGTTATATGTATGTAGGTGTAGATTACTAATGCTTTATTATAAATCCTGCTAAAATCCTAAATGGGGCTGACTCTCCCAACGGCCGTCTAATTAGTAAAGTTGACTTTAGTGCTTAATAAAGTAATTTCAGCCGAGTAGGTCCCACTCCCACCCCAGTAATTGGTTGATTCAAACTTTTAAATATATAATGGGCGACAGCGAAACTTGCAGCTATAGCACAAAGTTAAATCGACGGGATATCTCATTTCGCCGAAGCCAATTTTCTCTTCAAAAATATATATTAATTAGGTAGCTGACCCGGCGGACTTGTACCGCTTTGACGGTTTCTATGACAACAAAACAAACAAATCGTTAAATAGTTTACGCGTGAAAGCGTATCTACGTCAGGTCATTACGCCAGATCAGGTAGGCTACTCTTGACGCAAACTCAATCTCAATACAATTCCAATGCGATTAATATGTATCGATATTGGGATAAGTTTCGCATTTTCGGAACGCCTCATCTCGATAATAATTTGTTCACTCAATTTCCACGCAATTTAATTCCTATGTAGCGCTACTATCGCTTTTAAGAGTGCCATTTGAATTTTTTAGATTTGGGATTGGAAATTGATTATTGCAATTGTGTTTCAAGAGTAACCCACCAGGACGCGCCGAAGCGCATTCTGCATCCGATACTTTTAAGACTAGTGTCTCGAGCGAGCTGCCCCGTGGACACGTATAGTCCACTACCTAATATCCGGATAGGTTACCGGAGCTGTAAGCTCGCTCACTTCTCGTTGCACTAAGAGTACAACTCGCAGTTTCCACTGCTTGGGTGGTCAACTCTAAAATCGACTACCAAATGTCCTTTTTAGTGGCGGAGTTGTAAGCCCACTCACTTCTCAGTATCCATCCAGGCACCTCGTCAATTCCAAAATCCTACATTGAAACGCTGTGGTGTTAGGCACCACCAGGCTCAGAAAAGAGATAGAGAAATAAAAGATAAAAATTGGTGTAACCAATTTATTCGTTCAGGTCGTGAGTGTCGTTGGTCGCTATAATGCTCAGTACTGTCGCGCGATTTAGAAGGGGATTTAGCTTCTAGGGAAGTATTGTTCGGCGCTTAGATCAGCCTAGCCCAGGGCCGTAGACTGCGCCGGTGGAATCTGGATCCCGAAGCTGGATCCGCCGCATAGTAGCTGCCTCCGGAAATGCAGGCGGGTAGGCACGTGTAAAGCTGCCTCCAGAGTGCAGGCGGGTAGTGTGTCCCAGGGATTTCGCTGCCCGGTAGAAGGACTCCGAGTTTGGTTATGATTTAAGACAAGGTTACTGGTAATGAACTAACAGCCGAACAGACCGTCTGACTGGAATGATGGTAGACAAAAAAGCTAGCCATATGGGATGGGTGAATAAAAATTTCATCTTGAGCTCTTCCGTGCTTCGGAACCGCCAACGCACTGGGTCCGCGTGGTAGTCTATGGCCACATAAAAGAAAAATATAAAAAGTAAACTCCTTAAGAATAAATCATTCAATTTTTTAATCAAAACGCTTGTACAAAATGAACTATTTGCTAAGTACAATGAAACGAAACAACTTTTGAAGTGAAAAATTTTATTATGAAAGTTCTAGAAGTAGTTAACTGCAGAACTTTTTCAGTATAACGATAAAGTAGTTATTTTCGTTGCTAAAAGATATATTCTGTTATTATTAGTATTTTCTATTATTTTATTTATTTATTCGCAAACAGAGGTTAAAGTAATTATTCATACTTTATACTACTGAAATTCTATTATTGTTATAATATTGTAGTAATCATAATTAAATAGCAAACACATGTCTATTTGTGTTCATACCTCCTTGTAACTTTAAACTAGGTACACATAAGATGGCGACGCGATACAACATGGTATGATTAATACCACAAAATCTTTAAAAAAATAGTTAGACTATTTGTATTAACAGTTGAAAAATGATATAGATAAAGGTACAGATAACGTTTGTTTACTAGAATTTATACGTGTAAAAAAGAAAGAAAAAATATTTAAAAAAAAGAAGAAATAAATAAATAATATTTAAAAAAATTGTTTTCTAACCTTACTGATACTTTTCCGGGAAGAATACTAATGTAATTTATTTAAACAATTCCCTAAGGCACACGCTCGATCCTAAGTTATAAAAAGAATCTGAATGCTCTTTTAGCTAAATAAAAAAAACGTTTTCTTGGTCTGAAAATTCTTACAGAAATTTCTGTAAATAAAAATTAATAGCTGTGTTTGCAGAAAGACCACGCCTATCTATGAAAACAGCGGGGCTGAAAAAGTACAGGTGTCAGCCGAAAAACGTAGTGTACAGTCATCGGCAAAAGTCAATGAACAAAACCTGCAAATACAAATAATATACCTAATAATAATCATCATCATCATCAGCCCACTTCCGCCCACTGCATTGCATAGGCCTCTTCCCTCGCATGCCAATCTAATATGATAATGTAAACATTTAGTATGCCAAAAATGCAGTCACGGTTAAGTTGATATAAGTAATTGAAAATACTACCGTATTAAATATACAAAATATATATTTAGTATCAAAAGAAACGTGTTTACAATTAGTCCGATCCATAAATTCATAACACACTATAGTTTTTTCTACAATATCATTTAAAGTTGGGCAAAAATCATGAAAACGAGTGGCGGCGGCGTTTTGTTGATATCTTATAGTTTATCTAAATTATTGTACATTGATTTTGTCTCAACAATCACCAATGGTCTAAACCACAAATCATCCGTCTCACATTTTCGATTTATCGAGCGGTTTTTTAAATTATTATTTTTCAAATTAACGCATTAAATTCCCCATACAACATTAGTATGGCCGCGCGGCATCAAATAAATATGGACAAAGACATTTCAAATAAAATAGACACTTGTCAATTACGGACGGCGCACCTTAATACAATACATAATAATACAAAAGAAAATGTTTGACCCACTGACTGATTGATATATCAACAATATATAACCTGTATACCAGCGTATATTTACTAGCTTCTTATAACAGGGGATATCCCTCTAAATGGTTATCATCATCATCAGCTCATTTTATGTCCCCACTGCTGGGGCACGAGCCTTCCCTATGGATGGATAGGGAGAACGGGCCATAAACCACCACGCAGGTTGGTGGTTGTTAACGACTGCTAATGCAGCCGGGACCAACGGCTTTACGTGCCTTCCGAAGCACGGAGGAGCTCGAGATGATAAATTTTTGGTCACTCATCCGATGACCGGCCTTTGCAAAAGTTGCTTAACCTCAGCTCTCGCAGACCGGGCGCGTTAACCACTGCGCCATCGAGCTAAATGGTTATACTAGTATCTTAACTGAGAAACATTCGGGCTTGGACCAAATAAAATGTGGCTAATTTATATGAAACTGCGGGCGGCCGCTAGTATAGTATACTATACTAGCGGCCGCCCGCAGTTTCACCCGCGTTGGTCCCGTTCCCATGGGAATATCGGGATAAAATATCCTATGTGTTTATCCAGATTATAAACTATCTGTATGCCGATTTTCATCCAAATCCATCCATCCGTCCAAGAAACAACAAATATACACACATACACACAAACTTTCGCATTTATAATATTAGTGTGGTTTGTTCATCGATTTCTGCTGTTGACTGTACCGCTACTGACGAACGAAGCCTCTTATCTGCAACCTGTTTGAATTATTTGAATGTTTGTAGCCCGAAGCAAATGCTGTCAGAACAGAATTTTATTCTGACGGCTTCATTAAATATTCGCGGTACAATTTTTTAATGTACAAAACCTTAGCGAATGAGGATGTAATGCTGGCTGCTCATGAGGAAAGATAAAAAAAATAAGCTTGGTATATTTTTAAGGTAAAACGTTTGAAATTAAACAATTTATACGGATCTCGGACTCGCGTTTATTATATATAATTGTTTTTTTACGTTTGCAATTAGAGTCTATGAACCTGAAAAAAATTGTAAAAAAATCGAGTGCTAACACGGACAAAGGTGCGATCGATAGTATGTCTGTAACACAAACCAAACCATCGCATTGGCTAAACAAAATTGTTTTTTATTTGATTGTGAATCTTCCAACAAGCAAATAAATAATTAAATAAATTATATCTAGCATTATGTAGAACTATTAGTTTTTCCGATCCGATTTAAACCTCTCGGAAAATCTAGTAACGGGGACACGCTTGCGTGATGACATTCCCTCTAGAAATCCTCTAACGATTGAGGCACCTTCGTCACATAGTAGGTAACATGACATAGATTAAACTCCATCAACTCAAAACACATATATGCATAGGCGTACCCTATTCTAAAACGCTGGGCACTTTATACAGGGTGTTCGCTAAAAATATGTTTGTTGTTGAGATCGCGTATGCGGCTAACGCGATAGCCGGCGCCTGTAGTGGCTCGTAACCATCTCATATCGCACCTGCATCATTTGCCGCGAAAACTTAGGAAGGACTGGACATGACACCGATTCAAATACTCTTTTCTCTCTCTCAATTGTTGTGTTCCGGCAGCTAGAGATAAGATAGCCAGTGCCTCACTATTTGAGGTGAAGCCCCGGGTGAAGTGCGCTTCCATCATTGGCCTTTTCATCACTTAACATCAGGTGAGATCAAGGCACACTGCTTTTAACGTTAACGTACACACATATTAACGTACTCACGCTAACATATTGACACATCACCTCACCAGCTCATTTTATGGCACGAGTCTTTCCTATAGATAAGGAAAACGGGCTATAAACCACTAATAGCATGAATAAGGTAAAGATCTATTTATTTATATATTTGTGAATATTGTGTAATTTAATCTACAGTACCTGGATGACCGTGCTTTGCTCGGTATTTTTTTACGGATAAAACGACGTTCTCTAAAAATGAAACCTAGCCAGATCGATTTATCGCCCCCGCTGCATACTAAATTTCATGAAAATCGTTGGAGCCGTTTCCGAGATTCAGATTATATATGTACAAGAATTGCTCGTTTAAAGATATTAGGTCGCCGGTCTTTGATGACTTTGATATCTCAACCAAGAAGTTTTATAATGATGCTCCATTCTTAGGATTTAAGTAACTTTTATGTACTGTACTTGCAATTGCGATTGCGACCAATTGCGACCAATATTATTGTTCTATTTAAATTTAAATTTTTGTAACAAAATAAATAATATTTTGTCATTATAAAGTTGCCGGCCGGTGCTATCGGATCTGCCACCTCACGTCTATCACCTATGTTGTTTTCGGAAGTAAGAACAAAACAGAAGCGTTTTTCAATTTATATTCCTTTGGAAATGCCTTTTTACGCCATAGAACCTTTTTTCCATAAGTGTTCATAAGTGTCCATTTCCTTTGAAAAAAGAAAAACTCTACCAAGATAACATAGTCCTTACGGTACACAATAACTAGTACATGTTCCCTAAAGTTTACGCTAACACTACACATTAAAATTTATGGAACATTCTTTACAGATCTACTTACGATTATTTTTACAGATTATTTAACACTCTTTCAAAATCTACTTGCGATAAATTTTAAAAGATTATTTTGTCTTTCTGTGACCAGTTGTTAAAAATTCAAAACGTCAGCATACATTCAAAGAGAAAGTGTTTCATTCATGTTTGTGTTGCAAATAAATAAATAAAATAAAGAGAACTAGTGACATTTTAATGTGATTAATATCGTAAATAGTGTTTTATAACAGGTATATCAAGGCCGGCCACGTCTGGAGCCCTGAGACAGCGCGGCGGCGTCGCAGGAGACCACACAGACGGTGTGGGACAAGTTAAACGTCTTTGAGAGGGACTGGCAAACGGTAGCGCAATATCGTGAGGAGTGGCGAGAATGGGGGGAGACCTTTGGACCAACAAAGGGATCACCATCATCACCAGCTCATTTTATTACCCCACTGCTGAGTGCCTTCCCTATGGGTCGAGACACCACAGGAAGAGGGAGAATGGGCATTAAACTGCAACGCGGGCCCAGTGCGGATTGGTGGTTGTTCACGACTGCTAATGCAGCCGGGACCAACGGCTTTACGAGACTTCCAAAGCACGGAGAAGTTAGAGACGATAAATTTTTGGTCGTACCTCCGATGACCGTCTTTGCTAAAGTTGCTTTACCATAGCAATCGCAGACTGGGCGCGATAACTACTGTACCATCGAGCTCGTCAACATAAGGATGATACAGACTTACTTTAACTGGAACTTAATATCAGTGCCATTTCCAGTACCGGCTACATCTGTGGCCGACCCGCCTGCGACCTACATCGGCCGGTTACGCTCATTTGTCATGCTAATGCAAACGGTTACACTCGCGGGATGAGCTCAGCTATTACAACATTAATAACAGGCCAGCGGGCTCGGCGTGGCAAGGAAAAAAGGCAAAATACGCCGAAAGTTACTTGGATGCACCATGAAACGCAAAACTTGTAGTTAGGTAATTGTAGTGTCACTTCTAGTTTTTTGTTTTTTTTTTCTACGACGTGGTAGCGCATTTTTATGGTAAGCTGGGCTCCATTATACCTGATGTTAAAGGGAAATAGAGTTTAGATGCGAAGACAACTGGTGCAACGTGAAACAATGCAGCATTAGTTACCCTCACCCTGCTGGTCCACAAGGTGCCTCTTCGAGCCTCGACGAAGGCCCGTCACGTCCCATGTCATAGGACTCCTTCCTTCCTATTCGTCTCAACTGATGGTAAGTAATGATAAAGCCGATGGTGGAAGCTTGAATGACCCTTTATATTATCATCTTATGATATAATATCACAAATCTCGAAGAAGCTGGATACGTTATTAACTATCGGACGGAACACAACAAAGCTATAACATTGTAGTTACTTAGCGACACTTAAAAGACATAATATGTCACAAAGGCAAAAACGGTAAATTTTTCAATAAAATTAATTTACGACTTCGCGTATTTATCTACGACTTTTTCTCACTGACCCTTGAAGCATTCTCCTCCACCGTCAATGCTCTACTAAACAGAGAATATGTAAATTTGGTATCCACGGACCGATAAATTAACGTTAACTAACGACGGGGCTCATGCAAATACTAGTATGGATCGGCTGTCTCGCGGTCCCAACAAACCAACTTGAAGTTTCCATTTCCACGGAAACACATGCATAATATTCCCATTCACTGTCGGACGTGCTTTGTACCCCTTCCTCCATAATAACATCTCTGAGGAGTTGCAGACCTGCAGCGCGCCATATTAAAATAATATTGCGTTTTGTTCAGCTGTCACGCAAATTGTTTTGGTCTGCGTTTTGCTTTGGTTCAGTTCCTCTATGGACCGGCATGGTTGGTTTCTTATTGGATCGTTTAGCTTTGAGGAAGCTGTGGCTGGAAAGAGTGGGTTATCCTGAAACATATATTTATTGACGTACAGGAGACTCCTTCCACGATGGACCGGAATATTATATTATCGGGAATTGGTTTCCTATCAAGGAAAGGGATCTTCTTCTTCCTGAATCTAGCTTTAGAAAGTACCTTATCTCTTAAAACGTCTATTGATTAACGTATAAGGTGATTCCTAACATTTACCTGTAATATATCTTTCAGTTGCTAAAATAAAAGTATTTTGGTTTGAAAACTTAACCACAAGCTGGGGGCCGACCGCCTAACTCGATTGCTTTCGATTGCTTTGGCTACGTGTATAGTTTATGACGTCATCTTGTCATTTAGCTATATGACGTTTAGCTTTATGACGTCATCTTGGTTATAGCTTTCGATATTGTTTTCATAGGCGGTACGAAATGACAAGATGACGTCATAACCTATACACGTAGCCAAAGCAATCGAAAGCAATCGAGTTAGGCGGTCGTGGGGCTGAACACTTCTGTATAAAAAAGATTGCACTACTAATTAGGCTCCTATGTCTCTCAATACATTGTAATTTTTAATTGACTAATTTGTATGACCTGCTTAGTGTGTCAGAGGAGTTCAAATTTGCTGGTGGAAATTGGCAAAACTTATACTTATAAAAATAATATGTGATTTTGATATCCTTAGTCAACACTTACAAGCTATGTTTCTGTCAGTTCGAAGGTTTAAGGTTCCCACAAGTCAGGAGCATCCGTTCCATTAGTTGCACAACAAAAGCTTCCCGCTGCAAACCATTCATCACAACAACGTGCAAAATTGCTTTCCACCCGACGATTGTATATTGAAATTTTCAACTGACGTACAGAAAAGTTATATCCTTTGCAATCCTTGGATCGATGGACGATTGACGATAGAGAAACAAGTTTTCAGGTTCTTTGTTGCTACACTTTTATAAATACATACAAATTCTCGTTTTCGTTAACGTGATAAAACTGGCATTAGGGTCTCTGTTACAAGTTTCTATTGCGAGTTTCACTCACGATTTGATCACGATAACAAAAACGAGAATTTGTATGGCATAATTTTAACTCTTCTCGTTGATATTACTACTAGAAAAGGCTTTTTCTTTTATCTTTTATCTATACTATTAATAAAGAGGTAAAGTTTGTGACTTTGTTTGTTTGCGGAGGGTAATCTCTGAAACTAATTACTAGTCCAATTCAAAAATTCTTTCATTAATAGAATGCTACATTCTTTGCGGGTAACATAGGGTATATTTTGTTCTCAAATCCGCGGACGAAGTCGCGAATGAAGTGCTATACTTAAGTCTATACTTAATAAAGAGGTAAAGTTTGTGACTTTGTTTGTTTGTTTGTTTGCGGAGGGTACTCTGGAACTACTGGTTCAATTCCAAAAATTCTTTCACTGATAGAATGCTACATTCCCTGCGGGTAACATAGGCTATATTTTTTTTAAAGTTAATTTTTTTAATCTCAAATCTACGCAGACGAAGTCGCGAGTGAAGTGAGTTATATCTTTTATATATTAATAAAGAGGTAAGTTTGCGGAGGGTATTCTCGGGAACTACTGGTCCGATTCCAAAAAATAATTCACTAATACCTACTAGTATAATCTTTTATACTAAGCGAAAATCTCGTTTTTGTTAACATGATCAAATGGCAGATGCAACTCGCATTCGGCAATCTGTGCAATAAAAAAATAGTATTAATGCACATGTGACCAACAAAAGTTTACACAAACAACAACAAATTGTTATTGTTGGCAATCCTCAACATTAACATTTCCTGCACGCTCAACTTGAGAGCTTTAAAATAATGTATGTTGTTTCAAGTTTCTAGTGCATGTGGGGTTACCTATTCGATAGGGTTACAGATGACTACCTGCGTAGTGCATAAACTTGAGAAATCAACTTTTTAAAAGCATCACTCTTACCGCTTTGACAGTTTCTATGACAACAAAACGAAACAAATCGTTAAATACTTACACGTCAAAGCGTATCAGACAAACAAACAAAAAATAAACTCCCTTTTTTTAATAAAAAGTATCCTATATCCTTCCCAATACCTTTGAGAATATGTGTACAAAGTTTCATGATGATCGGTTGAGTAGTTTCTGCGTGAAAGCGTAACAAACAAACTCACATTCGCATTTATAATATTAGTAGGGATCATTGTCTTAGGCTTATTAATTCGTTGAACAGTATTTTTTAAAATATTTGTATAAGTATTCTTTACAACGGAGAAATCTTAGGGCCTTACAAATGAACAGATAATATGCTGCGAATAGTTATTCCGTGTTTTGTTCCCGTCAAGTAAACTTAATTACAAACTGAAGAAAAAGAGACAAAACATGAAATAACTATTGAAAGCTTATTCTCTGTTTATTTGTAAGGCCCCTAGTGTTTGGTCTTTATCTTATCAGACGATAAAGTCAAAAATGACAGCATACTTCACCCTTAACCCTCAACTGCCAAGGGAGCCTGAATTGGTAAACTTTTCAGAAATACCTAGTTTACCTAAAACGCTGTTGGGCTTCCTATGACTTTGAAAGAATAATCAGATTTTAGTCGCGGCGAGATACTTAAGGTCCCTCAACCCGTAGTGACGAATCCTCAGAGGGTTACTAGAGGGGATAGCATCGCGCAAACGTGTCCCCGTTTCCTACTAGATTCTGCGAGGCGTTCAAATCAGTATCGACAGCGGAAAACCCAAGGGCGCTTTTAAACGCTAGGACCTCGGCTTTAAAGAGCAATAATGAGGAAACAAAAAAATGGAGTACTGTCACCGTCCATTGCGCTAAAAGGGTGTCGTTCGTTAGCAGGACACAATGTACGTCATACTGGCGTGTTTATTTTTTTCGCTCTACCTTTTTTAATGTTGCGCAATCACGCCATCTTCGCTTCAATGTCGTGGTGTTTCCATTGTTACAATATTTTAAACTACATTTTAAAATTTTGTATTTTTCCATAGTCACTTGCCTATTTCACATTATTAATGTGGAGTCTTGTTGGAAATTAACGGCACGCTACCTACCCCCTTTTCTGTGGGTCGGGTAAACACGAATACTAATTATTACAAACAAGTGTTATAAACACTAGCGATCGCCCGCGGCTATGTCCGGGTTAACAACGTGACAAAATAAAATAAGAAAAACCAAAAAAATTTCATGAAGGCTACTAATTAGTTCTTGTAAAGGTCGTCTCGAAAAGCCATCTGTTCTTAAGTCTACGGCGGGAGACCTTGAGCTTGGAAAAACCGGCAGATAAACACAGCGAGGGCATGCCCTTTTTATAACAGCATCAGAAATACTGAAAAATACCCTCCCTATCATAGTTATGTAGGTAGAAGGTCATCTCCAATCACATCTTAGTGCTGGTGACTGTACATAATCAGATAATTATACCTGTAACGTATCACACTCATAATAATCATAAACATGAAATTTCACAGTGAAATTAAATTACTTATTTAGTTCAGAAACATTTTGTTGCTGCCTGTATGTGGTACAAATGACTTTTGTTACGACAAAATCGGCTGTTATAACTTAATTTAAAATCGGGGGCCTAACCCACGAACCCTTTTTAGTTTGCTTTCTAATAGTTTAAATTTGTGCATGTCCTGGCAACCTTTAAGTGTGACAGCGTTTTAAAATGTAACCAATGTATACCTATCTATTGTAAATGTGAAAAGCGTTTGTTATGTTGGTTGTCCTTGAATAAATAAATAAATAAGTCTCTTAACACAGCCATTTCTGCTATTTCATCTTTCCACGCACACGCTCCATTACACCCGTTTCTTCTTATCGAAAGATAAAAGTGTGTTTCATAGCGATTCAGCCAAAATTGCTGTTATGTTCGATCGACTACGCAGCTAATGTAAGTACTGCGGCAGATACTAAATCTATACTTATAATATGAGAAATAATAAATTGATCCACAAAAAAATAGTAGGCTAGCACCTAAAATGCTAAGTTAGCATCTAAATAGTAGTTTAGGTGCTAACTTTGTATTTTTAGGTGGTAACTTAGTATTTTTGTGGGTTAGGTTAGGTTAGTTTGGTGATCGATTAAATACAACCCTTATAATATAATACAGCTGAAGAGATTGTTTGTTTGTTTGGTTGAGCAGCAAATAAAAATGTTTCAAAAACGGGAAAATTTTATAAGACCGGAGGTTTTACTAATATTTTTTCCAAGCGTTCCTTCTTCTTTCTTCCGTTTCCCGTGTAATTTTTTACTATATTTACTCTTAGTGATCATAGCGTGATGTTCTTAAAATAGTTTTTAATAGATTGTTCGCTAATTAACACGGGTGAAACCGCGAGGCACAGCTAGTGATTTATAAGAACATTACTGATTTTAATTTAAGGTTAATAATCCACCATTATTTCATATTAATATTCGACATAACACAAATTTTAGAAAATAAAACAAAACCGCAGACATGACTCTTCACTTTCCCGCCTGATTTGAAGAATTTGATTTAAAACATTTTTTTATTGTATCCAATTCAATATTAAGACCAATGTATGTAATTTATAACGAATATTTGCAATTCCGATATCAATATCGAAATTTCGATATTGAGATCCAGTATCGAAATTCAGTATCGGAATTGAAAACCCTAGATATTACATGCCCTCCCTCCGGCTATTAGGTTTGGCGACCTGGCAACCCTAGTCCGAGCGCAGCTGTTGAGATTCGGTGTCCGTGAGAGGTTGTCTATGTGTGCGTTGCTCGAGCGCATTCGCATGAAGCTTATAGTGCGATTCAAATAGGCTGTGAAGTTAGTCACAAGTCGCGTCGCAGTAGCGAATTTCGACGACGACAACGACGTTAGGTGGGACGTTACAGGGTGGGTTACCTGCGCGCACTGGCGGGCGCTCGCAGCATACTTCACAGCCGCCATCCTATTTGAATCGCACTGTACAGATCGCGCCAAATTTCTAGTCCCCTCTGAAGTTGGCGCGATTCGCGTCGCAGTAGTAAAAAATAGGCGTCAGTAAGACCATAGTAGAATGAAACAAGTAGGTCGACTCGGCCCCCGAGCAAGCGATAATCACCTAAACTTGTAGGGCTGTCGCTTTTAATTAGAATGAGGTAGGTATCTACATATAAAATAAGAACATACTTAGAAATATGAATTCATGGATTTCAGAGAACCCCCGATCTACCTAAACGTAGTTTGTCAACTGTACAACACAACAACTTACAATAGGTAAGTAGATACGGTCAACAGCACATCACGATAAACACTTGCAGTTCGATATTAGTACTTATGCCCACAACATAAGAACGGTACAAAGTCCAAAGTGTTTCGTCTGACTGTTCCTAATTAGTCCATTGTTTTCGCGGTAGGGTATACCGTGTATTCTAATAAATTAAACTTACAAATCCGTAGGTACATGTATTTACCTCTCTAATCCACGAAATCTGGAGCAGAACTTAATTCTTTCGGTAGTAAATAACTGACACAAAATTGTGTAATTAGGTTAGGCAGGAGGTACTCAACTCACCGTTCTTGTTCGGTAGGTAAAGTAAAGAAAGAAAATTCTGGATGGACAAGCTGCTATTAAGACATCCATAAACACTGCAATATCTCTTGTTTTTTTTTGTAACCATCGTTGACCTTGACTTACGTTTAAAAAATTATAATCTACGTGCGAGCGGCAGCGGCGCCGGCACAGCGACAAAACACGCAGGCGCGCGCGGCATTATGTACGGCTCAGTCGCGACTGGCGCAGCATTAGCAGCAATAAACTTTGTCAGTGTGTGCGTGCGACGATGCGTACGGACGGGTTGGTTCGGCTGCGCTCACATACAAGCCGCGCTCGGTGCGTATGTATGAAGATGACCTACTTGTTTCATTCTACTATGGTAAGACGAAGGCGGGGACGAGCGGCAGGGCTTGACTGTGTACAGCTGCGCGAAGCAACTTCAGAGGGGACTAGAAGTTTGGCGCGATCTATACCTTCTGCAGTCTCCTTATTTTCTACGGGAAGCCTGTAATAGGTACCTTCACTACAGGTATAGATAATAATTTACCAAAGGTAGTAAGGTAAGCTAAGGAATATCTTTGTGGATCAAGTAACATTATCACCCAGATTTCGAACGGCTCATGTTATCGAACAGCTAATATAGAGAAAGCCAACAGAATTTTCTGGAAACACAAAAATATTGAAGCAAAATGGCGAAGGGTAGACAGGAGGGTTGAACTTGCGTAAGTATACCTAGCTTTGGACCTTTTATATCACTTTATTTAGATAAACAAAGTCATTTAATATTTCGCGGAAGGTAGTATTGGTTTTTTAAATCCATTGGTTGATTTAGTAATTGATATTGAGGGGAACACAAGTAAAACGGCCGATAGACAGTTACACACTGATATAATAAAAGATAATTAGCTAGTGGTCGCAGCTCACCGAAGTTATTCCTACTACCTACATCCTCCCTAAAAATTTTAAAATACAATTTTAAAACTTTGCTAAAGTGTAATCTTCTCTCGGCAAGTTCCGTAACTACATGCGCTACCTGCGCCTCGACTGACGAAATGAACAAATGAATAAAGAAAAAAGTAACCAGTATCAACATGAGTGGTTTTCTTTACTGGGCTCATCCCTAGTATTCACAAGTAAGCTTTATCATTAATCTTCGCCGCAGACAGTGCTCAGTGGCATGCACTTGGATAGGCCTTGTCCAGCAGTGGACTAATTAAAATAGATTGGTGATGATGATAATGATACTTTATCTGATATTAAATGACGGTGAGGCCGCAATTAAAGCATTGTGGTATACTTAATAATTCAAAAAATTAAACTGAATGTATAAATTACTAACAGAATATAGCTTTAAAAACTTCTTGCTTCAAGTGAGACTTGAACCGACACCAGCAACAACTCTTCCAACTTCAATTATTCCCAAAACTTTTTTCTTTATCTTTCTAATAGAGCTCCTTTGTAGACAGAGACAAGTTTCAGCGAAAGCCCACAGTTCATACCATTACCGTAATCAAAGTTGAAAGCCAGTCTGCCGATAAAGATTAAGATGCTTTCAACGAACTCCACACGAAGTGCACTTCGCTCCGAAAACCAATTACCGAAGTCAGTCTAGACAGGATGTGATCAGTCATTGTACGGCGACCGATAAACTTTGATACTTGATTGTGAAATATCATTGTCTTATAAACAAATAATCCATGATCACCAGCTCAGTGGTACACACTGAAGAGTATAGGCCTCCTTTTTCATTGGCCACAGTCCAGCCTATCCATCTGACTTTAATTAAAACCACTAAAAATCTTAATTATGTACCCAAAAGTTGGAATACTATAGCATCAAATTGTAAATAATTTTGAGTGTTTCAATACGGCAATTTTAAGTAATACTAAATAATATGATCAAACATAATGCAGAGATCCTGTATTATATCTGAAAATGAATCTCCATCATCTTACACATACACACAGTTCCACGCGTAAGGAATTTGATAAGTATTAAATTCATATCAAATAAAATTCGATTTTGTCGCTTTGACAGTGTCGCTGGCTCGGCTTACGCATCCAGTATTTAGATAGGTTCAGCCATAGCACATTGGCAATAAAAACAGATGTTCCACCAGCCCGTTCGCAGTCTAAGGATATTTCCCGAAAAGTTTTCATTTCTCTTAACCTGCAACAACATCTGGTGCGCATTACGCATTCTTCGCGCGATTGCAGCGCCTCTCTCGCCGTCTGATTGTGGAAGTTCTTTTGTTTATCTACAACTTTATGTATACCTTTTATGTATACAGAGAACGGTACACAGTCAGGCACTATTTGCTATTGTTTCCTGAGACTATTGCTAACGCTTATTTAAATTAATTAGATAGTAACTAATTCATTTACTACGGCACACAGAGAGGCATTCACATTCAATTTTATTATCGTATGAAGGTAGTCGTCAAAACAACATAATCAAATACCTAATAACATTTAGTTTTCGTATGTTGTCTTAAAACAGGGTGTTTGTGCACTTGATCATGTAGAAAAGCATAAAAATTCACGTTTTCGTTAAAGTGATCTATCCATCAACTAAAGGGAAGGCTCGGGCCCTAGCAGTGGTGACAAAATGAGCTGGTGAGGTGAAGTGTTGAGGACCAGATTGTGAATAAAAGTTATGGTAAAAAGTTAGTAGCAAGTTTCCTAGTGGATCCTGGGTGAAATGTGTTTCCACCTTCGACCTTAAAGCTACTAACCATCTAATACGACGAAGAAGTTCCTTATAAAAACACCAAATCACCATAAAAAATGCTTTTAAAAAGACGTGGTACACATTCTTCCTTTTTAATCTGTCGCTAGTGTTTCTTACAGATAAATAATTCAACGTGAGTAAAGCAGACCGAGAAAGCCAGGCGCCTGTATTTCAGAATACAACCTTATTCTCAAAGGAATGAGCAAATATATTATTAACAATTTCTTTGGATATTCATTTGGAACGCACTCTGGAGTTTTTATAAAGCAATTCTGTTGTGTTGGCATAATTTTCTTTGAAAGAATATACAATTAAATTCCTATTTTTTTTAATGGTTTAGAACTTTATTTTCTCAAAACTCAGTTCTGCTGCTTATGACATAAGAAAAATTAGGCAGTTAACAGACGTTGAAACTGCTAGAACAGTTTATTTAAGTTATTTTCATAGTGTCATGTCGTATGGCGTACTGTGGGGAACAGCGGCTGATATTGAAACTATATTCATTTTACAGAAACGAGCAATAAGAACAATCTATAAACTAGGATCACGAACTTCCTTAAGAAATCTTTTTAAGGAGATTGGTGTCCTGACAGTTGCATCTCAATATATTTATAATTGTATAGTTTTTGTACGTTACAATATCAACAATTTCAATATTAGAAATAAGACAAAACTTGTAATGCCACTGTTCAGTTTACAGAAGGTTCTTGGTTCTTTCTTGGGGCAAGGTATACACTATAACAATAAAATACCAACTATTGTGCTAGATTTACCTTTAGATAAGTTTAAAAAACATGTGAAGTCTTCATTACTTATAAAAGGTTATACAGTCAAAGAATATTAAGATGATAAAACAGCCTAGTTATAATAAAAAACATATTTTACTCTATTTGGATCAATATAATAAAATTAACTTATATAATTTTTATACTAATATGATAGCCTTTATCAGCAGTGTCCTACAGATAACAAACAGCGTTGGGTTAAATAAATCATTAAGTTTTTATTTAGAGTATCTTGAGTGTGTCATGCTCTCTTTATTGTTTCTGCGGTGTCGGCGTGTGCGTGTCGGGTCGTTACGAAAAAAATATGGTTGAACGAAGCGATGACTGATTCATATGTCATACTCTTTAACGGGTGCCGCCTGTGGAGGCTGGTCTGCCCTTGCATACTTATCTTATTTTTAGTATTATTCACTATAGTTTGACTTTGTTTTTATTAGACAATTTTTGACTTTTACGAGAGTACTGTAGTGGTACTGTATGACATTGTGAAAATTGAAACTTTTACCTGATGTAAATTTGTTAACTTAGGTTTTTTATTTCGTTTTTTTTTACATGTTGTGGTTGTCTTTAATATTTTGTGTGTTTCTTTGTAATGGAAAGTGTTCTGCTATAATAGGGCATTTTCCAATATTTTTGACGCTGTAACGGAGAAAAGAGCTTGACACTTGCTGAGTTTCTTGCCGGTTCTTCTCAGTACAAGGTCTCCCGCCCTGCGTAGACTTACGAACCGATGGCATAGTGACATTCACAAGAGCTACTTGTAGCCTAAACTGAATAAATGATTTTGAATTTGAAGTCTATACCAAACAATGTTTTTTTATTTTTAACTATTCTTTTCTTGGAAATATAAAACTGAAAACAACGATGAATTCATTAGGCCCTAGAGGTTGTAACGTTACCGAGGCCGAGGTTAAATCGCCAGTGGTTGTGCGTGTCACCTCCCCTAAACTCCGGTTAAGGCTTATCCACACTGCAGCTACTTTTTGTAGAGCAACATAATGCAACACTTTTGGAGAATTTGTTGATTGATTCAGACGGCCATTTCAGCGTCACCAGACTTTTTTGAAGCGGCGAGGAAATTAAAGTGTTCCTCAAGCCGTGTGAAACGAAACACCGTCAGAAGTCCTCTAGAGGGAATGGCATAACTCACTAGTGCGTGTCCACATTCCCTACTAGATTCTCCCGAGGGGATCGTATTGGATCAGATAATGCAACACGATAACATTAGGTGATATTATGTAACTTTTGCGACCACTTGTTGCTGTTGTTGAATGTTGCTCAACTTGCTTATCATCATCCATATTACAGGTCGACTTTTTTAACACCATCCAAACTTTCTGAGATGACTCCCGTGTTACAAACGAGCAACTTTTACTATTGGAGCAACTTCCTAACTCGAAAAAAAAATCTGCTGTTCCATACAAAACATCAATATTCATTCGACCAAAATGTATGGAACAGCTGATTTTTTTTTCGAGTTAGGAAGTTGCTTCAATAGTAAAAGTTGTTCGTTTGTATCACGGGAGTCATCTCAGAAAGTTTGAATGGTGATAAAAAGTCGACCTGTATAAAAACATAACAAGATACATAACATAAGTTTACAAAATAATACAAAGTGTAACTTTCAGCAATAAGCCAGTTGCGTGGCATATACTCGTACATGCCTGCACATTAGACTACTACAAACTATATATATACGTATATATACAATACTACATATGACATCATCATCATCATCATCATCATCAGCTCATTTATGTCCCCACTGCTGGGGCACGAGCCTTCCCTATGGATGGATAGGGGGAACGGGCCATAAACCACCACGCGGGCCCAGTGCAGATTGGTGTTTATAAACGACTGCTAATGCAGCCGGGACCAACGGCTTTACGTGCCTTCCGAAGCACGGAGGAGCTCGAGATGATACATTTTTGGTCACCCATCTGATGACCGGCCTTTGCGAAAGTTGCTTAACCTCAGCACTCGCAGACCGGGCGCGTTAACTACTGCGTCATCGAGCTCCTCTGACATATGACGTATGGTTGAACATTTATTGAAGAAATTTGACAGTGTTGATAGGTTAATGTAACTTCTGCAGATTTATTTATAATAATGTTATCCATTGTTACCATGTTGACTGTTAAAATGTTCAAAATGATTTTTAAAGCAAATTTTGTTGCGAACAAATTACAAAAACATAAATGTTGAAAAAATTTCGATATTATGATCGGATGTTAATGACGGTAGTTGTTGACATTGAATAGGCGCCTTTGGCTTACAAAGTAAAAAGTGTTGAATAATTTCGGCGGGCTGGTTAGAACCACGATAGCTCAATTGGAAGAGCACCTGACCCGGAATGTCAGAAGGGTGCAGGTTCAAATCCTGCTCGTGGAAATTTTTTCAACATTTGTGTTTTTGTAATGTTGACTGTTTTCAAAAGTTAAGCGACGTTACTAAACACAGCAACATACATATACTAACAACAAATTACTTTTTGTTATCCGATGTTACCCACTAACACTTGGAAACGTTGCTCCACAAAAAGTTACCGTGTTGTGGATGCACCATTACGCTGCCGCTGTAAGCTACAAAGAGGGCCAATAGAAAAACTGTTTCGAAAAGATAAATTAACATGAATGTCTGAAACAGACTTAACTTTCGTCCTGAGGAAAATCCTCGACAATCGGAAAGATCGCGTTTTCTTTTAAATTTATTCAATGATGCCGCGAGAGTAGGTCAGGACCGTCGATATAAAATGCTATTGTTCTACAATATTCCTCAGTTTGGTTCATCTCGTGGCTTACTGAAGTGCTTGCTTTTATTAATCAAGTAAGTTTACATTTTCAATTGTAGGTTTTTTAAGATTATGCAAAATATTTCGAGAATGTTGCAAATCCTTACTGATTCATCATCATTATCATCAGCCCTTTAAACTCCCCACTGTTGGGCTCAAGCCTTCTCACATAAACAATAGCACAATGGGGCCGGGTCATTACAAAGTCGTTTGACATTTTTCCTGCTTTGACTTTAAATCGACATTATAAACAACTAGAAATCGCCATGGGTGACTGGGAGATCGGAGCCCTCGGGGAATAACCCAATATAAAGCACCATGACTTTTTTTTTATTAAGGCAGATGAGTCGGCTCTTAAGTTAAGCAGAAACGTAGTTTCCTTGTAGGGCATCATAATTATACTAGACATCCTCTAAATAGGAATTTTTTAATTATGATTATAAACTCGTTCGGGATCACAGGATATAAATAAACCCTTTTTATTTTTGATTCTCACGGGATACAAGTTATTATGTGGACGAATGGACGAAATGACGAGCGGTCGGTCGCTAGCAATTAATAAATCATATTCACTATAGCAGACTTTGAGGATGGACTAAATGAATAGGTAATACATCGGTATTATTGCAAAATAGTATCTATTTCAACAAGCATAGAGGTTGAATGTTGGATTTAATTTTTTCAAATATTTATATTTTCTTTTTACGGCTTTTCTCTTAGAATAATAAATATTCTCGACTTGACGGCTTCTTGGCGGGAAAGTGAAGAGGCATGTTTGCGGTTTTGTTTTATTTTCTAAAACTCGTGGTTGTCGAATATTAATGTGACATAATGGTGGATTTTAACTGTTATCGTTGTGACACCAGAGAGAGAGAGAAACATTTATTACTTACTAATATACATAAAAATAAAAATAAAAACAAACAATAGGTCAATCAGGACCCCGCCTGTTCGTGTTGTTGTGAACGAAGCTTGTAATAAAAAACTAAAATTAAAAGTTTTCGACGCAAAAAAAACACCATAGAATTTCATTGTAATTTTACTGGATTACAGCTAGAAAGCTACAAATCAGTTCTTACCTATTTTAAGTGACTAAAGGAAAATAATTTCGATCACTAGATGTGAACGTTTGTGTTTGTGTACGTGCATGAGTGTTGGCAAATAAAACAAAACAATGCGCTAACACTTTTTAAATTCTCTCAAGAAGACCGCGTGAGGTCTCAATTAAGTCCCACGTCTTTACGGGGTCTTTAAGGGGTTTGTAAGGAATTTCATTTAACATTTCTATCTTCGCTCGGTATCATCTAATACTAAAAGGAAGTATTGTATAATATGGACACTGGAGTCCAAACCGCACGAAGCCACTAATTACGTAAAAATATAGCCTCTATATTGTCCATGAGGCGGTACGATTTATTTCTCGTGCTCGAAGCTTACCTGAAACAAAAAAGAAATAAATGTATTACGAAGAATTAACGGCTGCTTTATTTACATTAAATTAAAACATCTAAAGCAAGTCGCTGGTTCCAATCCAATTGATGTCGTAAAATGGCCGTTGTTAAAACCCATCAATCCATGTTGGACTAACGCGGTTGTGATATGTATGTGATATGGATAAACATGTTATGAATTCGGCAAATTTGAGCACAGCAATGGAGGATTTTTTCAAAAATTTTTCTTTTTTGTCGCGTAATAAACTTTTTGAAATCACAATGGGACAAGGAAACATCATCCATCAATTACCATTTATAACTCAATTACTTATCATTATCCATCACAGTTAAGCATAAAAAATACTGAAAGCTGTATGGCCTAGTTTCCTTTGGCTTAACTAAATGGAAGAAAAATATATTTCATCTCGCCGCAAAAAACTCGGGTTTGCTTTTACTATTTTTATATTACATACCCGTTTTCCGAGTCAGTCGCAGGAATGCGATGAGTTATAAATAATTCAGAATAGTGATGATTTTTTTCTATGAACGGGATTTGAACGAAAGAAAAAAGATCGAATGTCGATGTTTTAGATAAAGACAGTCAAACAGCACCGGTCCTTAATTGTAAAGCTAATTGCTAGGGCGCCTAGCCAGCACTACAAAAAGTGCTGGATCAATTAATGTACTTGTATTTTTTTGTAACATTTTCCTGATATTTAATAAACATTTTCCTAATGCCTATAATACAAAAAATATATATTTCTATGTGTGTCCCGTATGCGTTCCTAAACCATTTCATCATCATCATCATCTATACTAGTCCACTGCTGGGCATAATCCTCTCCAAGAGCACACCACCGAGCACGATCCGCGGCTACTCTCATCCAGCTTTTGCCAGCCACCTTGCGGAGATCGTCGCTCCACCTAGTCTCCACTCGAGAACCGATACCGTTGGGGTAAACAAGACAACCCAACGGTTATCGGTTCCGCGACTAATATAGCTACTATACCAATTTTCCGATTGAAATTAAACGATGGCAAGTTGATGTGCGTTCGCCTGCGAAGATTTCCGAGTTGAAAAAAATATCATGGGATACGGGTGTTCACGCGAACGCCAAATTCTAATTATATTAGGTATAATTACTAATTAGTTAGGGTCACTATACAATAACTCGAGCAGCTCGATGGCGCAGTGGGTTACGGTCTGCGAGTACTGAGGTTAAGCAACTTTCGCAAAGGGCGGTCATCGGATGGGTTACTAAAAATTTATCATCTCGAGCTCCTCCGTATTTCGGAAGGCACGTAAAGCCGTTGATCCCGGCTGCATTAGCCAATCCGCACTAGACCCGCGTGGTGGCTTATCGCCCGTTCTCCCTATCCATCCATAGGGAAGGCTCGTGCCCCAGCAGTGGGAACATGCTGAGCTGATGATGATACAAAAACAATTATAAAAATGTAACGATTTTTTTTGTTTTGCTTAAGAGAGTTTACCGATAGTCTCAGGCGGCGTTTTTAGCGTCATCTGCCTTTTTTCGTACGGCGAGAACCTAGAAAAGGTTCCTCAAGCCGTGTGAAAAGAAACATCGCCAGATGAAGAGGGAATGGGAGCACTAATGTTTGTCCCCGTTCCCTACTAGATCATCTGAGGGGGATCGAGAGCAAAACAACCCGAAATCGCGCGCGCCTCTAAAGGCTTAGAACTAACAAGTAACGAAATTAAATGCTTCTTCCAGACATGAAACTCTTCGCAATCGCAGCGGTGTTAACCCTCCAATGGGCGCTGACCTCGGCCGCCACATACACAGACAAATACGACACTGTGGACCTAGACCAGGTGCTGTCAAACAAGCGGCTCACCCAGGCGTACGTCAGGTGCATGCTGGACAAAGGGAAGTGCACTACTGAAGGCAGGGAACTGAAATGTTAGTAGCTTACTTTGAAGTGAATTAAAAGGTTTGAGTTAAGAGCAGATGTTTCCAGATCTGGCTTTGAACTTTTAAATAACATCCATTACTTTTTTTATGAAATAGGTATCTTTTTCGGATCTACTCGCGTTTATTTTACACATTGATATTATCCTTAAGTCTCCCTACGACCACGGACCCTGCAAAGGGTTCGAAACGACAGAACATAATCAATGTGTAAAATAAACGCGAGTAGATCTGTAAGAGTTGTTTAATTTTAATAAGCTTGTGTTATGGGCTCACGTCAGTAGTCTTACAGAGCAATGGGGGAATGAACCACGATTTTACGCATTCAGATAACTACGAATCAAATACATATCTGGATATTACAAAAGACGACTCGCAAAACTCACACGCGAATTAATTGCGAAAGTCACGCAAATAAATGGTAAAGACCCATACAAACTGTGAGGCAGTGAGATGTGTCGCCATTTCCCTTAAATGACTAGTGGCCATATGACCCATTTACCCACCCTCAGAACAATAACTAGCTTTAGTTATTATTCTGAGCATTTACCACCACAAATGCAACTCATTAGCACATGAGTAAATATCGTAAATGATTATACTACCTATTTAGAAATACTTAATTATAACTACAATTAATTAATTAATTATAATACTTTATTACAAGGCTATTTTTCGGTTATAGAACTGGATTTTTTTCGGCTGCAAAGGCGACAACTAATTAAAAAAACAATGTATTCTACGGTCGTTTAAAGCAAAAAATAAAACGTCTAAAAATACTTTTTTCCGATTCTTTCCAGTTGGGATGAACGGAGGCCATTTGAACCGTAAACGGTTAGCCAGGTCCCCGACTGAATTTTCGGGTAATAAGCTTTTACTAATTTATTTTAAAAGAGCATAATATACATACTCTCTAAGTCTAGTAGACAGATGATACTCTTATCACAAAAACAGGAACGAACATAATTACAATTAAGCGGCCTTGTCGCTTTAAAGCAACCTCTTCTAGAAACCAGAAGGACAGAGGTAACCTCGATTCGGTAAAAAATCGGATTAAAACACAACTTATTATAAAAAGAATTGTCATTAAATTTTATGTAGGTACAATACAGTACCTACATACTACTGCACACCAGACTACCATAAACTGTTAATTTCCTCAAAAGACTTTGAACTGTATATATATGGCATATGGTTGAACATTTATTGAAGACATTTGACACCTTTGGATGGGTTGATTGATGTACCTACCTACAGGCGTCTGGACGTTTTGCTAATAACATTGTATCTATATTATATTACATATATACATGACTGCATACTGCATACGAGCCCTGTAACATTACATAATAATTCTAATAAAATTGTATTTATAAACACATATAACTGAATACAAGCCCTACATACATAATGAGTGCGCCATTGATACGCAACGCGAGTTCCGTACGAAACAAATTTTAATTGAAATCCAACGCATGTTTTTGATTGCTCGAACAAAGCAAATTAACAATTCAAAGTTTGTGAAATTGCGTAGGTAGATGGAGTAGCGTACAGTCAACAGTTAATAGGTGGCCGGGGTGTCAAACTCGGGTCAGGGAATTTAAAGGTGCAAGTCAGGACCGCAGACTGCAACCGCAGACTGCAAGAGACATTACCTACTGCTTTCTATGAATCTCTATGAAATTGATTCCAAGCGTGGCAACACTGCAGCGTGGAGCCGCGTCGCAGCGACCGCAGACCGCTACACCCAGTTGTGTAACGAACCGCAAGCAAAGAGTTCTCACGTACAAGTTGTACGTGAGAACGGTACAACGCGTACGAGCACAAGTACGGAATGACGCCACGTTTGGAATAGAGGCGACCGCGACCGCAGGCAGCACTGCGGTCAACCGCAACGCAGTGCCGCAGTGTCACCTGCGGTTGCAGTCTGCGGCCCGTCTCGGACTTGTACCTTATCGTGAAATAATGGTGGATTCGCGGCTGAGTGTTGGCTAATGAAATAAAACAGTGCAACGTCACTTTGTAAATTCTCCCAAAAAGTCCGCGTGAGATCTCAGTAAAGCCCTACATCTTTATTAATACTCAAGAGGTTATCATTTATCACAACCCATTAATTATAATTTGCAAACAAACGAAACGAAATGTTTAAATGTAGGTAACTTATAATGGCTCCGCACCACAGAACATGTGCTCCGCACACTAGGCGACACGCGACTGCGACAGCTCGGCGACTAGACGCGACGACAGGCTGCGGCCGACAATTTTCATATATTTTGTTCAAAGCTCCGCACACTTGGCTACAGTCGCAGAGTGAGAGAAACTGACGCTCACAACTGTCGGACGACTATCGTCGTGTGTGCGCGTGCTCTAAGCGACTAGACGCGGCAACTAGAAGTAGCGACAGTCGTCCAGTGTGCGGAGCCATTTAAGAGAAAAAAAATACTTTGACACTGGTAAAATTTGCTAACCGCACAAAGCCATGAATGAAACAAAACAATTACTAATTTTAAAAAATCTTCTGGGTTCTGTTTTTCCAAGATAATTATTTTTAACGGGTTTCAAACTTAAAAAAATGGGTTCATATAAAAGCTTGACCTATTCCTTTCTAATACCAAAAACAAATACCAATGGTATATGTTTATTGACTTAATAAATGTTCCTAATGTTCCTAATACCAAATTTTAAATATTAAAATGAAGTACTAAATATATCCCCATCTCTTCCCGTGGGTGTCGTAAAAGCCGACTAAGGGACATTCCAGAGGATGGGCAGCAGCATCTCTCTGAGGTTACCCTCAACCTACTGCGATCGCCAACCCGCTTGCCAAGCGTGGCGATTACGGCAAATACCCCCCATGATTATGATCCTTGGGGGAGGCCTTTGTCCAGCAGTGGACGTCTTTTGGCTGAGATGATGATGATGATGATGATGATGATGATGATGATGACTAAATATATTCCCAACGAATACCAAAATATAACTTCTGGTACAGTCACAGAAACAATTTATTTTGCTTTCTAATCATTTAATGCGTTAAACCCGTAAAAAAATATCATTAAGTAACCCGAAAGCTTAAAAAACCCGTTAAAATATTTACAGTACGTAATCCGAAAGATTAGCAATGTACCTACTTTACTTATTTTTCTTTTTTAATTTCCAGCCCACATCGCTGAGGCATTACAAAATGGCTGCGACAAATGCACGAAGGCCCAACGCGAGGGCATGAAGAGGGTGATCCGCCATCTCATGACGTACGAAAAGGCTTACTGGGGTCAGCTGGTTGACAAATACGACCCTAAGAGGGTGTACTCACAGAAATACGAGAAGGAATTAAATAATCTAGAGACCAAGTAGAAAAAGGGTGGATTGATCCGAAACGCACAAATAACGTTTAAAAGCGTGTGATTTTGTTAAATGGTTACTTTTAAATTGTTTTGTTTATTATGCTACCTACCTACTTTCTTTTCAGTTTAAAAAAAATAGAGACGCTGTAATAAAAAATATGCAGCCATAAAGAATTTTGGTTAAAAAACTCTATCTGTTTATCTTAAAGTTACAAATTATTCTTATATCTTATCTATTATTGCAGAATATAATTGTAAAAATATGTTTGTAACTATGAACTTCAAACTACTAACTTGTAAATACTAAATACTATATAATTTGTATTTTTAAGCATATTTCAACGCTTTTTTCTATTTATTTTAGTTTTAGGATTTTTATTGTTATTTTAAAAGAAACTTGTGATATTCCCGGGGAACAAATCTAACCATCACAGAATGATTAAAACAAGATAATCATTGCTTGATATAATAAGATTTTTGTTTCTAAGTTGTTAAACTAATTGTTGATTTTTCTTATAATTAAAGAGCATATTTAAAATTTCTGTTTTTTATTTGTATAAAATTTCGACCGCAGGCGCCGCTTTCTGTTCTGTAAGCTCTTTGACACAGTGGCTAGCGCAGTCTCTGGTCATTGGTACAGTCAGCAACGAAAATACCTTTACACTTTAGTACCTAAGTTAGTCACAACGAATTTAACTGAGGCCTCTTAACTTAAATATTTTTTACATTTTTTATTATTGGATTTATGAACTATTGTTACACTATTATTATTATTATTATTCTCTTTATTTATTTTTTCTCATTTAGATTTACATTTTTAAATATTTTTTTTAAAACAAAATAAATTAACATTTAAAAATATAAAAAAATAGGGGTCCGCCGCCGGCATCTTTAGTGTACTTACCTTAATTTAAGGATAAAACTATATTAAATTGAATATTGTCATTTGATTACTTAGAAAACAAAGATTCCAATAGTTATGATTAATTCTGGTGCAAATTTGTAAAACAGCGCCATCTAGCCGAATCGCGGCTAAACGGCTTGCAATCGAAACATACGCGCTCTCACGCGCATACGCAGCAAATTCGCATTTTAATAATACTGGTTTTCAACTATCTGGCCAGAGGGCGCTGTTGGGGGTTATTATAAAAGGAGCGGGCGACAGTCCGCGGTCTCTTTTTGGGTTCAGTAATTCACTTATCCCTACAATAAACATCTCAAAAACAAACCAACGTTTTTATTCCGGCACCATTTCACAAAATTATTAACCCAGATCATGGATTAATAATAATAATATATTATTAGTCCATGCCCAGAAATTCACATCTAAAATTTTAAGCCATGCCCATCAATTGTAGCGTTGACTTGATTTCAATGATAGAGGCCTTTGCCCAGCAGTGGGATATTATATAGGCTATTTAGAGTCTACCTTACCTCTAAGTTTTTACGCTGTGCTATTACCTACTTACTAAATGCAAATTATTTCTCTAC
Organism: Eudonia mercurella; assembly: GCA_963082485.1. NCBI lineage: Eukaryota > Metazoa > Arthropoda > Insecta > Lepidoptera > Crambidae > Eudonia > Eudonia mercurella. The sequence continues at coordinate 14,911,584 of OY720037.1, forward strand.
TGTAAATAACAGGTCAGTCCAATTTTTTCCATGTTTTACCACACTCATATCATTACGTGTCAGACAACTTCATACTACAGTTCATGAATGAACTATATATCTCACAAATGGTCAGCTTGTAGATACTGAACATCAACAAGCATTTCCTCATTTGCATTAAATATTAATACCGCAAACAAAGGCCGCATATTCATTGCTATCGCCTGTATTCTGTTAAGTGCGATTAAGCCACGTCAAATCGCGTGATGTTGCTTATAAAAAAACACTGGATTTTTTTACCAGGGATTTGCATTAGGAAATTAATGGTTTGGGCTAACCCCTGACATAGTCACGTCAAGTAGGTAATGTAATAAACTGTGGGTAGTTTATTAAAAGTGTAATTTTTTTAATAACTTTGTCACGAAAAAGTTACGGATATCGTACTTATGGGTATTTTAATGATAAAATCTTATCTCTAAACTGGCGGAAAGAAGCAATGCTGCTAACATTTATTTTTATAGTGTCATTTATTGATAAGATGGTGGTAGATAGCCAGGCGGACTTAGAACAAGCTCTACACAGACATGACTATTACCATGTATCCAATGAAACTCTTATGAGGAAATACTAAGGTCGACTGATTATATGAAAAGTAGACAAAATATCATTTCGTAGTCCCCTGACTCCTCCTCCAAAACCGGACCGATTTAATTACTTTTTTCATAAAAAATTAAAGGAAGACTGGTTGTGTCCCTATCATCATCATCATCATCATCTCAGCCAAAAGACGTCCACTGCTGGACAAAGGCCTCCCCCAAGGATCTCCACAACGACCGGTATTGTGCTGCTCGCATCCAGCGGCTTCCCACGACCTTCACCTTCATGTGTCCCTATGTTTTGCTTTTTTTCATAAAAAAGATATATATACCTTTAAAAACCTTAAAAATTGGCCAGATTTTCGCTGTGTTCAGACATCCAGCAAACAATTTGACGAGATTATATAAAAACACTACATTTAACACGTATCAACTTTCCGGATGTGTTAACAGGACTATTATTCAAGTGTAACTAGTGCATCCATCATCATCAGCCCCTTTCAACCCACTGCTGGGCATAGACCTCTTTTTGCTTATGCCATTCGCCTCGATCCTGCGCTAGTCTGGGCCACGTGCAACCCATTATTAAAGAACGTCCCCGGAAGGCGTCTGTTTGTCTGTCTGTTAAGACGAGCTAATCTCAGGAACCACTGGACGGATTTTGATGTGGTTTTTTCTAATAGATAGAGCGTCTTTCGAGGGTGGTTTACGTACACAAAACCACACGAGAGCGTCACTTTCGATCAACAGATCGAAGCTAGTCACACTATAATATTATAAATGCGAAAGTTTGTGTGTATGTGTGTGTGTATATATTTGTTGCTTCTTCACGTTGCAACGGATGGTTGGATATAGATAAAATTCGGCATACAGATAGTTTATAACCAGGATTGACACATAGGATAGTTTTTATCCCGATATTCCCACGGGAATGAAACTTTTACCTTTTCTCTATATTTGGTGATTTGATGTTGGGAATAGAACCTATTTGATAGTTTTTATACTGTTTTATTGAAATTTTGACAGACTTTTGAAACTGTGAAAGCGATACGAAGTCCGCCGGGTCCACTAGTTAATAATAAAAGAAAAGTTCAGAGCTCTTTATTGCCCACCAGTGGAACATGAAGAGTCACTAAAATAAAAAACATTAACAGGCCGTTGTGGAGATTCTTGGGAAGGCCTTTGTCCAGCAGTGGACCTCTTTTAAAGAATAAGTTGTGTCCTACCGAGTTGATTATGAGAAAAACGCCGTTCAAAGTTTAGAAGTCTTTTAGAAGTTATATTACTCTCATTGAGATTAAGGAATGTGGTACCTTTTGTGATTAAATATTAGTTAATATTGTTACCATGTTTTTGCTACAATTTTTTTTAAAAACATTTCTTAAATTTTATGACAAATAAGAATAATTTTTTTGCTCGGGTAATAATAACTCATTTTAGCGACACCTGTTATTCTTTTGCAAAATCTTGTGGTTGAATATGAAAAGGGCCATAGAAAATAAATGTGTAACCATTAAAAAACTTGAATAAAAAAAATTACCCTTAAATTTGATGATGATGATGATACGCATATGTATGTATTATAGTACTATATATGCTAATGTTGTGTTTACAGTTTCTATTATCAATCACTACAGACACATACACAGTTTAATAAGTGGGTTAATTAATGTCAAGAAATCTCTAAAGTTGTCAACTTTTATTAGCTTTAAAAATATACGAGCGACACGTAACAAGGATTTTGGCATTAACTAGTTGGACACTGAGTAAGACCATTTATTAGTTGCCCGGGAGACAAGATAAGGTTTCATTAAACGCGGAAATAACGTTCCTTGCTCGGCGCTACTCGTACATCTCACTTAGCAATTTAACTTTATGAGATATGTTTTAAAGGTAATAACGTCTTTTAGGATCAAAATTTCCACCACTATTAATATGTTTGAATGTTGTGACTAATATAATGTGCTGTATTTTTGTTTCTTTATTGGATGGCTTCGGTCGGTTAGCATATTTAGCCAATGTCAAAGTTAGTTACCATTTTTCTAACAAGTCTATGCTAATATTATAAAGAGGAAAGTTTTGTATGTATGTATGTATGTATGTTTGCAACGAATGAAATCAAAAAGTGCTGGACCGATTAGAATGCTACATTAGCGCTGAGTAACATAGGCTATACTAAAAAAATACGATACGAAGTCCGCCGGGTCAGCTAGTTATTAAGAATAATTTTGTTTTTTTTAATTAGGTAACCAAAATTAATTAGATTGTATGCTCTTCCTACATTTTTATGAAGTGAAATTTAAAGTGATTTTTTTACGTTGTCCGATATGGTTCCGACCACGAGGGGCAAGCAAGTAAACGCCAAGTCGCCTGGCTTGAAAACCTCAGAATTCAGGTCAACCTAGCCTACCTGTCATAATTGTTATACCTAGCAATTTCAATTATCATTTCAACAACTACTAACAAGCGTTCCCAGCAGGGAACAAATCAAACTCCTCAGCACTTGGTCTTGGTACACAGTACAGCGCAGTCACGAGTGCACGAGTAAACATTGTAACTCTTAATACACTGGAATAAGAATCAAAACTATGTGTGTGTACATGACAATGCTCGTGAGTGCTCATTGGAGGTACGTACCTAATTAATCCACCGACTCAACAAGGACTCCTAACGACCAATTAAAGTAGAATCATGAGTGCACCACTCTATACTCGTGATATATTATTCAGAGCCGGCAGTGTAGGTCAGGACAAAGTAGCTGCGGAGCAATTAATGGGACAAGGTGCTATCAAAGAGGCTCTTTGGCGAATGAACGCCTTTGTCTCACTTTTGGAATGATTAAAATTGCAGTAACCGACAAAAAGTGTAGTTTTTTTGGTAACTGAAGTGAATGAGATAACTTTAGTTGCCAAGAACTAGGCATTGAGTAAACATTACTAAAGATTTTGTGTTTACATTTCATTACTAAAGTATCTATGTATAATGCTGCTGTGATTTATTATGCGTTATTTAATTTTTGATATATTATGTAGTACTTACATCAAAAGAAGAAATTACTCAGTCATTAATAATTTGAACTGTAACTTAAGTAAGTGTGAATTTGGGTTATCTGGAAATATAATCATAAAAAAGAATTACCTATCTAGTCACTTGGATGTTCGAAATGATTTTTTCATGAAAGTTTAATATTAAAATAAGATATTTTTTTACATACGATAGGAACTGAATTACGAATCATCCTCGTATAAATACATTTAATCAAAATTATGAACATTGTGGTATCTTTATAAAGTTGGAACGCCTACAATCTTTGAACAGCAAATTCACACTAGAGAGAAACGTATCTTAGATAATGAAAGAGGTAAAACGTACCTCTTCCTGACGAAACTATGCTACTACAAACAAACGAACATTATTATTGGCAACAGATTTAAAAAAGATGGTGGTAGCTAATTAGGGGGACTTCCTAAAAGCCTTACAGCTATTAATATTAAAGGTACGTTTTCGAAACGGACCGCAGATCGCAAACTGCAACCGCAGACTGCAAGCGACACTACTAGTTACTAAGAATCTCTGTGACAGTGATTCCAAGCGTGGCGACACTGCGGCGCGCAGCGACCGCAAACTGCAGCACCAGGGGTGTCGCAAACTGCAGAGAGTTTACACGTGTCACGTACAAAAACGGCGATTTTTTCGGAAGATGATGAAGAGATATTAATTAACTGTGTTGCCGGTCATCCATTCCTTTACGACACATCCAATCCAACAACAAATTAAATTCCTAATAAGTAGCCTAATTACAAAGCATACATAGGTAAACTAAACAATACGTAATGATGCATTGCAGTTGCAATGACGCATGCAGATGCATAAGGGAGCTCGCCCACGAGCGACAATCGCTGAGCGATTATTTTGTAGTAGAATATGGAACATATAGAATTCAATACTTCAACGCCCACCGGCTACAAAAAGTCGCTATAGAACAAAATCGCTGCCTCCCGGGCGACGCGATTGTCGATGTGAAATGGAACGTTCGGAAATGTACCTAGCAACGCAGACGCACACTACTCAGCGACAGTCGGCCGCGTACCAAAGAGGAAATTCCGCGTACTCTAGCTAAGGAAGGACGTGTCTTGACAATGGGTGTCGATATCGACATTTTAATCGAAGAAGTAGAAAAGCGGCCTGCCTTATACGACACAGGATTGCAAGAATATCACGATTGCAATAAAAAGAAGTCTTAGATCCAAAGTCCAAAGTCTTAGATCAGCATGACGAATATGAAATAATCCCTTTAGTAATCTCTGAGTAATTATTGGATCAACCCAGAACCTTCTTTTTTTGAAGTGAAAACTTCTTTAGCGGCGTTGTGCACTTTTTTTGGAATGGGTAAAAAATGTTAAACTCGCGTCAGGACACGTGACCGTCAGGCGCGACTGTTTCAGGCAACGTTCGAAAGATGGCGCTGCTAGTTCTCCAAGCATGACTGTGCTTCTACAAATCTTATAAGGTTATCCCAGCTGCCGACAGATGGCTCTAAACTTCAATTATTTTTATCTCTTGTACGAACAAAACTATTACAATTTCTGATATTATAGAAAATATACAAAAATGAATGACAGGGTTTGTATGTACGATCAAAGAGAACTTTTTTATTTTGATAGCTATAGAAATGCCAAAACGACTTCTTCTTTGGTGTGCATGAATCTTTGAAATGTCTACTGTATACCTACTATTTAGAAAGGACTATATTATACTACTATAGGCATATACATATTACCACTACTATAGGCATATATGAATATATTACCGAAAAAAGCAACGCGACTTATAGTTGCGGTTGATAAAATAGAATAGAATATTTTATTTGCTAAGAATATGGTTGGTATAACAAAAAGTTGGTCATATTTTTATAGTTTCACATATTCTGCCATGTATACATGCAAAGTTTATAATAATAACTTTTTAATGTAATATAAATTGTCATGTTTGGGTACGATAGCCCAATAAATAAATATTGTATTCTACCACATAAATGAGAGTACTTTTATACTGATAATTAAAGCAATTCGTGCAAAATTATTCCCTAACCATTCCAAAATATCAAAAATGCACAACGATAATATTCAAGTTTTCACTTCTGCCGGCACTCCCAGAGTGCAACCAGTCGGTTTTTTTCTTCTGTTCCTCAAATATAACCAGACACACACCTTTCTATATAAATCCAACTTCATCTATAAATTCATGACGTGCACTTCCCACGATAGCCAGCGACAATGTGACGCAAGTGTGCGTTGAGTCGCTCACAAAATCGCTTACAAAAGTCGCCGAAAAAGTAGTTGCGATTTTGTGAGCTACAAAAAGTAGTACGTGGGCGAGCAGCCTAAATGTAGACCATCATAAAATTGTCAGGTAGCTCAGCCTAAGGACCAAGTCACGTTTTTGAAGAACTAATAAAAGTTTTATTTTTATTCTTGTATAACTTGCCTATACATATACAGCCGATATACTTTTATCTTGCCTATATACCGCCTTTATATCTAAGTACATCTTGCCTACACCAATGTGTCATCCAGTCATCCCTGGGTTCAGGCTTTCACGCATTAATTTTACAATAGCACATTGTAAGACAGGCTCATAATCCTGAGAGGATGAGTAGGCAATTGACTCCGCATACCTAAGGCCCGCTACGCACTAGCGGTAGGCCGCCTAGGCGTTTCGTTTGAGCGGCCAGTCGCCTGACGCGGTTGCCATAGTGGCTATGGCGGCCAACCGGGTTGGACCGCTCGAAGGCGTGTTGGGTCCATTAGCGAAATGGACACGCCGACGTCGAGTAGCTTGTGTTATCTATTAATACTACCGAAAACTACGAAAGAAAAATAAAAAAAGATACTGGATTCATCCTTTACTAGAATAGAAACACGCAATGAATTTGGCCAGTTCGCAAGTTGTTTTCAAGAACTGAAAAAGCACGAAGACAAATTTTTCGGCAATGCTAGAATGAGTGTTTCGTCGCAAACTGACTGAATCGCCAGTGCGTATAAACAAGATGGTGGCCAGCAGCGAAGCGAGCCGCAGCCGCAGCTCTCAATTCAACTGCCGCGGTTGAAATTTTGTGGCGGTTATGGTTGCATATGAAACTCGCGGTTAGCCGCCCCTGCGGTTAACCGATAGTGCGTTATAGCGCTAAGGATAATGAAGCAGAAGTCGAAGCCGACGCGAAGACGGCTAGTGGTGCAGGAGTATGCCTCACCAGCCGTCCTCACCTCGCCGACCAAGAAGGAGGACTATTAAATTTTCTAAATCTTTTTTTTATTATTAAAAGGAGGCAAACGAGCAGGTCACCTGGTGGAAAGTAATCACCGCCGCCCATGGACACCCAAAACACACAAAACCAAAGTAATCGCAGATGTGTTGCCGGCCTTGGGGAAGGAGTTGGATCAGGGAGTAGGAATTGGGAGGGGGAGGGGTGAGAGTTCGGCCTCTGGTACTTTCACTCACCGGACGAACCACAACAGCAACGAGTGCCATTGTTTCACGCCGATTTTTTGTAAGAGGGTGGTATTACGCCGGGCGAGCCAGCCCATTTCGTGCTGCAACGCAGCGTGGCTCTACCACTCAGACAGTGGCACTCATTTAGCACCACCCAGGGGTCACGTGTCCCTACACGTCTCAAGGGTAAACCTACGGAAATTAAACTAAATTTATCAGCAATTAACAGAATTATTAGACATCGAACTAACAGGATACACGGAATATTTATCAACTGTTTGCCAGCGACGCTGATGGCATATCGGTGTGAAAATATTGATTTAATTTAATGTTCTGGCGGCGGCGCTGTTAAATAGGCACAGACGCCAGCACATCAACCGATTCAAAACTGTCAAATTTCTTTAATTAATGTTCAACCATATTCCCTATACACATAAAGTTCAAAGTCCATTGAAGATATTTTTCAGTTTGAGGTAGTCTGATTTGCAGACGTGTGTGCCTACTAGCTTCGTAAACTAACGTCATGTTCATGATGATGATTTTTCAATCCAAATTGCGAACATTAAATAAATTATTTGTATTTATAAATAAGCCGTCAAAACCACAGCGTAGGTCAGAACGTCAATTAACATAATGTTGTAATAAATAATAATAATAAGGGTAATGTAATTAGTAATTGATGTAATAATATGGAAATACCTATGTGCAATGTAGTACACCCGCCTGCGCAACATCATCATCATCATCAGCTCATTTTTACGTCCCACTGCTGGGGCACGAGCCTTCCCTATGGATGGATAGGGAGAACGGACCATAAACCACCACGCGGGCCCAGTGCGGTGCGGTGGTTGATACACATCAGATAGACTATTCAATTTCCTAAACAGACTTTGAACTTTACGTATATGGAATATGGTTGAACATTTATTGAAGAGATTTGACAGTTTTAGATAGGTGCAGGCGTTTGTTAGTACCTACCTACCTAATATGTAACAGGATTTCAAAATGTAATTTTGTAACACTAGGATCGTTTAATACCTATAAGCACATAAGTATATTGATTGCAAAAAATGTTGTTGTATCCAACTAGGCACCTACTGAAAACTTGGGGCTTAATAGGTAAGCAGCAGCTATTTTAATGTCAAAATAAACATTTGGAATTTTGGATTCCATAATATTTATAATATCTGGCTAATGACAGTAAATCTTGTTAAATTGTGTAAGCAACACACTCGTTATATTTTATTTATGTATATTATGTCCTATCTACTGATTAAACAAATAATAATAAGCTAAACTTGCTAGAGCTTGCTTTAAAAAAAGAAAATAGTAAAAATACTTCGTCAAACGGTAAAAAACATGTCTACAAAGTAACGTAGGTAATAAAAATAATTTTGTCAGTGAGCAACCCTAGTTAACACATTGTATTTTGAATGAAACAGTTCTGACCTTGATAAATTTGACAACAGCTGCACACATGGCGATTACAGTAAAGAGTAATAACAAAAGAGGTAACCTCACTATTCTATCACACACACACACTCACATTTCTAGTCTCACTCACATAGTTCGTCACAATTTAAATTAATTCACTGTGAAAAATAACCAATACAATTCTTAGGTAATTTGACATAATCAAATAAGTTCAATAGCCTAATAACATGGTTTTAAAATGCTTTCCGTTACAAACGGCGGCGGCGGCGTGACCGGACGCTTACGCCAAAAGACGATACTAAAACTCGCGCCATAATGACGTCTCACTCAACACAAACCATGCGTATGCGCAGCACAACAGACCTATAACAATAACATTCAAAATTATAACTTACCAACCTTAAAATTAGGCATACTTTTCAATAGTTCTTGAGTGTAAATGCATTCGATTTAGTGTGACGTTTTACAGCTAGATGGCGTTGCAGCTGATTCTAAATTGGGTACAGAGTCCCGATTGTATCAATTTCTTGTGGTGTGAACTTGTGACTTGTGATTAATAATGTTTCATTAAAAAGCGACTGATACGTCCACTGGAAATTGTCGTTGTAAAGACAAAAACCATCATTCCCACAGTTTAAGCTGTAGACTGAACAAAAGTCACAGCTTTTTCTTTTGTCTTTTATATTTTCTATTAATCCACAACAGGGTAGGGCTTGGCCCCTTTTTACGCCTTATATTATGGTAAATCCCGAAATTCGCAACAAAAAGTCATTCCTTTTTTTTTCAATTCTAAAAGGACACTAATTGTCCTTTTTTTAGATGTGTCCTTTTTGTCCTATTTGATGACGGTCGCTAAATCGTCGTCTTCGCTTCGAATCGCAAGTGGAATTATGTCTATGATGAACATAACCAGGAATGCACTGGAATCGTAGAATCGTAGGTGTTTTAGTCTTTGGCGGTATATTCGTGAAAATACGCCATAGAGGAACGATAAATTCGCATTATTTATTAATAACCCTACATTTTCATATTCAGCAAGCGCGGAGAGATGTGCTCACGTACTCGTACTAACATTAGACTGCCTTAGAAAACCCCCGCGTGGGGTCTGGATGGGGTTTTCAAGGCGTATACGTTCCTCGAGCGTTTAAAACGGTTTTTCAAGATGTCTTAGATGACTCCGATGATGATCCCATCACCGGTGATAACGCCCCCCATCGCGACCATTAAAATGCCACTACACGCTCAAAAACACTTGCACACTTAAATAGTCCCAAGACACCGTACTCGCAGAACGAGAGTACGAACGAAGACCCGGCTGGTTCACACGCGCTATATTTCATGTAAGTTACATTTCTACCTGGGCGCTTTCCCCACCAACCCTAAGACCTGAGCAGAGGTCGTATACTTTAGAGGTGCTCTCAATTGTCCCCGCTCTTGATCCAACTCGAACGCCTCGTAGTATCTAGTCGGAAACCTTTTGAACCCACTTTTTTTCCTTTAGATCAGTGGTTCCCAACTGGTAGTCCGTGGACCACAGATGTTCCGTGAGAGTATCGGTAATGTCCGCGGGATAGAACATAATTAAATCGACCTAACAATTATTAAAAAGGCAGTACAATTGTTTTTTTTTAATTCCTGCATTGTCACCTTCGCTATACAACATGTCACAAAATGAACGCACATCCTCAGACACCCCAATTAGAATATATAATTATAATTAAAAATCATGCAAAATAATTTGACTTTTATTCAATTAAATTGGTTTATTTAAGTTATTAGTTATACTCATCGAGGGCAAACAGTATGGGCATATTAGCGCTTTAACCTACCGACGTACCGCATTTTAAAAAGCCCATTATTGCATTGACCTACGTTTTATGTGTGACTGTAATTTCAATAAGTTTTAATAATTTCGGAAAAAAAGCCTATATTTTAAATATTTTTAATCGATTGAGAAGCCGATTTATAACAAACTACTTTCTGGGTGTGCGCTTAACCTGTTACACGTTGTATATTTGCTAGGTCCCGGGGTGGAACAATATTATGTACTATATGGCGTTCCTAGAGGAGTACCACTAGGCGCTGAATGTTTCGCATCAGCATTTTTGGTAGCATTAAGTGTGTGAAGATAAACGAACTTACGCTACTTAAGTTTTGAATAAAGAATAAACTTTCTTTTTAAGTACAGTTTATGTTGTCTCTGCTAACAAAAACACTAGGAAAAGGGTCCTAGGTCTGAGAAAGGTTTAGATGATGGCTAATGCGGTTAGCTAGCACATTAAAGTAATTTTTCTTACAAGTTATACATATAAATAAGTAATATTTCTTTCTTGTATGATGATGATGAATGATAATAGAAAGGAGAAATGAGAACTGATATACCCCCAACCCCTTGAGTATCTCAGTAAAGAAAGATGTGGGGCTTTACTAAGACCTCACACGGACTTTTTGAGATAATTTTAAAAGTGACGTTGCATTCGTGCACGTTCACGAACACTTAACGTTTAATAATCCACCATTATTTCACATTAATATTCAACATATGGCAAAACAAAACCGCAGACATGACTCTTCACTTTCCCGCCAAAAAGTCTGGACCTATATGGATCCAAAATAGCGGTAAACATAACGCGGAAGGCCAATGATGTCGCAAAACGATCTCACAGGCAGTACATACCCGGCAGTGGAACACACAGGTAACAAATAATAATAAATGATAGAGATTCGAACGTCTTTCGAGACCGTCACCATCACCATCGTGTGCGGTGCGTGGCCGTTGGAGGATTGCATGTGAAAAATCCCCGAACCGATCCGAACCCTTCGGAGAATCTAGTACGGCACGGGGACACGCACCAGTGCGTGATGCCGTTCCCTCCAGAAAACCTCCGATGAAGGTGGTTCGTTTCACACGGCTTAAGGAACCCTTTAAGTTTCTCGCCGCCCCCAAAAAAGCCCGATTAAGCTGAAAATGCCGTACGAGGCAATCAGCAAACTCTCTCCAAAAAAAATGTGCAAAATTTTTAGACAAATCTTAGTTGCAACACTTGTTTTTTTTATAATAGTATCATTTCTGATTAGGTAGGTACTTACTGACAGCATGATTCAATTTCATTGTGTATTTAATTAAAGTGGGTGAGCATGAGGAAAATAGTTGCCAATTAGCCGCTTGTTTAATGCTATGTGTTATCGGGCAGTGGCATGGCATCAGTGTTTTCGACAGGACAAAAACCGTTGATCGGCACTTTTTTCCATTAATTATTTAAATCGGAGCAGAAACCGATTTTTTAATTTATAACAAAAAATAGACACGCTAGCTTAGTATAAAAAATCTTTTTTTTACCATTTTAAGATAAGATAAGATAAGATAAAAATGTTTATTTGCCAGAATACAGTATAAAGACAAGTAAGACTACAACTAAAATGTACAGTTATTACGACGCACTTAAATATAAATAAACCATTTGACATCCGAATCCGAACATCCGTCATCCAACAACAACAAAATCAAGAAACGCAAATAAAAGATATTAAAATAAATAAAGACATTTCTTCTTTATGTAGACACTAGTGGACCCGGCGGACCGCTACCGCTTTGTCAATTTCCATTCATTCCCGTCCCGTGGGAATATCGAGATAAAAACTATCTTATGTGTTAATCCAGGTTATAAACAATCTGTATGCCGAATTTCATTTAAATCCATCCATCCGTTGCAGCGTGAAGAAGCAACAAATACACACACATACACACAAACTTTCGCATTTATAATAGTACATAGTGTGATTCTTTCAAGAGTGCAGACAACCCTAATTATCCGTAAAGGTTAAAAAAAATTAAACCCATAAAAACTTCTTTGTTCAACAAACCAATTTACGACGTTGAGATAAGCTTTCTATTTGCTAAGCACAGTTTACGCTCCACTGAAGTCAGCCAATGCTGCCAACTTAGTAAAATATTATTAATGTTAGTTTTTAGTTACTCGCTTAAATACAAGCTGGACCGCCTACAATAAAATTGTGGACATAACTTAAAAATCACTTTAAAAATTATTATTATTTTATCTATATAAAATCAAAGTCAAAAATCGTTTGTTCAATATAAGCATTTACAGGCACATATTGACGTCAAAACTAAGCATAAAATTAATATGATAAATTATTATATATTATATTATTATTAATAATAAACTACAATTTAGTTTAACTGAACAACTGAATCTTCCACCAGTTCGGATTTTGGGAGAGCCTTCGACCGAAAAGAGCTAGAGCTATTGATCGAAGTAGAGCTAGCAAGAAATTCAGGAGGCTTTTTTCTTTTATATACTATACGAGGAGCTCGATGGCGCAGTGAATGCGCCCTGTCTGCGATTGCTGACGTTACGCAACTTTCGCAAAAGCCGGTCATCGGATGGGTGACCAAAAATTCATCATCTTGAGCTTCTCCGTGCTTCGGAGGGCACGTAAAGCCGTAGGTCGCGGCTGCATTAGCAGTCGTTAACAACCACCAATACGCACTGAGCCCGCGTGGTGGTTTATGGCTCGTTCTCCTCCTATCCATCAATTAGGGAAGGCTCGTGGCCCAGCAGTAGGGAGATTATGAGCTGATGCTGATATTAACCTCTGGTCTGTCTGAATACCAGACACAATAGAATTTCAATTGTTTGGCGCCGTGGATCTACGTTCCGACATACCAAGACTTAATACGTTAGCGAAAACTTCGTGCCCCGTTGTATCTAAGTGTAAAAAGTCCTCTGAGTTACCATTTTACCATAAAGAAAAGAATTTTAATGTACACACACCTCACGACTCACGACACCTTATTTAACCATAATATAATTTTTTTTTAAAACATTTATTTGACAGTTTTATGTTAAACAAACCGGATTATTGAATCACAGTATACAAATCTAACTAGGTCAAACTAGATGCACCGAGGATTACCATTTTATTACAAATTAAGGAGACTGCAGAAGGTTAGACTCGGACTGTTCCTAGTTGTTCCGAGATCCGTGTCCGTGACAACTCTGTGTGTTGTGTGCGTGGCTCGAGCGCGGTATGTATTAAGCTTATCTTATCTTATCTTATCTTATCTTATCTTACCTTATCTTATCTTCTGGGTCTCCTTATTTTCTGACTTTATCTAGACTATCCCAGACTAGGTGGAGCGATGATCTCCGCAATTTAATTTTTTTTAATATAGCCTATGTTACTCAGCGCTAATGTAGCATTCTAATGGTGAAAGAATTTTTTAAATCGGTCCAGTACTTTTTGAGTTAATTCGTTGCAAACATACATACATACAAAAATACAAAGGTTTCCTCTTTATAATATTAGTATAGATATAGATGAGTCAATAACACTTTGTAAACAAAAGTGTTGTTATAAAAAGCGTGAACGTTTATATCGATTAATAGTAGCAAGCGAGTTCAAACGTTGGCAGCACCGTTCGAGGTGACGTCATTCCGTTCGAAATACGGTTCGAATACAGACTCAGTGATACCGGTGCGAGCGTGCCGGCCGCGTTCGTGGCGCTATCAACATGTTTACCAATATATTCACTTGTTTCTGCCTCTCATTATCGTTACCTTATACAACTTCAGCGCAAACGACAGAGTTAAGTGTCAGAGTAAAAACAAGTGAAGGCACAGTTGTAGGCGTAATAGCGGACAATGGGAATTATTTCGAGTTTTACGGCATACCTTATGCCGGGTCGACGTCGGGCGAACATAGATTCAAAGTAAGGATATTTTTAACTGCAATACCTACCTACGTGTTTTCCCAATAACTGGTTTAAGACTGTGTGCTATTTATGTATCTGTGCTGTGTACCGACTCTGTGGACGATGTTAGTGTCGTTTTTTTACTAATATAACGATTTAAAGAGTTGTAGGTATACACATAGTTGTAATATGAATAATAACAAAAGATCAATTAAACATTAAACTATTAATAAACATTGGTAATCGATTTGAATGCCGGCCGTAGTGATGTATAAAGGTGAAAACTTAATGAGACATTTGCTCATGGAGCAAATCACTGACTGATACTGGCTGTACAGTCACGAGCAAAAATATGTAAACAATTGTAACTCTTAATAAGTACAATATAATAAGAGTCAAAGTGTATACATATCGGTGCTTGTGTCTGTACCTCTGCTAACTCACTACCTGCTAGTACCTACTCGAAATTGTCGCAATAGCATCGATTGAGAACGCACACAGACAGATACGAGCAATGAAAAAAACATGATTTTATGATTTTGAATACCTACTACTTTTGAGAATTGTGTAACTTTTAATATAATATTATGTATAACATTAATATTTAGTAATTCTTACATACGTAACTCCGTGTGGTGCCGGAGGTAAAGAATTGCACCACCCCATCACTTCCCGTGGGTGTCGTAGAAGGCGACTATGGGACCATTCCAGGGGATGGGCAGCAGCGTCTCTCTGTGATTATTCTCACCTTACTGCGATCGCCAACCCGCCTGCCCAGCGTGGCGATTATGGCAAAAATCCCCCCAAAATTATTTATCGTTGAGGGAGGCCTTTGTGCCGCAGTGGACGTCTTTTTGGCTGAGATGATGAGAGATGATGACGTAACATATAAAAACTCTAAATATATTTTCCATCCTATCCTATCACATGAACAATATGAAATGAGGAGGATGGTGACAATATTTATTTAATTCGTCTCTATTGAATGAAACATACAGATTTTTTTTCCTTTAGTTGATGGCTTCGTGCGACTAGCACACCCAGCCAGTGTCAAAGTTATTTTTCCCACTAGCAACACTCAAATAAACAATATTAATTTCTTTCCTATATGATGATGATGAATGATAATAGAAATGAGAAGTGAGAAATGATGTACCCCCAACCCCTCGAGTAACTCAGTAAAGATGTGGGGCTTTACTAAGTCCTCGGGCGGGCTTCTTGAGAGAATTTGAAAAGTGACGTTGCACTGTTTTGTTTCATTTGTCAACACCCATGCACACTCACAAACACTTAACGGGTAATAATCCACCATTATTTCACATTAATATTCGACATAACAGACATTTTAGAAAATAAAACAAAACCGCAGACATGACTCTTCACTTTCCCGCCAAGAAGTTCCCAGACAGAAATTAGTTTGATGTAGGAACGGCAAAAGGATCTAGCCCATTCAGCCATGACTTCAGTTTTTTACTAGGTTATAGCAAGAAGTATACCAACCAACTCTACTTAAAAGTATTTTCTGTATTTTTAATTTACTTTGACATATTTAGCCCTTACTAATTCGCGATGTTCTACATTTTGTTACATAATTATATTTTTCCCTAAACTTTAGTTGCTGAAATAATAAACTAACGTAATATAAATAGATGGAACTCGGCGGAAGCGACGGGCAGGTATTTAAAAATATTAATAATTTCGTTTGTTTTCATTCAGTGAGTCTACTTTTATTTTATTAGATGATTGTAAAAACTTCGAAAAACCGATATTATTTCAATGGAACTCCTTACGGCCGATAACCTTACTTACAGTTATAGATTTACTGGTAAGATTATATCTATATCTATATTTTATATAACCACACATTTTCCTGAAATAAGCACGATAAAGCGATAAATAAATTGGTATGCTAATAAAACAACTTCCAAAGAGTCTTGTTGTGAAAATGATAACTTTAATGAAAGTTGCATAGAAACTCAAAAACAAATGGAAATGATATTTTTTTTAAAAACCTCATAAACTAAAGTGGACCCATGAGTGGACATTGACATGATGACACGGTGACATTAATAATAATAAATATATCAACTGAGCACAATTTCATATTTCATAAAATATAGACCTTAAGATGAGTGTGGTAAGAGCACTTGTCACATACAATTTATTGGGTTTTTTTTGTGCGACATGGATGAGTCTCTGTTTGTTATACTTATAGGTACGTATATAATATATAATAGGTATGTAATATAGTTACAGACAACAGATATAAACATACCAAAAAATTAAACAGTTTTATTGATTGTGTTGTTGCCTAGGTTTTGAGAAAGTCATATAATTTATTACATAGGTACCTACTGCATGAATACGAAAGGTACCTCTTCTTCGTACTACATTATCGAGCCGAATATTTATTAGTTAATCTACATAAAATACATAATATCGTCAATATATTCCAAGAACACACGGCGGCAGATCGACCTAACCAAAACTGTCAAATTTCTACAATCAATTTTGAGCTTTATTGTTTGGTTATAAGGATCAATATTAATTGGAGAAATTTGACAGGTTTGGTTAGGTTGATCTGCCGTTGTCTGTACATAATCAGAATATTTATGCAATTTCGCCGCGGCCATACGGCATAAATATTCGTATTAGGTATTTTGATGTGGTACTTTTAAATATTGGGATTATTCGGAATAGGTATTGGTTTCCTCAATCCAACCCACCTTTATGGGTACCTACTTATAGACAGGGAAGCGGTATTAGCGCAAAAACGTAAAGACTCTTAATTGTCCTAATTGGATTTGGACGTCGTCATTATTTCAAGCAAAAACAAAACATTTGAAAAACAAAACATTTGCAATCGTTCATTTGCAGTCGTTCAAAGTATATTTTATGCATAATTTTAAAAAATATTGACATTCTGCAATCCTTCTCTATTTAAACTATAAGTGTGCTAAATTTTATACTCCTCCGTCCGCGCAATTTTCGTAAAATGGGGGTACAAAGTTTTTGCTTCACGTATTAATATATAGATAGAATAAATGCAGTAAATACTTATTAGGAGACATTTGGATATCAAAATGACCTTTGATAGTCAAATGACACAATATGTCACATATAATAATAATATGTCATGTTCGTAATATCGATTTTAAATTTACAAAATGGCGCGCGCTTGCGCGCTTCCCCGACCTCCTGTTACACTGTTACACATACTTCCGTCCCATTTCACGAAATCACTCCCACAAATTGCTTATATATTAAGCGAGCAGAAAGATGTTACACATGAATAATGCATTTGGTTGAACATCTATTGAAGAAATTTGCCCGTGTTGGGTAGTGTGATGTGCAGGTGTCTTTACTTTCTTCCATTGTTGGTACTACTCACACGCTCTAGCGTGCTCACTAGTGAAGCTTGTCAACGGTAGTGTAGGTAGGTACGTAGGTGCAGTTTGTGGGGGACAACCACGAACGTCTATCGAATACCTCAATTCGTGATAACCTGAAATGACGTCTGTCAATCATTTACGATCGGTGTGGGCTCAGAACAAAAACAAAAGCTGGTTGTGGCTATCAATTTTCATACAATATTCCTTTCGACACCAGGCCAGCGTTGCTAGCTATGGTTCCTCCCCATGTGCTTTTGTTCATGTGGGAAGCCTTGAGCCCAGCAGTAGGAAAGCTAATGATAAATGTGATACAAGCGACAATAGGGCGTTGACCACTAACAGGCGAGGCGTCCGCATCTATACATGAATCGTTAGGAAGTAGATGACATCATTGGCCATGACCACGTTGTTGCAGCGAGCGGATTTCTAGTTCATTACGCTCTTTCTATCACTGTTCACTAAGACTTCCGTTGTATAACGCGCAATAAACTAGAAACTTGCTCGCCGCGTCGCAAGACGCTTGTGCTCGTGGTTGAGGTCTTTTCAATGTAATTGCCAAAAAGTGGTACATGAGTAACCAATTAAAATGACACACTAATAGTACAGACGCCTGCCTGCACATCAGACTACCACAAACTGCCAATTGCTTTAATAAATGTTCAACCATACGCCATATACATAAAGTTAAAAATCTACGCAATTAGTTTAAAATTACTCGCGTCCGTAGGTTTACCCTTGAGACCCTACACGTGACCCCTGGGTGGTGCTAAATGAGTGACACTGTCTGAGTGGTAGAGCCACGTCGCGTTGCAGCAGGAAATCGGCCGGCTCGCCCGGCCCATTTCGTGCTGCAACGCAACGTATCATAGCAGGAGACTTTCCATTACAAATAAACACAAAAAATATAGAGAAGAGAACCACGTACGTAAAAATTTCAATTTCTACAATGTCATACTCCTGTACAATTTTTAACTTACGAGAGTACTGTAGTGGTCCTCCACTACAGTACTCTCGTAAGTTAAAAATTATTTAAGAAAAACAAAGTCAAACTATGGTGAATAATACTAAAAATAAGATAAGTATGCAAGAGCAGACCAGCCACCACACACAGGCGGCACCCGTTCACGAGTATGACATATTATGAATCAGCCATCACTTCGCTCAACCATATTTTAGGGTACGTATGACGATTCGGAGTTTCGGACACTATCAAAATAACACAATTGCTATTTCAGGTACACACGCGTGCACACCAGACTATACCACAAACTGTCAAATTTCCTAAAAAGACTTTGAACTTTATGAATATGGCATCATCATCAGCTCATTTTATGTCCCCACTGCTGGGGCACGAGCCTTCCCTATGGAGGGGTAGGGAGAACAGGCCATAAACCTCCACGCGAGCCCAGCCCCCCAACCGCCTAACACTCTCGCTTTCGATCGCTTTGAAGGCGAGGTCCTCGCCTCGCTTTCTAATATAATATCGAATAATATCGAAAGCTATAGCCTATAGCTTTCGATATTGCTTTCGAAATGACAAGATGACACCTCCTCCTCGCCTCGCCTTTAAAGCGATCGAAAGCGAGAGAGTTAGGCGGTCGACCCCCTGTGCGGATTGGTAGTTCTTAACGACTGCTAATGCAGCCGGGACCTACGGCTTTAGTGCCTTCCGAAAGCTCGAGATGATACATTTTTGATCACCTATCGAGTGACCGGCCTTTGCGAAAGTTGCTTAAACTTAGCACTCGCGGCACTGCGCCATCGAATATGGCATACGGTTGAACATTTATTGAAGAAAGACAATTTTAAATAGGTGCAGGCGTTTGTACATAATGTTGAAATGTCCTTTATGTGTAGTTTGATTGCGATATATTATATACCTGCTTATTCCTTAAAATATAAATGTTTTATGGAATAAGTAAGCGGCCATTTTGAGCGGCACACGTAATAAAACAAATGGCAAATCTAAAATAAGAAATGACAGAAAATTACAACAGATGTATAAAATGGTTATATTATACTATGTCAGACTAATGTGTTTTGGTTGGGGTTTGAAAACCCAATAATAATGTAATATTTCGTAATACTTTTTCCACTTGTAACTTATTTTTTACAAATCTTAAATTGTGCTTTTTTTTTCTTGTTTCAGGCGGCGCCACCCCCTTCTAAATATGACGAGCTATTAGCCAATAAAAAAGATATAATATGTGCCCAGCCTAGTCCCTCTGGTCTCTTGGGTGTTGAAGACTGCCTAACATTAAATGTGTTTACCAAAAACGTAACTACTATCAAACCAGTCATAGTCTGGCTAAGTGGAGAAGACTATTCTAGCACGAACGGCACCCGACAATATTCTTTCAACTCTTTAGTTGAAGCAGATATAGTTTTTATTGAAGTTAATTATCGTCTTTCTATATTTGGATTTCTCTGTCTTGGTGTGACGGAAGCACCAGGGAATGCTGGTCTGAAAGATGTTGTACAAGCATTGAATTGGATACAAAAGAACGTACAAGCTTTCGGTGGTGATCCAAAAAATGTGATGTTGCTTGGACACGGGTCAGGAGCTGCTATGGTTGATCTAATAACTATGTCACCTGAGAAATTAGTGCATAAGGCAATATCACTCAGCGGATCTGCCCTGTCTCCTTGGGCAATAGCTTACGATCCTTTAGGCTACGCCAAAGCTCTAGGATCAAAAGTTGGATTACAAGACACCGACGTTCAACAACTTGCTAGAAATCTACAGAATGTAGATACACATGCATTAAACAAAGCAATAAATACATTTAATTTCACAAATCAATCTGTATTATTCGCTCCGTGTGTAGAAAATCAGAAACTTGATGGGTGGTTTCTTAAAGATGCACCCATCAATTTGTTGCGTTCAGGATCATACAATCAAGTTCCCTACATTGCTGGATACGTAGACACAGAAGGGACTATGAGAGTCAGAGAAGCTCTCAGCGAAAGATGGCTAGAACGAATGCAGAAGAATTTCATAGACTTTCTCCCAGCAGATTTAGCGTTTACAGATGAAGTGAATAAATTTAATATTTCTCAAACTCTACGTAAAGGTTACTTTGGTGATAGAGTCATAGAAAAGGCAAACATAGAAGACTTTTTTGCATATAAAGGAGACAGTTTAATAGTTAACGCGGTGTTGAGAAGCGTCAAGGAAAGAGTTAAAACTTCTGAAGGTGCTGTAAGATTATTGACTTTTTCCTTTCCAGAGGAATCTTCTGTAGATGACTGGCCTTACAAGGACATCATACTAAATGGCACAAAGCATGGCGGCATACTCGACTACATATTTGATCTAGAATCCAGAACAGTTTCTGATATACCCAAAAAAAAGCTTTTACAACGATTCGTTGCGTTTGCCAAAAAAGGGTATGTTTCATAACTTTTTAAATATGCCTATTCCATCAAAAACCTTAAAAGCTGCCGTCCACTAATAATTAATCATGTAACATTTCTTGTTTCAGAATTCCTGATCCTGATTCCGATCCGAATTGGATACCAATAACAACTGATGTATTCTCCTACTTAAAGATATATGGAAAAGGAAAATTTATATCTGCAAACATTGAGGATACAAATGTTGAAATGAAAGTGCCTTGGGATGACATTACAAAGTTATACTATAAAACACCAAATGCTGTTTCGTCGGCTTCGAAAATCAACTATTTCTTTGCCCTAACGATTATGGTTTTATGTACGATGTTTTCCGAATTAATTGCAATATAGTCTAATCTTGCTGTATTTAAGGGGCATAATGGCTCGTTGTTCACTAAACTGTATGCTGCTGCCGGATAACGATATAAGGGGCATAGCCTCTCACTGCACTGAAGGATTATGTTGCCTATGTATTTTGCTGTTGTCCCGCAATTCGCACTATAGCCAATAGTGGGCTGCTGGCTTCGTGTAAATGAGCTATAAAACACAAAATAAGGAAACTGCAGAAAGTAAGGTTCACACAGTAGAAGGCAGGCCTGATTAATCATCGGTGTCTTGACAGGGTACCATGCCACAAAACAAATGCTTCACAAAATGCATCTATCAACAAATAGCTTGTGTAGGGCATGTGGAGAGGAAACGGAGTCAATGCAGCACCTACTGTGTGACTGCGACTTTCTAGCTAGGAAAAGAATGGGACTCCTGAGGTTAGCTTATCCGAAACCGGAGGACTTCAGGCTCTTCGCTCTTAAGGACGTTGTCAAACTTATGGCATCTATCTTTACAGAGGAAGAAGAGTGAAAGGATGGGGTTCCATGTACCGTGTGACTGTGTCCGTGCAGGTGATCTATTTTTGAATCGCACGTATGACATTGTGTTGTCGCATGCGACTTAAGTCACACTCGTCTTCCAAGTAGCATGACGCCGATTTTCCCTATTTTTGAATTGGTCGTTTCCGGTGCTGCAAACATTACGAAATATTTGATGTTATCTGTTCCACACAGAATTTAGAGAAAACCGGTAACAATGCAACCGCAATGACAACGGAACGTTATATCCATGTTTCTATTGGCTGTTTAAAAAAAACCTTTGCTTTTTAATAGAAAGGACTACCAATGACACAAACTAACGAGTGATATGACATTGACACAACGTATTGATTTTGACGGTTATTCTATCAATCGCTTTGTATCGCTCGAATGCAACGAGTGGGTGAGGGCACTCATTGCGGTCGAGCGAGCGAGCGAGTTCGAAAATATGGAAAGTCAAATTTTGAACGAAAATCAGTAGAAACCAAGCGCTCGACTCGAGGCGAAGGAATCAAAAATAGAGACCCTGGGGCAACATTCAAAAAGGCTGAACCTTACCGGGACTGTCATAAGGTCGAAAATACGTAACGCCTGCGACGATTGAGACCGCAAATAAACATAATGGTTTTTTTTAATTTATTGGTTTCAGCTATCAAAATATAGGAACGAAATTACGAATATTGATGTTATCAATGTGTTTGAATGGTTTCCACGGATATAGATTAAGAAAATTTGTTTGTTGGTGACAAATAGTCTTAAACTATTCGACGAAAGTTGGTGCATTTTTTCAGTGTGTCGCCGTAAGCTTATCTTCTGTAGACTCCTTATTGTATGTATATAGTGTGACCACAAGCGCTGTGCCGCTTGCGCCCCTAGGTTCGATCCGAACCCCTCGGAGAATCTAGTAAGGCACGGGGACACGCACTAATGCGTGATGCCGTTCCCTCTAGAAAACCTCCGAAGGTGATTCGTTTCACATGGCTTGAGGAACCCTTTAAGTTTCTCGCCGCCCCCAAAAAAGCCCGGTGAAGCTGAAAATGTACGTTTTGTTCTACTTATTTTATAGTTCTTTTACTTCGTTTAAAGTGCTTTAATTAGGCTTAATTAAGTTGTAATATAATCTTATTTATTTTTAATGTAAACGTTATATCAAATTATTTGATATGTAATAGTCTTGAAGCATTCCAATTTTAAAAAGTTTAATAAAATTATCGGCATTCCATACAAAGTTCAAAGTTTAAATTTGTAAAAAAAAAACTTGAAATCGCGTAAATTCAGTAGAATAAACTCTTCTTGATTATTTTTTTCTATTCGTTTAACTTATTACTTGTATTTATGTAAGCTGTTATTGTACTTAAAAGTCAATGTACCAAATAAATAAAATAAAATAAATAAAAATATTCTACTGTCTGTTAAGATCTGTGTATTCCTTACGCACTTGTACTATTATTTATTCTGTGCTTAGGTACGTTTAGAAAGTGTCATTAAAATTGATTTATTGGTACAAGAAATACTTTTTTAATTTGTATGGGATTTAAAAATACATTATATTATACTATCTTTCTAGATATAGGTAGGCTAGATCTGATTAACTGTCATATGTATGACATGTATGAAAACTTCTGTTTTGAAAAATAATTTTTACAACATGATCTCTAAAAAATGGCATTTTTGATTAATTCCCCCTCCCCTCTACCCCCTCCTTCACACGGTCTCATAATTTCCTCTACCGTAAACCGACTCGAATGCCTTGAAAAATCTAGTAGAGACTGGGTGCCTAGCGTGAATTTTATGTACTATCTATATTCATTTGATCACGTCTACGAAAACGAAAATTAGTATGGCCACAGAATACATACGTACAAGTGTATGATGGCATTGAAGCAGCGTCTCCTGGCGACATACGAGAAGAGTTAAAATTGTGCTATACAAATTTTCGTTTTAGTTAACGTCATCGAATGGCGAATGTAATTCGCACTAGGACCCGATCGGGGTAACCAGACTTTAGTGTTGGCGAGAATCTTAAGCTTCATTAAGATACAAGACCGAAACCGCAAGCTGCAACTGCAGACTGCAAGCGACACTACTGATTTCTCGAATATCTATGAAATTGATTCCAAGCGTGGCGACACTGCGGCATGCAGCCGCGGCGCGCAGCCTGCAGCAAACCGCAAATAGTTCACACGTACAACGCATACAAGCACAAGGTACGAGAGTGACTGAGACATTGTTCCATGCATTGTGCAGATGCGGCATGACGCCATGTTTGGTATTCTCTATTGAGACGACCGCAAAGCAGTGCCGCAGTGTCGCCTGCGGTTCAGTCTGCAGTCCCTTTCGGACTTGTGCTAGAGACCGATCAGAGTGTCTAGAGGGGATAGCATCACGCGTGTGTCTGCGTCTTTTACACCACTACATTCTCCGAGGCGTTCGTGTCAGTTGCTAAGAACGGAAACCGAGGACACCTGTAAAGCACAAAATAAAGAGATTGCAGAAGGTAAGCAACAGCTGCGCTCGACTGTTGCGAGATACCGTGTTCGTGAGAGGTTGTCTATGCGTGCGTTTAGGGTTGCCAGGTCGCCAAACCTAATAGCCAGACAGACCAGCCAGTTTGGCCGGACATTTGGGTAAAAAGGCCGGACACCCTACATTATTGAGGATTTTGTGTCTCAGTATTAATAGTTACGACAAAAGAATTGTATGTAAAATCAAGCGTTCTCGATTATTACCATAAATCTTGTTAAATTCTAATGAAATATAAATAAAATCAAATGCCAAATCAGTCTTAGTACTTTATTATTTAATCTGTCAAATAAAATCATCAGCCAAACACAGTAAAAATGTAAAAAGCCTAACACCGTTTATTTTGGCTGGACACGCTATCAAAAAGCAACTATGTCCGGCTTTATCCAGACGCCTGGCAACGCTACGTGCGTTGCTCGAGCGCGTTCGTGTAAAGTTTAACTTCTGCAATCTCTTTATTTTTTTTGTGTTTAAAGGCTGGGACATAAGAAAAAATGAGATTCCGAAAATTCAAAAAGGTATTTTGTTTTTTGTGTTTATCGTCGTCGTTGGCGTACAGGGCACACTCTATCGCTTGTCGATTATAGCCGACTGTGGCGGTCATACTCGCCACTGTGCAACAAATGGGTAAGAGTGCGGTAAACCGAGACTATTTTTCCTATTAATTTTGACTTTACTAATATACTCGTTAAACGTTATATACATCCAATGGCTCGAGTGAAATCGCTATCAAGTTTTCCTTGTACATGCATACATATGCAACATACATGTGACTAACCAAACAGATAACGTACACGGGTAAAAAGGATTTCTTAAACCAAGTAATGTCATTTTCTTAGCAATATTAGCTTAGCTTAAGCATATTTGCATCATATCAAAAATCTGAATATTTTGAACCAAAAACCCATATTTTCTTGTTTGATTTGCTAAATTTAAAACCAATATATTTAATTTGAGTTCAGGCTTGTTTGATTGAAGTGTGATCGATTTTATTTAAACCAAAACCAGAAATTTCGTCAAAGTAAAAAATACTTTTTAAAACCAAGAAATAATTTACTTGCATTCAGAACTATTATACTGAAATCAAATAAAAATATTTAATTCAATCTGAAAGAACTCTTTTCTTGACTCTAAACACTAATTTTATTGGATCAACTAAATATTGCTTTCGCTCAAGTTTTCTGGACCGCAAGAATATATTTTGTTAGCTCAAGTAACGACAATATCTCATATCCACAAAAATGGTTTTTTTAATTCGAATTAACCTGTTATTTCAATTCAACATTTTATTTGTGATTACAAGAAGATCAGACTATTGAAATTAACATATATTTATTTAAACCTAGAGGATATCAATTCGATCTGATACAATAGAAATGTAAAACTAACAAAACCATTATTTCTCTTGATATAATAAAGCATGTTTTTGACTTAAATTATACAAATACTAGAATGAAATAATATTAGTCTGTAGTTAAGATTATAACGCTTTGAACTGGCTACACAAGTCATTTTCTGCCTTGAGCTGTCTGGGTTTGGTTGGTCACTGTTGCGCTGTGTTGCGCTTTTACCTTTAGTTATTATTGAAGAGGATTTTACATTCAGTCTGGCCACTTTTTAACGCGCGCGCTGCTCACCGAGTGTAAAGTGTGTGTCATTACATTACCTACTAGGTACATAGTACTACATAGGTATTTTGTACCTTACCTACTTAAGGACGTTAGAATGGAAGAACTTACAGAGCTGCAACGATCGTGCGTGGCTAGTTCCCGACGAAATTGTTAAAATTTTCATAGGTAAGTACCTAATTTGTTTTCCAAAATCTAGGATTTAAGAAGAAAATACTTACTGATATTACAGTTCGTATCTATCCATCAGATTATGCGCTGTTTGTGTGCCTTTATTGTTGTGTGTTGTAAACCTATGCCAAGGTTTAGCCATTGTTAATACTGTTTTTTAATGATGAAATTAATTTATTAATGAGAAAGACTGTTTAAATTATTGTCCTTCCGTCATGTAAAGGATCGACGTAATTTTAAATTAATATAGATGTAAGACAACATCAAATACAATGCTCTGATCTAAAGTAAGTAGCTAAAGCGCTTTAAAATTCGAATTCGAAACCCGTCACCGTTGCATAAAATTCGGATTCCTAGCTGCTACTTCATCTATTTACTCTTTATTTCTTATAGTAAAAATAATTATGTATTTTGCAGAAAGCAATCAAGCAGGTTTGATGTGGTTGCAAACAACACAGATCCATGGGAAGAAGTGGAAAAAACATGATAGTCTTTACAATGTCCTGGAAGAATAGAAGATTCTTTGACCAAATAAGTGATGTTCGTAAGTATATTTTATTATTTTCATATCATAGCGATCCTATTGGTGGATATCATACACATGCCTTGCTACAGAGCATAGCACATCTTTGGTCGAAAAGCAGTATGATACAACCGCTATTTAATATTAAATATTAAATACACAAACTTTTCAGATAAAATACAATAAATGATGGTAAAACCCCAATATAATCCATTATGTAGCTTAGAAGATCTAAGCAATTAAGTGAAGGGGCTGAAGGCAACATTGTATGTACTAAATATAGAGAATAATTGAAAAAACAAGAAAAATATTGTGTGCTGTTATGGTGACTTGACTGAGCCCTAATTTATTTATTGTTTAATTTTCAGATTTTAATCCATTTCGATATGATATATACTAACAAGGGACTAAACTTTTATATAAACTGGAAAAACTGAAAATATTTTTATTTAAAAACCAACTTAGTGTTATAAACTTTATACACAATCTGGATGATGTGATAAGTTTTTTCATCGCTTGAATTTAATTTTGGAAATTCCCTTTACTAGTGGTAAGAGTCAGAAAAGCTCTTATATATTTTAAAACATTATTTTATAGAATCAACTCTTTAGTAATATTACCGTAGTTAATTTGGTATATTGCAAGGTCATCTTTTTATTTCAGTAAAAAATCCTCACAGATGCCATCCACACCTCATGTATTGGAACATCAAGTAGGTACCTACCAAAAGAAAGGCTTACGAAGAAATTTAAATTATCGACGCAGGAGCTATAGATAGCATATTTGTCAGTGCTAAGGTGTGTATTGTATTATTTTCTTTTACATTATCATAATTATCTACTGTGTTAATAGGCCAAATAATATAATTTGCCAACAAATTCCTGCATACCCATATTAGTCAAATGGGAAACTAGTGAATAATATATTTAAATATTTACAGATTGCTGGTGACGACAACATAATTGCCACACAGAAAGAAAAGGCTTCATTGAAAAGCTTGTAAAATATATACATAATTTTTATTAATTATGTTAGTTATGTACCTGACATGAAACGTTAAAAACGCAATTAATTTAAGTATAAGTAGAATTATAAATAAACAGTAAATTTGTAATAATGACTTTCAATTTTTATATTTGTAGGAGTTCCATTCAAAATGTTTTATAGTTTTGTATAAAGAGGTATTAAGTTTTTATGGAAATGTAGGATGTTCCTGCACCTTCTAGTCTTTTTTACATAGCATCCTAGCCATGCTATGCAAAAAATAGCATGGCTAGGATGCTATGTAAAGAAGACTAGAAGGTGCAGGAACACCCTAAACTTCCAAAAATAAAACATTTTGAATGAACAACATCCTCTATTTGACCCAAGAAAATATCATATTATTTCAAAACATTAACGTCTTCAGAGAAAAAAGTTGTAGTTTTAATTTGAAATAATAATAACTACATGATACTTGTTTTTCTTGATTCAAAATAATAATTCTGTAGATCAATTTTTTTATTCTTAAAACAAGAAATAGAGTTGGTTTGATATAAATTATAACAGTTATTGAGTGAAGGCGTTATTGTAGTTAGAAGAAAAAAACTATTTTCTTTAATAAAAACAACAATCATTTAGTTTGAGAATTTATAGAATTAAATAAAGAAAAGCATTTTTTTTTCTCAACAATACATTTTTTTATTCTAAGAATACATTTACTTATTCTAATATATTATTTATTTATTTTTAATTGCATATAATCTAAGAATAACGCTTCCATGTATTGGTTCAAGAAAAAAAAAATTTCAATTAAAAAAATATTTACTTGGTATTCAAGAAAATAATGATTTGAATGGAAAAAAATATATTTTTTCAAAACAAACAAAACTAATTTTATTGTAAAGAAATAAAACCAAGATTATTGTGATATTAAATTTAAGAAAATATTATTTTCAGTATATATGAGTGGATCATTTTGTTGAATTTAAGAAATATGCTTTGACTGAAGTAATTTTGCTTTGTTTTAAGAAAACTGTTTTTACCGTGTAGCCACATAAATATGTATGAAGTTAAACACAGACATCAACAGGCATATACAACAATACGATATGAAACGCAAAGCAAAAAATTCTATGGGCCTCTTTGTATTTTACCATCATGTACATTGTAGTGTCAATTCGGCTAAATCACTCGTTTATCCAGCTTGGATGCAGTACGCATTCACCGCCCTCCCGCCCGCCAAAAAGTATGCACATAGGGAAGAAACAATGGATGCATGCGGACATGCACACCAAACCAACACCGATACCCTACACGTGCTTCGCCCCTCTACGGGGCATCCTCAGGAGCTGTCGACTGGTCGATATAAATAATTCTATTCTATTCTAAAGCTGCTTAGATGGAGCCACTAGCACTCTGTAAACAAAAGAGCTAACTAATAGAATACTTAGAATAGATTTAATAAAAATGTCTGCTAGCGATTTCTGAATCTCAATGATGATGTCGAAATTAAAAAAGTTGTGTTTTTCTAGTAAAAATTTTATACGGAGGTCTGTTTTCATAAAAATTTGGGCATTTTCCTATTACGGAAACCAACATAAAGACTGAATAACGTTAGAACGAAATATGAAACAAACAAATATTCGGTGATCTAATAATATAGTAACTGACGTTTAGGAGAAGCGTGATATGGATATTGTTATTAGGTTAAAACCTGAATAAAATGAGTACCGGTGTAATAAAAGTCGCAGCTAAGCTAGGTAGAAAATAAATGTCAGTTAAACCCATTGAACCTGCACGTGACGATATATTATACATTATCAAAATGTACGGACGGATGCAGATCAGGGTGCCTGGTGCGAGTTTCATTCGACCACGAAAACTAGAATTTGTATGGCATAATTTTAACTCTTTTCGCTGCTTCAATGCCATACTAATTTTCGTTTTCGTAAACGTAATCGAATGAATACGGATAGTAAACAAAACTCACACTAGGCACTCTGACTACTCAAAAATTAACTTAATTAACTTTTTTAATTAATTATTTGCCAGCCATGTTCAAAGCCCCTTTCAAAGTTTGATGTGCAGCAGTGTGTACAATTTCCTACTCCCAATAGCACTTCGGCCTATTAGATACAGATCTGCGTCATTGCTAGTATTAAAATTTCAGGAGCTTTTGTTATTAAGGCAACTTAGGGCCACTTGCAGTAAAATCATAAAAATCTCGATTTTAGTAAACCTAGATTTAGTACTAAACTCGACTCAACTTAAATCTCATCAAAGTTGTCTTGCACATAATACATTGACGTTTGATTTAACTAAATCTAGATTTAGTCCATCATTCAGTCACCGTTCGTTCTTTACGTTCCGTTTTCACAAAAACAATATGTCAAAACAAAATTGCGTACAAAGAAACGTCGCTTAAAAAACTAGTTCTGAATCTATGGTCGTTCGTTTGTCTTATCAATGACAGTATTGACAGTTGTACTCGTATTGTGGTGATTTGTGTTCAAAATTTGTAACTGCTAAGTAAATTAACATTATTTTTAGAGTTTTAACGGTTTGTACACTACTGATGATGAAGAAATCCACCAGAGCACCGAATTTTACAACTGCTGAAATAATGCATCTTCTGAAGCTTGTGAAGAAATATACAATAATAGAAATTAAAAGAACTGACGGTGCTAAATTATTGATAATTTTATCTAGTAGAAATATTGCACTGTTTGCATAAGCGAAACCGTATCAAGGACTCGTCATCTCGTAACATAACAAATAAATCACTTTTAACGAAGACTTTTTAAAATAAAAACGGAGTTTCTAAAAATTCCACGATTTCCTCGTTATTGTCTGATATCAAATCGTGATCACTCGAAGAATACTCCATTTTCACAAAATAAAGACAGACACAGAGAGAGAAAATTAATAAACATTAACGTCGTCTATACTTCTATACTAATATTATAAAGAGGAAAGCTTTGAATTTTTGTATGTTTGCAACGAATAAACTGAAAAACTACTAAACCGATTTTAAAAATTCTTTCACCATTAGAATGCTACAATATCCCTGAGTAACATAGTCTATATTTTTTACTAGAAAAAAAATTGCTTAATGATAAATAAATAGAAATACCTACGATTTGTTTGCTTTGTCATAGAAACTGTCAAAGCGGTACGAAGTCCGCCGGGTCAGCTAAATCTAGATTTAACAACCTTAAACCGAGCGAGGTGCCGGTTTAACTTTGAAGTTTGTTTAATTCGAGATTCAAGCTAAATCGATGATGTGCAAGCCGTTAAATCAGATTTAAGCTAAAATCTAGTTTTAATTCTACTAAATCTAGATTTAAGGCATTACTGCAAGCCGCCCTTAGTAAGTGACATTCTGCGTAAGTGACCAAAATGACATTTTGCGAAAGTGACGTTCTGCGTCAAGACCCTCGTAATTTAGTGGTATTTCAATACGTTTCTGTCTTAAATGTAAGGCCAAGTTTCCATAAGTAATTGGAAGTCTGGCTTCTGCCTCGGATATATCAGTCAATGATTTCAGCACAAAACTAATGTCAGAATACGTACCATACATAGACCATAAACGTTAATTCGGTAAATATTGTAATTGGTGTACGAAAAAGATTTAATAAAGGTTATAAAAGCAAGAGAATGAAAGTGTAACACACCAAAAGTTTAGATGATATCAATATATTTATGAAGATATGGACACTAATACACTATCATTATCACCAGCCCTTCAATATCCAACTAATACTTAATAATAAATAAATAAATGTGTTTACGCTCACACCAATTACACTAGCCCAAGATAAGCTTCTACTGAAACTCGTTAATATGGTTCTAGATAACGGATAAATATACATAAACATAAAAAAACACCCAGACCCAAAATCAATTCAGAAAAACAGTTTTCTCTAAATAGACCCGACCGGGAATTGAACCCGGGATCTCAGAGACGGCGTGACGCCAGACCCGACGCGCTAACCACTCAACCACGGAGGTCGTGGAACTGCTGAGCCATAAGAACAAATCAAATGCCCACAAGGGGAGGTCCCAAAATGTTGTCCCTTTTTTTTATTCCTCACTGGTAAGTAGTTGGCTTTCAATTCACCTGATGTTAAGTGATGATAAGACCGGAAGGTGGAAGCGCAGTTCACCCAGAATCCTCAATCACTGAGGCACCTGAGGCACAGGCTTTCCTATCTCTAGCTGCCGGAACACAACAGTGCCAAAAATATATAATGTTATGGCGACATATTTAGATAAATTGATGGTAGCTAGCCAGGCGGACCAACAAGCCCGCCACCAACCAAACAGAGTGCACAAACATGAACCCGGGACCTCTGGGTCTACAACCTGGGCTTTTAACCACTAGACCACAGAGGCGGTTAAATTTTATCCGAATGAGTACATTACGAGAGTATAGGCACTCAAGAGAAATGATAAAATCGACGAGGTTAATTCTACATTATACAAATGGCATATGCTCTGTCGAGCGATAATATTCCCCGACTATTTCCAGACGTTTGTTTTGGCATGGTATACACTAATACTAGTAAAGAGAACAAACATGTTAAAGGATACATCCAAAGTTACGTTTAATATAAATACTGATGTTATTATGAGGTTTTAGAGATTTCAAACGTATACGTTGCATTACTTCTACGTACAGTCGAGACTTTCAAAATTCAAAATTCAAAATCATTTATTCAGTTTAGGCTACAAGTAGCTCTTATGAATGTCACTATGCCATCGGTTCGTAAGTCTACTCTGGGCGGGAGATCTTGTACTGAGAAGAACCGGCAAGAAACTCGGCAAGTGTCCAACTCTTTTCTCCCTTACAGCGTCAAAAATATTGGAAAATGCCCTATCATAGCAGGACACTTTCCATTACAATAAACACAAAAATATAGAAGACAACCACAACATGTAAAAAAAAAAATAAACACAAAATAAAAAATCTACGCTAACAAATTTACATCAGGTAAAAGTTACAATTTCCACAATGTCATACAGTACCACTACAGTACTATCGTAAAAGTCAAAAATTGTGTAAGAAAAACAAAGTCAAATTATAGTGAAAAATACTAAAAATAAGATAAGTAAGCGTGAGCAGACCAGCCTCCACAGGCGGCACCCGTTCACGAGTATGACATATGAATCAGCCATCGCTTCGCTCAACCATATTTTAGGGAACGTAACGACCCGACGCACACGCCACCACCGCAGAGACAGTAAAGAGAGCATGACACACTCAAGATACTCTAAATAAAAAAACTTAGTGATCTATTTAACGCAACGCTGTTTGTTATCTGTAGGACACTGTTGATAAAGGCTATCATATCAGTATACAAATTATATAAATTAATTTTATTATGATGATTCTCGAGTCTAAGGTCGCCGCGGTCGTCGTCTACGCGGGCTGGTTGAAGCAGTCAGGACGACTGCTTTAAGCTGCGACTGCGCATAGTGAACTACGGTCTTCTATTTACAAACATACATGGAACCGCTCCAGCAGTTGCGACTACTCCGGGCGGTCGGCAGCTGGGTGTAATGGCAGCTTGATACGACTGCTCAAGCAGTCCGTGTATTTTGATCACTGGCTGACTGCTCGAACAGCTCGTTTATGTAGACTCTTAAGTACTTTTCTAACTCCTGTCAAACTATATTCTATGGCAACTATTAATATAGTAGAGCGACAGGGATCTTTACCCCCGATTTGATATTCGGAGAATCTAGTAGTGAACGGGGAAAAGTTTCCGTAAAGCCATTCCCTCTAGAAACCCTCCTTCGGTGTTTCGATTACACACCCTCCGGTGACGCTGTAAAGTCAGCATTAGGCAAACAGCATACTTTCTTTAAAAATGTCTTACTTAGACTTTAACTTTTTATTTCTAAGTGCTAATTGCTACACTTAAGTTGAACTAAATATTTATAAAATACAGTGAAAAAACTAAATGCCCAGCCAGGAATCGAACCGGAGTCTTCCGCAATCCGGGCGGCTGCACTGACCATTATGCTACCGGGAAGGCTGACTTAAGCACTGAATTTTTTCACTGCTATTTAGCGGCAACAGTGCCATCTATCCAACGGTTATTGCAACCGATGGCTATGCAGATTCATCTTTACAGATGAAATACCCCCGATCCGATCCGAACCCTTCGGAGAATCTAGTAGGGCACGGGGACGCGCACTAGTGCGCGATGCCGTTCCCTCTAGAAAACCTCCGAAGGTGATTCGTTTCACACGACTTGAGGGACCCTTTACGTTCCTCGCCGCCCCCAAAAAAGCCCGGTGAAGCTGAAAATGCCGTCTGAGGCAATCAGCAAACTTTCTCAAAAAAAAAAATGAAATACCACAAATTTGATAACACAACGCTACAGTAAACTTAGATTGTTGAGGTATTATTGATCGACTCACTAACGAATAGCTTTGACTGGTGTGGTGTTAGGATAGGACCAGTAAAGTTATCGTCTATTTGCACTTGTTCTGTTGAGAAGTTGTGTCGGCAGAACTACTGGGTTTTTTTTCCATTAGTTCTGAGACCTATAAGACTATGCTTACACCAATCTCAACTATTCCCACCTTCAAGCCGCTATGTTAAAAGTATATATTTTCAAATTGCTAATGTGCAAAAGTAGTGTTTCTTAACGATACGTAATCAATCACTGCTAGGTAATCAGGGTGGGGTAAAACTACAAATGGCACTTGGGAAAATATTTTTAAATCACGAACAAGCGCTTATTTGGTTCAAACTGACTATTCTCGAGATCCAATAACAGAAAGGTTGTATTAATAAGAAAGGAACTCTTGCATCTCACGAAGTAATCCCGGGAGATGTTCATATCGTTCGGAGAAGAGGCAATCTGGAATCCTACGGACGGCAAAATAAATGCAGACATGTTTTACCTAAATGTTTTTTTACGTTGACTTGACAAAGGATATAAAGGTTTAATGGTTAAGATAGCAATGCCGGTTTCCTTCGACGACTTTTTTGAAGAGGGTTCGCTTCGCTAATTGCATCAGGCGGCATTTTCAGAGTCACCGGCAAGTCGATCTGTGTGAAACAAAACACTGTCTCCGAGGTTTTCTAGAGGGAATGGAATCACGCACTAGTTAGTGTCATCGTTCGCTATTAGTTTGTCCGAAGGGTTCGGATCGGGAGCGGAGCAACCCGAGGCCGCCTCTAAAGGCCTAAACCTCGGCTCGGGTTGACCGGGCCCGGGCCGATTCGTTGCGTGGCGGTGGAGAGAAGCGCCTAGAGACAAATCTGTAACTGGTATAGACAATAAAAATAAACGAAAAAATCATAAGATATTTACGCGGACATAGTAGCTAGCGGCATAGAAAAACTAAGTTCATGCTTTTAGTTTAGCGGTCGGTCTCCATTTTTATTATAAAGCAGACAAACGTGAACCTATCTTGCTGTCTGTACTCACGGGCCGAATGCATCGGAACTTACAGAACTGCAGGTGTAATCTTGCAAAGAGGGGAATCTAAACGCGCAATCTCCGGCATCTCGAGTGCGCCTCACTCAACAGGCGATCTTAATTATAGCCTCACAAAGTTCAGATTACGATGGCATAAAGATGAGCATGTATTGAAAAAGCAAGCCGCCATTGCTCCTAGTGTAATTGCGGAGAATGCATGCTGTATGAGAGTGCATATTCTCTATGAGAAAATAGAAAAGAACGGCTACAAAAATTGTCTATTATTATCATAATCTTAGCCGATTTTGTCAAAAGCAATTTTTTATTTTGGCTAACAAAACTGGTTACAACGATTTAAAGATGATGCTTAATAAATACAAACTACAAAACTTATGTTACATTGAAACCTACTAGATTTAAGCACAACATGATATGTACGTATTATACACGATACACGATTTTATTGTGAATCGTGTGCGTCTGCGTGTGTGTGTATGTATATAAATGGTTTTCTTCCTTTCTGTCTTTCTTTCAATACTAATCTACGATAATTTTTTTTAGTTGCTATTAGCAGTTAATTTAGATTTATGCTATTTACTTATGAGTAGATTAATTTTAAGCACTGCTTGGATGAAGCCACAGAAATATAAAATATGTTTTAGGCTTCATAAATAGTCAGCGCTCTAGGGTGTGAGAATAGTTTTTAATAATAATTTACTTAATTTATCAACTTTACTGGTAAATCTACAACAACTACTATCTACAACGGGCGCCCGAACGGGGGACGGAGTAATTCGTCAACTCGTCCCACATGCCTACGGCCCATTTGGGACGAGTTGCGGGAAAAAACTTTTTGCAGATTTTACCACAAAACTAAATAAAACCTTTAAAAAAAAACATAAAGCAGAAAGAGAGAAAAGCAGAAAAAAAGAAAAATAAGCAGATTATAAGTACATATTTTCTTTAATAATGTGTACAACAAAATATTGATAAAACGAGGTTTTACCAAATAGAATGTAGCTGAATATACTTACTTATATACTACCATCATCATCATCATCATCATCATCAGCCTATACAAGTCCACGGCTGGGCATAGGCCTCTCCAAGTGCACGCCACCGACTACGATCCGCGGCTACTCTCATCCAGCTCTTGCCAGCCATCTTGCGAAGATTGTCGCTCCACCTAGTCTGAGGGCGTCCTACATTACGTTTGCCGATACGCGGTCTCCACT
Source organism: Eudonia mercurella (assembly GCA_963082485.1). Lineage (NCBI taxonomy): Eukaryota > Metazoa > Arthropoda > Insecta > Lepidoptera > Crambidae > Eudonia > Eudonia mercurella. The sequence continues at coordinate 14,947,958 of OY720037.1, forward strand.
CTAGAACTCGTTTACCCCAACGGTTGTCGGTTCTGCGGCTAATATGACCGGCCCACTGCCACTTCAGCTTGCTGATCCGATGGGCTATGTCTGTCTATATCTGGCAGATCACCTCATTCCGAAGTCGATCCTTCAGAGAAACTTAGACCATAGCTCTTTCTATAACTCGCTGAGCGACTTTAAATTTGTGAACCAGCCCTACCGTGAGTGTCCACGTTTCGGCTCCGTATGTCATGACGGGTAGGACGCACTGACGTCTTTAGACTTTGTGGAATAGGTGACGTAAAGACCCGACGTAATTTCCGATATGCTGCCCAGCCTAGCTGTATCCTTCTGTTAGCCTCTTTCTCGAAGTTGTTCTACCCAATTGCAAAATCTGCCCGAGGTAGACATATTCCTTTACAACTTCGAGAGCACCGCCTTGTTGATATATTCTACCGCAATGTCTTATTTCGACTTACTTTTTCTTACTCACATTTAAAGTAGATTTTTTTATGAGCAAATTGGCGCCCAACGTTTTACTTCGGCCGGCAGTAAAAAGGTTTTAACAGTCGTAAAGCGCCTTTACAGTGCCCTCGATACAACATCAGTTTAACGACCGATACACTATTGGATACGTTTTATTATGTTTTTTTTATTCTCACAACGCAGAAGCGCACTTCACCCTGTATCTCCAGATAAAAAGGAACTGGCTCCTCCAAGTGACGGAAACCTATTTTTTTAAATTCCATACGAGTAAGCACTTGACTTCATCTCTAACGTTAACCCTTTCACAGTTAGAGGGATGCATATTCACACCACATTTTGAACTTTATGTGATTGAGATAAGATTGAAAACCAATGAAGTATTCAAACATGTTCCGTCTGTTAAAGGGTTAAGGACGAAGGTGGAAGCGCAGTTCACCCGGAACCTTAACTACTGAGACACTGGCTAACTCTAGCTGCCAGAACAAAACAATGCTACAAACATTGATGTTATTGCGACATATTTAGATAAGATGGTGGTAACTAGCGAGGCGGACAACCATACCCTATCATCAACCAAGCCGAGTACACAAACAAGAAACTTAAAGGGTTCCTCAGCCTAACTGTGTTAAAACAACATTAGTCTGTGAGCTCCAAAGGCGGCTTGCTAGCTTTTGTTTTTGAAGTGAAAACTTCTTTAGCGGCGTTGTGCACTTTTTGGAATGGGTAGAAAATGTTAAACTCGCGTCAGGACACGTGACCGTCAGGCGCGTCAGGACACGTGACCTGATCGAAAATTCGTAAGACGAATGGAGAGTAGACAGCTGGCGCGGCGTAATATAAATTTTTAATATAACTTAATATAACTTTTTAATGTAATATAAATTGTCATGTTTGTGTACGATAGCCCAATAAATAAATATTGTATTCTACCACATAAATGAGAGTACTTTTATACTGATAATTAAAGCAATTCGTGCAAAATTATTCCCTAACCATTCCAAAATATCAAAAATGCACAACGTTAATATTCAAGTTTTCACTTCTGCCGGCACTCCCAGAGTGCAACCCGTCGTTTTTTCTTTTGTTAAAGCGGGACATAGCAACGATTTTGGGGTAGTCGAAACAGTCCCGCTCAAACCGTGACGTATGGTCACGTCATTGTCTATTCTTTCAATTGAAAAATCAATGGTTTGGTATGTTATTCTACACATCGCGGCCATTAAGCGCATCTGTGGCGTGAATTGACGCGCATGTTATTGCTTTTTCGATCCAATTCAATATCGGAAACTTTAATAGTATCAATTTACGGCGCACGTAAAAATGCAATAAAAATCACCATGAGATGAGCCGGTGATTCGGAACGATCTGTCAAGGCCGTGCAGGGCGTAGCTAACATCATCATCATCGCTTCTTCTTACCGAGTGAAGCACCACATCTGTGGTCTAGTGATAAAGACCACCGATCTTACATTTAGAGGTTCCCGCAATCTATTACCGAAAAAAGCAACCAGTTGTCAATAACGCGACTGCTCTACTCGCGGTTGATAAATTGGTATTCTTATCTTATCTTATCTTAGTGGGGCCTGCCTTTCCCTCTCGCAGCAACACTTCGACCCATCGGGATCTTTTGTGCAACCCCATCCTTTCACTCTTCTTCCTCTGTAAAGATAGATGCCATAAGCTTAGCAACGTCCTTAAGAGCGAAGAGCCTGAAGTCCTCCGATACCCCAGGAGTCCCATTCTTTTCCTAGCCAGAGAGTGGCAGTCACACAGCAGGTGTGGCAATGACTTCGTTTCCTCCTCACATGCCCTACACAAGCTATTTGTTGATAGATGCAATAAAATTGGTATTGCAAACACAAATCTCTCAATGATCGCCAGCTTAGTGCATTTGCGATTAAAATGTATGTAATAGTTTACATACATTAAGCGTTTGGTGTCCGTAATACTAATTTATCAACCGCAACTAGTTGCAATTGTATTATTAACGGTTGCTTTTTTTGGTAATAAGCCCGCCGTTTCAATTCCCAATGGGGGTAGAAAATTGCTCTAGCTTTGCTCTTGTTGGTTCTGCTCTACTTAGATCGGTCCACGAACCAACGATGGCTCAGTGACTTTCATAAGAGCCCATCGGTGGTAGCCAAAGTGGCGAAGCCGTTCATATTCGTCGGTCCTGGTTTCAATTCCCTGCCTCCCACTTCTGCTATTTATTTTGAAACTGAAACAAATCTGGAACGCTATAGTTTCAACGTTTTGTTATCTGCTAACTACGAAACTATAGAGTTAATTTCATAGTTAGCAGAATACGAGAACGCTATAGTTTCAACGTTTTCGTAATCTGCTAACTACGAAACTATAGAGTTGATTTCATAGTTAGCAGAATAGCGAAAACGTTGAAACTATATCGTTTCAGATCAAAATAAATAGCAGAATTGGGGGGCTGGTCAAGCACAGTGTGTTACGTATTTTTTGATACATTAACCCGATCACCAACCCGCATTGTCAAGCGAGGTGATTTAGCCATCATTAACCATGACTTGATTTTAATGATTGAAGCTTTTGTGGCATATCCCTCCTCATTCCACTAACTCTATTTCAGTACTATGATAAGTGAGTAAGTAAGTAAGTATGATTTATTCATTCGTTAGCATTATATAAAATATTAGTATGCTTGTTTGCACTTTTGTTGCTACACATAAATCTCCCATTCCATCTAAGGTTGTCTGGAAGAGATCTCTTTTAGAGATAAGTCCACCTGTGCTCACTATTATTTGTACATTGTGCCACTACCAACAGTATAGATTCTACGGGAGGTGCCAAACATCCCTGTGCAAGCAAAACTTGCACTGGGTACCATCCACATCAACTCATAACGCCAGATCAGAACCCGCTGAGGCACGTTCTTCAACCACTACTCATTTAAAACATGTGCCTCAAGAGTATAGTCCATTGCTATAAGTATTTGTAGAACAGTAATAGCTTATTTATGTTAGTTTCAATTTTGCATTCACAAAGCTATTATAGTTACAGATAGAATTTTTACTAGAAAAATCAACCAGCTTCAAAATTCAATATAATATAAATATTTAAAGCAATTAGTGGTCGCCCAGTGGTCGAAATTCGACCGTAATTTTATTAAGGCTGCACGGATTGTATCCTAAGCAATGAAAAATGAAAAAAGATAGAATGTGAGTTTAGATTGGCATTGACAGATGTCGGCCGCATTAAAGACAAACAATACGTGTGTGTTAGTTTTGTTATCTATTTTTAATGCATATTTAAAAAAAATATTATCATTCTGCAATTCTTTTCTATTTAAACTATATGTGTGCGAAATTTCATACTCCTCCGTCCGCGCAATTTTCGTAAAAAGGGGTACAAAGTTTTTGCTTCACGTATTAATATAAAGATTACGTCTTTATCGATTGTTAAATACTTGCAAGTGTTTTTTCGTCTGTGAGGGTAGTTACTTCACAGTGACGTAATACCGCTAGCTTGCAGCGTGAATCACAAGCTACTACACAGAAAAAACGGTTTTCTCAAAATAAGCAAAAAATACTTGCATGAAAGCAAATTGCATTAAACCAAGATTATGGTTGTTTCATATATATGGAAACTATTATTTTCTTACGTAGAGGAAAAAAATATTTTAAATTGACATTAAAACAAATCTTGAATGAAGACAATTTCGCTTGATTTAAGACATTCTATCTTTCACCAAGAATTATTAGTATTCTTATTGTAAGTCGACGATTCTTTTGGTGTAAGCTTAGATGTTTTTTTATTTTAAGAATATGTTGATTTGAATTCAGAAAGTAAACAACTTCGCTTTATATAAAATATACTTAATATTAAGACAGGGTTTGTAGCCTTACGGACACAACCACTACGTTTCACAGGCGTAAAAGCGCAGGGTTTAGTGCCGCAGTAATAGACTATACTAGGAACACAGAAAATCAAAGGAAGACCAAGATAGTTCCAATAGCTTGGAAGCGACTTAGTACAGACTATTATCTCTTAACTATATCAAAGTTACAATTTTTACTTATAGTTTCGTAAAGAACATCTCGATAGCGCGATTCAGGATGCTACCGCCAGCGCCATCTAGTAACAAAGGGCGGAACGATAGAAAGATAAATAAACTTTCATTTTGAAGTAAGTATTTCATTATATTAAAACAATAATATTTAAATTTCTTAGATTAATTTTACTTTTACTTCATTTAAAATATTTTTCCTTGATTGTAAAAATTGCACTAAGAGTATTATTTATTTGTTTTGAGAGAGTCAATATCTAGAAATAAACAAATATTACTTGAAATAAGACAATTTTCCTTATAATTAATTACCATGTCAAGAAAAATATTTTTCTTGCTTAAAGAAATCCTTTTTTTCTGTGTAGAAAAATTCAATGAGTCTTCTGCGGCCTCGGTAGCTCAGCGGTCAGAGCATTGGATAATTCCCACTCGAGCTTTTTGAGGCTGGTTGATTTTTTTCTAGTAAAAATATTATCTTGTAGCTTAACTTTTCTCTTCACTTTTAACTTCCCCTAACAAGTCCAACGATTAAAGGGTTAAGTCGTAACCTGATAGTGGCACGCCCGTTGTTTCGGGGCCGATGGCTGCCACACCCCAGCAATGGGGAAATGTGGGAATGGCCGATATCAATGACCAGGCTAGTTCTGAACAACGACTGTATGTATACAACATATTTTTATTATATGATTTTTTCTATATACCTACTTACAATAAAAAAAATATAATAAGTACTAGAAAAAATCCAAAAAAATTCTCGAAGCTCGATTAATCATCATCATCTCTCGGCCTCGGTAGCTCAGCGGTCAGAGCATTAGACCGGTTATCCAAAGGTCGTGGGTTCGACTCCCACTCGAACTTCCTGTATCCTACATGTTACATAATAGAAGGACACAATAATTCATTTCGTTAAGAATCGACTGTTGAATCGATTTCAGCCATTATTTGTGTAGCCTAATCAAGTAACAAAAACACTTATTGTCAAATGGTAATGGCAACGATGAAAATTCACAAAATTCAAAGTCCCCTAAGGTGTAGGACTATAAAAAAATAAAAAATAAAAATATTTCACCAAAAAGGTTTGGTTGACATCACTATGGATAGAGTATTATTATTCAATGGTGACGGTTTTACTATGGTTTTACTCCGGCAAGTTGAGAGGTCCGTAAAGGGGTTGTCTGATTGTCTGTGAAAACAGGCATTAAGTTTTTTTGGGGAGAGTTTGCTTCCGGCGGCATTTTCAACGTTATAAAAATAATAATAAAAAAGATTTATTTGTTTCTTCTCAATTGGGTACTTAAAGCTAAAACTATATTTTAAAAAAATATAGTAAAAGTCCAAATTGGAGCCTGAAATAGGTTAGAGTTATCGGACTTTGGGCATAATGTTACCGACATGAGAGTACAAGAATAAAATATAATTAAAAGAACAATGAACCTTAAACTAAATCCTTAAAAAATATAATAAAATAACTAAAATTGTCCCTTTAGGCAAGGTTCCGAAGATACTGGCAGCGTTCCCCCTTTGAATAGCAAGGCTTATTCTTTGTCCGAGGTAGCTGCCAGCGTGTGATGCTCCCTGGCCGGACCACTATTTAGTACTCAGATGCCTTATTGAGGAATAAAAGCTACCTTTAGTCTACTTTTCAATACCTACTTCAATATTTTAAGTACCTCAAAAGATTTTGAAATATTTTACAAATAAAGTGGTCCGGCCGTAGAGCAGTACTCCCTGGCCGCGCCACCTTGAGTTCAAACAATTCTTACAAATTTCTATAAAAGTCATTGACCTCATATTTAGTACCTAATTTCTACCTTACATAAAGCACGTTAAGTACAACAAATCTCAATAGGTTTAGAATTTATAAGACATCAAATGTGGTCCGGCTGGAGAGCATACTCTGCAGCCGACCAACTTATTAATTGTTAATGCAAACTATGCGTAACTCTATTCAAGTTTTGCTACCTATTGTCTACTTCACGTTAATTCATTTCTTTTTCTCAAGTAACAATTAGTTTTTTTTATAAAGCTCAAATAATGTGGCGCGGCCAGGGAGGATTTCTTTTTAGTGAATACAAAGAATAATATAATTTTCTTCTCAGTGATTAGTTATGAAAAAAAAGTACTTTATAAAATAATGATTGCTATCTCTGAAATCTTTTTTTTAAATTAACTTTAGCCCGCAACTTTGATCGCTCTTTGAGTAAAATTGAGACCAAAATTACCCTATAATGCCAACATTCGTTTGGAAACCTCTCCGTGTGCTGTACACCTTCTACATGAAAACAGTGATGTACCTATATTTCTATACGAATTCTATAGAAGCTCTCATGGCGTTGCGGTGCGGAAACGATCATTTCTTACAAAATCTATCGTCATTGCCGCCGGACCGCGCCATAGTATCTCGCACTCGGTTTGTCATCATCGTCGTAATTATTAAAATATTTGTCCAAATGATGTAGTGTGAAAGACAAAGTTTATCTACTTTAAGTACCCGAAGCGATAAAATTATTTATTTTGATCTGAACATTTTGTGTCTTGTTGATACGCAAAAAACAACACTGCACTTAGTATTTCGTTAGTACCATAGTAGAATCATAGTAGAATGAAACAGTAAGGCGACTCGGCCCCCGAGCAAGCGATAATCACCTAAACTTGTAGGGCTGTCGCTTTTAATTAGAATGAGGTAGGTATCTACATATAAAATAAGAACATACTTAGAAATATGAATTCATGGATTCCAGAGAACTCCCGATCTACCTAAACGTAGTTTGTCAACTGTACAACACAACTTACAATAGGTAAGTAGGTACGGTCAACAGCACATCACGGTAAACACTTGCAGTTCGATATTAGTACTTATGCCCACAATATAAGAGCGGTACAGAGTCCAAAGTGTTTCGTCTGACTGTTCCTTGTTTTTGCGGTAGGGTGTACCGTGTAATCTAATAAATTAAACTTACAAATCCGTAGGTACATGTATTTACCTCTCTAATCCACGACATCTGGAGCAGAACTTAACTCTTTCGGTAGTAAATAACTGACACAAAATTGTGTAATAAGGTTAGGCAGGAGGTACTCACTCACCGTTCTTGTTCGGTAGGTAAAGTAAAGAAAGAAAATTCTGGATGGACAAGCTGCTATTAAGACATCCATAAACACTGCAATATTTCTTGTTTTTTTTTTGTAACCATCGTTGACCTTGACTTACGTTTAACAAATTATAATCTATATGCGAGCGGCAGCGGCGCCGGCGCAGCGACGAAACACGCAGGCGCGCGCGACATTACGTACGGCTCAGCCGCGACTGGCGCATCATTAGCATCAATAAGCTTTGTCAGTGTGTGCGTGCGACGATGCGTACGGACGGGTTGGCTTGGCCGCGCTCGGTGCGTATGTATGAAGATACCATACTTGTTTCATTCTACTATGTTAGTACTATGATTTTTTTCTGTGACTTAGGTACCAACTACTTACTCACGTCAAGTGTAGAGGATCATATTTAGGATACTAAAAGGCCAAAAATGAGACATAATTTTTATTAATGATTTCAAATTTACTTTAACGATTTTATAATTTAACATACATAACACAGTGAACAACCATTCGAACATTTTTAGTGACTGTGACTGCAGAGCTTAAGTCATCGTATGTTTCCCAATTATTGTCAAGACGCTTGCAATGCGCGACATAATGACGAATATTTGGTAAATATTCAATCACTGAGAAAAGTGAAAATGATTTTCCTTGCAACGTTATTAAGTCTGGTATATTATTTAATTTTGTGTTCAAATCAAATTCAAAAATCAATAAATCGTTTAGTGTATAGTTAAGAACTTGTCTACCCGTACATTTTACATTTTCATTATATATGTCACAAGAAATACCCGAGTCAATCTCCAGCATAGTTTGAGCAGATTCTTCAAGTGCCGAAACACCTTTATCCGACAAAATTACTATGTTTAGTGGCATGAAAGACGATACTCTCTGAGACAGTGACTTGTTTCGGACACATTGAAAGTTTGTGCATCGCTTTTCCGATATAACAAGTGGAACATCTTTTATTAAAATTTTGTCCAAAGCAAAAGTAATGTTCGTCATACAATCAATAATTTTCAAAACACTTGTGACTGTTTTGTCATAATAATATTTGTCTATAATGCTGGCTCGCAACCGGTACAAATTTTTGGAATCTTTATTGGCAAGAGACTTAATTAGCGTCATAAAATCTGATGATTTGTTGTCAAAAAGTTGACGGATGATATTTCTGTCCACATAAGCAACTGCTAGAGATTGTATTACAGAATCTAAAGAGCAAGTATTTTCGACAATTACGCCTTCAAGACCAGATGGGCTGTTATTCCCGTTTGATAATATGTCTAGCGACTTATTTGTAGATGGCAGAACCCGTTTACTTTTTTCCTTTTTGCCTACTGCCAGGCCTCGCCAGTTCTCTAAAAGGCTCGGCTCGTCACACATGACTGACTCTTGTGAGAAATCATCTGATGAGGAATCATTAATGTTATCTGTGTTTTTTGTTTGCTGCTTTTTGGTCTCATAGCACGCATCACTAATAATTTTTTTCAGTTCCCCTGACAAATATTCATGATGTTTTATAATGAATTCATCAATTCGGAGTTTTTCATTGGGATGTTTCAAAAGAGTTTTAATATTTTTAAAATAGCTCTCCACGTCCGAACTTGTTGATCTGTCATTTTCTGTATGAGCACATGATAACATCACATTTGACCAAATTGGAAGTCGAGACATAATTCTCTTGAAAGTATTAACAAAATTCGGTAAATAATACAAATTTTCATACATTGTTTTTATTTCCGATAGCTGTAATTGTAAAGAAACTTCATCAACTTTTTTGGTAAATTCTTTTATGAAGTCGGTGTTACCCTCTTCGTATTCGTCTGAATTGAGAAGACCATTCTCCAGTCTTTCATTTACTTTTAGATCGTCTTGGTCTTCGTTATCTGTTTTGTCAGTCTCTGTCTGTATTTGTAGCAATAGTTGTAAACTTTGGTTACATAATGTGGGAGCGCCATCAGAATCTTTTCCGGTGTATTGATTGAGTGCAATTACAATAAGGTTATCCATTATGACTTTAATCTCGTCAAATGATGACGAATCTTTAATTTTGCGAATGTACTTTATGTAAAACTTCTTTACTCTTTCGTCGACGTAATTAAAACATTTGTAATTATAAAGAGTTTTTATAAAATGCGATGTATCCAAACGTATTAGACAATGATCCTTCTTCAATTTTTCTTTTTTCATTAGAACATTAAAACAATACGCTATGTAATCCTTAGTAGTTTCAAAGTCAGTAAAAGCTTTAACAACAGCTCCGACTAACGCCGCCGAATCATCACAGGCAACTTCATCCGGAGATTTCTTATTGCCTTTCCATTCTTTAAGCCATTTGTAAATATTTTCTGACGTATGTAAATCAGTTATCATTTGAGTTACTGGTACACAAGAAGATTCTAAACAATCCGTTTTCGCCACAGCCACATAAAAAAAGATATGTTTAGCCGTATATGAATTCAAGGGATTTATAGAAGGAAATAATTTTTTAAATATTGAACCAGTTGCGTCAATGCTGAGCTTTATTTTTTTATTGCAGTCAACGAGATGTCTGTAATATTTTTCTTGCAGATCCGACCAGTAATGTATAATAAAAGGAAAAATAGACAATAATCGAATAACATTCTTGAATAGAGTACTAGCCATTATCCATAACGAAATTACAACTTCTTTGTGAAAATAAATTTCTTGTTTAGTCCGTTGCCTGACATTCTGCAATGATTTTAATGACGGTATAAACGGTGGCTCATATGTATCATCCGCATTCATAGTATAGTGTATGATTTTGTTTCGCACGACGATAGCATGTTGGCAAACTAGTTTCTTAGATAGCTCTTCTTTTTTATATTTACTTAATTTATTCTTGAATTTGGGATCGTGAACAATATTAACATCTCCTTGCTCAATCTTGCATTTAATTTTAGCACGATTTTCGGACGCATCCGTTGAAACTGCATTTATTTTGGTCGCACATTGTTTACAATATGCACTAAATTTAATATTATAACCAACAGCTGAACTACGTTTAAACACCCAAGTACAGTCTCGTTTAGTTTCCCTCCATAAAATTTCACTCATGATGCTTGTCCATTTACTTTTAGGTAGCACCGTCTTCTTGTGACGTTTTGTTGATGGCCTATTTTTATCCGATCGTGAACAATAAGTTGTAACAGGCCTTATATCTTTCCAGTCAGAAAATGGAATTTCTATATTCACAATTGTACATTTGTCTTCTTCAGACGATAATGATGAATTGAATGATTCTTCAGACGTAATAGAAGGTTTTAAAGCATCATCACTCTGTTTCATTGTCTCATTGAAAAAATAAGCATAATTTTTCTTTAAAGAAAGATATAGAGCCTTAACACTCATTCGGCATGATAATTGTTGGCGAATATTCGAAAATATCTTACTTGAAGGTGATGGTAGTAAATTCTTGTCTTTCAGTTGATCTTCATTTTTCAAAAACTCAATTTTTTGTTCATCAAGAGATACTGACAGCACTTTTCCACGTTTTTTCTTATTTCCACTCATTTTCACAAAATATCGATATTACAAAGTGAAATGAACAAGCCATTCAAGTCAAAGATACTCAACCAACAAAATAAAAAACTACCCACAATTACACATTCTCATAAAAATACCCTGTGATAAACATACGACAAGATCGATAGTAAGTAACAATTGCTCATACTATTTGGGCAGGCACTATTTTCAACATATACATAAAACAACAATCATTATTTTATAAAGTACTTTTTTTTTCACAACTAATCACTGTGAAGAAAATTATATTATTCTTTGTATTCACTAAAAAGAAATCCTCCCTGGCCGCGCCACATTATTTGAGCTTTATAAAAAAAACTAATTGTTACTTGAGAAAAAGAAATGAATTAACGTGAAGTAGACAATAGGTAGCAAAACTTGAATAGAGTTACGCATAGTTTGCATTAACAATTAATAAGTTGGTCGGCTGCAGAGTATGCTCTCCAGCCGGACCACATTTGATGTCTTATAAATTCTAAACCTATTGAGATTTGTTGTACTTAACGTGCTTTATGTAAGGTAGAAATTAGGTACTAAATATGAGGTCAATGACTTTTATAGAAATTTGTAAGAATTGTTTGAACTCAAGGTGGCGCGGCCAGGGAGTACTGCTCTACGGCCGGACCACTTTATTTGTAAAATATTTCAAAATCTTTTGAGGTACTTAAAATATTGAAGTAGGTATTGAAAAGTAGACTAAAGGTAGCTTTTATTCCTCAATAAGGCATCTGAGTACTAAATAGTGGTCCGGCCAGGGAGCATCACACGCTGCCAGCTCTTCAGTCTCCTGTGATGTCGACTAACCTTTTTGCTATTTCAGTACAAGTACATTTGTATGTACAATCTTTGGCAGGGGTTCGTTTTAAATCTGACTGGCTAGCTACCACCATGTTACTTCAGTTATCTATCAGTCATTCATATCGAATAGAGGATAGCTTCTTCAGTAGTTGAGTTTTCAGGACGACGCCGACGTGCGCTTCTAAAGTCAGCTAAATCGTCACTTACCGTCAGGAAAACAGATGTAGAAATGCGTGGAATATTAAATTTTTATCAATTTATTGTAGCCGTCATAAATCTGGGACAACAAACGTAATTTTACATAAACTTGTTTAAACATTGTATGATAGAACAACTACTGACATATTAATTATCGAGATTGTAGGTGTTACCGGTCTTACGCAGTTTATCCGAAATGCTCTTGTAAACATATAACTAGCGGTGACGTCTGAAGATATGAAACAACTAGAGTAAAGTAAATAGCCTATAACTGTCCCACTGCTGGGCAAAGGAAGCATCAGTGAAATCAAGTCATCACTACAAGATGGGTAAAGGCAAACGCGGAATGGTGATTGATTACAAACTTGGGCCATGCATCGAAAAATTCGAAACACATTTCGCCGGCCTGGAAATTGAACCTTTTGGGTATCGCGCCAAGCGCTTTTAAACTAATTAATTATAATTATAATTAACTTGAGGAGCTCGATGGCGCATTGGTTAACGCGCCCAGTCTGCCAGTGCGGAGGTTAAGCAACTTTCGCAAAGGCCGGTCATCGGATGGGTGACCAAAAATTTATCATCTCGAGCTCCTCCGTGCTTCGGAAGGCACTTAAAGTCGTTGGTCCCGGATGCATTAGCAGTCGTTAATAACCACCAATCCGCACTGGGCCCGCGTGGTGGTTTATGGCCCGTTCTCCCTACCCATCCATAGGGAAGGCTCGTACCCCAGCAGTGGGGACATAAAATGGGCTGGTGATGATGATGATGATGATAATTAACTCCTTGGGGGAGGCCTTTGTCCAGCAGTGGACGTCTTTGGGCTGAGATCATGATGATGTTGATAATTAACTAACAAACACACGCAGTATAAAGGGTTACAACTAGACAGTACAGCATTGCAATGCAATAGGGGGAAGAAAACTTTCGTGTTATCGCGGTGGAGAGAAGAAGAGAAGAAAGGAAGAAGGGAGAAGATGGGAGAAGAAAGAAGAAGAAACTAATAAACTTCGTAAGGGAGGAATAGTTCTTTCTCCTATTGTATTTGTTACAATTGGGTTGTTGACTGGTTAGTTAATCTGTCAAAACTATGTTTTTTTTGAATTGAAATTGTATGGAAATGGAAACTATGACGTCACTATTTGTTCCGTTAATTGAGTGTTTCTTTATAACTTTTTAGGTTACAGAAATTCACGCATATGTTAAATAAAAAATAGGTTAATGTTTTATAGAGCTGTTAGGTGAACTAAACGAGCCGTTTTGCATGCAAGTTCTGGAGGGGCTTAAATCCACATCGGCTGACACGGCCGAGCTCGCTCGTCTCATTGCCGTCTCTGAGAGAGAGTCAGGCCACTGGCTCCAGGCATTACCATCAGCCAATGTCGGTACCTTGTTGGACGGGCCGTCCCTCACTATAGCGGTCTGCCTCCGTTTAGGCGCCAGGTTAGTCCACCCTCACCGCTGTGTATGTGGGGAAGCTGTTAGCGACCTAGGCCACCATGGCCTCTCATGCGTTCGTAGTGCTGGTCGTATGATACGCCACTCTTCATTAAACAGCATCATCCGCAGTGCTTTTGCCACCGTTGGTTTACCGGCTGTCTTAGAGCCAGCTGGTATCTCTCGTAGCGATGGCAAGAGACCTGACGGAATGACCATTGGGCCCTGGAAGCTTGGCAGGCCGTTGGTGTGGGATGCAACCTGTGCTGACACCGTGGCTCCCTCACATGTTCGCGCAACTTCTCTTCATGTGGGGGCTGCTGCGGTAAGCGCTGAAAATCGAACGGCACAAATACGCAAGCCTGGGTCGTAATTATTTATTTGTTCCGTTTGCGGTGGAAACAATGGGTCCATGGGGGCCGGAGGCAAGGCAACTTGTTAAAGAGCTAAGTGCTCGTCTTATTGAGGCCTCCGGTGACAAGAAGGCTGACAGCTACCTCTGCCAGCGTATTAGCTTGGCAATACAGAGGGGCAATGTTGCCAGCATTCTTGGGACCGTTCCCATGAGCCCACAGTTGGAAGACATCTTTTATTTATAGGCATTTATTTAGTTTTCAATTTGCTATTTTTATTTCTTTGGTTTTTTTTAAGTTCAGTTAAGTAATGTTTCTTTTTTTGTTTTAAGTTTTATGCCTTAAATGTATTGCGATTTTAATAATAAATTCACTCATTTATGTGTTTAATGTTCTCGAAGAAATTTTTGGTGTTGTCAACATTCCTATACAAGGTTAAAAGTAATATACAATACAAAATCTGAAATAATTAACGCATGCAAATTCTGAAAGTATAGTTTGGACTTCTTAGCGAGAAAGTAAAGAGTGAACCAATCAAAAAAGAAAGAAAAACAAACAAAATCACAATTGCGATTATTAAATGGACGTAGTTAAGCAAAAGGATCCAACCCACAGCATGTCACATTTGAGATATTGAAGTTTGAAGTTTAAGCTGTGTTTGCATAATGATGTATTATTTGTTAGTATTTTTTCGATAAAAACGTCAAAGATTTGTATTTTGCTTATAGTCTTTTTGCTTAAAGGAAATATCGACCCTGGTGGCCATTTTGGTACACTTTACTCGTTTTCGACCATCTTGTGGGTTGGATCCTTTTTGCGTAATGTAATTTTACTTGTTGTTTAAGAGTCATCAATTACTTTTAAATTATAGGTACTACGTTTTTAAATTTACCATCTCAAAAAATACATTTTTCGTGCACACAAGTAATAATATATCAATGATTTTAAAATGTTGCACAGTCCAGAAACACGAATCTAATAATTTTATTTTTATTTTAACTAATCCGTCTTGTATTTTAATGGAGATACTACTGCTTTCGCAGTTGGTAAACGTGATTTAATAGTGATAAACGTGATAAATAAAAGTGGTTTAATTTAAATTTAAAGGTAAACGCGTAAAAATCTTTTTTTGGCGCGTCCAGATGACAAAATAATAAGTGTTACTAATTTTGAGTTTCTCCAACTGGTACTACGTGTGTCCGGTCTCTTGTGTCGAGTTAGTGAAAACCCAACAATCAAATGTATCACTAATCGATATTGTTGCTATTGGAATCACAAAACTATACTTACTACAATACCATACACTAATTAAATAAGAAAAAAGGTTTGTATAAGAAAATCTCAACAACCTATTAGCTATCAAAGAGTTAATTTTCTAAGAGAAGACCAGCGTTTCTACATCAGCTAACTTCGACTCATTGTAATTCTACAAAATGTATAAAGTTGTTTAACCAATTTGACGCTAATTAGAATGAACTAACTTACCTTTTTCGGTGGCGCTTTAATCGCCTTCTGCGTGTACGCCGATGTGCACAATATAGTGTAGATAGGGGCTTCCGTAGGAATGCCTAGAGAAGCCATCTCGATGCCTCATCCCATAAAATCACTGGTTTAGTTCAAAGAGTTATGTAAAAAGATCCAAACAGACGTTCTAGATTCAAAATGGTATGCAAGAAAAAAACTACACTAAAAAAAAACAAAATGTCAAAATCAGATCAGTAATTCGCGCCGAGACTTTCGATTGTTTCAGTTTGACTTTTCGAATGGAAAATTAATTAAATGAAAAAGCGCGGCGAAAATATTGGATGTACGATTCCTGATGTCATAAATGGCGCAGACGCATCGTAGCACTGACTACTGTTGGGTAAACACACCCAGCCAGCACGGTGTAACCTTGTCGGGGCGATAGCATAAATAAATATTATACGTTACCTCAATTCAAATGCATAAACTGACTGAAACTAATATAATAGTATGTTTGTTACTCAACCAAGGATGAAATAACTGTTTAAGGGGGTGCAGCGCGGAATTTGAAAATTTACGTGTTTTTAAGTCACTGGTGCTAGGCGCTGAATAAGTCTTATACATTAAAAGGACTAGTGTAGGTTAGCTTGAACCTTTAACAAGGTCATGGTTGTCTTGGAATTTGAAACAAATACCCAGAAATTGCATAAACAATACGTAAAATAATGATATCTAAAAACTTATTTCTTCAGAAACTTTGTAAATATAGCACAAATGAAACAATGATCCGACATCAAAATGTTTGTATTGATATTCCGCAGGGCACTGTTGTCTTATTTTTTAATTAAAAAACATGAATATGAAAATATTAAGACTTTTATTATTTTTTACCCAAACGCCTATGATTTTACGAAAGTAAACATTACTCTAATTAAATCACCAGCCTACTCTGTACAGATATTAGTGTGCGAGCGTATTCGTAGTCGTGCGCTGTTGTCACACCACTGCCACGCGCCGCTCGCTCGCTATCATAAAGAAATCGAAATGTCTTTTGGCGTTTTTCTTGAAAACCAGCATATAAAAATTTAAGATTTTTTTCATAAAAATAGTTTATATATGTTGTTAAATTTATCCTCAAAATATTTGTAGTTGATAAAATATGACCTTATATATAACATAGAAGTGATTGCCCGCAATGTACTAAATGGTTTTGTATTTACAGAATTCATAGTTATACACGGTGTTCTTGTTAGCCCATAATTGGGGTGACCTCCGACCTCCGCGTCCTTTGCAAAGCCTTTGTGAGCTTTCGTCGGGTTCCTGTGGCCTTTGGCAACATTTGTAATAATAGTTGTCGTTACAATGTGGATGTATCCTTTCACAATAGGCTATTTGGGGTTTAATAATATTGCAATAGTTGCTGAAAACCGCTAAGACTTCGATTTTTTTACCTTTCGTCGCTTAGTGCCAGATCCGTCTTACAAGCAATTAAAATTCTATTGTGGCTGTATTTACAGCAGACGACAGGTTAAACGATTTGCATTTATTTAAGGTTTATATATAATAATATAATAACTATGTTATAAATGTAAGCAACGCAAAAAGCCACGTTCCATTTTACACACCGCTCTTGTGATAGCAACATAATTTAAGTCCAAAACACACGAGTCACCCTCCCATTTCTTGCATGTTTCCTTATTAATATTCATCAAAATATACGTTGTCACACCCCGGGTAATAACTCGCTGCACGCTTTTGTTAATAGTTCGTTCAGTTTTAAATTTGGCCTAAACACGAACACGAAATCTGAAAGGTGTTTGACCGAAGATTAGTGTCACTAAGTCGGCGGCTGTAGACTTAGGGCACAGTTTTAAAAGCATAAAGTAATACTGTGCTTAGGGCGAGACAGGACGAGACTAGAGTTGCCATCTTTTTTCAAGACGAATAAAGTATTTTTTAATTTTGTTAGAACAAAAATAGAGTACACAAGCATAAAAAAAGTATTTATTTATTTGTTTTTAAAAACGTATTTTTTGTTGCTCTTTGCGACATTTAACAAATATATTGTGGCTGCACAGAAAAAACGGTTTTCTCAAAATAAGCAAAAAATACTTGCATGAAAGCAAATTGCATTAAACCAAGATTATGGTTGTTTCATATATATGGAAACTATTATTTTCTTACGTAAAGGAAAAAAATATCTTAAATTGACATTAAAACAAATCTTGAATTAAGACAATTTCACTTGATTTAAGACATTCTATCTTTCACCAAGAATTATTAGTATTCTTATTGTAAGTCGACGATTCTTTTGGTGTAAGCTTAGAATGTTTTTTTATTTTAAGAAAATGTTGATTTGAATTCAGAAAGTAAACAACTTCGCTTTATATAAAATATACTTAATTTTAAGACAGGGTTTGTAGCCGTACGGACCCAACCACTACGTTTCACAGGCGTAAAAGCGCAGGGTTTAGTGCCGCAGTAATAGACTATACTAGGAACACAGAAAATCAAAGATAGTTCCAATAGCTTGGAAGCGACTTAGTACAGACTTTAATCTCTTAACTATATCTAAGTTACAATTTTTACTTATAGTTTCGTAAAGAACATCTCGATAGCGCGATTCAGGATGCTACCGCCAGCGCCATCTAGTAACAAAGGGCGGAACGATAGAAAGATAAATAAACTTTCATTTTGAAGTAAGTATTTCATTATATTAAAACAATAATATTTAAATTTCTTAGATTAATTTTACTTTTACTTCATTTAAAATATTTTTCTTTGATTGTAAAAATTGTACTAAGAGTATTATTTATTTGTTTTGAAAGAGTCAATATCTAGAAATAAACAAATATTACTTGAAATAAGACAATTTTCCTTATAATTAATTACCATGTCAAGAAAAACATTTTTCTT
Source organism: Eudonia mercurella (assembly GCA_963082485.1). Classification (NCBI taxonomy): domain Eukaryota; kingdom Metazoa; phylum Arthropoda; class Insecta; order Lepidoptera; family Crambidae; genus Eudonia; species Eudonia mercurella. The sequence continues at coordinate 14,966,263 of OY720037.1, forward strand.
GCTTAAAGAAATCCTTTTTTTCTGTGTGTGGATACCAGTTTATTTAGTCATCAGTTTTACGTAAAAAGAGTATTTCAGCGTACTTTATTGGTGTCGTAGATTATAAAGTATGCCTACATGAAAAAGAGGACAATACGCTATTTTAGAGTACGGGTGGCAACCCTAGACGAGACCGCAGAGTGCAGTACACACGGCAGCAGATCAACCTACGCAAAACTGTCAAATTTCTACAATCAATTTTGAACTTTATCATCTAGTTATAAGGATTGAAGGTTGATCTGCCGCCGACTGTACATCGAAGCTTATCGTTTTCCGCTCTTAAAACTGATTTGAACGCTTCAGATAATCTAGTTAGGGGACAAGGAAGCTCTTGTGATTACATCTAGAAAACTTCTGAAGATGGTCGGTTAGGTACTAGAGCTTGAGGAACATTACGTTACCGTTACTGTTTATATTGTAAAGGTCATAAGCGGCCAACAACAAAGTCAACAATCCCTTTTCAAAAATAAAAATAAAAGCTATTTTTTTTTTATCAAAGCGTCAATCTCATAAGCGCTCTTGCTCTTGTCCTAGCATAGCCGGTATAAAAAGAATGAGGCGTAGTTTTTCAAAGTTGAAAACATATCCCTGTAACGTTTTGAAATAAAACGGAAAAAACATTGTTTTTTTGTTTAATTCCATTTTTTGTTCAAGGTTTATGTAATGTACAGACGGCTGCACATCAACCTATCTAAAACTGTCAAATTTCTTCAATGCATTTTCAACCGTATATATATGGCATAAAGTTCAATGTCTATTGATGTAATTTGACAGTTTGTGGTAGGTGGACGTGCACACGTGTGTATCAAGACCCACGGAAGTGACGAATGAATTCTCTAAGAATTGTCCGATGTCCTTTCTGTGATTCTTTGTAATGTATAGTTGAAGACAGAGTTGGGCGTAATCAACTACTTTTTTAATCAGATTAATAATCTGATTGAAAGTAATCATGATTACTTTTAATCAGATTAAAGTAGTCGTGATTACATTTAATCAAGATTAAACATATAATCTTTAATCTTGATTACAGTAGTCAGTAATCTAAATTACATGATTATTCTTAACTAAGTTTATATTAATTATGGTTTAGGAATTAATGAAGTTTGCCATAAATTATCACAATTTGTAGGTATGCATCTAGAAATTGTATGGTTGGCTTTATTGTACTATAAATTATACCTACTACGTAAGACGCGCGGTAAGGGTGCGGAGGACCGGGTATTGTACGATCACCGGCTAGCCAATCGCCGCGTCCGCATTGTCGATAGTCGACAAGTGCACACGCGCCATTTTGTTCAGTGCGCATCAGTCAAACGAATCGAGCGCAAGGAGACGATACGAGACGACATAATTCTTTTATTGTACGTGATCAAGTATTTTTTTTAAGTTTGAAAGTATCGAATACCAAAAAAATTACCATGCAGCAGATTTTTTGCGTAAAATAATTATCCTAAAAGCACAGTGTATGAGACTGATAAAAAAAAAAAGTTCTTTTATTTTTTAACGTTCCGACTGTTGGTTTTATTAATCAATCATAAAAGTAATCAAGATTACGATTACAGATTTATAATCATTAATCACCGATATGATTACATTTTTGATTAATTTCTGTAATCTGTAATCGTGATTGAAGATTACAAATTGTAGTCGTAATCCTTAATCATTAATCTGATTACTTTTTGCCCATCACTGGTTAAAGATAAATTTTCTTACCACTTAGGCACTAACCCCCGTATTTATAAACGAGTAAAAGCTCATACTGAAGCAAAGTAATTGCTTAAGTAAAATCTCATATTCTTTAGTAAACCGATGAAGTAAGAAACGCCAAAAGCTAGAATTCTTAGCCAAGCAATAGTCACCAATATCTTTACTCAAGCAATCTAGTTAGGTTTCTCAAAGAATTCATAAGGACAAGCTTGTGACAAGCTAGAATTGAGGTTATATTCCGTGCGACAGTTTGTGCTGTCTAAATAATATATAATTGTTGAATTTGATAATAACAATAATACTTTTATTTAATTGAATAAGAAAACTTCTATTCTAATTTAAACGTTACTTGTATATAAAATTAAATTAAATCTTAGTGACATTTCTAAGAACAAAGTAATTGCTAAGTAATGGCTTGTTTATAAATACGGGTGTTAGTAACATAGGTACCTACTCGTTTTCTAAGTTGAGTAGTTAATTATTTACGCGAGTGATCGATCACCTAGGCACAATGCAGGCAGTTTTAATTTTTACTAGAATTTTAGTAAGGGAAATTACTCGTTGGTCTTAATAATGTAACCGGGTTTATGGTCGCCTAGGCGCTAGGTTTTTTTTTAAGTTTTAGAACCCTTAAATCCTATTTCCTAATTATTATGTACGTACCACAGTGCAAGATTACTACGTGCATCCAATAGGCTTAACTTATCAAGAGTGAGCAAATAAGGGGACCGAACTCCGTAGTCAAACAATTTGTGTAATCAAACAAACGAAAGCGTCACATACGAGCCTGTACCTAGATATCTCATGCAACTGGCCATGCAACTCTCATACCTGTAAATGAACCACTCGACAAGGTCAGATCGTGTGGAATTTTTATTTTATTCCTTCATTCCACAACGGAAAAGCCCTTGTTCTTCATCTCAAGAAATTGCTGCCGCCTATTAGCCTTTACAGTTTACAGCGTAGGTTTATGAGCCAATATAAACTTGATAGGAAGTCCCTCAAGCCGTTGTGAAAGAACATAGCCTAGAAGATAGGTATTATTCGAGTTGAAAACATGAGAAAGTCACCTCATTTCACCGATAGCTTAATAGATTTGAGGAGCTCGATGGTGTAGTGGTCTTGGTCTGCGACTGCTGAAGTTAAAGTTTAAGCAACTTTTGCAAAGGCCCGTCATCGGATGGTTGACCAAAAATATATAATTTTGATCTCCTCCGTGCTTCGGAAGGCACGTAAAGCCATTGGTCCCGGCTGCATTATCAGTCGCGCGTGGTGGTGGTTACCCGTTCTTTTGTGATGTTTGCATTCATACGAGGCCCGTGCCCCAGCAACGGGGACATTTAACCTGGTGATGATGATTACTAACTATAGATTGTACTAGACGTTTGAGTTATAGATGACGAGGAAGAACCTGATGGACTGTATGCCTGTTTTTTTTTATATTTTCGGGTAAGCACAGTCACATCACATCACGTCACATCTCACCTGATGTTAAGTGATGGATGATAAGGTCAATTGGTGGAAGCGCACTTCACCCGGGATCCTCAACTAGTGAGGCACTGGCTATCTTATCTCTAGCTGCAGGAACACAACATATGTCATAAACACTTCATAAACATTGATGTTGTGGCGACATTTAGATAAGATGGTGGTAGCTAGCCAGGCGGACAAACAAGTTCTACCACCAACCAAACCGAGTACACAAACATGTACCCCCCGCTGGGAATCGAACCCGGGACTCTGGGTCTAAGCCGGTGGTCTTAACCACTAGACCACAGAGGCGGTTTGTGGAAGACTAAATGTTTTATTTTTATCTTTGAGTAAGTGGGCCTATGAGTCCGCTCCACCTGATGTTAGGTAGAAGCGGAGACCAGATACAAAGATAGCGAAGACAGCTTCCACTAGCTCTAGCTAGCCTCACTAACCGTGATCAATTTGCCGACTGGCAGTTGCTTCTTGAAACTTTTTTTTTTGTTGATGGCTTCGTGCGATTAGTACATTTAAGCCAGTGTCGAAGTAATTTTTCTTACAAGTAATACATAAATAAACAATATTTCCTTCTTGTATGATGATGATGAATGATAATAGAAATGAGAAGTGAGAAATGATATACCCTCCAACCCCTCGAGTATCTCAGTAAAGATGTGGGGGCTTTGACAAGTCCTCGGGCAGACTTCTTGAGAGAATTTGAAAAGTGACGTTGCACTGTTTTGTTTCATTTGCCAACACTCATGCGCACTTACGAACATACCATACAATCCACCATTATTTCACATTAATATTCGAACATAACACAATTTTTTTAAAATAAAACAAAACCGTAGACATGACTCTTGTCCCTAGAAGCTGCCGGGATACAACAACGATGATGAGATGAGATAATAAGTTTTTTCTTCATAATTTCCGTAGAAACTTTATATACTTAAATAAGTTCTTGATGTATGACGTACTGGAAAATTATGGCTTTGAATTATCATTTATCAGATCCAAATCGGTCGCATACATTCAACGTCAAACACAGGTATCAATGAATATTATTTTTAAATTTGATGATTCACCAAATTGTGCCATGTATTTTTCCTTTTATTAAAAAGGAAAAATTTGTTACGATAGGTATTTATTGCATATTATGATTACCAGATTGTTTTGCTGTAAGACGCAATAAATTAATATAAAATAAAAATACATTTTAAGATGGAAAAGTGTTGAAAAGATATCCAATGTCCAATTGAGTGAGTGAGAACTAAATAATAAAAGCACGTAAAAGTAATAAAAAACACGTATAAATAATTCCGTGATATTTAAATGTGCTTTTTGTTTTAATTATTAGTTTTCCCGTGTTGACACAGATTAAAATTACGATAATTCTAAAAGAAGGTTATCGTTTTCTGAGGTTTATCGACTCCAATAATAAATACTGCACAACTATCGCCATCTATCGGCAATCTAAAAAACTAGCTCCTAGAAGTCAACAGGGTGCTTAGTGTGAGATTTGTTTACTATCCGTATTCATTCAATCGAATAAGTTTACGAAATCGAAAATTAATATGGCATACGAGAAGAGTTAACATTTTGCTATGTGCAAAGTCTCGTTTACGTAAACGTTAACGAATGGTGGATGAAACTCGTACTTGGCACCCAGACGCCGCTAGAGGGCATTGACATGTGTGCGTGACGTGTGTTTATTGAGTAAATCAATTATTTACATAGCAAATGAATGATAGTTTCGCACAAAAATCTTTTTGTCTTTTTATAAAACTAATCCTTATCTAAGTTATAACACCTCATATTATTATTATTCGTCTGTGTGTGTAATGTGTGTGTCGCTGAACTCCTCCTAAACTGGATAGACTTTTTGTGTGTTTAAGTGGGTCCCTGAGTGGTTTAGAATTTTAGATTCACAACTTAACTTCACAACTGGACCCGGTAGGTGGCGCTGCAATAGGGTTCTAGGCAAAGACATTTAACTACATACTTACTAAATCTCTTTGGTTCTAGGCTAGGATTTTTTTTAAACACCGGGGATAAGGTTTTTTTTCACTCAATCGGACGAAGTCGCGATAGAGCCGCTAGTAATTTACAATTTAATAAACAATACGTATATTTAATGCGATTCTACCGATACTGGAGGTAAGACTTACATGCAAAACCAATCGCAGAAAGACTAAGCTAGACATGAAACTTTTCTTTTGAATGAGATAAAAGCGAATGTTTCTAGTATTGTGAAATATAAATAAATTAAGAGCTAAAATGAAATACTGGTTAAATCATAGCACGCTGCCAACCAAGAAATTGAAAAACTTGCATTATCTTGCTTTTCCCTTGCGGCAAGCCTTTTAATAAAGTTTCTGTAAAAAAGCTTTTTCTTCAAGGTTCTAAATTAATGGCAGGTCAGTGAGTAATAACAAGGCTATTACAAACTAGCGTACATATTGATTATACGTCACAGTGAGCTTACTCCAAGGACTAGCCTTGAAAAATCAGTCATCATATTTTTATTAGACCTTATTATAGTACAAGGGCCTTACAAATAAACAAAGAACCAGCTCCGAATAGTTATTCCGTGTTTTGTCTCTTTTACTCTAATTTGAAATGACGTTTACATGACAGGAACAATTCACGGAATAACTATTTGGACCTTATTCTTTGTTTATTTGTAAGGGGGTTAAAGTATTATCCGTTAAACTCTGTTAACGAGCAAAAACCTTCAAAATATAGCTATAATGGTATCTTACATGCGAACAGTTATTATAATATTCTAATTAATCAACAAAAAACATGGTAATATTATCATTTTTAATAAGTTTTATATTGAAAAGTGTTAAATACACATCTATTTAGTGCCTACTTATCTCATTACACTTCACAGTAGCTTGCGCGATTAAGTTTCAATTGTGAAAGCCTTAGCTTTCACAATTGAAACTTAATCGCTAGTTACAATTGAAACTTAGTAGCTTAGGCTTACCTAAGCTACTTTCGCCATGCCGGGATTGCCCCATAATTTGTTAAGCTTAAGATGACCCCTACCTAAGCCATGTTAGATGACAGTTGCCGGAGTAAAACCGTCACCTAACATAGCTTAGACCTTCCCCTAAACTTTGCATGACCCCTACCCTAAGCCATGTTAGATAACAGTTGTCGGAGTGAAACCGTCACCTAGCATGGCTTAGACCTACTCCCAAGCTTTGCATGACCCCTAAGCAGCTATGTTAAATGACAGTTGCCGGAGTAAAACCGTTACCTAACAAGGCTTATATATAGACCTAAAACTCTAAAAATAGGGGTCATTTGATGAAAACGGGCGGAAGAAGAACTTTTTGATCTAATCCCGCCTTCTCCTTTCCTCTCCCGGACTACACGTGCTGGTCTTAGGAACCACCATCATACTGTACAGACAATCAGTACTCGTACCAAAAAATTTGGCAAGTCGTTCCTCAGTAAGACCATTCGGCTTTGGAATTCTTTGCCGGCGCATGTGTTTCCCAGCTCCTATAGTCCCGGGTCTTTTAAGCGGGGCGTGAAACGGCATTTATGCAGGCCGTCATGAGTGGGTGCGCTTGTCACCGTGCTTGTTCCACGGTGAGGAGCGCTCTCATTATTTTGGACTGTATCGGCTGCTTACCATCAGGCAGGATGTGGTCACTATGAAGTGACAATATAAAAAAAAAAGTGTGAAGTTTTTGACAGACTAAAGTACAACGAGGATTTTCCCTCGTCTGTGCTAGCCTTTAATCTTAAGTGCGCCATTACTATTCTTTCTTGTGACTTATCTGTTAAATTAAGCCGTCAGCTTTTGGGAGTATGAGGCTTGCAGCTCCCAATTAATTAATTAATTATCATTATGCTAATTTATTATCATAGAAAAAGGCGCTTTGCTTAATAACTTCCCTGTCTCGTGAGTCACTATCACCATGTGAAACATAACAAGATTCTTCTATTGTTATCATTTTTGGACAGTGAAGTTGATATCAATATTTAAACTTTAAATAAAAATTGTAAAATTGTATCCAAACAATCTGCCTACAGCGTGATGGTAGGTAGTTTTTAAGCCTGATCTCACCATGTGGAAGTGGAAATGCCTGAACCCAGCTCAGTGGTATGTTAAAAGGATAATTGTTAATTCGGTTCAAAAATAATAGGCACAGCCTCTTTTTACTTAAACCCGTGTAATCCCAGATTTAACATTAGCACACTTTAAATGAAGGACCTACTGTGCGATTGCGACTCTCTAGCTAGGAAAAGAATGGGACTCCTGGGATTGGTCTATCTAAAACCAGAAGACTTCTGAAGAAGCTCTCAAAAATGTTGCCACACTATTGGCATCTATCTTTACAGAGGAAGAAGAGTGTAAGGTTTGGGTTGCACAAAAGTTGATGCCCGATGGATTCGTGTTACTTCGTATTGCTAATGAGAGAGGGAAACCGCATGCCCACTAAGATAAGATAAGACAAGATTAGCCCGTTTTAGAATAAGAGGGCAAACAGTCTCCAATCACCGTCAGAGTACAGACGGATGCACATCGACCTATTCAAAACTGTAAAGTTTCTACAATATATTTTCAACCATATATATCTTAGACATAAGTTTCAAAGTCTATTGAGGAAAGGAGATTGACCATTTTTGTATGGACGTTGGACCAAGTGCAGCCCAACATTGAATCATAGTGCATAATGTTCCTTAGACTAATAGTGGTCTGTAACCCAAAGCGCTTCAGTATATATCCGAGGAGTATTGAGAAAAAAATAATCTATTGTAAGTAGGTATAGGTTTTACATGTTAACGAACAATAATAACAAATGGCTTATTTTTAAAATAAAAGTAGGTATATTATATTAAACAATGTATTTTATTAATAGAACAACACTTAGTTAAGGCGAAGGGTAAGGCACACTAGAGCGCCACCAATTGATAGTTTGACAATTACTAACGGACCGGATTGAAAAAGATTGAAAGCCAAAGTAAGAAGTGTTGAATGATTTCGGCGGGCTGGTTAGAACCACGATAGCTCAATTGGAAGAGCACCTGACCCGGAATGTCAGAAGGGTGCAGGTTCAAGTCCTGCTCGTGGGAATTTTTTCAACATTTGTGTTTTTGTAATTTGTTCGCAACAATATTTGCGTTAAAAATTATTTGAACATTTTATAAATAGCTTGCTTACTTCTTAACTGATCTTTAATATTTGTAAAAATATTATAATCGGATGTTAGTGACGGTAGTTGTTGACATTGAATGGGCGCCTTTGGCTTTCAAAGTAAGAAGTGTTGAATAATTTCGGCGACCTGGTTAGAACCACTAACTAGAATGTCAGAAGGGTACAAATCCAGCTCGTGGAAATTTTTGTAACACCCGTGGATGTTTTTATTATTTTTTTAATATCTTTTCGTGTAAAGAAAAAAACAAAAGTATCGCCATGCTTGGACAGTACTTGGTCCAGACCAGCCAATCTCCTTTGGCAGATTGTTGTAGATTGACGTGCAGGCATGTGTACATCGACATTTTAATACGCGCACGGTTACGTATACAAAAGAGTCATGTGTCCCTCTGTGCGTCAAAGAGAATTTCTCATGTAGTATGTAAGACGACGCTGTTGCCATGTGGGGCCACGAAACGGGTGGTCGCTTCAGCGGCCGATTAACACTGCAATAAGCCATGACTATATTGTTACGTGCTCCCGTTACACAGTCAAGTCGGCTCTGAACGACCGCCATTGATGTCGCCAGCTGATAAGTTACGCCACTAAATGAGCGGGCAAGTATTCAGTGGAGTTGTAAGATGCCAGGGTCTCGATTTGGCTTTCTTAAAATGTCTACAATCGCGTATCAGTCGTCTTGTTAAAATGTTTGAATCAAGTTACTGAAACTCGATTTTGGAGGTTTTAAATACCAGTATCGTGGTTTAGATGTCAAGTATTTATCTAATATTGTAAATTTTATAGAATTTTTACGATTATTTCAATACTGTTAATTTTCACACCAATGCATTGCAACAATTAAAAAGCTGACTAGCCCACAACGACATACTCATATCTCTACTTAAAATCAATACAATGATACTTATAAATAAATACCGGTTAGGTGCGATTCGGACTCGCGCAAGAAGGGTTCCGTACCATTACTTATAAAAATATTTCAAGTTTCTACCTGTTATTAAGTTATTAATATCGAGCAAAAAATTGGAAAAGAATCACGTTTGTAGTATGGGAGCCCCCCTTAAATATTAATTTTATTTCAATTTAATTATTTATTTTTAAAGTGAATAATATGTAAATATTTCAAGCGTCTACCTGTTGCCGTTAACAATATCAAGCAAAAACCAGGAAAAAATCACGTTTGTTGTATGAAGACTCTTCCTTATATATTTGTTTTATTTTTTTTAATTATTTATTTTTAAAGTAAATATATAAGTAAATATTCTGCAACTACTCTATAACTAAAAACGAGCAAAAAAAATCACGTTTGTTGAATAGGAGCCCCCTTAAATATTCATTTTATTGTTTTTTAGTTGTTGTTATTTATTTTATTTGTTGTTATAGCGGCAACAGAAATTCATCTGTGAAAATTTCATCTGTTCCTGAGATACAGCCTGGTGACAGAGGGACAGACAAACAAACAGACGGACAGAGACGGCGGAGTCTTAGTAATAGTAATAGGGCCGTTTTACCCTTTGGGTACGGAATCCTAAAAATAATTTATTTTTAGAACTCGTCAATAAGTAACAATCAACGATGCCAGCAATTAATCGGAAGTCACCCTTTCATATCACAATTTACAATCAGTTGAACCCAAATGTATTTCGGCTTTTGATATATCGATTAAATCAAAAATAACGATACATTATTAATATTCGGATCTTTGATTTCTGTGTGACTATAGAACTGTTTGAAGTTTAGTTATATTTAGGCAGAACACGTTTACTCCAGCTGGACCGGCGACGGGTCCACGGGCTAACATGACAAATTAAACTTTAAGTTTGCATTTATTATTGCAGGTTACCTATCTTCTGTTATTACAAGTTAGTTATAGCATATTATGAATAACTAGCTGACTCGACGGACTTCGTACCATACCGCGCTATGACAGTTTCCATCATTGAGTTAAATAGCATCAATGGTTTCCATGACAACAAAACAAACAAATCATTTTGTACTCGAAAATTAAATTGTCGTTTTTAGTATTTTATATATATATATATATTTTTTAATATAGCCTATGTTACTCAGCGCTAATGTAGCATTATAATGGTGAAAGATTTTTTTTAAATCGGTCCAGTAGTTTTTGAGTTTATTCGTTGCAAACATACATACATACATACAAAAATAAAAAGGTTTCCTCTTTATAATATTAGTATAGATTACTAATGAATAATGACAATGACCATGGTAGTAGCTATATGAAAATTATAAAATTAAAACTATCTTACTGAATTAACACATTTACTATCCTACATCTATTATCTTTATCAAGTAAAAGTGAAATATATCTACATGTTGCTGGCTTGCAACGCTAACTTTGAATAGGATTAGTTACTCAATTGTTTGCACGCGCAGATTATTTATAATCTTATCAATCTTATCATCCTGCAAATGTTTTGTCTTGTCATATGGAAATGTTTAGGTCATTCATGTGTATTTAGTTCTAGCTACTAGAATTCAAGTAAAATTATACTAGATAACAACTAGTTAAGAGGCCTCGCCGGCTAAGGATGTTTAAAAGTTTACCACCAGTAGTACTGAGTTTTACTCGATGTTTGAGTATAAGTAAAGTGAATAGTCTAGTTTTTTAGTAAGTATACTTCTGCTCCCTGTCGAACTTCTGGGAGTTGGGGGTGCGAGGGGGAAAGCACCACATAACTCGCGGATTACCCTAGACCCGCAAGTATGCAATATGCATTTCATCATTATTTCATTTCCAGCTTATTTTATGTTCCCACTGCTGCTGGGGCACGAGCCTTCCCTATGGATGGTAGAATAGGACACAAGGAGAACGGGCCATCAATCACCACGCGGGCCCAGTGCGGATTGATGGTTACTGTCTGCAGATTACTGACTGCTATGCAGCCGGGACCAACGGATTTAGGTATCTTCCGAAGTACGGAGGAGCACGGACGAGAAATACGAACAGATACGGATTACTGAAAAGCTTTCATGGCCGCGTGGCAAAACACTCGGCCCGATATTCAAAACTCCTGGGTTTAATACCCAGTGTGAAGTGTGTTTCGGATGATGAACAGCAACCCGCATTTGGCAAGAAGTGATTAAGCCAATTAATTAATTGTAGCGATGATTTAATTTTAAATAATGAAAGTCCTTTGCTCGGCACTATGGAACGTATCGGCTATTAACTTACCACTAGAATGGTGGACTTAGAAAATTTAATAAATAGCTAACAAATTTTCGGTATTCGAATAGCTTGATGCTCGAGCGTAACAGAAATCGTTATTTAATCCCCCATACCTTCAATCTTCAAATTTAATCTTCAATTCAAATTCAATCCCAACTACTGACGTGAACCTAATACCTAACAAAAGCGTATTATGTTTCCGGATGTATTAACAGGATAATAAACTTATACTAATAATACATTTATTTTAGATAACCATGATCCATATTATAAATTAAATTAAATTAAACTACAATAAAAATAACACAAAAAAAACACAAAATAATTAAATAGGAAATAAAGTACAATTAAATAATGCAAGATAAAAGAAAATATATATGGCCACAGCCAACCCTACGCCAATGCCTACCCAAAATGCTACAATACATCACGTATTGTAGTATTTTTTATAAAGCGAACTTTATTTTGTAAAGCGAACGATTTTACCAAATCCAATTAAAGACGAGAGTGATTTTCCGTGCCTTTTATGGCCCCACGGTGACAATGGTTGCGTGAGATCCTCGCGTTGGTTTTAAATAACTGATGTAATTATGCACCAATTAGGAATGAAGATGACTTAAGACTGGTTTTTCGTTTTTCGATTCCTGCAACGTTATTTATCTATATCCAATTCATATTAATTTATCTATTTTTGTAGGTTTTCAAGGGGTCGCAGTTGTTAACCACGAGTTTTTCATACCATACTACATTCTCCGGGGCGGTAGTCGTATGAACGGAAGGAGCGCAGCAAATTTACATTCTAATTAGTAAACTACATACAATACAGAAGTAAAGCGAGGTCGCGAAATGCAAATGCGAAGGAAATTCTCGCTACACCTGAAACATTATTTGTACTGTCAACAACAAAAGTCGATTATCAAAACCAGATTACCATGCCTGGATTCTGCCCACAATGTATTCCATACCATGACATTAGACAAGGAATATTAGGAGTGGGTAATTATTACTTTGAACTAATTTTGTAAATCGCATTGAACAAATGACTTTCTATTTCTATTTCAGAATGCAAAGCGACATGGCTATTTCTACCGCGAAGCAAGCTGATATGTTTCAGTTGAAGACTAGATCCAGTAACATTACAGAACGTAGAGACATACGCAATAAGACCACAAAGTATGCCTTTAATTTAGTTACCTTAGTAGTGTTTACAAAGTATCTACCCTAAATTAAGAAGTTTTTGTAACTTTTGAGCTGAGTGTACTAACATAATTATGATAAAAAGAATAGTTGTCCAAACGAACCAAAAAAGTTTACAAAACGCTACTTTTGTTTAGGTATTTTATTAGGGTTACGAAACGCTAAATAAATAATTCCATACTTACTTACTTACTTAAACGGGAAGTACCCATTACAAACAGGCATATTTTTGTGTAATGGTAATTTTGGTTCTGGTTTTGATCATAGACTTTTGCTATTCACTGTACATTCGCGAGCATTAACATGTAAACAATATAACTCTTAATACAATGGAATAAGAGTCAAAACTAGGCAAAAGTGGATACATGTTAATGCTCGTGACTTACACACGGCGGCAGATCAACCTATCTAAAACTGTCAAATTTCTACAATCAATTTTGAACTTTATCGTTTGGTTTTAAGGATCAATATTCATTGGAGAAATTTGACAGATTTGGGTAAGTTGATCTGCCGCCGACTGTACATACGTACACAGAAAGTGTTAGTTCAACATTTAACTAAGTGTCCGCTATGAGCGATGCCGGCTATTCATCAAAGTGACGTTATCGCATCACCAACTTCATAGCTGTAAAGCAAGATAAGGATCAGCTAGCTAGTGCGTGTTAAAGCAAAGCTACTCTGCCAATCCACTCTCTGGATTGGTGACCTGGTGACGTGGTAGAATGAATCCAAGTTATCACTAGCTCATTTTATGTCTCCCCTGCTGGGGCACGAGCCTTCCCTGATGAGAACCACCACGCGGGCCTAGTGCGGATTGTTGGTTGTTAACGACTGCTAATGCAGCCGGGAACTACGGTTTTACGTGCCTTCCGAAGCACGGAGGAGCTCGAGATGATACATTTTTGGTCACCAATCCGATGACCGGCTTTTGCGAAAGATGCTTAATTTTTTTTTTTATATATGAAGGAGGCAAACGAGCAGGCTGGTCACTTTTATTATACCATAAAATAATTTCGACAGAAACTAGATGTATCTAAGTAAGAGAGTAAGGTGATTGGATTAGCAAAGTCTCCAGCAGACAAACTTTGCATGTAAATAAATAAAATAACACGTATACTAACGATCACCCGCGACTTCCTCTGCATAAACCCTCGTATCTAGAAAAATGATCAGATGATCCGGCCTTGGAACAATACATCATAAAGAGAACCTCTGTGCAAAATTTCAGCTATCGAAGCCAAGGATTTGGGCTGGGCATTAATGAGTCACTTCAGTGAGTCAGGCATTTTCTTTTTCCAATATAACAAAGTATTAAAGTTACCCAACGCCTCGGTGACCGAGTGGGAAAGCGTTCGGCCTGTTACTGGTTCTGGGTTCAATTCCCAGGTCGGGCAGTGTGTTTCGGAGTTTTCGATGTATGTAGGTATAGCCAGGGTTTGTAATCACCAACCCGCATTTGGCAAGCGTGGTGATTAAACCATTACCCATCAACTTTTTACTCAATAACTTTTGCGAACAAACCTTAAACAGAAAAATATCTTCAATATCTCCTCGCTCAGTATTTGGTTGGACCCACATCTTCGGCTCTGACAATAACAATACGACATAATATACCTACATAATGAAATACACTCAAAATCAGAAGCCGATCTGTAAGGTTTATGCTGATTTGAGGTATTTCATGCATATGGACAGATGTCTGGGCGGTCTATAAGACACCCTTTTGCCTTGATCTATTCCTATAAGAGGATTGAAAACCCTCCCGAGATCATGCGGTTTATTGGATTGGAGGACAGACTACGTATGTACACAAAATAACGAGACTGCAGAATTTGAAAAAAGACAAAGTGTTGAAAAAGACTGCAGAAGGTGAGCTTCATACATACCGCGCTCGAGCAACGCACACATAGCTAGGGTTGCCACCTTTTTTTTGTGCAAATAAAGTACATTGGTTAATAAAAGCTACAAAATAAACTACATAGTGTCAAAATAAAGTACGGTTATTTATTTCGCTTAAAAACATACTTCTCATTGCCTTTAGCATCTTTTAACAAATAATTCATAATTCATCATCATCATCAGCTCATTTTATGTCCCTACTGCTAGGGCACGAGCCTTCCCTATGGATGGATAGGGAGAACGGGCCATAAACCACCACGCGGGCCCAGTGCGGATTAGTGATTGTTAACGTCTGCTAATGCAGCCGGGACCAACGGCTTTACGTGCCTTCCGAAACACAGAGGAGCTCGAGATGATAAATTTTTGGTCACCCATCCAATGACCGGCCTTTGCGAAAGTTGCTTAACCTCAGCACTTGCAGACCGGGCTCGTTAACCACTGCGCCATCGAGCTCCTCACAAATAATTATCACTGCTAAATAGCTGCACAGCAACTTTTTTGTGTGTTATATGTAAAAAGAACCCCATTGAACTAGAATATGTGAAATAAAATATTTTCGTGTACTTTATTGTTCTCATAAAGTATAGAGTACAAGTACTTACCCGAAATAACGTATAATACTTTATAATAAAGTACACAGCTCGAAACAGTCCGAGCACAGCTGATAATAGGATGTGCTTATTATGGCGTGCACTTAGAGAGGACTATGTCCAGCAGTGTACTTATAAGTGGTCAATTATGATGATGAAGAAATAAAAGTTAATATAACCTGTATTCTGTCCGCGCTATCTAAATTTAATGCTGAGATCGAACCAGGTTTGCTAATCAGATCTCATTTTTTTTTATATTTACGGGTGTAGATATGGCCATTTGATGGAAGCGCACTTCACCCGGGATCCTCAACTAGTGAGGCACTGGCTATCTTAACTCTAGCTGCTGGAACACAACAATGCTACAAACATTGATGTTATGGCGATATATTTAGATAAGATGGTGGTAGCTAGCCAGCTGAAACGGAACACGCCCTTATTATCTATCATATATATTTTTAATATACTATTTTTTTTTTATAATTCCCCATCTACTATATTTTTATGGGTACTGAATCCAAAAATACTATATTTGGTCTAAAAACAGTTAGCAACCCTAATTGGCAACGGCATTGCAATCAAGTTTCATTGATAAACTGAATATTATGTGAGCGCTCCGCTGCATGCTGTTACGAATAGAAATAAAATAATCGAACCCATTTTGAACTTAAACTGCCACTACATAGAGCTTTAATTCATTTATGTACATATTCCGTATTTGTGATTTCAAATAAATTTTAAACTATGCATTTTATATAGTTCAAAAACGCTTTTATGCTCTAGCACGAAATGGTACGCTGAATATAAGAGCAAACATTGGTGGAAAATACCATTTCATGGCTATGTAAGTAGAAAGAAATGCTGTGTTGGGTTATAGAAATGAGTGTGTACAGGGTGCCTAGAGCGACTTTTCTTTGCTATTCGATCCCATTAGAGAAAACGAGAATTTGTAAGCAGCGCCTTCTGGGTGCACAGTGCGACTTTTTAAGGAAAGTTAAAATTGTGGAACAAAATCAAATTCTCTTTAACGTGATGGAATGGTTAATAAAAATAGCACCATGTACTCAAGGGTCTTACATCCGTTTACACTTAAGACTTTTCGAAAACATGACAAAAAAAAACACGATTGTTGAAAAAATTTCCAAAAATTACAAAATTATTCAACACTTTTTACTTTGAAAGCCATTCAATGTCAACATTATTAGATGTTAGTGACGGTAGTTGTTGATATTAAATGGGCGCGCCTTTGGCTTTCCAAGTAAAAAGTGTTGAATAATTTCGGCGGGCTGGTAAGAACCACGATAGCTCAATTGGAAGAGCACCTGACCCGGTATGTCAGAAGGGTGCAGGTTCAAATCCTGCTCGTGGAAATTTTTTCAACATTTGTGTTCTTGTAATTTGTTCGCAACAAAGTTTGCGTTAAAAATGATTTGAACATTTTGAAAACATCACACTCTAAAATTAGCACCTTTTCACCGCATCCGGTGGTTTCAGATCCGGAAGTACCGGATGTCGATTCCAAGCGGGGGGTAGTCAATGATATTATATGTAAAGGGGTAACTATTGTACATACATCGTTTGGTTGGTCGTAGGCTCAGTTCCCTTCTATGATCTGAGGTCGTAGCGCTAATTTGAGCCCATCTGGCTAGCTATCACCATCTTATCTAAGTCTGCCGCCATTACCAAAACAATGTTAGTAGCATTTTTGTGTTTCCACCTCCATCCTCATCGTAAGTTGCCATCAGAAAATCACTACCCTGTCGTGAAATAAAAATAAATGAAACATAAGCAGCCAGTGTGATATTTGCAAAGTGTAGTGTTATCATCAAACAAGCTGCAGTATTGTTTTTTCTTTCTTTAGTAGATCGCTTTGTGCGATTACACATTTAGCCAGTGTCAAAGTAATTATACTTACAAGTAATACATAAATAAACAATATTTATTTCCTGTGTAATGATGATGAATGATAATAATAGAAAATGAGAAGTGAGAAATGATATACCCCCCAACCCCTCGAGTATCTCAGTAAAGATGTGGGGCTTTACTAAGTCCTCGGGCGGACTTCTTGAGAGATTTTGAAAAGTGACGTTGCACTGTTGTCTCATTTGCCAACACTCATGCACACTCACGAACACTTAACGGTTAATAATCCACCATTTTTTCACATGAATATTCGACATAATACAGAAAATAAAACAAAACCGCAGACAGGACTCCTCACTTTCTCGCCAAGAAGTCCTGCAGTATTGAATCACGCAAATTTCCTGCATTAACATCAGATAACATTGACAGCTGTCAAAACGATTTTGAAGACCGAAGACTAGTGTTGCCAGCTATGAAAGATTAAATACCCACAGACAGTTGGATATCAAAGTCAAACTTCATTGATTACCACAAAATATAGTTAAAGACCAAGTGTCAAAGTATCATATATTTAAATTGCGGTGGATTTGATAATTAAAGGTGATCAGGTCAGCGTCCATTGCCCGCTCTCTATTAGCAGCTAACCAGCCCACCATGGTTGCTACTGTTGTTATGCGAGTTGCTGGGCGACAACAAAATGGAACAATAACATAATTGTATGACTTCTTGGCGGAATAGTGAAGAGTCATCGGTTTCGTTTATTTTCTAAAATTTGTGTTACGTCGAATATTAATGTGAAATAATGGTGGATTATTAACCGTTCAGTGTTCGTGAGTGTGCATGAGTGTTGGCAAATGAAACAAAACAGTGCAAGGTCACTTTTCAAATTCTCTCAAGAAGTCCGCGTGAGGACTTAGTAAAGCCCCGCACCCGCATCCTTACTGAGATACTCGAAGGGTTAGGAGTATATCATTTCTCATTTACAAGAAGGAAGTATTGTTTATTTATGTATTACTTGTAAGAAAAATTACTTTGACACTGGCTAAATGTGCTAATCGCACGAAGCCATCATCTAAAGAAAAAAAAAATCACAATTGTATTTTTTAAATATCTGATTGGTTTAACACATTGCCTTCATCTTACCTGATGATAGTATGATAAGACCAATGGTGGAAGCGCACTTCGCTCAACTACTGAAGCACTGTATTATCTCTAGCTGCCGGAACACAACAATGCTACAAACATCTATGTAATGGCGACATATTTAGAAAAGATGGTCGTAGCTAGCCAGGCGGACAAACAAACCCTACAGAGTACACTAACATGTACCCTTCTCTGGGAATTGAACCCGGGACCGAGTCTAACAACGGTGGTCATAACCACTAGAAAACAGAGGCGGCTGATGTGGCAGTGTGCGGCAGGCGGCAACGACCCCCAAGCCGCTTATCTTTAAACAATTAATTACCGTGTTTTAGATTACAATATTGCCGATAATCACTTGATAATAACAGAAACAGTAGTATTACCACAGAGTGAGATATTTACTCATGTGGTATTACGTCGCTTAAATCACCAATTGACATCGACGCTGTTGCGTGTATGATACCTTCTTAAAAATAATGATATAATATAATATATTGAGTTGGTAGCTTTTCTGCCGATTATTCTTATTTCCTTTTTTTGAAGTGAAAACTTCTTTAGCGGCGTTGTGCACTTTTTTTGGAATGGGTAAAATATGTTAAACTCGCGTCAGGACACGTGACCTGATCGAAAATTCGTAAGACGGATGGAGAGTAGAGGAATGGGTAAAAAATGTTAAACTCGCGTCAGGACACGTGACCTGATCGAAAATTCGTAAGACGAATGGAGAGTAGACAGCTGGCGCGGCGTAATATAAAATTTTAATATAACTTAATATAACTTTTTAATATAACTTTTTAATGTAACTTGTCATGTTTGTGTACGATAGCCCAATAAATAAATATTGTATTCTACCACATAAATGAGAGTACTTTTATACTGATAATTAAAGCAATTCGTGCAAAATTATTCCCTAACCATTCCAAAATATCAAAAATGCACAACGTTAATATTCAAGTTTTCAATACTGCCGGCACTCCCAGAATGCAACCCGTCGTTTTTTTTTGTTTTAACCAAACTAAAATGATTATACTGTCATATTTTCATAGAACGCGCTGTACGCTCCATTAAATGTATCGATTCACTAGTTTTAACTTTATCTTACAAACTTAAATGAATAGGGAATTGTTCATTGGTGCGTCTAAATAAAAATAAAAATAAATAAAAATTATTAATGCCGCAGACACTATTACCTATCATAATAAAACGAACATCTACGTACTAGTTAGGTCTATGACAGTTAATATTATGATTATTAATAACAAGCTGAGCCGGCGCGGCGGACTTCGTACCGTATTTATTTTATTTTTATTATAACATAGCCTAGATCAGTCTTTCCCAACGTGGGCGATAACGCCCCCTTGTGGGCGCTGCAGGCCTAAAGGGGGGCGGTAAGAGACCCAGAAAAAAAAGGGGGCGTTGTGTAGGGCTTTGGGGTCGATTTATAATTTCATCTACTTAGCTAGGAAGACTCTTAGACACCGACTGAGCTCTCGACTCTCGATCTCGACTACATCTTGTGAACATCAACTAATATTAATTAAGATATAGCTCAAACTCGGTTCGATATAATAAGACCGCGGGCAATCATGTTTTAACAAGTTTTTGTTAAATAATCCGATTAGTACATTGCTGTATCAATCGGCTGGTTCTATAATACTTGTTCTTGCTTGTCGAGTACGATTGGGCGTCGAATGAGATAAACGAGTTTATGCACGTTTGTCTTATTCCTGTTGGTGCGTGCTGCTTATGCAATCCTATATAAACGACGTAAATTTATTTTATTTTCATTTGTGGTTTCGCGCTTAATAGATAAGCAGTACTTGATTTCAACACTTACGTATTTCTCAAAACAAAACAATGTCGGAAGTAAAAAAGAAGAGACGGCAATACTCTGCGGAATATATTAAATTCGGATTTATTGAAAATCCCACAAACCCGTCGTCGCCTTTGTGTCTTCTATGTCTAAAAACATTTTCGAACGAAGCAATGAAGCCTTCAAGACTGCAAGATCATTTGAATAAAATGCATCCAGATAAGAAAGACAAGAATGTAGCATATTTTCAAGACCTAGAGAAAAAGCATAATACTTAGCCAAGTGTATCAAAACTATTTTCGGCGGCTGCTAAGCAAGATGACGACGGACTTCGAGCTTCGTACAATATCTCTTTGTTAATTGCTCAAAAAGGCAAACCACACAACATCGGAGAAGAGTTAATTTTGCCAGCAATAAAGGAAGTAATAACTACTGTGCTTCATAAACCGGCCGCAAATATTATCCGAAAAATTCTTTTGAGTAATAATTCTGTTCAAAGACAAATTGATGAAATGGCTGAAAACATTGAAGAATCATTGTGCAATCATCTGAGGACTAGTCAATTCTCAATTCAGCTCGATGAGTCCACTTTACCAACTAATGAAGCGTTGTTGCTATCTTACGTGAGGTTTATTAAAGATGAGAAAATACGTGAAGAACTATTGTTTGCCAGAAATTTGGAGACAGATACAAAAGACGAAACCATATTCAATACATTGGAAAAGTTTTGTGAAGAGAAAGAGATTCCTTTGAAAAATATTATATCAGTTGCTACGGATGGCGCTCCGGCTATGACAGGGCGCCATAAAGGCTTCATAGCGTACTTAAAGAATAAAATTCCAGATGTCCTTGCTATACATTGCGTTATTCATAGACAACATTTGGTTGCTAGAAACTTAAGTGAACGACTATTTCAATCACTGCAATATGTCATCAAAGCAGTAAATAAAATCCGTAGCAGCTCTTTGAATGATAGATTATTTCATCAGCTTTGTGTTACTAATGACGAAGATTTCAACCGTTTGTTGCTTCATACTGAAGTTCGTTGGCTGTCAAGAGGCAATTGTCTGATTCGATTTTACAACCTGTTTGACTCTGTGATAGAGTTCTTGGAAACTAAAGATACAGAACTGCGCAACAAGCTCATAACATCAAAGAATGATATAGCTTACATGACAGACCTGTATAAATTGTTCAACGACATGAACCTCCAACTGCAAAGCGATGAACTAAATTTAATTAAAACAAAAAATGTCGTTGCTGCTTTCGCAGCCAAACTGCTTCTGCACAAAAAGAATATGGGCAGACGTGAGTTTCACAATTTTCCGAATTTATCAGTATCCTGCAGTAACGACGACTTGTTTGCCTACTGCCAACATTTGGAAAACCTCCACATTGACTTCACCGAACGATACCAGGACATTTTAAACTTGGAAATACCAGACTGAGTGTTGGATCCGTTTTCAAATGTCAACACAGCAATGTCACCTCAGCTGGAAGAAGAACTTATAGAATTGACAACAAACGAAGAAATAAAAATCAAGTTCAAAAATGGATATCAAGAATTTTGGCTACAAAAACCGATCCCGCAATTGTACCCTGGATTGTGGTTAATTGTTCAACGATTCTTGATAGCATTCCCATCGTCATATTTGTGTGAACGTGGATTTAGTGCTGTGGCAACGCTGCTTACTAAAAAGAGAAATCGTTTGCGTGTTACCGAACGTGGCGACTTGCGGCTGTTTTTGAGTAAATTGGAACCTGATATCAACAAACTTATTGAACAGCATCAGATTCAACCTTCACATTAGTTTTTATATAAGAATTGATTATGTTTGATTTATTTTCAATAAAAGATACTCTGTCCGAATACTATAAAGTTGCGTTTCAATAATCAGTTATAAGTACTTAGCGGTTTTTAAGTATGTTTAAAAAGGAGGGCGTTAAAAAATAATTTATTCTTAAAGTGGGCAGTAGACAAAAAAAGGTTGGGAACCCCTGGCCTAGATGATACTCAGCGCTAATGTAGCATTCTAATGGTGAAAGAATTTTTTAAATTGGTCCCGTAGTTTTTGAGTTTATTCGTTGCAAACATACATAGATACATACATACATACATATGTTAGATCTTTTATTCTGATTTCGATATTAAATATGTAATGTTGTCCTAGCCAGAAAATATTATATAATTATTATATTAATAATAACTCTAGCTCCTTTAGTAATATGATTAGAAATGACACATTATCAATTCTAATCATATTACAGATAACGCGCAATTGACCAAAGAGTCCGAAGCCATTATTTTTCATGTTAAAAAGTGCTATCGGAAATGTGGTTAGTTGAACGGGGGAGACAAGATGGTGATGTCGCTCTGTAACTTAAAAAAGAAATATAGTTGTTGGTAAACCAAATTACAAAGTGTTTTATTTAGTGTTTAACACCATACATACACACATACATACATACAAAAATACAAAGGTTTCCTCTTTATAATATTAGTATAGATTTATTATATTAAAAGGTTCCATTAAATCAATAGAGTATACCAAACTTCAGGCAGAAATTAATATATTGTTTTTTATAACGGGGCAGGGGGGAAGCGCCACGATCTGATCCGAACCTTTTTTTTGAGAGTTTGCTGATTGCCTCATTTACAGCTTCATCGGGCTTTTTTGGGGGCGGCGAGAAACTTAAAGGGTTCCTCAAGCCGTGTGAAACGAATCACGTAGGGCGACACGCTTGCGTGATGCCATTCGCTTTATAAAACCTATGACGGTGTTTCAACTTTCGATTACACCGTGGAGGAACCCCTTAAGTTTCTCGCCGCCCCCAAAAAACGTTCGGTGACGCTGAAAAGGCCGTTTGAGGGATTCAGCAAATTCTCTCCAATAAAAGGGGGAAGCGCTTTGGTCTATAAACCTTTATTTAAAAACCAGTACAGTTGTTAGATTATTTTGCTTTTCAATCTTATTCCAAGCTCATAGGGTGCAATATTTGGTGGAAACATAGCTGCCATTGCGTTGGAAAAGGTTAAGACTAGGCTTGCCAACTCCAAAAAAGGCATTCTCGGGATTATCCAGCTCGACATCCGGGACTTGGAAAAAACTACATATAATTTTTTAAATCATTTATTAAAAAAATCAATACAAATGTGTGACAAACATTTTAAACTATTAAATTTTATTTATTTTTTAATTTTAAAAGTACTTCTTTTTTTACTTTTTATTATACTACGTAGTATCTTATCTATCGTATGAACGGAGATCGTCTGCATGTGCGGCGGACTCGGGGCGACTCGGGCGGACCCGCCCGCCCGCGCAATGAACGAACACCGATCGCTCCTGACGCGAATTACGCAATGCATAGGTATTAAGAAATTTTAATAATGCGTAACAAATGGTCAACTG
This sequence comes from Eudonia mercurella, assembly GCA_963082485.1. Taxonomy (NCBI): domain Eukaryota; kingdom Metazoa; phylum Arthropoda; class Insecta; order Lepidoptera; family Crambidae; genus Eudonia; species Eudonia mercurella. Next base: position 14,989,763 of record OY720037.1, read on the forward strand.
CCTAACCCGAGGGTAGTTGGTACGAGATAGATACTTGTATCATATTATCACTGATTTCCGGGACAAAGAGCGTCCCGCAGGGGGTCACGGCGGGACGTCTCAAAATTGACCCAGAAGCGGGACGTCCCGGTAAATCCGGGACGGTTGGCAAGCATAGTTAAGACACCAGTGAAAGGCAGAAAATGTAGGCTTTTGCAATATCAGACATTCTTTTACATTGTTTGATTGTTTGCTACAAACATACAATTCTGTTATGCTACAGCTTTAAATGTCATGGACAAAGTTACATTTTGTTTCTCTTCCGATTTCATGCAATGATGGCAGAGTTATTATAGGAGGAGGTGGAGCTCGATGGCGTGGCGTAGTGGTCAACGCGCCCGGTTCTCAAGTGCCAATAGTGTCATTAAGCAACTTCGCAAAGGCCGGGTATCGGATGGATGACCAAAAATTTATCATCTTGTGCTCCTCCGTGCCGTTAACAAGCACTAATCCGCATTAGGCCCGCGTGGTGGTTTATATCTATCTATAGGGAAGGCTCGTGCCCCAGCAGTGGGGACATAAAATGAGATGATGATGATAAAGAATCATATATTATATTATATATGTTTAATTAATAATAAATTAAAGTTCAGCCCATTTTGTTTAACATGCGGTGTTTGGTCCTTCGAGCCGGATTTTTATTAAATGCAAATTCAATGTTTACTCAAGTTTTACGCATATTATTTAACACTTATGACGATGTAGTAATAGTTATTTTATGGCTTAATCTGAATGAATATTTTTTATGTTGATGGAGATTGATGTGCAGGCTACATATACGTATCGGTGAGTAACGTTATTTCTATAAAGTTATTAGCGGTGATGCAGGTATCCACCTTATAGGCAGACGGAGTAAAATGTCTCTTAGACATAAGACGACAATTTACAAAGCTTGCATCCGCCCTTTCATGACTGTTTTCGCGCATACCGCGCCCTTCTATATGTATCCCTTACAAACCCTTCAAAACCGTTTCATGTACCTGTAATGTAGATGTACTTTTACAGAATACACTAAACATGCACACATGTTAAGGCCCAAGACAACGTACTCGTAGAACAGGGTACGCCGAACCGGTTCACACGCGATCTATACCAGGTACAGATATGTACCTGGGCGCTTCTCCCCACCACCACGGCCCGGTCAACCCGAGCCGAGGTCCGAGCCTTTAGAGGCGCCCTCGGGTTGTTCCGCTCCCGATCCGATCCCCTCGGAGAATCTAGTAGGGCACGGAGACACGCACTAGTAGTCATTTAAAAATCCTCCGAAGATAATTCGTTTCATACGGCTTCAGGAACCCTTTAAGTTTCTCGCCGCCCCCAAAAAAGCCCGTATGAGGCAATCAGTAAACTCTCTCCAAAAAAGTTAATGCAGGTAACGTTACCTACAAAAGTATCATTACTTTTTTGGAATTAAATGAAATATATTTATTAGAACACAGTATGTATAAACTTTGGTGAACAAAACAAAAAAAAAACAATTAAAAGCGTGTTCTAAAATGACTCCACTCGGCATTTGTTGCGGTGGACAATCCACGGAAGATCAGCATTTACTATCCGTGTTCATTCGATTACGTTTACGAAAACGAAAATTAGTATGGCATTTTAGCAGCGCCTCTTGGCGACATACGAGGAGAGTTAAAATTTTGCCGTACAAATTCTCGTTTCCGTTAACGTGATCGAAATGTCAAAAAAAACTGACACTAGACCCTCTGTGGCGTGTTATTTACTTTTTTTTTTACTTAATGAGGTTTCCAATCCAAGAAGAGCGGTTAGTTTATTAACCGTTGAATGTTTCCACTCAGGTTACGATACCAAGCCTAACGCACCTAACCTTTGTTTTAACGGTATTCAAAGTCCTTACTGAAAGCCTATAGAAGTTACGCATAAAATAAATACGAAAAATAATTTTCCTCTTAAGTCCGGTAACACCACGATTTATCTTAATTTCATAATTCGTGACCACAATAGGCTATTTACGAACTAAACCAATATGATTGATTATGCATACTGAGCAGTATGGCCTTGACGGCACGGTTGATATTCGGTTGAAAACGTGATAAATTGTGTCAATATAGCTTTAGTTAGTAGCAGACAGCAAAGAAGCGATAATTTTGAAACAGTGGCGTGTCAATTATCATCTATTTGTCAAATTGGCTTTGGTTCTATTACTCTGACGGCCACCGTAAGATATACAGCCTTCTGCAACGTAATTTTGGAGTAATTATTAACGGAATTTTGACCAAGGTTTTGTTTTCTTTGGATAGCTGATCACAGGTGAATGTGCTATACGACACCGCATGAGGCAATCAGCTAACTCTCTCTCTCCAAAAAAACTACCAATCCGCACTGAGTCCGTGTGGTGGTTTATCCATTCAAAGGGAAGGCTCGTGCCTTATTACATGAACCATGCTAGGATATATGATACATTAATTATATTTAAGTGTTCATAATCCACCACTCCGATAAGACCACAAATACTGTTTCATGGTTTTATTTCAAATTATGATGGTCGATTACTGTATCAAGTAACAAGAATAAATAAATAAATAAATAAATGTTTCCCACACTCACACCAATTATCTAGCCCCAAGAAAAAATATATAAAATATTTGACAACCTTATTAGACCTTAAAGGTTGTCTGGAAGAGATCACTCTTAGTGATAAGACCGCCCTTTGAACGTGTATTTTTATGTATTTTTTTTTGTCAAATGTTTTATTTTTGGTGTACAATAAAGTTTATTTATCTTATCTTTATCTTAATGTTGGGAATTTAGGATTTATAGGGGACATAAAATGAGCATAATGGTGATGTACACACGCGTGCACATCAGACTAGCACTAACTGTCAAATTTCCTCAATATACTTTGAACTTTATGTATAAACATATTATGACATATAGTTGAACATTTATTGAAGAAATTAAAGTTCTGGATAGGTTGATGTGCAGGCGTCTGTACTTTAGAGGCGGCATGAAGCTTGAGGTTCGTTAGATCGGCCTTATCATCACTTAAAATCAAGTAAAAAAGCACTGTGCTGTGTTTTTTAATGTATTACGGGTAAGTAAGACATTAAAAAACATTATGAGCCTTAACCGAGCCGAGCCGAGCCGAGCCGAGTGAGCCTTGTAACAGTTACACTGTTACGCATACTTCCGTCCCATTTCACGAAATCACTCCCATAAATTGCTTATATAGAAAGCGAGCGGAAAGATGTTACACATAAAAAAAAACGAGCGAGCCTTGCAGTAGTTGCATATGATGTACGTAACATTTGACATCTCACCTTAGTAATAAGCAATTTTAACATTATATTCTGAAAAAAAATGGGTCAGGAATAACATCATTTTATAACTAAGAGCATTTAATGCTCTAAGTTTTATAACTATAAAATAGATGCAGTAAATAATCATTACAAGACATTTGACATATCAAAATGATCTTTGATAGTCAAATGACACAACATGTCACATATAATAATAATATGTCAAGTACATAATATCGATTTTAAATTTACAAAATGGCGCGCGCTTGCGCGCTTCCCCGACTTCCTGTAACACTGTTACACATACTTCCGTCCCATTTCACGAAATCATTCCCACCAAATTACTTATAGAAAGCGAGCGGAAAGATGTTAGACATCAAAAATGTATACATACTGAATTATACTTTGTGCTGGAATAAATGTATAATAAAAACAATATTAACTGTACAGACGCCTGCACATAAAACAAACACCCTATCCAAAACTGTCAAATGTCTTCAATAAATGTTCAACCATATGCCTTGTACATAAAGTTCAAAGTCTATTGAGGAAAATGACAGATTGTGGTGGTCTGATGTGCACGCGTGTGTACCTAACCATCCTGTATCGCATGCAACCTTGATAACACACAATGCTAAAATCAGATTCGCTATTTGTACATTCACCATGCTATTGGTTGAATTAAGAGTTAATTAATCTTTTTTATGCATTTGCGTAGTTGGTTATTGCAAAATTAATTACCATGTTTTTGAATCAGAACGTGAAAACTGTGAAAACTCGAGGACTCAAGGGCAAGTTAAAGAAAGAAAAAGTAAAAAATTAATTACTTGCTTTAACTTATTTTGTACTTACATAGTTATTTCTAATTATATATTATTGTTATTTTTCATAATGTCATAAAACAAAAGTTGGCTGGTGGTGATGATGATGATGATGATGATGATGACGATGAACCTGCATTTGGCAAGCGTGGATGACTAGATTTTAATGATGGAAACCGTTGTCCAGCAGTTACACAATACACTTTCTGACAAACAGAATATTATACGACGTGTAACAATGAAAAGATCTGAAGTGTATCCGATCTTGATCTTGTATGCAGAGTTGCAAAGATACAATATAATTATTAAATTTAATTCGTTAATTGAAATTTTTATAAAAATTTCAATTAAGTTGTGATGACACATCAAAATAAACAAGTCACAGCTTCAGTTGTGTGGAACCTGTGTAATTACATCTATGATCACTGCTGCTTGCTTACGCGCGCCTGATGTGCATGACTTCACTATATTTAATTTAGAATTGCATGACAAATTAAAGTTAATTATGTCTTAGTAACAACACATACAAGATCTAGATCGGATACGCTTTGGATCTTTTCATTTCCACACCTTTCTGTTACACGATGTATATGTCTTTATCTTCAAAGTAATATGTCCTTTCTTTAAACGATCTGGGGCGAGGGCCAAAATAATCTTCATCGTCATTAAATTTGTCCGTGACAGTTGTTGTGACGCAATTTAATCTACGAATAACAGCTTACTCGGCCGAAATCGGAATGAGAATTAAGTCTGGTATAGTAAATTTTAAGGTTAAACGTTGTTGAAATGTAAAGTTCGTTTACTCTCGAGTAATTAGCGATTTACTCTCGTAATAAAACTTATACTCGTACTACCTAGATGAAATCCGCCACAAATGCCTTACAAATAAACAAAGAATAAGCTTCGAATAGTTATTCCGTGTTTTGTTTCTGTCATGATTAAAACGTCATTTTAAATTAGTGTAAAAGAGACAGAACACGGTATAACTATTTGAAGCTTATTCTTTGTAAGGCACTTTAAACTATTACTTACAATTTTACCTGAAAAGTATTGTTTAGATAAATCACATAACACATATTAGAAGCTTCACAAAAACCAATAAAAAACACTGACCATTCGTTATTCTCGTCAAATGTTAATAAAAAGAACACAAAGGAATACAAATACATGTAAACTTATATATGTATCAAAAACTCGGCGAATAGAATTGAAACGAGGGGAAATATCATTCCATCCAGTGCGAGGGTCATCTTCAAAGGTTCTAGTAAAATACAAAAAGTAGGGCATTCATTGTCAACGGGTTCACAAAAAACACGAATGTATTTAAAAGTAAAAAGGTATTGACAAACACTATATGAAATCAGTCATTTAATGAAATGGCTAGGTTGTGGAATAACTTATCTTATTTGTTCGTTTAAGAGTGTCAACGTAGACTTGAAGGTGCTTTTTATTCATTAATTATTTGTGATCAACAAACTTTAATTTGTTTCAAATCGGTTTTTTTCAGTCATGTAGTTAATTAGTTTTAATAAAATTGTCGTTGAATCATACAGGATGGAAGGCGCTGGCAGCAGTGACACAGTTTATACTACCACAGCTGCCAACGTAAATCTCATAAAATTTAATGTTGAAAAAATACAAAATTGTGTATTGTTATTAGAATAAGAGAATAACTTGTACTTGGAAAGATAAATAAAATATATTTAAAAATTTTAAAAAATTATTACATAACACGCAATTTTTTTTAATTACACAAATCGTCGAAGAGCTTTTGTTAGTAGAGAAGGTACAGATTAATTCTACGACTTTTTGTAATGTTTCTTTTTGCGGGCCTACTGTAAGAAATTTCAGACTGAAATAAGCAACGTACAAGTTGTACAAGGGTACAACATTTACCTGTGAAACTTTAATTGTAAATTTGTAACCCTTGTATGTACAGACGCCTGCAAATCAACCTATCCAAAACTGTAAAATTTCTTCAATAAATGTTCAACCATATGTATGCTATTTATATAAAGTTCAGAGTCTATTGAGGAAATTTGACAGGTTGTGTTTGTGGTAGTCTGATGTCCAGGCGTACGTACATGAAAACTAATTCTAACTTTACTAAAGCTTGAAAGCTTTACTAAAAGTCTGTTGGCCGAATTATAACTACTACTTGGCCTTTATTGTTATTAGCAAACCTTTAAACGACCCACTGCTGAGCTCAGAACTTTAACTGACCTTAACCGTTGGTGGGTTCTAGTCGACTACTATCCTTCCTTAGCAACCGAAATCAACGTCAGCAGTACGGAATTTGGCCTAAATTTATAGTGAAATTAGGTCATGTTTTAAATCAAATTTACTTTGCACAAACAAACTTACTTGTTACAAAAAAAAACAAAAAATAAAGTGAACAGGGAAGCTGAGGCAAAAGTCTCCGGCTTAGCATTGTGTCGATTTGTCCAGTCATTCCATTAAACGGCGGATTGAACGATACCGCTGTGACACATCAATTTCCATTAAAAATCACTTCGGAAGGCTCTCATGCCATTAGATGGACTATAAAAACATGCTGATAACCATTTCAAACTCAATGTTCGCGCAGTCGATTTCTGTAACGAATCGGAACCACCATTTTGAAACATAGGGGAGTGCTCAGTGTCACATGTCTCGGTTTTGTTTCTAAATGCATCATTTTATTAATTAGGCTTTAGAAAAAAATGGATGCTGTTCAAAAATGTATTTATTTTCTTTATTAAGCAACAGATCAGTGCCTTTTTTGATAAACATATAGCAATATTAACTACCTCAGTGGTCTACTTGTTATACCATCGTCGGTCTCAAACCCTAAAGTCCCGAGTTTGATTCTCAACAGAAAGTAGATATTTGTGTACTCGGTTTGATTGGTGGTAGGGTAAGGCTTATTCTTGTTAAGTTCGCCTGGCTAGTTACTACCATTTTATTAAGTCTGTTGCTTTTGAGTCAGCCTGGCTAGCTACCATATTTAAATCTGTCACTTTAACAACATCGTAGTATAACGACAGTTATTACGATATAATGACAGGTGAAAAAAAAGGTTGTCAATCTGTGGCTTTTCTAAATAACATATCAGTCAGTAGCAACATTTGCTTAAAATTTCCTTGCACCGCGACACCGTACATTTTACCATGATCAACGGTGATGAATGGTGGGATAACGGGTGGGGCCCAAAGTAGGGAGACTGCAGAAAGTAAGCTTTATACAAACGCACTCGTGCAACGCACATTTTAGGTCCTTTCCTATGAAATTGACGTTTTGTATGAATATTTTTTATAAAATTATATTTTTATACTAACGTTTTTTTTAAATTTTCTTAACCACTATTTATTAACTGTTAACACTATAAAAATTTAAGGCTAGTGTGTTAGTTTCACTAGTTAAATATAGCAGACAAAAAAATAAGTCAATTTAAAAAAAATTGGTCCATAAAGACACAAAATCTTATTTATTTCTGAAGCCTAAGTAACATAGTCCTAATTAAAGGTGTATAATAATATTAACAAAGGTATTGACTTTTAGAAGTAATACACCTATGAATAAGTGAAAAAAAACGTCAATTTCATAGGTAAGGACCCAATACAACCTCTCACGGACACAACACGCTCAGTCTGTTTCAAGGTCCGTGCAAGGGGTCTGTTTGAGTTGCTAGAGCGCGGTATGTATTAAGATTACCTTCTGGGACTCGCTTATTTTGTGGGTGGGGTGACGGTGACAGATATGGGTAAACACGACCAGAGCATGCCCAACACTACTGACTTTGCTCTCCTCGTTAGGCATGGACAAGGACAGCATCGCCAGCCCCACGACCTTCCTGAGGCCAGTTTGCACGCCCTGTCAAACACAAAAAAGTTAACATCACGCAAATCTAAACATTGAACACTGTAAATATAATAATGTAGGCAATTGCTTTCGTGAGAGTTGTAAACACGTCATGTTATCAAGTTAATAAAACACTGGAATAAAATTGTAGGTAATAAAATATTATTCTTTATCTTGATTAAAAAATAAAATACTTTTAATTACACATATTTTATTTTACATCTTGTTGCTTAATTAAAAAATACTTTTTAAGGGTATGTTTCGATAAAATTAACTTTGAAGTAAGTTTAAATTAGGTAGACGAAATACACTAAAGTTGATGGGATGGAAAAGATAACGCGTTCTGATAAAAAATGTAAAAGTTAATTTTACTTTTACAATATAGGTAGATCAAAAAAAAATCAAAAGTCGCAGGGTGTTTTTTTATCAGGGTCCAAATTTCGATCTGATAATCCACTTTTTAATTGCATTACATGTTTGTCAAAAGAAGCAAAACGTCAAAAAGTTATCATAAAAGCCATTATACTTTTAATACGTAGCAAGAAAATGATTGTTTTCTTAAAATAAAAATAAAGCTATTAATACTAACATAGTTTTTTAAGTTTAATTGTTACTAATACAAACATTTTAAATGGGCTGACTCTATTTCATTCTAGAAATTCATAGCATTCTAAAAAAGATTGGTGTGAGCTTTGATTTTTCTTGAGAGGGTTTGCCGATTGCCTTACCCGGCGTTTTTAGCTTCACCGGGCTTTTTTGGGGGTGGCGAGAAACTTAAAGGGTTCCTCAAGCCGTGTGAAACGAAGCACCGCCAAAGGTTTTCCAGAGGGAACAGCATCACGCACTAGGGCGTGTCCTCGTGCTCTACTAGATACTCCGAGGGGTTCGGATCGTATCTGATCGAGGGGGTTCCAACCGGATCGGGAGCTTTGATTACCCACACTTGTTTTGCAGTGGTTCGTGCTAACTTACGAGCGAGTGATAACATCAACACTTGATCTGTTCCTATCGCTGACTTACAGATTTGGAAAGATGGACTGAAATTCAACCACACAAAGTACAAAACAGTCTTGAAGTTAATATACCCCAGCCACTGGGAATGGAACCCGTAACCTCTCGGTCTGACACCGGTCGATGGCGTCTAACCACTAGACCAACAGAGACGACTAATTAAAACCCCTCTTTGGTTTGTCGCTCTCTGCTACAAGAACGTGCATTCCTTTCTTTCCTCACCCTCACTCAATCTATTTCTGTATTCCTGCATTGCAGTGTACCGATTTGAAGGGTACGAGATGCAGTAACATACTTGGTAAAAAGGCATTTAACAAATGCCTAGGGGGTGGTAGCCTCACACTGTACGGAACAATTATCTTGTCGTTCTATTCTGATTCCATTCTGGGTATAGTGAGCTAAGGCTACGATTTGGCAACGCAGTTCTCACTAGTTGAGGATTCCAGGTTCATCATCATCGTCATCAAACATCAGGTGAGATGAAAGCCAAGTGGCTTACCCATACGATATAAAAAAAAACGCAGTTTCGTTTCATATTTTACTCGATCATCAATTATCATTAAATCTGCTAAAGCGTCCTCCCGATCCTCGGAGCTCCGAACCCCTGGGAGAATCTAGTAGGGCACGAGGACACGCACTAGTGCGTGATGCCGTGATCCCTCTAAAAACCTCTGACGGTGCGTCGTTTCACACGGCTTGAGAAACCCTTAAAGTTTCTAGCCGTCCCTAAAAAAGCCCGGTGAACCTGAAATGCCAATAGGCAATAGGCAAACTCTCTCCAAAAAATATAGGTATGCTAAGGCGTTGAGTCAGCAACGCGCAACACAGATATATAAAGTATTTCATTTCTAAAATACAAGGTGTCAACAGGTTGATGCGGTGATCGCTTACCATCAATCAAGAAAAGCTTTTTAACATTTGTTTAGGCGTTTGCCGTAATAACTACGTTGTTATCTAAATGAATTTTACAAACACGTGTAGTATTTTCTTATTGTTAGGCAGAATTTTATTACACAAAGGAAGACTGGAGATCTGTAAGACCTCACTCTCGACCCCAGTCACTCACAAATTGCTTAGCAACCCTCATTTTATATCGTGATGATACACTATAGACTTATTATGTGTATACATAACGCCTACTGATACGCATCATCTTTTTCCCCATCGTAAGTTTATTGCTTGCGAGCTTTAGTCAGGCGCTTGCAAACCAAAGTAACGAGCTGGCAACAACCACTAAATAAGGAGACCGCAGAAAGGTACGCGCTCGAGCAAACACGGACACGGTAATCTTCCAACAGCTGCGCTTGTACTGCTAAGAGATTCGTGTCCGTGGGGGTCTAGTTATGTGTGCGTTGTTGCCCGAGCGCGGTATTAACATGCTTACATTCTGGATTTTATTATTTTGTGCAACAACCTTGACTGTTTCCCAGGCTTTATACTAACGAGGTTTTGTAATTAAAATAACTCTTTTAGTGCATGTTTTTCTAGTACCGTCTAACATTATAATATAATATAGTGAAACTAAGTGTAGCACGCCTCGTTTAATATGAAACTACTTGCATGTTGAAACATTTATTTTAGGCTAATTATTCGTAACTGCATCTTATATTTTAGCTAAAATATATTTATTTTTTTGAAAACTTTTACTTACTACCTAAATGCCATTTAGAATTTAATGTCTGTGTCTAATTATAGTTTTCTTGTAAGCATTTCTTTTTTTATTATGCTTCGTTTTTATCATAATTGAATTCAGTCCATTCTGAAATACCACTCATGCCTCGCTGTTGGATTAATCATTCATTAAATTAAATTCAAAATATTTATTTGGCGTAGCAGGCATAGGCTTATTATGTCGGAAATTTCAGAAATTAGGTAAACATAGCTTACAAACTTGGAAGATTGTTTCCCTATAGGGTCAACAAGATTTCATCAAAATTAAATAAAAAAATCACAATAATTTATTCAGTTTAGACTACAAATTAGCACTTATGAATGTCACTATGCCATCGGTTCCTTTTCGAGACAGGGAAGTTGTTAAACATAAAATACAATATTCTAATCGATACTCAAAGATATTGCATGCAGTCCACTCAAGATAACGTTTACCTATATATTTCTAACAGGAAACTAGTCTCAAAGGACGGACAATAAAGCTTTATAAGCATGTTTGCATTTAACATACTTTATAAATTTGTTGAATGTAATTTTGCTTCTTTTTTTTGAAGATTGCATTTTTCATGGTCATCTCATTTAATGTACCTACTGCTAGGGCACGAGCCTGTCCTATTGGATGATAAACATCAAAGGGCCATAAAACACCACGCTGGCCCAGACTGATGGTTGTTAAAGACTGCTAATGCAGCCGGAACGAACTGCTTTACGTGACTTCCGAAGCACGGAAGAGCTCGAGATGAAGCATTTTGGTCACCTATCCGATGACCGGTCTTTGCGAAAGTCAGCAATAACAGGTCGCGTTTATCACTGCGCCATCGAGCTCCTCAAAAATATTATTGATAAGCTATTACACTATCGTTTCTTCTGGCTATATTAACATTTAATAACTGTTCTGTTAAACAAAGAATTTAAACGAGGATTACCATAAACTAATTAGTAAAAAGGTATAATACCAGTCAGCCCGTGACAACGGCCGTTGTAACTAGGTCGAAACGTCGTCGGTCGTCGGCTTAGACCATATAAGTCGTCGGGTATAAAGAAGATATGATAGGTACCTCTTTACACGACTACCAAAAAAAGGAGTGTGAAAATAGTGAAATTTTCATGGCAGTCGGGGGGACCATATAAATAAGAAAGTATTCCGCAAACCGTTTCCCTGACTGCGATGAAAATTTCAGTTTTCAGATGAAAGTTTCAATTTCATCAAGCAGTTTTGATTTTTTATTTAAAGTCAGTGAGTAAATGAGTGACATTTCACTTTTATAAATACAGATAAATAAATAAATACATATATATTGACATTTGTTTTTTGACTTTTAGTTCCTTTTTTGCCTTTTTTGTCATGGCAGTCCTGTTTTTTAATTTTTACCAATTAGTTTGCGTTAATCCCCGTTTAAATTCTTTGTTTAACTATGAAACGCGAAAGTTTAAAAGTGTAACACTGTCCTGTTAAACTAGAAAGCTATAATATGCTTGTTAGGCATGTATTTACGTTAGTTTAACACTTGTACTATTATGTATTCTATGGTTTAACTTATTATGCATTTTAATATATTATGTATTTTATGGTTGGAGCTCTGGGAATTAAACCATGATTTTCCGCATTCAATCCAATCTACTCGTTGGTCTACCGACGACGCTTCTAATCCATCCTCATCATCATCTTTCAATTAAAATCTATAATGAGGTGTGTCTAATCCATATTGAAATCAAATAATGAATTATTATGTTTTTACGCACGAAATTACACGATAATTTTTATGTTTGGAGAATTAGGCCCTTCTACAATGTGTGGTATAAAATCATGCATAAAATTTGTCCATTAAATATATTTTTGAACGAATGCTATTTTCTTCCTTATCAAGAAACTGAAAGCTGTAGCTGTCTGTCAGTGTCAAACTAACATTCAAGATAACCGCAATAGTCAAACAGGCAAAAATATAATAATATCAAAACATTGCGTTTTAATATTTAAATTAAGATTCCGGTTAGATTTTTATGTTATCTTTCGTTCGTTTTCCATAATAAATACCTAGCATAATGTTTATTACAATTGATAAATTTAACAATAAGTATATGTTATGCCCTTATAGCCTCTATGGCCCTATGCACAGTGATGTCTCTGCCACCATAGAAGTTAGCATAATAATGTCTTCTAATTCTACATCACTAATTTGCAAATTCAGTTAAGATAGATTACCTATCTTTATATCTCTTTCTATCTATATATCTTTAGAGGTGACTTCATTGGATTTTTTTTCAATCGAAGATATTACTTGATTCTGAGTTTTGAAAACAATTACATTATGGCTTATATATAGTCTATTACAACATATATAAGACGTTGTACGTTGTATATACTTTTTAAAGAAGAAATGAAAATGAAAATGAAGCGCATTTCAGTGTTATTTTTCTTGACGTTGTACGTTGTATACTTTTTATAGAAAAAATTAAAATGAAAATGAAGTACATTTCAGAGTGTTCAGCGCCTTGTTTAATGTTTTAACAGTTTATTGCGTTGCCGCTGTAGTGTTTCTTGACCTTTAATGACACGCATCGGAGACACGTGACTAAACAAAATGACTCACAAATCACAATCACGAATCTGAAACGGCTGACATGCGTGAGCTACCTTTGCTGCGGAAAATTTAAATAAGTTTTATCATCATAACCAGCTCATTTTATGTCCCCACTGCTGGGGCACGAGCCTTCCCTATGGATGGATAGGCAGAACGGGCCATAAACCACCACGCGGGCCCAGGTAGGCTACTCTTGACACAAACTCAATCTTAATACAATTCCAATGCGATTATTATGTATCGATATCGCAATTTAATTCCAATGTAGCGCTATTATCGCTTTTAAGAGTGCCATTTGAATTTTTTAGATTTGGGATTGGAATTGTATTGAGATTGAGTTTGCGTCAAGAGTAGCCTACCAGCGCGGTGCGGTGGTTGTTGACGACTGCTAATGCAGCCGGGACCAACGGCTTTACGTGCCTTACGAAACACGGAGGTTTTATACCTAACTCCATTAATACATTAGGTAGTAGGTCACCAGTGAACCAGTGATCGACACAGTAACCCTAGTTTTCGACAGTCTTCGTCGCCAAGAAATAACATAGAATTTCATAGTTTTACTAGATGATAGCTAGAAAGCCGGTTGGTTGTTTGTATTCAATAGTCGCTAAAGACACAAATTAGTTGCTGACCCCTATTTTAATGATTATAGGACAAGTGTCGATCATTGGTTCCTGTCGAACACTGGTGCCACTAACCTAGCCCTTTCAGACCGAGCTGATACAGTCGTGCGCTTCGACCACGATCAAATTTGACCCTTAACGCCAATTGTTGCGCTTGTCTCTGTTAGACAGGATTCTTTTTAATTTTTTTTATAAAAAAAAATTAAAAAAAAAAGCTGGAAACCGGCGGCGTTCCGAAGAAATATAATATTTTTACTTTATTTTTTATTTTATTTAATATCATAATATTAGTCGACGACTCGTTATAAACTATAGCCCGGCGATTTTAAGTCGAGATTCCGTCCGAGGGACGTCGCAATCTCGATCTGAAAGGGCTAGGCACGAAGAATTCATGGCTAGATTTTAGATTTAAATTCTGACAACCAGACCCAAACTTTGCCAATTAATCGTTATGTCTAGAAGACTCACAAGCAAGATGCCAGCAGCGTACGTTTTCATGGTAGAAGACCAGTTCAACGAACAGGGTGCTTTACCACGCCTAACTGCCTATACGTCGTGCGAGCCCTCAAGCCGTGTGAAACGAATCACCTTCAGAGGTTTTCTAGAGGGAACGGCATCGCGCACTAGTGCGCGTCCCCGTGCCCTACTAGATTCTCCGAAGGGTTCGGATCGGATCGGGGGGCGGAACCACCCGAGGGCGCCTCTAAAGGCTCGGACCTCGGCTCGGGTAGACCGGGCCGTGGAGGAGAGAAGCGCCCAGGTACATGTCTGTACCTGGTATAGAGCGCGTGTTAACCGGTTCTTTGTACCCTTGTTCTACGAGTACGGTGTATTGGACCTACACTAGTGTGCATGTTTAGTGTATTCTGTAAATGTGTAGTGACATTTAGAGGATCGTGCGGGGGTTGAAGCAACGCCTTCTGGCGCGACATACGAGAGATTTGCCATACAAATTCTCGTTTTCGTTAACGTGACCGATGGCGAATGAAACTCGCACTTTGGCACCCAGATTGAAAACCTATAAATAATCTATGTAACGTACGTATGTAGTAAATATATTATTTACCTACTTACTCATATTTCGCCTAGAGCCGCTATTTACAATCTTGCAATCACCTAGCTGTTTTGTTTACAAACTGAAACTCATATTTCAGCTTTATGGCGTAGGTGGGTAATTTTGTTTAGGACCTTTTAAGTAGATCTCTGATAAGCTGTTTCGCGATTCCGGGTCATCGGATGGGTGCGTTAATTAAAATATATTAAGCTTCTCCTAGGGCGTCCTAGGTATCGGTGAAGAGATGAAGCAGAGAAAGACCTAGGCTCCAGCTCGACTAGTGTTCTGAGAGGCCACACCCAGACTGGCGTCTTGTTGTGTCGGAGGCCATGGGCCAATAAGGGTTGCTGAGCCACCGGAGTAAGTAAGTAAGTAAGCTTCTCAGTGCTTAGCTTTGTGGAACTGCACTAATTAAAAAACAAAACGCACCTGATCACAGATTCAGTAATAGTTACTACGCCTGGGTTGCTTACTCTGTGTCATCAATACCTAGTAGGAATTCATTAATGATAACGTTTTTTTTCTTGTCTACCCCATAGTGTGGGGTGTCGTTGGATAGCAATTTCAAAAATATTGCGGGTTTGTGGAAACAGTTTTTTGATTGAGGCATCCGAGCACAGATTAGATAATAGTTAGTAATAATTAATAAAATCAGGCGTTACTTTGCGGAAATCCATGGCATATTTCCATTGCATTTCTGTAATGTTAGTTTTGGTACTTTATACAGTTAGAATAAGAACACCTCGTCCTCGTCATCCTAAAAATTTGTACTTTTTAGGACGGCATCGCAGCATGAGATGTTTTTCCGGGGCCTAGCCTTTTTAGTGCAAACAATTTGCTGTTGTCCTCCAATGACCTTCACAGTGTAACCGGGTTAATATGGGCGTCGGAAAACTTGGTGATTCTTCAAAAGAATTTTTAGGGTTTTTTTTATGGTTTAATTTGATTTTATTTTGATTTTGTATTATAATAATCTTACTAACTTAGTTTTAAGAAACATTGTTACTAACACTCTATGGACCAAGTGTCTGAATTAAATTGTTTATTATTATTATTATTATTAATTGTTTTCGTAGGTTTTGTAGGAGTAGGAAAACTTGGCGATTCTTCAAAAGGTTTTTTAGGAGTTTTTAAATGTTTTCGTAGGTTTTGTAGGGGCAGGCCTTAGCTTTTATTTTGTTTAAAATATCTTTACAAAAAATTTTTTTTTTGATTTCTACTCGATCTTCCTGAGGCTGGTAGATTTTTTTCTAGTAAAATTTTATATTGTAACTATTTTAAATAGCACTGTGCATGCAAAATTCAAAATAATAAAAACAAATTATCTCGTTATCGTTACTATTATTTAAAGATAATATTGAATACTGTTATTATTAATCATACAATATTCTAATAGTTATTATTCATATTAAAAGTTATTTGATTAAATAGGTAGGTAGGTACTTCACGCATAGATTCGACTGCTTGTCTATGACAGTTGTGTTAGCAGTGTTTCCACAATGAGGGGAAATTTCCCTTTTGAGGGGAAATTGGGGTCCAGAGGGGCGAAAAAGGGGAAAGAGATGAAAAGGGGAAATCATGGGTAAAGCCTGACCAAAAATAGAAAAAAACCTCGCCATATTGCGGAAAATTTCGGATTTAATTTCTGTATGGACTATACTATGTGTTACCGTATAAAAGATACAGTGGCGACACTAATGCAGTTTTTTATATATTACTGGTCAGGCTATAAATAAGAATACGAATGTTGAATTATACTTTATTCATGCTTAGTCAATTTTTTTTGGATTCGCTTGCAGTTGCATTAGCCTGTACAAACTTGAGGTGTATTCCAAATTGAGATTGAAATTGTACAAATTGAGGTGGTATTTCAAACTGATTTTTCATCAGTTGTACAGAGGTTGTTCCCGTTCTTTTCAAGCCAGATTTTACGCACAGGATTGATCCAACTGTTTCATTATCGAGCATGTTGCGTTTATCTGTTTTAATATTTTTTCACTAAATAGCCGTTCTACGGCAGCATTCGAAAAAGGCAGTGACATATAATAGTTTACCAAAATTGGCAGTTGAATGAATTTGCGTCTGCCCTCAACATTTTTTTTTTCAAACATTTTTTTCCAATAGCCTACAGTATCCGTGGAATCGTTAGAATCTATATCTAAAAGGAGACTTTGATTTCTCCATTCCTTGTCTAGTTCTGTTAAATCCGTCGCAACAATAGTTCTAGTAAAATGTAGTTATTACTTGCTCAGTGATTTCTAGCTGTAGTTTTTTTTTTCTACTTGGAGTGGAGAAACTAAGACGCGCATAAATCGCGCGAACCACAGACTACGGATGTAGGTAAGCAGATTATTAGTATGTATGGAAACAACAGACAAGACAAATTAAAATGATACGATATCCGTTCAGCAGATTTTTACTACTAAGTACTAGGTAGTGCCAAAACTATAGCGCAATAATTTTTGAGGGGAAAAAAGTCCTGAAAAGGGGAAATTTCAACTGAGGCGTGGGGAAAGTGAATTATTGAAGTGGAAACACTGTGTGTTAGTTGTCTGTGGGGGTTTTTTTTATGGCGGGCATTCGAATCTACGCTACCTACGCAAAATAAAAGGTGAAAAGAGTAGGTAAGAAATTGGATTGTAAAATATGGAAAATATAAGTGAGTTATAAATATTTGTATTATTTTACTTCTTTACGTACCTACCTACTTATACTATTTATTAAAACATAAATTCAGTCGCAAATTTAAACAATGAGATAACAATATTTTTTTCAATGTGTAATTTCTTCCTTTTATCATTAAGAGAACTCTTCTCCAACTTATTCTAGTCTAGTCATCAGCAACAATTGAATACAGACCACCTGCTTCTTATCTGTCATCTTTTACTTTTACTTATCAAATTTTTTGGCGTCCAAAAACAATATGTCGAACATACTCGAACACCGTGATTCTTTTTTTGAATTTTTAGGTGTCTTTTTAAACCAGCGAGCTCGCCTTGTCTCTCCTGAGATTACGAGATTACTGGAGGAGTTTTAATGTATTGAGTGTAGTATCGAGAGTGGACGACACCCAGAAGGTATCCTATAACATATTAAACTATTTTGCAACTAGGTACCTACCTAGGTGTCAATCTTCGTGAACCAAAATCAGTTTAACGTGAAGGAAGTAAGGAGTAAACATCAATATTAAGTAGGTATTTCTAGGTTACTTAACTACTGTTCAGATGTATAAATTGTTGAAAATACACATTGTAGTGGCATTAGTGTTCGACGCTATAAGCCCATGTTCTACACAGTTTTTGTCGCCATAAAATTACATAAATGTTTAATGAAATTTTACGGGAAACTAGGAAGCAGGTGATCCGTATTACATTTTTTCTAAAGTCAAACATCAGTCACTGGCCCCTATTTTAAATGATTAATTGAATACAATGACGTTCCTAACGAACACTGGGGTGCCAAATAGGTAGTTACTAGGTATCAATATAAAACAAATTGTGTAGAAAGCATAGTCGTTTTATTAAACTTAGCCGTCATTGCAAAGATGATTTTTTACACATAAAGATTCAATATTCATTCTAATTGGAACAAAAATCTGAAAATACCTTCTTTGTTTAGACGCAAGCTGCGTGTACTATTCGTAATTCGTCAATGGAATAACTTAAAAGTCAGTTTAATTGCACTTCACTTGCAAAACATAACCTCTAAAATGTTGGATACTGTAATAGGCCGTTCGCTATGACTGAGCACACAATTCAACCAATGTTTACAAACTATTAACTCACCGTTTTAACTTCAGCAGTGGACTTGGTCGTCGACATAGCCTTTATCATCCTGCTGGAGTTATCCAGGAGGCACTTTTGGATACTCATAGCTGCTTTTTTTTACACAAAACACTTCACTTTAAATAATTCACACTTCACATCTCGCTGCTGGCAAAACAAACTTAACTTTACACGTCACTGCCGACTGTGGGGTCACTTTGATGAGACATTTGGTCGAGAAGACACGCAAAGGATCACATTGTACGCTATTATTAAGCTGAATTCGCGGCGTGTTAGGTTATATCCATTGATTGACGTAAGAAAGTTTCGATGACGAAACGCGTTATGCGGCTAACGTACGCTACGGAGCGCGGTTGCCGACCGACTGCGGCGGGGCGGCTGTCATTTCGAATCGTTTCGTTTCAGCTCGGAGCTACAAAATAAGGTGACTTCAGAAGGTAAACTTCCTTCACACAAACGCACTCGAGAAACGCACACATAGACAACCTCTCACAGAGACAGAAACTAGCAAGAACTCGCAACAGCTGCGCTCGAACTGTTTCAAGCGGTTCCGAGATCCGTGCCTGTGAAAGGGTCTGTGAGTGTGATGCTTGGGCGCGGTATTTATTAAGCTTACCTTCTGCGTCTCCTTATTTTGTTTTGGTGCCTCGGACACGCGGATGCGCGGCGCGGACCAATATCCGAGCCAATCCGAGCTCGGGATCCATGGCCATAGTAAATATAGAACCAGCAATGAAATTATGATACCTAGACGAATTTTGTACAGTTAAATCATAATACATACATACACCATCATATTATTATATTTTATCTACTAACTTTATCAGGAAAATTTAGTCCAAATACAAGAGTTCTAGTCATTATTAAGACATGGATGGTAGTGAAGTGAATGAAGAGACATTTTATTATTTTATTGCAAATAAATACACCGTTCTTTTTTAACCGTCTTATGCCCGTTTTAACCAACACACACTTAAATTTAAGGGACCTCTAAGTTGTCGTTAGGAGGCTTTTAGCAAGAAACCCGTTTTCACCAACGTTTAGGTGTCGCCGAAAGTCTTAGGAGTCTAAGCGGTCTCTAACGGTAAGTGTCCGTTTGCGTCTCGATTGCGTCATATTTTTTGAAAGCAAACCACTACTTGGTCTATGTTTGAAAGATTTATTTTGATTTTGAAAATGGAGAGTGATTTAATGCAGTTTTTAGAAAGTTTAGAAACTATTGAAGTTGTGGAATATTTTTCTAACCCACGATCCCACTTCGAAACATATGATGATATGGACTTTTTCATAAGATACCGATTATTAAAAAAAAGCGTCTTATTTTTATTGGAGAAAATAGAGCATTATTTAGAATTTTCAGAAATAATGTTATGGAGCTTAACAACATAGTAAATATTTCATGAATGTTGTTATTTATGATGTTCCGACCGATGCTTCATCTATCATTAGTTTTAGGAATCAATCTGTTCCACCCGTAAATAACTCTTTTGCGCTTTAAGATATTTTGCAACTGGGACTGTTTCAGTTATTGTAGAGGACTTAAATGGGGTCCATCCCGCTACACACGACTTTAAAGTTTATACTGACTCCCCCCACCAACCATCAGGTCATAAAGTACTTGTCAGACAACCTTCCGCAAACACAAGAGACCATCTGCGTCAAGTCATAACGCCAGATCAGGACGCGCCGAAGCACACTCTTCATCCGTAACTCTTAAGACTAGTGTCTCGAGCAAGCTGCCCCGGGGACACGTATAGTCCACTAGGTACCTAATATTCAGATAGATTACCGAAGCTGTAAGTTCGCTCACTTTTCGTTGCACTAAGAGTACAACTCACATTTTTCACTGCTCGGGGCGTCAATTCTAAAGTCGACTACCAGTCGACTACTACTACCATAGAATGTCCTCTTTGGTGGCGGAGTTGTAAGCCCACTCACTCCTCAGTATCCATCCAGGTATCTCGCCAGTTCCATCCTACGCGGCTGGCTTAGCCGGATACATTGCATCTAGCGGGCGCCTCTACTAGTTATCCAGACTAGTGCCGGAGATGTTGGAAGCTTACTCAATGAAAATTACCGAGCAGAACCACCAACTATAGACAACTCACAAGCCCCACAAATCCTTTCGCTTTGAGCCCCACCGAGACCGCTACTCAGATCCGCTCGCTGCGCACGAGATGGAAGCTCTCAACCAGACAAATGAACATTCCCACCTCTACAGCTAATCTCGTAATCCTCGGTCAATAGAAGCTTTGTATAGAAAAGTAAAAAAAAAAAGTATTTTGATTTATTCTTCTTGGGGAAAGTTGTTTAGTTTCATGGTCTGATCACCTGCAGGTCTAAGACGAAAAAAAAGGTGTATACATGAATAAGCTGCGAAATTACTGTAATTTTGACATTTGAATGACAATGATATAAATGGCATAGGTAGGTGCAAAAAAGATAGATGGATAGATAGATAATACTTTTATTGCAACACTATGAAACATAAACATGAACACAAATATACATAACTTACAAAGTTACAATTTGGCGGTCTTATCGCTTTGAAGCGATTTCTTCCAGACAACCAGTCAGATGGAGAGATTACAATCGGAGGTGATTAAAATGCCCACATAGGGTAGTAGCATCAGTGTTCGGCAGGAATCAGATCATTAATTTTTTCCTTTAGTTACTAAAATAGGATTCCGCAATAAAATGTTTTATACATCTCTATGTAAAGACACTAACTATTAATAACTATTTTATCGGCACCTTATTGCACTCAAAACATCAATCGGCTTCCTTTCGTACTTCCCGCCGAGAACGACCTTCTAACTGTCAACCTCTAACTTCTAACCATAGTGCGCAAAAGAGATGACAACATACATCTTTACATGCATCGCACACATACACCTCTACATATTGATTTTTTATTTTAGATGAATGCAGTAAAATTTTGATGAAATTCTATATAATTTTTTGGCGACAAAAACTGGGTCAAAAACTGGGTCAAAAACTGGGCTTAAAGATGTCAAACACTGGCGCCACTACGTAGTAGTACTACGTAGTAGTGGCGCCAGTGTCCTAATCCTAACCTAATCCTAATTATTATCAAATAATTAGGATTAGGTTTTTATAATGTTTTATTGTTTTTATTTTAACATATTGTACAAATCTAGTTTTAAGCAAGAAAATAAATAAAGGAGATATAGATAAATATTAAAAATTTTTGTACCATGGATTTCCGCAAAATAACGCCTGATTCCATTAATTAACTAGGTACATTCAAATTAAAAAAATATTACAATAAGTATTGCTATTTTCATACACTGTTGTAACCTCCATTATGGCGTCATTTCTGCGGTGCGGCGCGTAGCGGCCGGCAGCGGGTGTTGTGTGGAACAAAGATTCGGCTTCAAGTGTCTACGAACAGCTGATGCAGGCTGGCCACACCTTTAC
Organism: Eudonia mercurella; assembly: GCA_963082485.1. Lineage (NCBI taxonomy): Eukaryota > Metazoa > Arthropoda > Insecta > Lepidoptera > Crambidae > Eudonia > Eudonia mercurella. The sequence goes on from OY720037.1 coordinate 15,011,893, forward strand.
AAAAAAGTAGCAAGTGCACAGCAGGCGGTGCCCAGCCGCCTGGAAAAAAACACATACCTACCGTGGAGGTTAAATGACCGTACCTAATTAGTCAATGGCCAAGACGCCTGGCTAGCTGCTAAATTGCTACACATTCTACTTCTCCTTCCATCACCAGCCATTTTATGTCCCCACTGTTGGGGCACGAGCCTTCGGATAGGGAGAACGGACCATAAACCACCACGTGGGCCCAGTGCGGCTTGGTGGTTGTTAACGACTGCTACTGCAGCCGGGACCAACGGCTTTACGTGCCTTCCGAAGCATGGAGGAGCTCGAGATTTTTGGTTACCTATCCGATGACAGGCCTTTGCAAAAATTAACCTTAGTAATCGCAGACCTAGCGGTCTGACTGAGCCGCGTTCTTGGCCTTTAAAGGCGCCCTCGAGTTATTCGCTCTCGATCCGATTCGAACTCCTCAGATAATCTAGAAGAAGACGCGTGCGTGATGCCATCTTCTCTAGAAACCCTCTGAAGATGATTCGATCTGTCAAAGCTTAAGGAACCCTTTAAGTTTCTTGCAGCCAAATAAGTTTGGTGTGAATGTTCAAATAATTATTAACGCAAATTTTGTTGCGAACAAATTACAGAAACACAAATGTTGAAAAAATTTCCACGAGCAGTATTTGAACCTGCACCCTTCTGACATTCCGGGTCAGGTGCTCCTCCAATTGTTTTCCACCGTCACCACACCAAAGTTTGGTGTGGCGACGGTGTAAAGCCCAGCGGTAGGCGGTTTACAGCAGTCTCTCAAAAAAAAAGTGATGGAATTGCTAATAAAAATTGCACTAGTCACCCTGATATAACTGAAAGCTCAATTAAGTCATGTGGAAACCTAGCAGTGTGAAGTAGTTGTAGTAGGTAATGTAATTATAGATAAGATAGACATTTAATACTTTTATTGCAACATTGTCACACTAATATTATAAATGCGAAAGTTTGTGTGTATGTGTGTATATTTGTTGCTTCTTCACGCTGCAACGGATGGATGGATGGATGGATTTGGATGAAATTCGGCATACAGATGGTTTATAACCTGGATTAACACATAGGATAGTTTCTATCCCGATATTACCACGGGAATGAATGGAAACTGTCAAAGCGGTACGAAGTCCGCCGGTTCCACTAGTAAAACATGAACTAATATTATAATTATAAATGCGTAAGTTTGTGTGTAAATATATGTGTATATTTGTTGCTTTTTGACGCTGCAACGGATGGATGGATTTGGATGAAATTCTTTCTTTGGATTGAAAACCTGGATAGTTTTTATCAATGGAAACTGTCAAAGCGGTACGAAGATCGCCGGGTCCACTTGTAAAACATAAACATGAACAAAAATTTTTTTTTTAAATTCATTACGGGTAAACATCCATCATGGCCTTCATTTCATGCTCACCTTAAGTGATGATAAGGCCAAAGGTGGAAGCGTAATGGAAACTGCAGCCCATAGACTTCACCGACCCTGAAGATACTTCGCATACTTTCATGGTGCCAAGTGTGAGTTTTGTTTACTATCCGTATTCATTCGATGACGTTTACGAAAACGAAAATTAGTATGGCGTTGAAGCAGCGTCTCCTGGCGACATACGAGAGGAGTTAAAATTTTGCCATACAAAGTCTCGTTTTCGTTAACGTGACCAAATGGCAATTGAAACTCGCACTTGGTATTAAATGGCTCAGGGTGACTAGTGCGAGTTCGATTAGAGTCGAATTCAAAACGAGAATAGCACCTGATGGTAGCACATAGGTACCTGATGTAATTTTTGCAAACTTAATTTTTTTTTTGTATTTTTGGGTGTTGTGATTGTCCTTTCTTTTGTGTTTGTTTGTGATGGAAAGTGTCCTTTTATGATAGGGCATTTTCCAATATTTTTGACGCTGTAAAGGGAGAAAAGAGCCTAACACTTGCTGAGTTTCTTGCCGGTTCTTCTCAGTACGAGGTCTCCCGCCCAGAGTAGACTTACGAACCGATGGCATAATGACATTCATAAGAGCTATTTGTAGCCTAAACTGAATAAATGATTTTGAATTTGAATTTGAATGTCAAAATTGCAACTCACCTCGTTTCTCAGGTCAGCAGTTTATTATGGCATCGAATGCCAGAATGTGGTGATATATCTGGGCCATGTCCTTAGGCACGACAGATACGAACTCTTGCAACTAATCATGATGGGAAAAAGTAGCTGGAAAGAAGATACCAAGGTGCCAAGTGTGAGTTTTGTTTACTATTCGTATTCATTCGATTAAAAAACGAAAACGAAAATTAGTAGTGCATTGAAGCAGCGCCTCCTGGCGACGTACGAGAAGAGTTAACATTTTGCCATACTAATTCTCGTTTTCGTTAACGTGATCGAAATGTCAATTGAAGCTCACACTACACTAGGCACCCTGGTCTACCCGATCCGATCCGAACCCTTCGGAGAATCTAGTAGGGCACGGGGACGCGCATTAGTGCGCGATGCCGTTCCCTCTAGAAAACCTCCAAAGGTGATTCGTTTTACACGGCTTGAGGGACCCTTTACGTTCCTCGCCACCCCCAAAAAAGCCCGGTGAAGCTGAAAATGCCGTCTGAGGCAATCAGCAAACTCTCACAAAAAAAAAACCCTGGTCTTAGAAGAAAGTCGTGTAACTGAACTTTGTCGCCTTGCCAAAGACAAGACCAAAAATGCAGAGCGTACTGCCGACCTTCACAGTTGGAGAGGCACCCTATCAAGAAGAAGGCACAGAATAAGGGTGATCAAATGATGAATAAAAATCGCACTATGCAGTCAGGTTGCCATGCAAGTTCTTGATTTCGTCAACATAATCGAAAAATAATAAAGCCACTTGTTTTTATTAAATAACAAGTTTTTATAAACATATGAAAAAAATATCATTGTGTTAAAGACCGATGCCCGCAGATTTGTGTTATTAATAAATGTTTATAAGATACTTTTGAGCACTCATGTTGCTTCAATGAAATTGTTTCTGATTGAAGTATTCAATATTTTTATGGAGTTGTCTCAAATGGTAATACTAAGCATTTGTAAATGATGCTTCGGTTTCATTCTCTTAAAAAAATACCAGCCAGCTTTGTGGTGAGTACCAAACTGTTACTCCAAAAGGTATTGGTTGCTGTGTCTGCCTTTAATTTTATTCATAATATGAATGAGAGAAAAATAAAGTAAAAGCTATTGAAAATATAAATGGTGTAACAATTACTGAAGAAACACGATATTGTCACGTTTTGCGGATAACAATACAACACCACCTCAGTACCTCTCCTCTCTCCTCCTACTTTCGATATCTGAGGTAGAGAATGTAATTTAAAATATCTAATCAAAATAAATAAAAGTATATATAAAATAATATTTTGGCTTAACTTGGGTAGGGCTTTAAATATATTTTTATTGCGCAAAACAATAATTCTGTTATTGTTATCAGTTTTATTGCCCACTAGAAAACAGAAACAGATACTAAGTACCTAATTTCAACATAAACATGTTGTAATTACTTAGTTAAATAAAAATGATACAATCTATCATCCGTCTTTTTGTTCTGAGGTCAATTTATTCGTATCTGTTTTCTTGTGGGCAATAAAACTCAGACCAGTAACTAAATTATTATCTTAGGCAATAAAAGCATAATATATAGCCCACCCAAGTTAAACCAAAAAATATGAATGAGAGCACGTAAGCAAACTACTTCTGCCATCTTGCGGGTTCTTGCATTATTAGAAGGCTCTAGCATGCAAGACTATCAGATAATTACAAACACTTTGCATAGATGGCGTTATTTTAGTTACCTACTAAAATAGTAGATGGCGCTGTACGCGTACACGTGCAACGCAATTTAGAGTTGATAGTGCGAGGTTGTTTTGGCTCCTCTTCCGTCAAATGTTTATAGTTTATCACTGTTGTAATATCGTTTGTATACGTGCTCAGTCTTTGCAGTTATCAGTCGAGACGGAGCGTCTTACTTATTCATTGTTATCGAGGAGCATAGAGAGCCTGATACCTAATAAAGCGTGAGTTTGCTTTTTTATTTAAGATTGAGTTTGCATTGCATCAGAATAATCAAACTTTATTTAGCTACTTTCCGCACTTATTACAAATTGAAGTAAGTTTTTATGTGTATAATATGTGTACCTAGGTACAACAGTTAAAAATATTATTTATATTCTGGTTTATAATCTAAATGTATTTTCCTTCCTCCTTTAATTTGATTGATCAAAGGTTATCTGGAAGAGATCGCTAATAGCGATAAGAGCGTCTTTGCTCATATTAGCTTTAAGAATATGTACAGCTGTTTTTCATCTGTGTGTGAGCTTTGAAGTATTTATCTATATAAATATCTATCTAATTCTGTGCAAAAAATCACTTCTATCCGTCGCTCCGTTTCGTGTTAAAAAAGGCACAAAGAAACATTTGAATTTATTTGTAACTATCTGCCCGGACGGACTTCGTTCTGTCAAAAGCATTTTTTTCCCTTTATTAAAACTTTCCGTGTGCCATAAGGAACATACTAAAAAAAAATTGCCGAATTGGTTGAGCCGTTCTCGAGTTTAGAGCTTAGCAACATTAATTTTTATTTTTATATAGATTAATAATACCTACATAGGATTTGTAAAAGTACCTCTACTTACTATTTTACCGTAGGTCGCAGGTTCAAATACCAAAAGGGGCAAATGACCACAAGAGTCGCATTTTTAGATATAATAACGATGGTTGTTACTTACAGTAAGCTAATTGTACCAGTTGGTTACCAACCCTACCCTAGTTAGGGTAGTCGCGTAAAAAGCGGGTCAGCAACTAATTTTAGTCTCTGGCAACCATTGAATACAGGCTACTTGTTTCTATCTGTCCTCTCGTAAAATAAAATAAAAAATATAAATTGAAAAAAGACAAAGTGTTGAAAAAATTCCACGAGCGGAATTCGAACCCGCACCCCATGACATGCCGGGTCAGGTGCACTACCAACTATGCTATCGTGGCTCAATCTAACTCGCCATAATTTATCAACACTATCTAAGTACTCTTACACTGTAAGCCAAAGGAGCCCTATTCAATGTCGACAATTACGTCGTCGTTCAACTTGTTCGCAACAATATTTGCGTAAAATTATATGTATCCCCGTGTGGTGCCGGGGGTAAAGAATTGCACCACCCCATCTCTTCCCGTGGGTGTCGTAGAAGGCGACTATGGGACCATTCCAGAGGATGGGCAGCAGCGTCTCTCTGTGATTATTCTCACCTTACTGCGATCGCCAACCCGCCTGCCAAGCGTGGCGATTATGGCAAATTCCCCTCAAAAATTATTTATCCTTGAGGGAGGCTTTTGTCCAGCAGTGGACGTCTTTTTGCTGCTGACGCTGAGATGATGATGATGATGATGATATGTAAAAAATATAAGTTATTTATTGGCGATAAAAAAGTGTCGAACACTGGCCACTACCTCACCAACATTGTTGTTATGGAGACGACGACGGTTAGATAAGATGCTGGTAGTTAGTAAAACAGCCTTTTCACCAACCTAACTATGCAAACTACAAATACAGTGGGCCACAATCAAGATGTCATGTCACAGAAGAGAGATTTATTACCTCTATCGCATACAAGGCACATTCATCGGAAGGAAAAAAGTCGGAAATGTAGTAACTTGAAATGTTGCCTATTTTTTTTTAATATTTACGGGTAAGCACAGTGCCTTGATCTCACCTGATGTTAAGTGATCATAAGGCCAATTGAATGAAGCGCACTTCACTTCATCTCTAGCTGCCGGCACACAACGATGCTACAAACATTGATGTTATGGCGATATATTTAGATAAGATGGTGGTAGCTAGCCAGGTGGTACATGTACATTTGTACAATATGTGTCCCCGCTGGGAATTTAAACCGGGACTTCGGAGTCTGATAGACCGGTATCTATTAGACCGCATAGGCAGACATTCAACTGAACATAAGTACAAAATTTAATTGTGAACTTTTTCAGTGTTAATAAAAAAAATACCACCATGAGTAAGTTAACACCTAACCCAGCTAAAGTACTCCTCCGGGAAGAGATAGCGAACCGCATCGCTGCTCTAACCTCTGACGAGAAGAAGAGACAATCCAAAATTGTCTATGAGAAGGTATGTAGATGAAGACCATAATAAAGGCAATACACGTCAGAATTGCACAGACCTATTACATATTATATGTATGTGTGGGAATGTCCACAGATACTTAATTATTATCACACACGAGCCTTATTATATTTATTTTATTAATATAGAGAACATTGAAGTAAGGAAAAGATGAAAATGAATAGTGAATGTATTAATAGATGTTGAATTATAAATATTTTTTCCAACCTACTCTACCCTACATAACCCTTGAGTTTCACTAATGTACTTGCGCATAATGCTTGAAAGAATTTGAAAAATGATTTTGCACTGTTTCACTTCATTTGCCAATCATGAACACTTAACCGCCACCATTTCACATAAAACTGATAATAACTCACCATTTAATATAATATAATAAAACTACAGATTTAAAACTTACCTAATATACCATATAAGCTCTTACTCTTAGAGCAGTATTACTGTAATGTTATTGCAGTTATCTACAGTCTGCTCTTTCCCGCAGAGAAATCTACACAATCCTTAATTTCTTACAGCTGATCAACCACCCCTACTACAAATCCTCGAAGCGAATCTCCCTCTTCATGAGCACCGACCAGGAAGTTGACACTTCCCCCATAATAGACCACATCAGAGGTCGTGGGGCGGCGGCGTTCGTGCCACAGTACGCTGGTGGGACTATGCACATGCTCCGTCTTGAGGATGGAGATGAACAGGCCATGCCGCTCACAAGGCACGGCATCCAGCAGCATGCGAAGAACCAGCCCAGAGAAAATGCTTTAGACAATGGTTCGTATACGTCCGTAATTAAGAGTCTATACTAATTAATGGAATCAGGTGTTACTTTGCGGAAATCCATGGCACACAAAAATGCAATTGAAATAATATGTAGTGTTAATTCCGCCAAATCACTAGTTTATCAAGCTTGGATGCAGAACGCATGCACCGCCCTTCCGCATACCTCTGCATGTGCATATTTCTTCGGGCGGGCTTTATTTCACTCATCTAAAATGTCTCCCACTACCTTAATTTAAGGCTCAGTGGGATGGCGATTTTTTAATTACACCGGTGATCTCGACATTAAAAGCATTGTTAAATGCATATTTATTCATTATTTACAATTAGATTACTTATTAAGATACCTACATACCGTTCGTGAAATGTTCGGTGGCAAAAATAAGTTACCAGTGAATTTGAATAAGAGAAAAACGAGCACTCGTATTTGATATCACAGCGTGAGATTTTGTTACTGGTTCGAAAATAGCTCTGAGCTTATTTGAAGATAACCTTCACATATGTGGTTCGTTTGGTCAACAGGTGGTCTGGACCTCGTCATAGCCCCTGGCGTGGCGTTCTCCCGGGCAGGAGGCAGGCTGGGCCATGGCGGTGGGTATTACGACAAGTACATCAGCCGCCTCAGGAGTAACCAGAACACCGCGACAAAGGTAAACTCAGCCTTTTCCCAGTAAATGATGACAAGGACAAAGATGGAAGCGCTCTTAATCCAGAATCCACAACTTTTGAGCCGGCTGTTCTTATTTCTAACTATCTGAACGTTAGACTAAAACTGTCGATGGAAACGCACTTTTACTCATCATCGTAGATTACTAAGAAACCTTAGAAGAAGACGAGCAGATTGCGCAGTGGTAAACGCACCCGTTTTGCGAGTGCTGAGGCAAAGGCCGTTCATCGGATGGGTGACCAAAAATGTCTCATCTCGAGCTCCTCCTTTCTTCGGGAGGCAAGTAAAGCCGTTGGTTCCGGCTTCATTAGCAGTCGTTAACACCAATCCGCACTGGGCCTGCGTGGTGGTTTACGGCCCGTTCTCCCTATCTATCCATAGGGAAGGCTCGTGCCCCAGCAGTGATGATGAAGAAACCTTATCTAACTGTCGGAACACATCAATGCTACCAACATAGCTGGACTGACTTGACATCAGATGGTGTTAGCTGGCCACCGAGCTATGACTTGGTTTTTAAGTCCATCGGGCTTATTATCATCTGATCTAAATCTTGCCATGACGTCAATGTTAGAAGCATTGTTGTGTTCCGAGAGTTTAAGTTATGGTTTCTAGTAGTTGACGATTTCAGGTAAGAATGCTTTTCCTTCAACCTCATTTTCACTTACCTCGCCTTTTCAATTGCCTTCATGTAAGATGAAGGCAATACAGAAAAAAAAATAGGAAAAGAAAAAACTACAGACTGTTGCTTCGTTTTATAACTACACTCGAGAGCACCCCAAAATCGTTTATGGAACTTGGTGTACAGCATGCCAAAGCACGAGGGGGCAATACGAAGTGTTAAAATCCAAGAAAATCGTAATGTTGTTCAAAAATGTCATGTTTCCTATTTTTGTTTTAAGGCTAGATCAGCAGTTTGTTTTCTTTATGTAAGTTTTTGCAATTAAAATATAGTGACTCTATTTTATTACTTTTATTGTCTATTAAACACAGTTTATTTAATTAAGCTAGCAGCTAGCTAGCTTAGTTTCCGAGATTTATTGGTTTCTCTAAGTGACCCGGATTCATTGCTCTCGAGTGTAAGTTATGTTTAGATATACAATGCAACCGACCCTTTACTGTTGCTTTCCACCGATGCTTCAAATATGAAACGAGTAAGATTTTTTTACATTTATTTAAAAAAACTTTATTTCAGGTGGTGGCTATAGCTTTCAACGCCCAGGTAGTGGACGACGTGCCCATGGACCCTCAGGACCAAAGGGTGGATGATTTGATATCTGCTGATTAAGAAAATAAACTAATGAACTAACTAATAATAAGCAGTAATTTTATATAATGTGTAGGTACTCATTAGTCATGTTAAATTGATTTCTTAAGTTTCCGCAAATATTTCTTATTTAATTTAAACAGTTATTATGGATTGATCTAATATATCCATATTATATCTATATTGATATAATATGGAGTGATCTAGGTACTTTTTTTTACTCGTATAATCGCAAATTCAATCTGTTGAATTTGACACATTATAATAACATTATAATAAAATACTAAATCAAGCAATGTTATTTTTATCATGTAAGTATATAATAATAATACTAAGATTTTTGATATTTATAATTAATACAGGTTAACGACAAACGAGGAGAGATTAAATACCATTCTAATAAATTGGAACCCGTGAAACCTTGAACTTGAAAGATTTAAATTCCGACAACCAGACTCAAACTTTGCCGATTAATTGTTTTTCCTAGTCACAAGCAAGATGCCAGCTGTGGAAATAGGGATAAGTTTCAATTGTCGTAATATATGTAACGAAAGCATGACGCTTTCGTTACATATAGACACATGACATGGCGTTTATAAAAAATGTAGTTTTGTTTACATATAAATAAAAACCAAAGATAACCTTAAAATACCTATGTATAGCCGCGTATTTATATAGACATTGGGACATTAAATAATGCAAAACACAACATAATCTCAAGTAAACATGTTTTATTCGTCAAACGTGCAAAATCCACTCATATTGGTTATAGATATATTTATAATTTATATATTCAAAAAAATAATCACAAAAACGTTTACAAAAGTGTTTACATTAATCAATTTGCATTATACCTTAACAAACTAAATCACAAAAAAGAATATACAAAATGTTAGGTCTTTATTCACAGAATGCATCTATTAACAAATAGCTTGTGTAGGGCATGTGGAGAGGAAACGGAGTCAATGCAGCACCTACTGTGTGACTGCGATTCTCTGGCTAGGAAAAGAATGGGACTCCTGGGGTCGGCTTATCCGAAACCGGAGGACTTCAGACTCTTCGCTCTTAAGGACGCCACGTCCTTAAGAGCGAAACTTATGGCATCTATATTTACAGAGCTAGAAGAGTGAAAGGACGGGGTTGCACAAAAGATCTCGATGGGTCGAAGTGTTACTGCAAGAGGGAAACCTCAGCAGGCCCCACTAAGATAAGATGAGATAGGTCTTTATTTAACCCAGCTAGTCTTTTTGGGCAATCCTTGAAACATTTAAACCCTTCGTGGTATGATAAATATAAGGTTACTTTTTATCAACTGCAAATATTTTGACAAAATATCTAATTATATCAGAGAAATAAGGCCCTAGCATTTAAAAAAAAATTAGGCTAGTTATTTTTTTTACTTTTCTTGACACAAAAATTTGTTATATTTTTAAGAGCGGCCTCTCTGTCGGTTCTTTTGAATGAAACTAGATGCACGTGTAAGGGGTGAAGGCATTGCGGCCTCTCTGTTTCGGCTCCTTTGAATTGAAACTACCGAAAGTGCTTTATTTTTCTTTTTAATCGAAATGTCTTTTGGCGTTTTTCTTGAAATCTAGCGTATAAAAATTTAAGGTTTTTTCATAAAAAAAAGTTTATAAATGTTGTTGAATGTATCGTCAAATATTTGCAGTTGATAAAATGTGACCTTATATTTTATAAATCAAAACATTGTTGGGCGATACTATACCTACTTATCTATCTAGTTATTTTTGAATATTCGGCTTGTGTAAATATGTTTATACAAAACGTGTCATCAAAATGTTCTGAAATTCTCTTCAGACTTTCAAAAGACTGTTTCTAACCAGTAACTACCTAGTCCTTTTCAATTATTTTCGATACTGTTTCTGTTTCATGGCACCAAAACGGTCAATCGTTTTAATTCAATGTGGTAGATAATACTTATTTACTATAGTTTATAAGAATATAATCGTTGTAGATCTATCTATCTATCATTAAGTGCAAATAGAAAAAAATCTTGGTGTTTATAAAGAATACAAAAAAGATATGGTCAAATACGAAAACATTATTATCTAATTCTTAACTACCTAAGATGGCACCAGCGTTCAACACTTTTTCCTTTAATTATGAGAAATAGGGGTCAGAAACCAGGGTTGCCAACTTTTTTAATCCCAAATATAGTATTTTTGGATTCAATACCCATTAAAATATAGTAAATAAGAAATTAATTAAAAAAATAAAGTATATTATATGATACATATATAAACTATGATAGTAAGGGCGTGTTCCGTTTTAAATAATACCTAAAGACTGATTTTAGCGACTTTGCTGATAAAATATGGTAGTTTCGCCTACTATAATATATTTTTAAAATAATAGTAGTTAGACACTTAAAATAGTAGGATACTATATTATATAGTACTAGCTGATCCGGCGGACTTCGTACCGCATTTTTTTTTAATATAGCCTATGTTACTCAGCGCTAGTGTAGCATTCTAATGATGAAATATTTTTTTAAATCGGTCCAGTAGTTTTTAAGTTTATTCGTTGCAAACATACATACATACAAAAACACAAAGGTTTCCTCTTAACAATATTAGTATAGATATAGATATAGATATATTATATAGTAGATGGCAACCCTATCAGCAAAAAAAATATATTTTAGCAACAATTATATATACAGCTACCTACAGCTAGGAAGCTGTAATCCAGTAAAATTGCAATTAAATTCCATATTATTTTTTGGCGACGAACACTGGGTGTCGATCATTGGGTTACTGTGTCGGACATTGGTGCCATCACGACACATATTTGATAATAAAATATTTTACATGCGTTTAAAACGTGTTTCACGGAATTTGGTGATACCACCGAATATGACTATAGAGTCATCACCACCTATATAAACCACCTAATTACTACTTTCATCACATACTTTTATATAAAAAAAACTATCACAGTATTTACATACATTAAATACATGAAAAAACAAAATAATTTCAAACATTTATATGATACATTTACTTTGCTTAGCTTATTGAAATGAAACAACTTTTACGGATCTACTCGCGTTTATTTTAGATAGCTTGCATTACTTTTTAATGTTTATCCTGACGTTTCGAACTCTTTGCAGGGTCAAATACTTATTAAATCCCAGCCCCAACTCCATAGATAAAACCCTACTGCCAGATCAAAAGATACTGTAAGCTCTTTCTGCGTAAAACGGAACCCACCTGATTAAATTTAAATGAGGGTATACAAGCTACTAACTAATTATGAGACGACCAACGCCTCAGTCTCCCTGTGACCACGGACCCTGCAAAGGGTTCGAAACGTCAGGATAAACATTAAAAAGTAATGTGTAAAATAAACGCGAGTAGATCCGTAAAAGTTGTTTCATTTCAATGTGTAGTGTTCGCGTAAACAATATTTGCTAGCTTAGACTGATGAAATACACGAACCGAAAAAAAACAGTTTTTGAAATGTCTATATTCTAAGTATTACACCTCGGTGGTGGAGTGGCAATGCACTCGGCTTATTGTCCGAGGGTCCCGGGTTCAATTCCCAGGTTGTGATCACCAACCGGCATTTGGCAAGCGTGGTGATTAAGCCATTAACCATCTATTGTGATGACTTGATTTCAAAACTCTAAAAAATTATAGTAAACAATTTGCATAAATAGAAATTGCTAAACAATTATTATTATAATACTTAACCACAGAAATAGATCTATTTCTGTGTACTTAACAGATTGTATCCCACTATCAAAAACACAATATAAAGAAATGTCTTATCTAATTATATCGTTTAAGATAAAATGTCTGGGACGCTTCACAGAATAAGAAGACTGCAGATGATAAGTGTCATACATACCGCGCTCGAGCAACGCACATATATTAATCGACGATTTGGTGAAAGTCGCGGGAAGCCGCTGGATGCGGGCAGCACAAAACCGGTCGTTGTGAAAATCCTTGGGGGGAGGCTTTTGTCCAGCATTGGACGTCTTGTGGCGGAGATGACGATGATGATGATAGATGATAATATATAAAATGTATGCAGGTATCTACCTAGTATTTTAAAGACAAGTATTGCTACATCCTATCAAGTTCTAATATTTGCCTTTAAGGAGTAAAAAATAACCTATCTATTTCATTTTATAAATCAATTTTTTACATACATTTTTTCATATTAGAATTATTTAGTCTGTATACATCCAATTCGAACATTTCTCATTTCATGTATTTTCAAATGACATGTTGATATGATTTCTCAATACTTTATCATCTGGCAAGTTTATCGAGGATTGAATAATCAAATCAAAGTTTGTTAGTTTAAATATTCACGCAAAGTTTTTTTTAATACTTCGACGATGTATTTGTTACATCGTTAAAGTTAGTATTATGTATCCTTACCACCAATATTTACCAGCATCGTTTTATCATATAATTTAACAACACACTTATTTTATTTAGTTAAAACAAATTATTCGATAGTGGAATTCAAATCGGAAATGAATATATCCTTTTGCACTTGGACTGGATAGTCAGTCATCCATTCAGCTACTGTACCTATGATTATTTACCTACATATAATTTTAAGCAAATTTTGTTGTGAACAAATTACAATTTGGGAAACACAGCGTTGAATTGTCTTTTTCCAAACCACTGTACCCATAAAATTTAAATAACAATTAAAAAAATATTTTCAATTCTACAAAGGTAATAATTCTAATTTTATTGTCTATGCACACATTGTTTTTTGTCGTTCTAATATTTTGTGTTTGTTAAATTCGATGCTTTAATCCTTTTTAAAGCTTTTATTTAGTTTCACCTTCTAATTGTTTGTGATCAAATCTTGCAAGTTAAATTTTATCCACTTCCCGGTTACCGATTGACCTGAAATTTTGCATGCATGTGTAAATTGGATGATAATGCAAAATTATTATGACATGGAGCTGATCTGATGATGGAACCGGAAGGTGGCCATAGGAACTCGGTAGTTAAACGACACAACCCCATCGAGTTTGGGCTCGTATGATTCGTCTTGACGAGTACTTTGGTGCTAGACGGTAACTAGGGTCTGATGATGGAGCTGGAAGATGGCCATAGGAAATCGGTAATTAAACAACACAACCCTATCGAGTTTGGGCTCGTATGATTCGTTTTGACGAGTACTTTGTTGCTAGAAATGTCATATCGTTAACGTTGCGCCTCAGGGTACCAGGGCGAACTCTGTTGTACTGAAGCCCTTATCTCCCTACAAAAATACTAAAAAGTTAAAAATAAAAATAAAAGAAAAAAATACTTTTAAAAAATAAGCTTTTATTACTTGTTAATTAAAAAAGAACTAAAAAGTTAAAAATATATTAAACCTGATAAGAAATTTTTTTTATAAATAAAAGCGTGTTACATTTTGATGGAACATTAAACCTTTATTATTTTTCTTTTGTAATCACAATGTAACACGCTTGTATTTATAAAAAAAAAATCTTATTATCAGGTTTAAATTATTTTAAACTTTTTAGTTCTTTTTTTTAAAAGTATTTTTTCTTTTAATTTTTTCTTAACCGTTTTAATATCAATTTTAGAATGTCTTTAAAAACAAGCTTTCTAGGTTAGTAAATGCTGATCGAGTGTAAAAAGAGAGTTTCAATTCTTATTTTGTTGCAGCTGCAATGATAAAAGATTATCTGAGTGCTTTCAGTATCCCTAGAGAAGTGGCCTAGCGCTATAGAATAGAAATGGAATAGAATGATTATCGTATGGCATTGATTGCATAAGCCAACGATACCGTATGATTGACGTTTGATTGGCTTACGTCAATTATCACCCCTATTCTATTTCTATTGTACTAGCATTATATGCCGCATGCCTAGGCCCTCTGATTTATCACACACGCTTCGATTTTACTCGTATATACAAATATTTAACATTATTATTAAAATTAACTTAAACTTCGATCGAAAAACTTGCATTTAAGGTGCTATGAGAGGTCACGTTAAACAAACGCGATATTTTAATAGCATTGAAACAACGCTTCCGGGAGACAAACGAGGAGAGTTACAATTTTGTCATAAAAAAAACATCATTTTCGTTATCGTGATTGAATGCAAGACACGCACTGGGTAATCAGGCGGGGCGCTTACCTGGACGATGTAACAGGTCGGATTATAATAAACGTAAGTGAGATTCCCACCTTCAACTCAAGAACACTCGCTAAACGATGGTTATCAAAGCTTAAAATTAGGTTAGAGGCACAAGCACAGTGTTCGATAGGAAGGGGGACTTAATCGTAACACGGCATCGAACACCATCTGCCCCTTTGACAGTTTCACTGCGCATTTTGCTGCAAGCACTGCTAGGACTGCCCATACACACATATCAACAGTCCACTTCAACCCAAATCTCAGAAAACATGACTGCTTCAACAAACGAGTCTTCACTTCATCGTAATGCGGTCCAAATACCCTCTGCCCTCCTGTAGCAGTTCCACCACACCCACTGCTACAAGAAGTATGTCCACCGCCACAGCCTTTAAACTTCAAGTCCTTTTAACCCAATGCTTACTAAACATGACTGCTTAAACAAACGAGCCTTCCAAAGCATATATCTATTAGCGAAGTCTTCACTTCACCGTAGTACAGCACCGAACACCTGCTGCCCTTTTGACAGCAGCAGTTCGACAGCACCCACTGCCGCGAGGAGAAGTAGATCCACCACCACAGCTCTTACACTTTAACAGTCCATCTAGCCAATGCTCTCAAAACAAGAAAGTTCATCTATCATCCACTTCATCGTAGTACTGCACCGAACACCCTCTGCCCCCTTGACAGTAGCAGTTCAACCGCACCCACTGCTGCGAGGAGTAGCAGGACCGCTACTACAGCCAAAACTGCTCGGCAGCGCCTCCGCCGCTTCTCTCCTCGCGCCAGCCGTCGGGAGAGAGCCTCTCCGCGGGCGCCGTCGAGTGTAAACAGAGCACTGGCAGCCTGGAAGAACAAAAAAATATATAAATTAGTAAAATAATCTTATTAGTGAAATAATCTTGAAAAATAATTCCTCATCATCATCATCAACCTACAGACGTCCACTGATGGGCATACGCCTCTCCAAGTGCACGCCACTGAGCACGATCCGCGGCTACTTTAAAAAAAAACTTTTGCATTACTTATTATTTACAATTTGATTATGTAGTCACCGTTGGAGAATTTAGGTGCCGAAAACAAGTGACTTTGAATAAGAAAAAAAAGAGTAAGTACTCGTAATGATATTATAGCGTGAAATATATTTATTCGATACAAAGAATAAAGCTCGCTATACATTTTCGCCAGAAATGACGCTTAGCCGAGCGAAACTCGTAACAGTGACTGAACGAATCCTTTGAATGAAACAAAAGGCGCGTTTTTCGTTTATCGGTGCCATTTTAACACATTAATTTGTGGCGTTGTAATCCCGTCTTTCTCCCACTCTATACATTATGGCAAAGTAAAAAGAAATACCTAGTAATAGTTATACGAGCAAAATTCAACTCTAACTCTAAATTTGAAGGGGAATCAGCGACCTCCGGGAGGCCCCTGCTGGCAGTTAGGGGTATCAAACAGTTCAGTCAGATCTCAAACAAAAACTCATACTCTAATCAGGTTGCGAGTTTCATTTTGCCATTCGATCACGTTACAAAAACTACAATTTGTAAGGCATTGAAGCAGCGCCTCCTGGTAGAAAACAAGGAGAATTAAAATGTTGTACCACAAAAAAATTTCTAATGGCGTATGTATCTCGCACTAGGCGCCCTGAATGTCAAGCGTTTTCAGCTGTAATTACAAACATAAATAAGTACGCATTCCAGACGATTCTCCATGAAAGATACAATCTTGAAACACGTATTCAAGATTGCTCTTAATAAAACTTAAGTGTGATGATAAAATTGTTACGACAGTGTTAATTAAGACGAAACCACTAAAAGACATATTGAATAACCTACTCAGTATCAAGCACTAGCGATCATGACACAAATATATCTTGATGGACTGGTGGATATGTTAATATTGTAATTAGTAGTGATTGACACATCTTAGAACACACAGCGGCAGATCTCTTACCCAAAACCTGTCAAATTTCTTCAATGAATATCGATCCTTATAACTAAACAGTAAAGTTCAAAATTGATTGTAGAAATTTGACAGTTTTAGATAGGTTGATCTGCCGCCGTGTGTACGAGTATGACTATCAAAATAGCAGGGGAAGATAACACGTTTTCTTTAATATCTGCAATATATCTTCCTAGTTCAAATAATCGACAGTCACAACATCGACGTTCGCTGTATCGAAAACGTGCCATCGATGGGTTCCACAGTAGCGAGAGGACACTATATCGATGGTACGCTACATCGACAGTACACCATATCGATGGTACGCTGCATCGACAGTACGCCATATCGATGGTACGCTGCATCGAAAGTATGCTGCATCGACAGTACACCATATCGACGGTACGCTGCATCGACAATACGCCATATCGATGGTACGCTGCATCGACAGTCCGTCCCAAGCAAAAAATGGTTTTTAACGACCAAAATTATAAACTAGAGGCATTTTCTTTAAATTTTGTAGGTATGAATACTACATACTTAGGAAATTGTAACGTCATCGTCAGTACCTTTGAAGGTAAGTCAGTAAACATTTTTAGATTCTTAACTCAAAGTTAAAACTTCAAGTAGACTTTTCGAACGTAAATTCTTTGTGTGACTTCATAATTTTATGTGTGAAAGAGCAATAATTAACAGTAAGAATATACTTTAACATTTATAAATACTTATCTGAAATAAAGTTTGCATTATTATTACTATTATATTATTATGATTTAGTTAGGTAAGTATGCAAAAAATATAAAAAAAAACCTTCTTCAAAAATTTAAAGCAACAAATTTTCAAAATAATAGCCAAAACTCGAACTTACAAAACATCGCGGAACATTACATAAGGGGTCGGGCCAAGACCTCTGACCTTCTGGACACGTGTCTAGCTTGGGTCGGGCTGTCGATGCAGCGTACCATCGATATGGTGTACTGTCGATGTAGCGTACCTTCGATATAGTGTACTCTCGCTACTGTGACCCGTCGATAGAACGTTTTCGTTACAGCGACCTTCGATGTTGTAACTGTCGATTTCGTGAACTAGACCCGAACTTAGTACAGGGTGCCTGGTGCGAGTTTCTTTCGCCATTCGGTCACGTTAACGAAAACGAGAATTCGTATAGCAAATATTTAACTCTTCTCGTATGTCGCCAGGAGGCGCTGCTTCAATGCCCTACTAATTTTACTACAAGGAAAAATACAAGGCCAGAAAAGACCAGGTAGGCTACTCTTGACGCAAACTCAATTTCAATACAATTCCAATCCCAAATCAAAAAAATTCAAATGGCACTATTAAAAGCGATAATAGCGCTACATTGGAATTAAATTGCATGGAAATTGAGTGAACAAATTATTATCGAGATGGGGCGTTCCGAAATTGCGAAACTTATCCCAATATCGATACATATTAATCGCATTGGAATTGTATTGAGATTGAGTTTGCGTCAAGAGTAGGCTACCAGGCCGTAGAAAGGTGCAATGGCTACAGAACCTGGTAAGCTCTGAAGTACTCAGATTGACTCGGTGGAGTCAATCTGAGTACTTCAGAGCTTTTTCGAGCTGCAACATCACGGGCCCAAGTGGCCATAATGATAGCCGACCTCCGATAGGAGATGGCACATAAAGAAGAAGAAGAAGTAAATGAATGAATGAATGAATGAATGAATGAATGAATGAATGAAAGAATGAATGAATGAATGAATAAATGAATGAATGAATGAATGAATGAATAATTGAATGAATAAAAGTTTATTTGGCATAAATATACAACATACAACAACTTAAAAAGAAAACGCTGGTATTCTGCGGATACCGTAATGGGTGGTGTCAGGTTATGCACAGACATCAATAATCAGCTTTTTTTTTGCTGCATATCAAACAATGACAATAAGAATTTAGGCACTTAATCTTAACAATAAAATATCTAATATTTATACAAAAAATAAACAGGTAGCACAATGGTCAGTGCAGCCGCCCGGATTGCGAAAGACCCAGGTTCGATTCCTGGCTGGGTCGGGTGGGCGTTTAATTTTTTCACTGTATTTTATATAAATATTTAATTCAGCTTAAGTGTAGCAATTAACACTTAAAATTAAAAGTAAAGATTTTTAAAATATCTAATATAAAAAACTTTAAACATAGCAACAAAGTACATAATATTTAGATATGTAGAAGTGCTGTTCTTATCACTAGACTACACAGACTGTCTATCAAGGTCAAGAGCTTATCCGAAATGACAAAAATCTCCTTTGTGGTCTCCACAAAGGCGATTTCAAAATAGATCTGTGAGGTTGCTTTTCAGTTACATTCAATTGTAACGGACATCAAATAAATAACAAAACTGACGTAAATCGAAACCATTATTCTCTCCTAACTGTTGTATAGTTAACAAAAGCACAGTGCGAATTCGGTCAAGTACGCAAGATCACAATATGATTGCGATCGTAACTGCTTCGTGCGCGTAGTTACTCGCATTTTATACGATCACCACTATTATAATAATAACGTGAATATTAAATGTTCATCTTTTATTAGCGGACCTTGAGAAGGGACTGAGATAGATGGGTACTTGTCACCTGGGTGCCTAGTGTGAGTTTTGTTTACTATCCGTATTCGTTCGATTACGTTTACGAAAACGAAAATTAATACCTATGGCATTAAAGCAGCGCCTCCTGGCGACATACGAGAAGAGTTAAATATTTGCCATACAAATTCTCGTCCGCCGTCAGTTAAGTGACAAGTGTCATTTATTTTATTAGAAACTAGCTGACCCGGCGGACTTCGTACCGCTTTGACAGTTTCCATCATTGAGTTAAATATTAAATACTAGTGGCCCGTCCCTGCTTCGCACGGGTGGACATTTCTTTTTAAATATAGTATATAGTTACTCAGCGCTAATGTAGCATTCTAATGGTGAAAGAATTTTTTAAATCAGTCCAGTAGTTTTTGAGTTTATTCGTTGCAAACATACATACATACAAAATACAAAGGTTTCCTCTTTATAATATTAGTATAGATTTCTTCGTCCATATTTATTTGATGCCTTATGCGCTGAGACGCTTATTTTGTAAGGGGAATTTAACGTGTTTATTTGAAAAATAATAATTTAAAAAACCGCTCGATAAATCGAAAATGTGAGACGGACGATTTGTAGTTAAGACATTGGTGAATGTTTAAACATAATTAGAGGTATAATAATTTAGATAAACTATAAGATATCAACTAAACGCCCCGCCACTCGTTTTCATGATTTTTAATGCCCAACTTTAAATGATATTGTAGGAAAAACTATAGTGTGCTATGAATCTATGGGTCGGACTAATTGTAAACACGTTCCCTTTGATACTAAATATACATTTTGTTTATATAATACGATAGTCATATACCAACTTAACCGT
Organism: Eudonia mercurella; assembly: GCA_963082485.1. Classification (NCBI taxonomy): domain Eukaryota; kingdom Metazoa; phylum Arthropoda; class Insecta; order Lepidoptera; family Crambidae; genus Eudonia; species Eudonia mercurella. The sequence continues at coordinate 15,032,291 of OY720037.1, forward strand.
GACTACACTTTTGGCTTTTTTGGTCGGCGCAGCCTTAACGCGATCGAATGGCGAATAAAATTCACACTAGGCCCTCGACTAGACTGTTCGAAACACTAGTGGCACTAAAGAGGTCTTAAACTAATTTTACATAAATTTTTCCTTTTTTATTTTAAGTGCTAATTGCTGCACTAAAGCTGAATAAAATACTTATAAAATACAGTGAAAAAAAAACATTCAAAAATTAAAAAGCAGTGACAAAATTCAGCGCTACGTCAGCCTTCCCGGTAGCATAGCGGTCAGATTCCTGGCTGCTAAACGCGCCCAATCTGCGATTGCTAAAGTTAAGCCACTTTTACCAAGGCCGGTCATAAAATGAGCTAGTGATGGTAATGATGATACAAAGTTTTATTTCTTACTAGTGGTCGCCCAGTGGTCAAATTTCGACCGTAATATTGTATCCTAAGCAATAAAAAATTAAAAAGGATAGAACGTGAGTTTTGATTGGCATTGACAGATTTCGGCAGCTCCTCTTCCATTTTTGAAATTTTTGAATAATGTATGAAACAATGTTTTTTTAATTTAATGTAATTTTTATGCATAATTAAAAAAAAAATTAGCATTCTGCACTCTTTCTCTATATAAACTATGAGTGTGCGAAATTCCATACTCCTCCGTCCGCGCAATTTGCTTAAAAAGGGATCCAAAGATTTCGCTTCACGTATTAATATATAGATAAACCAAATAGCCAATGTTCATCATACTTACGTAAGGATGATCATATAGATCATATATATGCTTACGTAAGGGAAATACAGAAAACAAAATTAAGATATAAATTTATAAAAGATTAGGATTTCGGGTGATTTGCGCTTTCACCTTCGGCTTTACCAGTCCCTCCCTCACTTATGCCTTTTTGTAGGACCGATAATAGATGACCGATTTTTTAGTCTGTGATATTGAATCGGTAATAAAAACTCGGCGAAAAAATCGGTCCGATTTATCGGTCTCACAAAAAGTCGTTTGTGGGCTCCGAGTCGTCATTACTTTACGCTTGCATGCACGCATGCTTACTCTATGTAAAGTCTACACATTTGGTCTACACATAAGTAGGTGAGTTTCGCAAAGGAGGTTTGTGTTGAAATTAGCCGTCAATCCAAAATAGTTTTATGAAAGAAGAGATTGTATAAGCAATTGGTTAGTTGACTGGTAAGTCAATAGATAAACTTTTTAGCAACTTCCAATACGATTTTTTTCAATAGAAATTGTTTGGGAATGGAAACTATGACTTCGCTATTTTGTTAATAATAATAACTTAACAGGGGGTCGACCGCCTAACTCTCTCGCTTTCGATCGCTTTGAAGGCGATTCGATATTATTCAGTATTGTATTTCGATATTATATTAGAAAGCGAGGCGAGGGCCTTGCCTTCAAAGCGATTTAAAGCGAGGGAGTTAGGCGGTTGGGGGGAAGGTTACAGAAATTTATGGTTAGGTCAAATAAAAAGTTGATTGATGTTTTAAAGAAATGTTTTTTTATATTTATTTTTATTAAAAGGAGGCAAACGAGCAGGCGGGTCACCTGATGGAAAGTAATCACCGCCGCCCATGGAGGGTGTCAAAACCAAAGAAATCACAGATGCGTTGCCGGCCTTGAGGAAGGAGTTGGATCTTGAGGAGGAAGTAGGAATTAGGAGGGGGGAGGGGTGAGAGATGGGCCTCCGGTACTTTCACTCACCGGACGAAAGAGTGCCATTGTTTCACGCCGATATTACGTGATTTCATGTATACGTTGATGTTCTGGAATTAATAATTATCGTTGTCAACATCTCTATTGATTACTCACAGCTCCACAGGCGTAATTATACAGTTAAACCAAAGTATTGTATATGAACCATTTCGGAACAATCAATTTAACCTTCAAACAGTTAACTATAGCAGAAATGTATGCCATTATGTCTTGTTATCTGTAATTTATTGTAGTTGACCAATCATTTATGTATGATAGATTAAGTCTTTGCGAATTATTATCAGATTTGTCATTACCTAATAACTGCCCCCGTGATAGTTTGTGCAAAGATTAATAGTCATGGCTGATGTATTAATCATTGCAATATAATAGACTTATGTACGTATATATTATAATTATACAACGAGTACTTTATGCCTTATTTTTGATTGTAGGTTAAGATGTGTGTTTGCTTGTCGTTGTTTCTTTACAGTTAAGGCTATGGTTAAGGCGCTGACAACTATGAAACGCGCTTCACTTGCATGGTTTTGGTTTAAATATAAAAATATACAACATACAACGCCAAGAAAAGTATAAGTTATAAAAGACTATATTTGCAACAATGTTCGATAGACAGATAGATAAAACTTTTATTGCAACACTATAACACATAAACACGAACAAAAACAAATAATTTCATCATCATCATCATCATCATCATCAGCTTATTTTATGTCCCCACTGCTGGAGCACGAGCCTTCCCCTATGGATGGATAGGGAGAACGGGCCATAAACCACCACGCAGGCCCAGTGCGGGCCTCTTAAAACAAATAGATTTTCAATATATAGCGTTATTCGAATTTCCTGACTTGAGCCTCTAGACTCAAGATCACGCACTATTGGCATCCTTTTTGCTTATATGCAATCGACAGTGAGCGCTGTTTCATAGTTGTTAAGTTAAGTTAAAGAGCAATGGAGAGGTCTATGCTCGGGGTTTCTCTGCGAGATTGAATCAGAAATGAGGAGATCCGCAGAAGAACAAAGGTAACCGACATAGCCCGAAGAGTTGCTAAGCTCAAGTGGCAGTGGGCACGGCACATTGCTCGCAGTACTGATGGCCACTGGGGCGGAATAGTCCTCGAGTGGCGACCGCGTATCGGAAGGCGCAGTGTGAGCAGGCTTTCAACAAGATGGACCGACTGGTGAAGGTCGCGGGAAGCCGCTAGATGCGAGCAGCACAAAACCGGTCGTTGTGGAAGCCTTTGTCCAGCAGTGGACGTCTTTTGGCTGAGATGATGATGAAGATGATGAAGTTAAGTTAAGTTTTCTGACTACATTTACTGTTTATAGACATATGGATCAGCGATGAGCGTTTTAGGTTTGTGTTGTGATCTTGCAAGTTGAGCAACTTTTTCTTTGAATCCCACTCGTGGGATAACGACACAACAAAAGTTGCATAAAATTATATAAAACTAAATTATTTTTTACTGTATTATTAAATGGAGTGTATTGATTGTTGCCAATTTTAAGTGGATATATTTAAATGAAAATGAACTTGAATTATGATTATGATTCCGTAATAATTAACATTATAAGTAAACGCTAACATTTATAAACATTTTAAAAGATGACCTTTGTTTCGTATGCCCAAATTAGTTTTTTTTGTTTATCATCCCAGTTACTTTAGTTAGAATAATTATAATTATTATTAATAAAATTATTGTATAAGTATCCGATCATTTGCTAAGACGCTTTGATAGCGCGGTTCAGAAGACGAATAGCGCCACGCCATCTAGTAACAAATATTAGAACTAACTTATTAAATATTTACATGCGTCTTCAACACCAGTAGTAAGAAAAAATTGGTCAGGTATAAAAAAGTAACCATGATAGTTTAAGTTATATCCCAATTACTATTTAGTTGCAGAAAAGCATTGTTACGATCGCTTTCTCTGTACGCATTGATATAGAATAGACACCTCAACACCATGTTATGTAAGTGACGTAATGTGACAGGACAGGCGAGACAAATGTCACAGAATCGTGACTGGCGCCCGCAAATGACACGGGAAGTGACAGCCGTGTGTAGGGCTGCCACCTTCTAACAGAGCAAATAAATCACATATCGCACATCTGGTGCAACAACGTCATTCATATTTGTATTTTTTATATTTTGTAACATAATTTAACGTTTATAGAAAAGAATATGTAGTTAATCTTTTGCGATGTCCTAACAGGGTTTGTAATAGGTCATCATCAGAGATCGGAATAGGTAGAGCTATTTTTGGTACTTTTATACGAAATATAATACGATGTAATAATATGGACATGCCCTATGTCCCGCAGTTTCAAAATTAATCCCGGGATTTCATTTGAGTTGGAAGTTACTTAACTAAAAGCTTGACAATTCTTACGAAGCCACACATCGCGCGATGCTTACAATGAGGTATAAGGGTGAAAACACAGTGAAGTACGCGACATTTCCGAAACAATCACCAGTGGAATCCGTTACATGATCTATTACATTTTTCTGTTACCTTCATTCATTTATTTTTTGTTTTTAAAATCCCGGTATTGTAGTCGAAATCCCGGGGTATATCTATATTAACATATACGTTTGCGGTCAATGAACCAAAATAGCTCTACCTATTCCGATCACTGGTCATCATATACTATTATATTTACTATATTAATGTTTGAAAGTCACTGTATGCATAAGTATATTAATAATTAAATAAATTATTACCTAGGTATGATAAAAGTACACAGTATCAAAAGTTAAGTTTTTACAAACATATTTTTATTGATTTTAGTGATCGATATTTCTATTATTTTACAAAAACCGATACTGCTACATAAAAAAATCTTTATTATTTTCTTTTTAAACCTTAGAAAAATGTGAGATTGATTATTTTCGTGTACCTACTCATTAAATATAGAGTTCAACATAATAGTCCAAAATAGCGAACAATACTTTATTTTTAAGTACAGTTGGCAACCTTAGCCCTTAATAAATAACTACTGACTGATAGTTGACAAATGTTTGTTTGTTGTTTGAAATGTCTCAGTATTCTATTATTGTTATTTTCACTGTTAGTTAAAAAATTATATACAATGGTATTATACCTACTTAACTTCTAACAAAAAACATTAAAAAAAATGTATTTCGGACGATTGATTTTCCGAACCCCTCGAAGAGTCTAGTAGGGCACGGGGACACGCCCTAGTGCGTGATGCCGTTCCCTTTAAAAACCTTTGACGGTGCTTCGCTTCGTTTCACACGGCTTGAGGAACCCTATAGGTTTCCCACTGCCCCCTAAAAAGTCCGGTAAAGTGAAAATGTCGTCTGAGTCAATTAACAAAGTCACTCCCAAAAAAAATGAGATTACGCTGCTAAGAATTATCAACAGAATAAGTCACTACGGGTATAAATAATTAGTCAATAATTTGTCTTGATAATTAAACTAAGTTACAGTCGGAACACAACAGTGTCAATAATATTGTTGTTATGGCGACGACAGACTTTGATCAGATAATATAAAGATCAAGTAGACTTAAGCTTTTCTTTATAACTTACTAGCACTGTGTCCGCGTAGATTTGAGATTATAAAAAGAAATCATTTATTTTTAAAATAAAATATAGCCTATGTTACCCACGAGGTATAGTATAGTATACCCCAATATGTATAGCATTCTACTAGTGAAAGAATTTTCGGGATTGGACCGGTAGAGATTAGCCCCGACATACAAACAAACAATAAACTTACAAACGTTATCTCTTTATTAATAGTAATAGTTAATAGAAGACAAGCCCTACCATCAACAATTTAACAATTTGAAGTTGGAATAGCAGCCTGCATTCAGCCAGCGACTCCAACGACATGCCAACGACAGATTTAGGGTATGTTCCGATATACACTGCGAGCACTGTCCACTGTCCAGTGCTCTTACCGGTGAGAAATTTGTTCCGTTATGGACTGACAGTATACTGCCGCAGTATCCTAGGGAAATATATGACGTCATAAATCGTCGCCATTTTTGTACTGTAAGCACTGGCATTTTCGAGGTAAGGTGCTCTTAGTGCTTTGATCACGTGATCAACAGCGTCCAGAAATGACATGGATGACAGCATGGATGACAGTATACTGGACTGCGTTCCGTTTTAAACAGTAACCAGCATAGCTAACTATAAAGGAACGGCTTCGCAGTATACTAAATTGACGTCACACATTACAGTGCTTGCAGTGTATATCGGAACATACCCGAAGCTAGTAGACAAATTGTCTATGACGTAAAGAGCCGTTCTAGTCTATGCCTACAAGAGTTGCCAGTCGAATGCTAAGCTAGGGCTTCTTGGCGGGAAAGTGAAGAGTCATGTCTGCGGTTTTGTTTTATTTTCTAAAATTTGTGTTATGTCGAATATTAATGTGAAATAATGGTGGATTATTAACCGTTAAGTGTTCGTGAGTGTGCATGAGTGTTGGCAAATGAAACAAAACAGTGCAACGTCACTTTTCAAATTCTCTCAAGAAGTCCGCCCGAGGACTTAGTAAAGCCCCACATCTTTACTGAGATACTCGAGGGGTTGGGTGGTATATCATTTCTCATTTCTATTATCATTCATCATCATCATACAAAAAAGAAATATTGTTTATTTATGTATTACTTGTTAGAATAATTACTTTGACACTGGCTAAATGTGCTAATCGCACGAAGCCATCAACAAAATGAAAAAAAAAAAAAAAAAAATGCTAAGCTAAGCCGCGTCAGTTCAGTTGCGAAAACCAACATGCCAAGGTTGTACGTCAGCGTCCAAAATTATGCCGCCTCGGAAAATCAGGGGTCATTAACCTTGCCCACTTCAATAGCATCATTGTAGCAATTAAGCTAATGTGGCAATGACACGGTTGCTTGTTATTTAATTTGTGCATTTGCGTTAAGATATAACGGTACTTTATTTTCTTTTATTCAAAATAAATTGGAGATCAAGTGGGTTACTCTTGAAACACAATTGCAATAAACAATTTCCAATCCCAAATCTAAAAAATTCAAATGGCACTCTTAAAAGCGATAATAGCGCTACATTGGAATTAAATTGCGTGGAAATTGAGTGAACAAATTATTATCGAGATGGGGCATTCCGAAATCGCGAAACTTATCCCAATATCGATACATATTAATCGCATTGGAATTGTATTGAGATTGAGTTTGCGTCAAGAGTAGTCTACCAGACCCGGTTTTATTCCCAATTGTGTATTTTTGAATGGAGTATTACTAAACTTTTAAATTGACGACAAGTCTCTTAATACACTAAATTGTCTTCTAGTTTCGTTTTTTTTATTCGAGACACGCTTGCGTGATGATGACATATTCTCCTTTATGTCAAAGTCAAAGTATTTTTTATCTTTTTTGGAATTGGACCATTGTTCCAGAGATTTTTTTTTCTTTTTGTTGATGGCTTCGTGCGATTAGCACATTTAGCCAGTGCCAAAGTAATTTTTCTCACAAGTAATACATAAATAAACAATATTTCTTTTCTGTATGATGATGATGAATGATAATAGAAATGAGAAGTGAGAAATGATATACCCCCAACCCCTCGAGTATCTCAGTAAAGATGTGGGGCTTTACTAAGTCCTCGGGCGGACTTCTTGAGAGAATTTGAAAAGTTACGTTGCACTGTTTTGTTTCATTTGCCAACACTCATGCACACTCACGAACACTTAACGGTTAATAGTCCACCATTATTTCACATTAATATTCGATATAACACAAATTTTCTAAAATAAAACAAAACCGCAGACATGACTCTTCACTTTCCCGCCAAGAAGTCGTTCCAGAGATTACCCTCCACAAACAAACAAACAAATTCACAAACTTTACCTCTTTTTTAATAGTAAAGATAGATACCGCAGTTTTTATTTTCGGTGGGACAAAACTGTGTAGCTTTTCATCAGTGCAGATTTAAAACGCTCAACGACCCGGTTCTTACCTAAGCTGGTCAAGCTCCCTCCATTAGATATAATTGTCGACAACATCTTAAATCCACTTTCATTTAGCTGCATAACTATAACCAACCAGTTGCATGGAAAAACTAGATTACGGAATACGGACATCCATATCGGCCTTGTATTAAAGAGCGCTTGAATTATTAAACTAACATTATATTTACGTCACTACAGAGGGCCTCGGCAGTATGCCCGCCAAGTTCGGAAAAAATATATATTATATTAGGAAGAGCTCGATTGCGCAGTGGTTAACGCACCCGGTATGCGAGTACTAAGATTAAGCAACTTCACAAAGGCCGGTCATCAGATGGGTGACCAAAAATGTATCATCTCGAGCTCCTCCGTGCTCCGGATGGCCAGTTAAACCGTTAGTCCCGGCTGCATTAGCAGTCGTTAACAACCACCAATCCGCACTAGGCTCGCGTGGTGGTTTAAATCCCATCCATCCATAGGGAAGCGTCGTGCCCCGGCGGTGGGGAAATAGAATGAGCTGATGATGAGAGGGTCTAGACTAGTGTTAAGTGTCATTCATCTCCATCTCACTAGCGTCCTAGTAGAAAAGAAATAGAATAGATTGGTAGTAAACAAGCCTATGACTAGCCCACTACTAGGCAAGGGCCTCCATTATTGAAGTCATGTCATCACTACCACTACAACGGTAACTTTGAACTTTATGACTAAATTATATGGTTGAAAATGTATTGAAGACATTTGACAATTTTGGATAGTTTGATGTGCAGACGTTAGGGTTACGATGATACGCTTCGGTCAGTCTTCAGTATAACAAATAACCAATCTATCAGTGTTAGTATTTATTTAAATATGTTACGGTCTCACCTGATGTTAAGTGATGATAAGGCCGAAGGTGGAAGGGCACTTGGGTTTGTTATAGTCAGGACAAGGTTAGTACAGAAAAAAATTAAAAGAAAAAGAAAATTTTTGCGTTCAGTAATTTGTCTTTTTCAAAAAGACAAATTTCCGAACGCATAAAACGTAGGTGATACGAAGTTCACCGGGTCATCTAGTTATACATAAATTTTATCTCTCTGCACTCCTTTATATGAATTTTAACTATGCCTATAGTATAATGTTACAGTCTTCCGTGCGCGCTATGTCAGCAATACCCTTAAAAATAGGTACAAAGGATTCTCTTCACGTATTAATATAGTTGTATGTAGATTATACCGTGTTACTCATAAGAACGTTTTTATTTTACGCAAACATTACATGTTTACAACTTCTTTCTTCTTCTACTTCGCTGTCCAAATGTTATAACAAACAAATTGTAATGTCTCACATGCATGACTCACGCACAGGACAGAGAAGTAAACATTTTAATTTTTTTATTTATTTATGTTATTGGTTTAAGGGAAACAAACAGCTTAATATAACACTAGTAGTTATAAAGTTAGTATTAAGTTTGTATATAAGCTAACAGAGTTTCCACTGCAAAAAAAAATACAAACAGTTGTGTAGACATTGAACCAGAAACTCAGACAATGGTCTAACGAGAGCAAAAATTAATTATTATTAAAAAAAAAAGTAAATAATCAAATAAATATTCTCAAGTGAACGAGTAACTGTTAAATACCCAAGAAAACTCATTGACAGTGTTCTCACTCACTTTTTTCCTTGACCTTCATCTTAATTGATGGTAAGTGATGATATTGACGACGGTGGAAGCACACCTAAACCAGATTTCTCAGTCACTTCAGTCACACAGTTAGTTCAGGAACACCTATAATTGTCCAAACTCAACAATGCTGTTGACTTTGTTGTTATGGTGACAGACAGTTTATTTGGTGGTATTTGATCAGGTCAACTTGCAACAAACATTGAAACCCTAGTTGGGAATTGAAATCGTAACTTTACACTCTGAGACCGGTGAATGAACCACTAGACCTCATAGGCTTTAAAGTAATTACTAACTAATTTATTCTTAGTCGTTAAGATATTCAGGATCCGTCCAATTGAAACGATACGGTTTTATAGCAGCCATCTACAATTATGTTGCAGCACATAATGAGTGTTGTAAATACTCTCCAGCGGCAGCGTCGTAAAACAATCGCTTACAATCGTTTATTGTTTTCTAAAGTCTCTTTAGACGAACCTTACATCATACTGCTTATTAAATTCTAATCTATTCCCAGTATGACCACATTAAGCGTGAAAAGGAACGCAACTGATTAATAAATAATCGACAGTGGCATATTATCCTAAGCCTATGCTGTCTGATGCTCTTCTACCTTTAGTTATTGTTCTGAGGTCCTACCCACGAAGGTGTTTACACCTTCATGGTCTTACCGCTGCTGGGCAAAGTCTCTCCCCTAGTCTAGTCAACTCTCCCCAAGCCACCTCATGCCAGTAGGTCTGGTGTGCGTCCAAGTCATCATCGGAAGACCAGCGTCTTGGCATTACTAAAATGCTACGCCATATGCTGAGAAGAGGCCCTTTCAGTACCATAATATTATATTATGGAGGTTTTATACGCCCCTTTTTTGTGTGATACTGAATAAATATTTCTTTATTTCTATCTTGTTACCTTTTTTCTGGGCCGACATCGGCGGCGTTCTTCAGGAATCTAATGTTATAAATAAGTTTTGAGACGACCAGTGGGGATATGCATAGATCCTGCCAGGATGCCTACCACACTCATACTAATTCTGCAGTCAAGCAGTGTTTTGCAATTCTGTGTTCCGGTTTGAGATCAAGTGACAGTACTGGACAAAGACACGTTACAGCGGATGCTTCAAGGTCGGCAATGCGCGAATTATTCACATGTTTATTTAAATAACCAAAGAGAATGGCAACACTGCATTCGCGGTAACCAATTACAATGAGGTGGAACGCGGAATTGATGCTCGTTTGCCGACTCAGTCGAATTAAAAGTAAAAAGATCAGTGTTCTAATTTTAAATTTTAATAGGTCAATGAGTAACATAGTAACATGAAGCTGTAGATATATTGAGTAGTTAGCCACAGATCTAGTAGTGGTCTTACGGACTCTTTCGTACACCTACAAAATATTATCTTTCATCTATTTCTTTGAAGATGAATGAATAACCAATTTTGGTATTGTTTGAAGTTTTAGTAAAGTTTTTAAAAAAGAGTGAAGAAGTAAAGAGTTTCCGTTGAACGTTTCCAATTTGCTGTTTTCTTTTCTGTTTTAATCTAAAAAATTTACAATTTTTCCCACTGTTTATCGACGCCTTTTACTATCAACTAGCCGTGTCTAGAGAGAGATCCCAAAGGAATTTCTGTAAAAACCGTCTTATCTCTACCTTGCTTAAGATATGAAATATCTACCTAACTGTAACCTGTAAAATTTTCTGTGTTCTAGTTCCAGTTTCAGCAGCGATTCAGTTAGGACTTGTCTTTTTTTATGTATAAACATGTATAGATTCGTGCTTCGAAAGGCATGTAATGCCCCTGGTCCCGGCTGCACTGCAAACGCAGGCGCTAACAACCACCGCAACACACTGGGCTAGTGTGCTGGTTTATGGACTTTATGGCAGCGTTCTCCCTTCGGTGTTACAATCTATAGGCAAGGGTCGTGCCCTAGCAGTAAAGACAAAATGAGCTAGTCATAATAGTCAGTCAAATACAGTCCAATAGCAATAAGTATTTTATTTGAACAAGAAAAACAAAAAATGTCATAAAAAAATATTTCATCTCAAAATTGGCAGAGTAATACAGACTTATTTGTTTTGTTTCTTTTGAATTATCTCTTCGAAAATAAAAGTGCATTACATTTTGAGTGGGTGACCTACCTACGGCTTATCTATTTGTTTGTGATCGCACGGCGGGCGGCTCGGACACTGTCGGCAATGTTCGTCTTGCTAGACGCGCGTGAGATTTTGGTTATTGTATCTATGCCTAGTTGTTTTCCTGATTTGAGGTATGACTGTACCGATTACCGACAACCTAAATCTCCTTGGCATGAAGTTGACTTCCACTCTGAACTTCGGTGACACCATCGAAATTAAAGCTCAAACAGCGGCCAAAAAACTGGGTGTCCTAAATAGGGTTAAGCGATACTTCACGCCGGGACAGCTTCTAACCTTATATAAAGCGCAAGTCCGATCGTGCATGGAGTATTGCTGTCACCTTTGGGACGGTTCAGCAAAGTACCAGCTCGCCGCGCTTGATTCGGTGGAACGCAGAGCCAGGAAAATTATAGGTGACGATAAGCTTGTAAAAACCAAGCTTCACAGTCTCGCTCACCGCCGCACAGTTGCCTGCTTATCGGTCTTTTACAGGCTATACTTCGGAGAGTGTGCTGTTGAGCTGCATGAGCTCATTCCACCTTCCCCATTCTACCATCGGGAATCCAGACGTACGGCTGGCTACCACCCTTACCTGGTTGACATTCCACTTTTGCGCACCAAGCGTTTTGCTTCCACATTTATAATGCGTACAGCCAAAGAGTGGAATTCCCTGCCGGCGTCTGTATTCCCGAGTGCATATAAACCTAAAGTTTTTAAAGCCCGAGTGAATAGGCTGTTTCTGGGCAAGCTCGTTCCATCGTCGGCCTCTTCTTAGCCCTAGGGATTAGAATGGGGCCAAGAGCAAGCCCATCATACAATAAAAAAATTAAAAAAAAAAAAAAAAATCTGTGCTTACCGCTTTAAGACAATACTGTACTTACCTTTCACCAATTAAGTTTTTGCGTACGAAATGTGTAAAGACGATCTTTACGTACGAATAAACCTTTCTGGTTTCTGTTGCACTAATAATTTGTAATATTGTGATAAGTTTTGTTTAATAAATACATACATTAAAAAAAAATCTTAAAGGAGGCTGATTACATCATCTCTTGTTTGGAAGAGATTGCTTGTCCTCCTTTGTCCAGATACTAGCTTTAAGTTTTTGTTTAACTGTTGTTTCCCTTTTGTTTCCATCTGCGTGTGAGCAATGAAGAATTTATCAACCGATCTATCTATCTTTTTCATATCTCTTATTTTTCATCGGCTGGCTACGAATATGTCTATTCTACGGCATTTGGCGCTACAAAGCGTATCGTAGACGCATCGTAGCTAATATATCGCAACAATTAGTGCCATTCTGATACAGCTAGATACATTATATAGATTGCCGTCTCTTGCTTCACCGACCTTGAGGGTCTGGCATCCCCGTTTGTCTGTTCTATCGTAAGCTGTAATTGATTCAAGATCTTAAGTAATCCACTTATATTGTGAAGTTAGATTAAGCGGCCGATCTGCGATTAATATGTTGTTTGTAACAACCCGTGCTACGGAGTAAATACTTCTTTTTAGGTTTTATACTTTTTCTAATTTTCTAATTGTCATTTTCTTTTGTTTAGCTTGTTTGTTGTCGTGGTCTTGGCCTTTTGATTGGCTGACTTTGACTTGGTATGTTTTATGGTATTATTTTAATTTTCTTTTTATTGCAATTGTATGTTTTACTTTGCTTCTTATTCCTAAATACAGTCCACCTTTTCCCTTTCGCTTCCTTTCTTTACAATCCGTTTGATGTTTTTCGCATTTTCAACTAACTGTTTTAGCACATGTTTTAGTACTACCACAGAAGAGAATACTTTTTAGGAATCACCAGTTTTTATTTTACAAAATAACAAATTTAAATCTGAGCTATGGTCCTGCTATAGAAATACTGAAATTCAGGAGTCATCAAATTACATAAAAAGGCGTTAGAAAATGAAGTATTAAACAAAAACAGAGTCATAATGAATCGTAGACTATTCGCACTAAAGATATCGCTCCTCCTAGCGCCAATCTTCGAAGCTCCTAAGGACATCTTTGGCTATTTATTACCACAACACGTAATGATAACTAATCCGAAACTATTGTGTGTGTGTATTCTGCCGCAGTCACATAAATTGGCCACTCTCTTGCTCGACCTTCGGACGTAAGGTTGCCAATACTTTTAATATATTTATTGAGGAAGCTAATATTAGTTTTTATTATTCCTACCCTTAGCCTGCATTTTACTGGATGAGTGATGATAATGCTGAAATGGAAGTGCTCTACACCCGGAATCCTGAACTACTGAAGAACACGCTATCCTATGTCTAACTAGGGAATCCAATCCCGCAAACGCGGGATCCCACAAACGCGGGATCCCGCACCTTTTTTTGCGGGATCTAAAGTGCGGGATTACTCATGTGAGATCCCGACCGTTTGCGGGATTAAAAAAATATATATTTAAGAAAAACGGGCTCAAGCGACGTTCTTATTTTCTTCCAGCACAGCCTCATTAATAGGTGATTTAACCACTTTCCCATAGAACTCGTGACTTTTCTATAGAATTTGTATGGACAATAATTTTGTTGTCAGTTTTTAACTAACTAATTAAATAAATTATGAATTTCTATTTCGTGTTAAGTGAATCCTGTATCGCAAATTCCATTGTCAAAGCCATTTGTCACAAAAGGTTATTGCGTCATTTGCGTCTTACGTGTGTTACGACTTACGTACGATGCAAAATATTTTTGTTATTAAAGTTTTCATAGCAAATTAAACAAGTGGAAAATTATAAGTTATGGTTAAAAATGAGTGTCAATTTGGTATTTATAGAGTTTAAAAGCTCCAGTGAAGTGTGAAAACATTAATAATAAAGTAAATTTACTTGTCTATATTGCATTTTTTAAATCTACTACTACTACTACAAAACAAAAGTTTAAAATATCTCAATCTCGCGGGATTATGGACCTCAACCCCGCAGGCTTGCGGGATTGCGATTTTGATGCGGGATTGGATTCCCTATGTCTAACTGTTAAGTACACAACAATATTACTACTAACGTTGACGTTTTGGAGTCATACGTACGCTTAAATAAAACATTTGTTATTCATTATCAGTGTCACCTACGCCTATCTTTACCGAAAAGGACATTGGGGATTTACACTGGAGAAATGTTTGCGGGAAAAGTTCTCGCCGTCCTCTTTTCCTAAAGCCGCAGCGACATGTGAGAGGGTGGAATACCCACTATAAAACTCCCAGTACTGACCCACCCTATGGGATTGGGACTTTCGATCAGCTTGGGTCTGTAAACGCTTTTTTATTCCACAACGGGTAAGCGCACCTCACCCTTTGGCACTTAATTTATACTTTAGAAACAACGATGCTAAAACATAATACACTTTGCAAAATGTGTTGAAAAAATTTTCACAAGCAGCAATCGAATCTGCACCACACAATAGTAACATACCTATGTACACACTCTATAAATACAAATTTGATATTTTTAAATGAATTAATTGTACTTATGTAGGACGCAGGCAGGGAATAAAGAGACCGGCTTTTCAACATAAACGTATTTATTTCCTCTTCTTTAGCGCACACCGTACAAGTCTTGCCACCATGTTCGTTACTCTCTATCCGTCTATCCCTCCTCCATTCGTCCATCCCTCTTTCACCCATTCATCCCGTCTCGCTCTTACACACAGGCAAAGGTGACTGGAGTGTTCAGCCTACATTCGGCCATCCTGTCCTATGTCTGCCCTCAGACATAGCTGTACATCAAAATCTTAAGATTATTTTAACAAAGTAAGGCTGACCCTTAACCAACAATATAGAATTTTAGGAAAATGTTACATTTTAGCCAATTACAACTTATAAAACTTACAACTTATAAATATTTGTCTTAATTAAAACATCTTAGATAATTTTGTAATAAAAACAAAAGTGAAAGTTTAGCTTATGTTATAACAAACACAGTAAATCTGAACATTACACAAAAATAAACAATAATAAACAAATAAAAGTTACAGTCGTTTTCTTTCATTTCATCCTTTCATCCCTTTCATTCATCCCTCAAAACAACTATCTTACTTGCCTGAGCATTTTACTCTTCATTCTGCTGAGGCCATGGTTTCATTAGGTCTGCTGAGCTTGAAGTTTTATTAGGCCCTTCGGTGGTACTGCCTAGCTTTTCTACCTCGTAACGATCCTTGCGCTTGACCTTCACGACCCTGTAAGGCCCTAGATACTTCGGTTTAAGCTTAAGCCCTGGACCAAACTGTGTCCTCTTGATAGCTACTAAATCTCCCTCTTCGTACTTGAAACTTTGTTTTCTATTTTTATCAAAAGTTTTCTTATTTTCTTCTTGTACTTTAAGTATTTGTTGTTTTGCATGAATCCTAATTTCTTCTCTATTTTCCTCAAATTGGTTTATTTCTTCTTGTTTCAATAATTCCAATACTTGTAAGTCCTCTTTGGTTCTCATCGCTGTCCCAATCATAAGGTGAAATGGGGTGGTATTTATGCTTCTTTGATAGGTACTATTCAGTGCTCTCTGTACGCTACTTACATGTCGATACCATAATGATGGGCTTTCTATACATAGCTTAGTAAGTATAGCCAAAATAGTCCTATGTAGCCTTTCTACTTGACCATTTCCCCTCGGTACTCCTGTGGTGATGGTGATATGTTGTATGTTCTCTTCTTGACAATACTCTTGAAACTCACCACTAGTGAATGCCGTCCCTCGGTCACTTATGATTCTCACTGGATTACCAAAGTTTTGTTGGTGTATCTTCAATTTCTCTATAGTTTCTTTACTCGTAGTGCTCTTCGTAGGAAAAATCCATGTAAACTTGGTAAAAGCATCCACAACTGTCAGTATATGATTATACTGCTTCTTAGTATCTGTCAACGGTCCCAAATGATCTATGTGAATGGTATGCAACGGTGTACCTTCCTTTTCTATTGGATTTAGATACCCTTCTTGTTTACCAGCCTTCCTCGTAGCCAATAGACATGGGATACACGTGACCACAAAGTCTTGAAGTTTCTTCTCTATGTCAGGTATGAAATAATCTTTACTTATAATTTCTTTCATCTTTTTCATTGAAAAGTGCCCTTTACTGTGTACTTGCTTTATGATCTCTTTTTCTAGACACTTAGGTATAACCAGAAGTTTCTGCTCTCCCTTATACAGCAGTCTATTATCAAGCCAATAGTCTGAGTAGGAACCCTTCTGTAGTATCTCATATATAGCTCTCAATCCATCGTCCTTCTGTTGAGCTGATCTTATCTGATCTTGTAAACTATTGTTAACAATGGTCATACAGGGATTGCGGCTTAAAGCATCTGCATGCTGCATCTTGGCTCCTGCTCTGTGCACCACTTTATAATCAAACTGATCCAGATACAGTACCCAACGAGCAACTTTTGGACACAACTCTTTCTTCTTCAGTGTCATTTCAAAAGCTTGACAATCAGTGACTATTGTAAAATGGATACCATAAAGATATACTCGAAACCTTTTCACACCCTCAATGATTGCTAACGCTTCTAGTTCGTAACTGCAGTACTTTGATTCTGCATCACTGGTTTTCTTGCTCATGTAATACACAGGATGCCAACCGTCTGGGTGTAGCTGCAACAAAATAGCGGAATATGCAACAGAGGCTGCATCGGTATGCAATTCTGTAGGTAAGTTAGAGTCATAAATCTTCAAAACCGGAGAGCTACTCAACTTCCTTTTTAAATTGTTAAATGCAATACATTCTTTTTCTCCAAATGCAAAAACAACATCCTTTCTGAGCAAATCAGAAAGTGGCTTTGCTATAACGGCATAATCTTTAATATACTTTCTAAAGTATGAAGTTAATCCTAGAAAACTGCGAACTTGCCTTACTGATGTTGGCTTCGGATACCTCATCACTGCATCGGTCTTCTCAGCGGTAGGTCTTACTTCACCATTCCTTATTAAATGTCCCAGATATTCAATTTCCCTGGAAATCAACTTTGCTTTCTTCCAGTTAATTTCTAAGCCATATTGCTCTGAAATCATAAGTACATTCTTTAGTCTTTGCACCGCTTGACTTTCATTTTCAGCCGGGATCAACAAATCGTCGATGAATATTATAATTTCACCTTTAACCAGTAAGTCTCTAAAAATTATTGTTATAAATCTCATGAAATACTTTGGACAAATGGACAGACCAAAAGGAGCTCTTAAGAATTCGAACTGACCATTGTGGGTTACAAAAGAAGTATACTTTATTGACTCTTCACTGATCTTCAAGTGGAAAAATCCATTTTTCAAGTCTAATACACTATATACTTTAGCGTCTTTTAATTTATCGATTAAGTCTTCAATGACTGGTAACGGAAACTCGTCTTTAATTATTTTTCTATTTAACATTCTATAATCAACACAGACCCTAGTAGAACCATCTTTTTTCTTTACTAACACAAGGGGACTACTATATTCAGAATAACTTACGCGAATGATGCCTTTCTCCAACCAGTCTGATACCTGATCATCCACTACCTCTTGCTCCTTAAGTGATAAACGTCGCGGTCGCATGGCCACTGGTGCTTCATCACTGAGCACAATACGTAGTTGCAGGGGTGTTTCCTTGACTTGCTTGGGTTTGTAGTTCTGCACACACTGGATCACTTCGTTCTTTAGGGCTGGATTCACCATCTGACCTACAACAGAACCCAATGAACATACCTCACTCGCATAACAACCCAAACGCTCCCAATCTTTACTATAAAACCTCACACAACCACCTTTCAACACAACTGTAACATCGTTAAGAAATTCTTGACCAAGTATCATTCTAAATGGTATAAAGTTTTTACTCAATACATGAAATATTACATCTTCGTAACAATGTTCATCAATGCACAAACGCAATCGACACTTCCCCATCGAATGCACCGTTGATAGTCCAATGCCACAGAGAGATAGTTCGTCCTTTTCGCATTTTGGCATGCCGATCGCTTCAAATACTTCCTCAGATAAAAGATTCACGTCGCTACCACTGTCCACAAGTGCTTTCACACGGACATTGTTTACATTCGCGATGACAACCGGCTTCTTCTCGTTTGACATCGACTTTGACAGCTGCTCGACGTGATCGTAAACAAACGCCGCCATCTTCCTTTGTTCTCGTTCGTCATTCGGTGAATAGACCATAGTGTCACCGCTCGTCCTATACGTCATCTCCGTCTTGCTCGTCGATTGGCTGCTGCGCTCCGCCATCTTAAATTGGTTCGTCAAACCGTCATTGGTGGCGCTGCTGTCTGGCGTGACGTCTGCCGCGAACATCGCGCTCTTTGCGTAGCGATCATGGCTTCCTCCTGCTTTACCGACGACATCGCCCGACGATACCCGATGGTGTTGACTCGTAGATTTCCGTATCGGTTCAGTTGCGCTGTTAGTGCACCGCGATCCAACATGGCCGAACTCGTTGCACTTGAAGCATTTTGGCCCCTTGTTCTTATGAGGACAATCAGCTGATGTATGCCCTAGCTCGCCGCACCCGTAGCAACGAACCCGCCATCCATTCGATCCGCTCGTGTTCGTGTTCGTATAATGCTTGCTTGTGCTCGCCGACGCTCCTGTATGCCGCTGCCTCGAACTTTGCATCTTGCTTGAAATAGTTTCGTAGATCTTTAATTTTTCTTTCAGCTCGCCATATGATGTTACGCCGTAAAGCATCACTTTATTTGTTTCGACGTCCATGATTCCGTCCACGATATATTTTATCGCGACATAATCCGCCATCTTGCCTCGCTTTCCGAGTTCCTTCATAATGAGCATGTAATCGAGACACGTCTCGTCTGCCCGTTTCTTTCTAGCACTCATCATTTCATGAATCGTCTTAACATCGACGGAGTCGGGAAATTCTTTTAATATTGCTGCTTTTAAGTCATCCCAGCTTTTAAATGGTCGCTCCGCCCGTAACCAGAGTTGTGCTGTACCCGAGAGCGATCTTCTTGCCACAAGTAACTGCTGCAGTGGGGTCCAATTAAATATCTCACCGTTACTTTCGACGTCCTCTATCCACCTCGTTACTGGATAGGTGCTGTCGCGGCCGCTGAAGCCCGGCACCAGCTCCGCCGTCATTTGTAACATGTTTGCGCCGCCATGCTGCTTCGTGTGACAATCTTCAAAATAGTCGGCTTGCCGGCTTGCGCGTCGTTCGTCTTTGGGCATGTTGCACTATCGTCGTAGTGTTCGTCGTAAGCGTCTTGTTAAATATAGTGCAACACGTTGACCGTCGTAAATTTTCGTTGCGCCCGCCCGCCGCACACCGACCACGTGCACCAAATCTTGAATTCTCGTTTCCCTTTATGCCTGGCCCACAGATCTTTCTTGTTAATATCCCGGACGAGCCCCCAAAACTGTAGGACGCAGGCAGGGAATAAAGAGACCGGCTTTTCAACATAAACGTATTTATTTCCTCTTCTTTAGCGCACACCGTACAAGTCTTGCCACCATGTTCGTTACTCTCTATCCGTCTATCCCTCCTCCATTCGTCCATCCCTCTTTCACCCATTCATCCCGTCTCGCTCTTACACACAGGCAAAGGTGACTGGAGTGTTCAGCCTACACTTATTATAAACTTTGCATGTCTACATGGCAGAATATGTGAAACTATATAAATATGACCAACTTCTTGTAATACCAACCATATTCTTAGCAAATAAAATATTCTATTCTATTCTATTCTATTCTATTCTATTCTATTCTATTCACCATGGCTTACCGTTTTATTAACCGGTCGATGGTCTAGTGGTTATGACTACTGATTTCAGACCAGAGATCCCGGGTTTGATTCCTAGCGGCCAAGTAATAAGAAAAACTAAAAAACCGACCAGGTCAGCTGTATTTTACACTTTTAAGCAAGCACTTTTAAATGTGCCAAACGGGGAGTTTCAACTACTTTGCTAAACAAATTCTCGTTTTCGTTAACGTGATAGAATAGAAAATAAAGTTTTCCCTATAAAATGTTCAGCCTGGCAACATTGGCAGCCCTGCCAGAGCTTGTCACTTGCCCATCCGCTCACTATCACGATTGTCTTCGGTAATTCGTTGCAATTTACGCTGTTTAGCAAACATTAATGGCAAACAGAAAACATAAACATTAATACTCTATGGGTCTTACAAATAAACAGAGAATAAGGTCCGAATAGTTATTCCGTGTTTTGTTCCCGTCATGTAAACGTCATTCCAAATTAGAGTAAAAGAGACAAAACACGGAATAATTATTCGGAGCTTAGTTTAATTTTAAGGGGGTAAGGATGAGGGGGTAAGGATGAGGGGGTAAAGGTCTTACAAATTAACAAAGAATAAGCTTCAAATCATAGGATTTCGTTTAAGCACCCCCCGATCCGATCCGATCCGAACCCCTCGGATAATCTAGTAGACCTACACACTAGAGCGTGATGCCGTTCCGTCTAGAAAATCTCCGAAGGTGATTTGTTTCACACGGCTTGAGGAACCCTTTAAGTTTCGCCGTCCCCAAAATAGCCCGATGAAGCTGAAAATGCCGTCTGAGACAATCGGCAAACACTCTCAAAAGAATCGTTTAAGCAAGAGGACAAATATCGTATCCCATTAATTGTTTTTACAAAAACGAAAAATGTATGGCATTTTAAAGCAGCGCCTCCTAGCGACTTACGAGAAGAGTTAACATTATGCCATACTAATTCTCGTTTTCGTTAACGTGATCGAATGACGAATGAAACTCGCACTTGGCACTCTGAACTATGATAACAGATCGCGTTTTATTTTGTGTTAAAGGCGTCTTAAGGCGAAGGGTAAGGCACACTAGCGCCGCTAATGGATTTAATTTGATAACTGCTAAACTGGATTTTTTTTCAAACATTGCGGACCTTCCGACACTAGGCAAACATCTATTATTCAATAATTGTGCACTACTTTTAGCTTTGTTTTTGTATTCATTCGCTAACACCAACAGTGGCCATTGTTTGTGAATAAATGCGATAGCCCATTTTGTGAATAAACCACGCAACAAAAAGTAGTGCACAATTATTAAATAAATACTATGGATGCTTTCCTATTGTCGGACGGTACGCAATGTTTAAAAAAAGATCCGGTCCGTTAGTAATTGTCAAATTATCAATTGGTGGCGCTAGTGTGCCTTACCCTTCGCCTTAAAAATACGCCAGCTGCGTACAAGTACAAGCACAGGATGTCTGTACGTCCATTATTTTATGCGATCGTTAGTTGTTAGCTCGTTAGACACAGCATCTCGTTTAATGCATCCGAAGCCTTGACACAACTAGATAATTGAAGGAACTTACTTTAATACTACTTAGCAATAAATAACAATAATATAATTTTGACATTCACGCTGTTTCATCATCATCGACAACGTTATGCTCCCGGGCAAATAAATGCTGCAGCACACACATGCTACATACTATCCCACTGCTGGGTAATGGTCTTCATCATTAAAAAATCAAGTCATCACTACAATTGATTGGTAATGGCTTAATCCCCAAACTTGCCAAATGCGGGTTCATCATCAGCTCATTTTATGTCCCCACTACTGGGGCACGAGCCTTCCCTACGGATGGATAGGGAGAACGGGCCATACACCACTCCGCGGGCCCAGTGCGGATTGGTGGTTGTTAACAACCGCTATTGCAGCGGGGACCAACGGCTTTACGTGCCTTCCGAAGCACCGAGCTCGAGATGATAAATTTAACCTCAGTTGCTTAACCTCATCATTCGCAGACCGGGCGCGTTAACCACTGCGCCATCGAGCGGGTTGGTGATCACAAACTCGAGCTATGTATCGAAAAATCTAAAACACACTTATGCCCCACCTGGGAATTGAACCCGAGACCTTCGGGTATTGAACCGAGCGCCTTGCCACTCGGCCACCGAGGCGCCACATATACAGGCTTTTTCCGCTGTGTCATACAGCTTAGTTTATGGTATCTGTGGAATTTTTAATAAATCGAAAAAGCCCATTGGATCAGCAAGCTGAAGTGGCGGTCATATTAGCCGCAGAACCGACAACCGTTGGGGTAAACGAGTTCTAGAGTGGAGACCGCGTATCGGCAAACGTAATGTAGGACGCCCTCAGACTAGGTGGAGCGACGATCGTCGCAAGATGGCTGGCAAGAGCTGGATGAGAGTAGCCGCGGATCGTGGTCGGTGGCGTGCACTTGGAGAGGCTTATGCCCAGCAGTGGACTAGTATAGGCTGATGATGATGATGATGATGATGATGATGATCTAACTATCCATTTTTTACTAGATTGTAAATGTCCCTCTGGTGGACACAATCCCTCCGACAAGCATGCTGCGCATGTATGTGTTTATTAGTAAAAAACGTTAGTTACAGTTTTTAGATTTTTGCTATTACTGTTATTGTTTCGATATTGGTACAGACACTAAACGGACTTGAATTTCGTCTATACTATACTATTATTATAAAGAGGAAACCTTTGTATTTTTGTATGTATGTATGTATGTTTGCACTGAATAAATTCAAAACTACTGGACGGATTTAAAAAATTCTTTCACCATTAGAATGCTACATTAGCGCTGAGTAACATAGGCTATATTAAATAAATAAATACTAAAAACGACAATTTAATTTTCCAATACAAAATGATTTGTTTGTTTTGTTGCCATGGAAACCATTGATATATTTTAACTCAATAATGGAAACTGTCAAAGCGGTACGAAGTCCGCCGGGTCAGTTAGTCTGTTATAAATTGATTTTATACCTATTAAAACCTATTGTAAAAACAAATCTCACGATTGTTAAATATAAACAAATATAATAGAATTTGCAAATTGTAATAGTTAATTGATTGTCACGTCGTCGTCACTTAACTGTTTTTGCACAATGGAATGCCAGCGCGGCGTATTACGACAGATTTTGTGAAATAAATAAACTAGTAAAAATATACATCGAATTCTTTTGAAACTCACAACACGGGTACAGTCGTGTGGGCAAACGATAGAAGCTCTTTTAATATTCATTTCGTACATCCGTGTTTTACTCGTATATCTAATGTGTAAAATCAGTTGTAAATAAAAAGGTTAAAAAAAACGAGCGAGCCTTACAGTACTCACCTTAGTAATAAGCAATTTTAACATTATATTCTAAAAAAAATGGGTCAGGTATTAAATCATTTTATAACTATAAAATAAATGCAGTTAAATACTCATTAGAAGACATTTGACATATCAAAATGATCTTCGATAGTCAAAAGACACTATATGTCACATATAATAATAATATGTCATGTTCACAATATCGATATTAAATTTACAAAATGGCGCGCGCTTGCGCGCTTTCCCGACTAACTGTTACACTGTTACACATACTTCTGTCCCATTTCACGAAATCACTCCCACAAATTACTTATATAGAAAGCGAGCGGAAAGATGTTACACATCAAAAAAGCAATTCATAATTAAATATCTTCTTTCACTTGACATGCGTAGTTTCATTGAGTAACACCTTAGATCATAAAAATAAGGAGTAACACGCTACAGATATATAAAAAGGATTGATTATGTATAAAAATGTCTGAAACGGACAGTCATTTCATTATTCTTGTTATTTTTTTATTTAATTTTGTTCACTCAGATTGAGCATCTGCATTCCGTTGAAAACGTTGTGGTGTTCAGAATCGATGCTATTCAAAATGCTACAAGCATTTTAAATTAACCCTTCTTAAAATTTACATTTTACATTGCTATTTATTACTTATTTGAATGTTACAAGTACTTAATTCATATAAAATATCTCAAAAAACAATTAAGTAAAGATAAAAACTTTTTTTCAAAACTTTTTAGTACAATTAATCAAGATATTATTATAATATAATGATTGCGATCGACTTTTGTCGCGGCCTGTACTAGTCGAGCGCGTGTCGCAAGCGGCATTGCCGGCGGCAAGGCAGCGCGGCCGTCCCGCCCCGCCCGCTCCGCGCCGTGACATCTCACAAGCCTGGGGCTGTCTATAGAAAGGCTTTGCTTCCCACTGCTGGGCACTGTCCGCTTTACAGCTGAGGAGACCTATCTCTATCCGATCCGAATGTTTCTGACAATCTTGTAGGGAATGGGATACGCTTGCGTAATGCTATTCCCTCTAGAAAACCTTTGATGGTTTATCGATCTTACGGGGCCCGCCTGCGGTGGTCCCTTTGGAGTTCGGACACATCACTATTTGAGGCGTCAACCCCTAGGTGGACATGGGTGCACCCACGTCCATGTATGCATGTGAGCATGGGTTATTGTCGATTTGCCACACAGTAAGTTCGTCACATTTTTGTACACTCCATACATTGAAAGTGAATTTGTCACATGCATCAAAAAATGTGTGTAAGTTCGTCACAAATCCAAACTAAAATATGACAAATTTACTTTATAAAAACAGAAATGTGGCCATACCATTGTTTCGGTGGCCGATCAGCGTAACATCTATGGTGTGACCTGACAACTCATTCATCTCTCATGATGGTGGATTTGCACAACAGCTCAAGTTAAGTAAGCTTAGTTGTATTTGTTCACCTTGCATCATCCGTTTGTCTTTTGTACTAGTTTATTAAAGACACGATGTCGCAGGCGAGGAGCTCGATGGCGCAGTGGTTAACGCGCCCGGTCGGCGAATGCTGAGGTTAAGCAACTTTCGCAAAGGCCGGTCATCGGATGGGTGACCAAAAATGTATTATCCCGAGCTCCTCCGTGGTTCGGAAGGCACGTTAAGCCGTTGGTCCCAGCTGTTTTAGCAGTCGTTAACAACCACCAACCCGCACTGGGCCCGCGTGGTGGTTTATGGCCCGTTCTCCCTATCCATCCATAGGGAAGGCTCGTGCCCCAGCAGTGGGGACATAAATGAGCTGATGATGATGATGCTGATGATGATTGAAGACACAAATATTTGTTTTAAACGGTTTTGATTTGAGGCATAGATGATCGGTCATTTAATTTTGTCACTCGCAGTTTCAGATATTGAGATCACATGTTTCACATGATCATAGTCTGTAGCTAAGAAGGCGTCACTTTAAAATGTGTGTTTAACACTCACTTGCAAGAAAGATTTTTATCTTTTTAATGCCACTTTAAACCTTAATGTTTCATTAAAACATTGCAAGAAAGAAATTATGATGCATTTTAAAGCTCCTTTAAAATTTAAATATGGAAATGTCAAATTTATCTAATGAAGTGTCAAACCACCCATTAACGGTATTTTGTATTGCACGAAGCGACTTTAGCGCATCAGACCTCATTAAATTACATTTTAGAGGTTAAAATTTTTAATGGGTCGACGACGGGCCATTAAACTAATTTGACGTCGTGTTTATTTTGTATTTTTGCTGAATATGTCGTTGACCAGCCTATCGTCGTTATCGGAACCAGAAGATGTTCCTCGCCGCCAGATCCCAGACAGGTTAAATTTATTCGAAAAACTTGACGGAGAAGAATTCCGGCTGTGCTACCGAATTCTAAAGGCAGCGCTGCAGCTTCGAGGCCGCCTCAATCTGGAGCCACAGACCTTGAGGAGTAAGGCCATTTGTGGTCTTACACAGCTTCTGATCTGTTTGCGGTTCTTCGCGACGCGCCATTGATGGGTTTCCACGTGTGGCAGGAGCTCTTGACTGCACCCATGTGAAGATCAATAGCATTGGGGGCTCATTAGCTGAAATGTTCCGCTGCAGAAAAGGATATTTTTCCATCAATGTTCAATAATGCATCACTAAAAATAAGGGATATTATAGCACGCTGGCCTGGCTCGGTGCACGTTTTTACGAGCTTTCTGCTTCATGTTATCATATAGAGATTTTAATTGTTCTGTCCCTCTGCTCCCTGTCGTAGAGTTGCTGTTGTATTTCCTAGTAATTTCAATCCAGGCCTCTTTCTTTTTTTTGATAAATATTGTCCCCGTTCTTTTATTTTCAATAACATACTTACTTATAAAATGTTTAAAATAATTTTTAATGCAAATTTTGTTGCGAACAAATTACAAAAACACAAAATATGTTGAAAAAATTTCCACGAGCAGGATTTGAACCTGCACCCTTTTTTTTTTTTAATACTTATATCTAGAAAACAAAGTAAATCAGTACAAAAATATAAAACTTACTGTTTTATGAGATCAGCCAATAGTGCTTTTTCTTCAGGGTGCCAAGTGCGAGTTTCATTCGCCATTCGATCACGTAAACGAAAACGAGAATTAGTATGGCAAAATGGTAACTCTTCTCGTATGTCGCCAGGAGGGGCTGCTTCAATGCCATACTAATTTTCGTTTTCGTAAACGTAATCGAATGAATACGGATAGTAAACAAAACTCACACTAGGCAGCCAGAAGTATAGTTTGCACCTCGTTCTCGTTTTTTTATTCCGTTTTTTAGACATTTTCACTAACAAAATAATACCAAAACAATAAAAGTTTAACGCGACTTTCACGTCCAAAGTATTTGAAAGAACAATATCAAAGTTATCAAACCATCTATGTGTCAGACACGGCTTGTTTTCGGCAAATTTAAACACAATTATTAAATACTTTTCAAAGCAAAACGCAACCACTCGTTCATTTCATTCATTTTTAAAATTTATTATTGGCAACAATGTATAATGCTCTCATTAGTTAAAGGATCAAGTTTTTAGCCTAAAGTAGTTTGATGCAACAAACTAATGAAATCATTATTTTAATGATTTCATTAGTGATAAAGTGGCATTAACTAAAGAAGGTTTAATGTGAAGCTTCTTGCAAGTGGGTGTAAATGTGTTACTTAAACGTGTAGTGATAGTTCGTTTGTTTTGTTCATACATTTTGGTAAAATTTTAGTAATCTACAATAATTCTGAGATTCAGTGAGTTAGTAGACAACGTGACAATATAATTTTTTTTTCAAAAATGTTATTCACTCACTAACTCATTAGTTTTAGAAGAATTTGCTTATTTGTTTTAAATAACTTTTGAACTTTGAAGTTTAAAACGAAAACAAAAAGTATATGAATTGAAACGAATCAACTTTTACAGATCTACTCGCGTTTATTTTACACAATCCTGATGTTTAAAAACGAATGTTAAAATTTTAGCCATTGCTTCGTGGTGTAACTAGGATGCCAACTTTTTATAGACCAAATATAGTATTCTTGGATTCAGTACCCATAAAAATATAGTAGATATGAAATTAATTAAAAAATATAGTATATAAAAAATATATAAGCTATGATAATAAGGGCATGTTCCGCTTTAGATAATAGAGACTGATTTTAGCGACTTTTCTGATAAAATATAGTAGTTTCGCCTGCTATCATATATTTTAAAAATAATAATAGTTAGACACCTAAAATAGTAGGATACTATATTATATAGTAGGGTTGGCAACCCTAGGTGTAACCTATGACGGCGAACCTGAACTATTCTGAACTGAACAAGGGCTATTCTATATATCAGCAGATCATTTTGATATCAGCATCATGTGACAAGGAAATAATCGAGAAAAACTGAAAACGCAACGACGATTCTTACAGCAGCGTGTAGGCAGTACGCACGCGAGCGTTATGTGATCACGCATCATACGTGATAACACGTTCGCGGGTTAAATAAGACGACGTAACGCAGTGATCGATCATCGGTGTTGTAATCGATAACCTTTTGTTGTATTATTCGATTGTAAAAGGCATCGATTACAACCCGTTGGTCGTCGGTTCGCAGATTATATAAAATCTGTCAAATACAATTAACGCTTTTAGCAATTAGTCTATTAGCTAGCTTTTAGCTAATTAGGTTCATGGTTTAGAGAGAATGCTATATAATGTGTAAAGACCGGTAAAAATATATAAGGTCACATTTTATCAACTGCAAATATTTTGGGGATAAATTCAACAACATGTATAAACTATTTTTATGAAAAAACTTTAAATTTTTATACGCTAGTTTTCAAGAAAAACGCCAAATGACATTTCGATTAAAAAGTAAAATAAAGCACTTTCGGTAGTTTCAATTCAAAGGAGCCGACAGAGAGGCCGCTCTTAAAAATAATACAATTTTTGAGCCAGGATAAAAAAAAAAATAGCTTTTTTAAATACCGACCTTATTTCTCAGATATAAGATGTTTTGTCAAAATATTTGCAGTTGGTAAAATGTGACCATATATTATAAAAAGTTTTCGAAAGTACCTACTACAAAATAGAATAATCATCAATCCCGACTTCTAAAAGTTTATGAATCAAAGAACAAAAAAATATCACAATATCAAATAAAAATCCAGAAAGTTGGACTTTTGACACAATTTTTTTAGGATACACTGATGTATGAGTACGACGACCTGCCAACGAGATGATTGGAATAGGAAACAAAATACAATCACAAAAAGGAAAAGATTTTCTAATTTTGAAAAAGGTTTTATTTTTTTATGTATGTGGCTAAAAGGTGGCCAACTACATAACATAAATACATAAGGTTATTGACTAATCAAAAGATAAACTTTTTAGCACCTGTCAAACTAAAAATGATATTCTTCTATAGAAATTGTATGAGAGCTTCTTGGCGGGAAAGTGAAGAGTCATGTCTGCGGTTTTGTTTTATTTTCTAAAACTTGTATTATGTCGAATATTAATGTGAAATAATGGTGGATTATTAACCGTTAATTGTTCGTGAGTGTGCAAATGTTGGCAAATGAAACAAAACAGTGCGACGTCACTTTTCAAATTCTCTCAAGAAGCCCACCCGAGGCCTTAGTAAAGCCCCACATTTTACTGAGATACTCGAGAGTTCGGGGGGTATATCATTTCTCACTTCTCATTTCTATTATCATTCATCATCATCATACACAAAAGAAATATTGTTTATTTATGTATTACTTGTTAGAAAAATTACTTTGACACTGGCTAAATGTGCTAATCGCACAAAGCCATCAACAAAAGAAAAAAAAAATTGTATGGGAACAGTGAACTTAGATCATTATGTTCCATCCATTGAGTGTTTGATTGACCTTTTTGGTAACAGAAATTCGTGTTTAGGTCAAATTAAAAATGGTTAATGTTTCAAAGTGCTGTTACATAATGTCTTTGAGCACTCGTCTGCGCGAATATCAGACAAAATAGAATTTTAATTGTTATCGGCCACCTGGTGGTCGATCGACACTCAAAAGGTTGAACTTTGAATGTTTTGAAATCAATTGTCGCAGCTGTCAACATCTATTCGTACCTCAACTCGTACACACTCACACACACACCTGCCCATCAGAGTACCACAATCTGTCATATTTCCTCAATAGACTTTAAACTTTATGTAAATGGCGTAATAGTTATAGTAATAGTAATAGTATACTTTATTGTGAAATGTAGGTTTGTATTACAAAATTTATAAATAGATGTAAATATTTCATATAATGTCTCACTACATTTCCACCTTTTACAAGGTACACAATAGGTTCAAACACAGAAATATCAAATAAATTCAATTATATAAAAGTACAAAATATGAGATTTTAAATTTGCAAATAAATCAACTAAATGTCCAAGTGATTAGAGTATTAATGCCAAACTTGAAATTATTAGGTATAAATAAAATGTCAAGAATGTAATAATAATAAAAAAAATATATAAATCAAACTGTGCTATAATAAATTCAGAATTATAAATTATTGTGATCATTTTACTATTAAGATTGTTGAAGAAATATGTCAGTTTTGGATAGGGTGATGCCTTAGAGCATAATGCTCTAAGGGTGATGCGATCGGTTTGCGTTCATTCAGTCCCAGACATAATGAATTCTATAGAAATGATTGGGATAATCGTGATTAATGAATTTTGATAGTAATCACCCTAATACAATAAATTCATTAGGAGAGATTTTTTATAAGAAAAATATTAACTATTTATGTAGTCACTTTTAAGAAACAAATTAAAAGCAACACAATCCTTTAAACCCTATTTGACTATGTTGCCGTCTTTTATCTTTGATCAATAATAGTACTATTACTCCTAATTATTTTATAGTAATTATTGTTTAGTTAGTGAAACCTTGTAAATTCACGGCAGGTAGGTTAATATACCATACTATTATATTGAATAAAAAACACATTTATAAACTTAATAGGGAACAGGGAAAATGTAACTAAAATATAATAAAATCCATAAAACAATAAGGACCGAATCGAATGGCATCGAATATTAACTCGATTGTCGATCGATATCGTGTCGATCTCTGAGTACAACACATTCAACGACCATTAAACATTTATTTATAGCATCCATAATGCCTGGAGACATATATTAGTTACCGATAAATTATTTTAATTTGACTGAGAACATTTGAACGCGGAGTATTTGTAGAGATTTGGATCGGAAATTGTGTAAAGACAAAAGTATTTGAATTCTTGTGATGTTGCCTTGGTGTTTTTATGGATGCAGTAAGGTTGGCAATTAAATATATATTGTTCACATCCATACCGATCATCGAGTACCAAAGCAGGCTGAGATAGTTCAATATAGTAAAAAAAGGTTGTGGCACCAGTGATGGTCATTTTTTTCCTGTAATAATTAAAAAAGGTTTTTAAAAAAAATATTTTAGGGGAAAGCACAGTGCCTCGATCTCACCTGATGTTAAGTGATGATAAGGCCAGTGATGGAAGCGCACTTCACCCAATCCTCAACTAGTGAGGCACTGGCTACCTTATCTCTAGCTGCCGGAACACAACAATGCTACAAACATTGATGTTATGGCGACATATTTAGATAAGATGGCGGTAGCTAGCCAGGCGGACAAACAAGCCCTACCACCAACCAAACGGAGTACACAAACATGTAAGTACCACCGCCCGCTGGGAATCGAACCCGGGACCTCTGAGTCTAAACCGGTGGTCTTAACCACTAGACCACAGAGGCGGCTAAAGTCTTTAGCAACAATTTAATACAGACCAGCTTCCTTTTTTGGAGATCATATTTGTTTTTAATATATAGAAAGCTTGGCAAATGACTCCATCCCACCTGATGTTAAGTGGAACTGGCGTCCAGACGCGAAGATAACTGGTGCAGCGTGAAAACAAACGTTGCATCAGTTAACCTCACTCTGCCGATGACTGGGTGCCGAAATGGGAATTTATCGCACTAAAATATCCCATTTCGGCACCTTCTTGACGAAACTAAGCCAACTTGAGGCGTGAAGAAGCACCAATGCTTCTTCACGCCTCTTTTGAAGGACGCCATATCATAGGAAGGAGGGAAAACGCGTGCTGGTAAACTATTCCATCTTTTGGAGGCGCGACAAAGAAACGAGTCACCAAATTTCTTTGTGCGCGATGGGATATTTGAGACAGTGAAGCGGTGACTCCGAAGAGCAGCACGTGTACCCACTCCTATGAAGGAAGGGAGAAGGTGGAATGAGGTCAAAGAGCTTTTCAGAGCATTCGCCATGGTATAAGCGGTAAAACACGCTGAGTGACGCAACATCTCTACACAATTGCAGAGATTCGAGAGTATTTGCGACTTCTGCGTTGCCGATAATGCGTTCAGCGCGACGCTGCAATCTGTCCAAGGCATCGAGAAGGTACTTTGCGGAACCGTCCCAGATGTGCGAGCAATACTCCACGCAAGACCGTACCTGTGTCTTGTACATAAGGCACAACTGTGTCGATAACTGGGTTTTAAGTGTCGAAAAGTGCTACTACCCTATATAGATAATTAAATCAATAAATCAACACTTTCTAGTACCCCTTCTAAACAAGTGAAATTAAATTAATATGTCAGATTAATGACATTAAATGTTGGTAGAGTCACAAAAATTTGAAATGCTACTAAGAATAAGCTTAATTAAATAAAAACAAAACATTATTTACTTTCTCTTTCATTACTAATTATGTTACTTATTTCTTTTTTGTATTCTTTAAACATCAAAAAGGAATATCGTAGTTTTTATTTTATATAAAAAGTGAACCCATGATTTCACAGCCCGTGTGAATGCCCTATCTGAGCTATCCAGACTAAACCGCAATTTCTTTCAAAACCACGAGGGGGTAATGCATCTGCGATCCTGAGTGACGGCCGCCAGGAATGTAGTCTCCATCCAAAGCAACGAGTGTTGCCACATCTCAGCTGAGTCGCGGACTACATTCACTCGCGCGGTGGAAACGTTCGAGATTGGGCAATATCGACGCGGCGCCGGCGCCACCAGGCCGCGATGCCAGATCACAATGCCAGCATGCAAAAAAAGTTTGCCGTATGGGTAAACATTTCTTTGTTTTTTCGAGCTGATTCGACTGTGCTGTGCAGTTTCTTAATATTATAAAAGAGGCTCGAAGAGGCGGGCCGATACCGCCTTCAGGTTGCGATTGTGAAAGTTAAGCAACTTTTGTAATGCTATGTCCCTAGATGGGTGACCAAATATCTGGAGCTCTCCACCCTGTTTCGGCAGTTACGGTCTTTAGATGGGATAATAATACATTGTCACCACCACCATCGTCACCAGCTCATTTATTATGTCCTCACTACTGGGGCACGAGCCTTCCATATGGATGGATAGGGAGAGCGGGCCATAACCCGCCACGCGGACCCAGTGCGGGTTGGTGGTCATAACTATAGAAAGATAATAAAATAAAATAAAAATAAAATTACACACATTTTAGAAAATAAAACAAAACCACAGACATAACTCTTCACTGCCCATCACTTCACTATTATCTGCTAAGAACAATAACATAAGTTATACGTGGTTATCTGAGTATCTTGAAAATGATTCTTCATTACGTCAATTTGTTTAGAGTAAATATATATACCTCCTGTCATAATATCTGTCAAAACATAGCATGTGTAATGATATCCATCCGTCTGATAGGTGTTGCAGCGTCCATTACCAAGGCATCTGAATGTGGGACCTTGGTATTTGATGGCGAATCTGGTGAACCCACTCGACACGGGTGTTAATAACGCTCATCAATAAGTCATCTTAACACTTCGGCAGCATGCGCGCCAAGTTCGGAAAAATTATACCTATATTATATTAGAAAGAGCTCGACTGCGCAGTGGCTAATGCGCTTGATCTGCGATTGCTAAGGTTAAATAACTTCCGCAAAGGCCGGTCATTGGATGGGTGACCATAAAATTTATCATCTCAAGCTCTCCTTATCCATCCATAGGGAAAGCTCGTGTTCCAGCAGTGGGGATGAGGACAATGTTGTTCAATACAAAAACACCTTTCACTTTGCTGATAACATGTCGTGTTACTTTTATAATGTTACATCGACAAGGTCTCTTAGGTTAGAATTTAACAAATGAAAAAAAATCTGTCGTATTATTAAAGCGCATCTCATGATCGCTGTGACCGTGACAGACACAAATAAACGGTGACATTCGTGATTCTGCGGGTTCATGTAAGGTGGTCGTCACACTGCCGGGCTAGCGATAGTAAGCTATATCGCTTTATATTATTAGTAGCCTAGCTACGCTACGTCACACGGTTCTGCGCCCGCGAATACGTTACTTTATCTTATGATTGCTTAGATGCAATAATTACTTTACACCCGTATTAATAACCAAAGTGTAAGCTTGGAGACTCCCTGTTTTGTTCCTGTCATGTAAACTTCATTTCATATTAGAGTAAAAGAGATTGTTTATATAAGAAAACTATTATGTTTTGGAATAGTCTAAAATAATTATTAGAACTGGGTTTTTAGTTCTAGAGATTACACCCTACAATTACTACTAAATTATTAACTGTTTATTTACTCTAGTGAATTATATCTGATCAATGTATAAATATCGGATAATTAAAATATCACCAAAATAGATACCAGCATTCTTGGAACCGTGCACAATTCCCATGAGTCCACAGTTGAAAAACATCTTTACACGTATCTACGTATATTATATATATTATTATATTATTATTAGATATTTCATTCATTATTTACTTAATACCATATAATGATTGTGGATAGTAAATCAATTAAATGGAATCAACAGTATTATACCTTATAAATGTAGGCATGCAAATATTTTATAAAAATAGTTTTGACAAATATAATTCTTTATGTTAAGTTATGTTTCTTTTTTGTACAATTTCTGTCAAGTATAATAGTAGTACACCACCAATACTACACGTAAATTAGTAAGTAAATAGCAACGACTGTCTCACTGCTGAGCAAAAACCTCCATCATTGAAACAAGACATCGCTACAATTTAGGTGTACTACATCTAAATAAATGTAAATAAACATGTTGACCGAAACTAGTCTTTTCACACGCTCGCCTGCAGTGAGACACAGGCCTTATATAGCATCTCGTGGCGTATCAAACGTACCGAATGATTGGTTTCAATAGCAATCGAACGAAGGGTGTTTGTTCGTGCAGTACTCGTAAGTGATTGCGCCTTAATCTGACACTAATGATATTTGTATTGGGCTCAGTACGCATTCAGATCCGTTTGTTATAAGTTTTTTTTACGCAATATATTGTTTTTTTCTTTTGAGGTGCTCAATTTCTTTGCTTTGTTACTGTTGGTTGTTTTTCAGTTCAACCTATTACTAGTTTGAAAAACAAGTGTCGAAAAAATTTCCACGAGCGGGATTCAAACCTCCTTTCCACCCCATGACATGTCGGGTCAGGTTTTTTTTTTGACAGAATTTGCTGATTGCCTCAAATGGCATTTTCAGCTTCACCGGGCTTTTTTGGGGGCGCTAAGAAACTTAAAGGATTCCTCAAGCCGTGTGAAACGATTCACGTTCGGGGTTTTTTTAGAGGCAACGTGCCCTACTAGGTTCTCCGAGGGGTTCGGATCGTATCGGTCGGGTCAGGTGCACTACCAACTGTTACTATGCTATCGTAGCTCTGCCCAATCCGTCAAAGTAAATCAACGGGTCCTTATTGGGTTGCATATAAGTATTAAAGAGGCATAATTTGAGGCTGCATAACGTTTTTTGGCATTCTCTTCGTTTCGCATTACGTTAATTCAGAATAAATCATTAAGCATACTTTATTTCCCCATAACTTCTTTTATAATAATGATATATCAGCATCAAATGTTCATGCATAAATGTTTTTAAAATAACGATTGCTAATCAAAACATACATAAATAAAAAGGCATGTCATACCATAAGTGATTGTGAAACGAGTACATCATCATCTATTTTATCGCATCTGCCCACCAACAATTTTTGTATGGAACTAGATTTCTGTAGTAAGTATAATAAAAAAAAGAACCTTGAAATTCAAGAATTTCTAACATATCACGTGACCTACAGGAGTAGGACAGCTAATATTTCTGTTGTCTAATAAATAAAATAAATTTAGACGTATAGCAATTATGTTCTTTACATTTATGCTGATTAAAATTATGATAAAGACAATTATAGTAAGTTAAAATTATGCCGACGAAACCATAATGGGTTTATAACACTCTGCTTAACATAATTTATGCGAGAAAACTTTATGCTGAAACTGTTATGCCAAACTACATTATGACGAAAAAGATTATGCGACCGAAAGAGCTCCCTAAATCAACACTATCTACTATTCGTTTGTAAGCCAAATTTACTACTATTATTGATTCACAAAACCGGAAAAGGAAAAACTGCCATTGTCGAGTTCATTGCGGCTTCATCCTTAAGGGAAAAATCATATACCTTAGAACTATAAGAACTCAAAGGGGTTCTCTATCGAAACATCCTCAGAGGGAATTTAGAGGGGATATGGAGATGGTATCACACGAGCGTGACCTCGTCCTCGCCCTTCTTACTAGATTCATAAAGGAGTTCGAATCAGAATTTAAGTTAAAGATGTAGTTTTGCTTATGTTTCCTTTGTACTTAACTAATTTGCATATCAACTCACATGTTAATGTAACAACGGAAAGCAAAAGTGATACCATCTATATCTTATTACTTTATGCGCTTGCTATACGATTAAAGATAGTATCTGGAGTTACGCAGCTCTGTAGTACATCACAAGTTTTAAGGTTAAAGCGATTTTTACTTACAAAGCTAGCTGAACTAATATAGAACAATTATATTTGAATTTCCTGATTTGGTTTTTGAGATTTGAATAAATAAACTTTTGTTGTGTGGAACATCAAAAGCCAAATAATAAATTTATTTCAGACCATTTTCACAATCTCTAATGTTCATAAGCAATTTAATTAATTCATATTATGGAAGCGGCCCGCTACGATTAGGTCCCTTTGAGTGTAAACCCGTATCCCATGATAGTTTAAAAAAAATCTAGAACCTTATTATAGCAGGTCACCAGTACCACCTACTCAAACACACACAAAAAGTTTTATCGGAATCGGCCAGCCGTTTAGGAGCAGTTCAGTGACATATATAATATATACATTATATTTCACATTCTCATTATTATTTTATATTAAAAAGTGTTTAACCTGTGGTCACGGGTTGGTAATCGATCAATCACTGGTAATCGAACCCGGAACTTTCGAAAGTTCCAAGTTTGATTACCAGTGGTTGGGCTTGTTTTAAGAGCACCTGGCTAGCTACCACCATTTAATCTGAGCGCTATTGAAAAAAGTGGGACGTTCAAGCTGTGGGAGTTATACATATACTAACATATATGCTGATAATGTGCTTTATGTCTTAAATACATAATTAAATAAAACCTTGTTTGTCTATTTACTTGTTGTAGTTAACTATATGTATTTGTTATTGACAGGTAATTAAATATAACCTTATAATTTATTGGGCCCTTTAATCTTGCAACTACTTCATACACGGAGAATACCAATTGCACGGTCTATGTATTTAAAATAATTGTTTTTTAACTCAAGGTTCTAAGGGCCGAATTGTGTAGGGCCTTAATTGCAGTCTTTTACGACTTCACAGCACAATAATGTTCGAAGATTAATTATTATTGTGCCCTTAAGCTTTTAACTATACAATGATGTGGAAGATATATTATTATTTAAATAATATTTCGTATCGATTATAAATTTAAGATAATATTTATCGTTTTTTAAATTACAACCATGGTAAGTGTTAATTATTATATGTGTTACTCATGTTAGGTGTTGTTTAGTTTTTTTGTTCGATCGATAAATAATATTCGGATAACGCATGGTTCGCCCCGATCCGATCCGAACCCTTCGGAGAATTTAGTAGAGCACGGGGACGCGCACTAGTGCGCGATGCCGTTCCTTCTAGAAGACCTCCGAAGGTGATTCGTTTCACACGGCTTGAGAAACCTTTTAAGTTTCTCGCTGCCCCCAAACAAGCCCCGTAAAGCTGAAAATGCCGTCTGAGGCAATCAGAAATCTCTCTCCAAAAAAAAACATGGTTCGGTCTGTCAAAATGGTAAATTGTATTTGTGCTTTTTCCACAATGCCTTTATTTGAAGACCTCCTTGGTCGAGTGGCTTGCACACCGGTTTTCATGGTGTCGCTATCTCTGAGGTCCCGGGTTCGATCCCCGTTCGGATCAATTTAGAAATACCTGTTTTTCTATATTATTTCGGGTCTGGGTGTTTCCTATGTATAATAAGTATGTATTTAAGTATTATAATTATGTTTATCCGTTGTCTAATTACCCAAAGAAGTTTCTCTTGGGCTAGATAATTGGTGTTAGTTTGGGGAAGTTTATTATTTATTTATTTCAATTACCAAACTTACGAATATTCAGTCAATAAACTTATCAACTTTGACCACTCTCTTATATTTTCTACATTCATTATGATTATATGAAGATGATCTATAAATATCAATATCTCATATATTGTTACGTGGTTAGCAAATTAACACAGACCACGACCCCCTTATGGTGCTAGGCCTGGATCTTCATAAGCTCAGAGTCATAAGATAAGACGTGGCTTCAAATCCCACTCGCACAAATTATTTCAAAAAAAATCTGAAATTAAGTATAGCAATTGTTGTTGTAATTGTCTTGTTTGTTATTTTCATTATTTTTCTCTGTACTATTTACTATAATTGGTATTATATAAATAATATCGTATTTTTTTATATTTATTCTCATATATTTTGGTTTGTCACAGCAGCGGACTGCAATTGACAGCAGTGACATTTTAGATATGTACTTAGTAATCATTTATTTGGTTTACAGGATATTTACAGATTAAATTTATTATTATTATAATTATACATATCTCGAATTATAACATGCTAATTATACTAGTTGAAGATATGATAATGTTATAACTTACCAGCAGCGACATTTCAGTGTTCTTCGGCATCATGGTGACGTCACCGGGGCGCACGCCAGGGCCGCAGTAGGGCAGTGAGGGGCCCCGGTTGGGCAGCCGAGGGGGTTCGTGCAGCGCGAGCAGGGCCGCATGCAGGCGGGCGCGCGCCGCGCTGATGCCCCCCGCGCCCCGCACCGCCGCCTCCACCACGTCGCCTACGTCCTTCTCCCATCTGATTGGTTGAAATTGACAATTTATTAGGGCTTGTTCCAATTGTTTATAACGAAAAATGCATTTTTAACCGCTTGGTTAAAATCGTTAATAACCGGCTTTGCATCTATAATCAAGAGTCCTGCCTACCATCGTATTTATTTATCTTGTCCATTCAAAGGTTCAACCTTAGGTAGTTGAATGAAGATATTGGGTGTAATGCGCTTGCACCTTCAGCCTTGTCATCTATCTAACCATCACGTGAGATCCAGGTCACGTAATACCCGGTAGTAAATTAGTGATTTTTGTCTTATGTTTGTATTCGCTACGGTGGCCATTTAGAGGCAAAGCACTCGGCTCGATATGCGGAGGCCCTGGAACTCAAATTCTAAAATGGCAGTAAGTTTCGGATCAGATTTCTCGAATACTTTGAATAAGTCTAAGATCACCAACACGTATTTGAACTGCCTGGCAATTAGATCAATTCCCAACGATGATGTAGAATTTTACCTTAAGTTAGTCGCAATGAGACTGTAACGTCCGGCTGATTTAATTTTTTCATAGTATTTGTCTTTAAATTTTGTGCTTACCTGCATCCTCCGAGGCACGATCTGATGTCCTCCTTCAAACTCCTCGAGAGTGTGCAAACAGGGCTGTCAGAGTCAGACGCGCTGTGTGATCCGTCCAGCTTGTCCGGCCCAGACAACCGGTGGGCCGGCACTGGAAACGGCTCGCTCTTTGGTAACGACGGCGAGACACGGCCGTGGCTGCCGCCGCCGCTGCCGTATCCTGCGATCAGATATAAAGGATCTGTACAGATAAAACAGTAAGTTGGTGTGTCTGTCCACTGATTTTACTAAGCGCTGCGCCAGTTCGCGCAATACTGGCACACAAAACGCGAACTTTGGTAAGCCACCTACCGTGTTGATCACGCCCCATAAAGGGGAGAGGAATGGTGACAATAGATAGGATGGAATTGTAAGCTTGTAGGGAGCGAAATGAATAGCGTCAATTAGGATAAGAGCCTATGCACTATGCAGTACCTAGGCGCTCTCAGCAGATTCGGTCCATATGGGCAGGACCAGTGCTGGTTTGTTGTTTTTCTACTACGTTCTTAAGCTTTTAAACGAGCATACGGCCATATTGGGGCCTCATATTTATGAATCTCACCAGTGTGCTGTATTTGACAAATATATACCATTTCAAGACGGATATCACCGAGGAGCTCGATGGCACATGTTTAAACATTTATGTGCGATTTTGCCGGAATAAGTATAAAAATTTCTCGAGCTTTAAAAGCACCTCAGCACATGGATATATGT
Source organism: Eudonia mercurella (assembly GCA_963082485.1). Lineage (NCBI taxonomy): Eukaryota > Metazoa > Arthropoda > Insecta > Lepidoptera > Crambidae > Eudonia > Eudonia mercurella. The sequence continues at coordinate 15,072,405 of OY720037.1, forward strand.
GAGTGAATCCTCAACCACCCTTATTGGGTCAACGTGGGTATAGCCATATCTCTCTATTCTGCTTGCACCTGACTTTATAGAC